>CM067327.1:52400000-53022500 GCA_034376525.1 Nicotiana benthamiana
CATTGATGTGGGGTGGAATTTGGAGACCAGAAAACTTGATCCTGTCTTCTAGGTATTTCAGTGAACCATTGTGAAGAACACAACCATTTGACAGCAAAACAAGTCGATCAAACAGTTCAAGAATCCGAAAACCAGGTTGGTGGATAGTCAAGACAATTGTCTTGTCTTGATTAGCCACCATCAGCTGAAGCAGTGATAAGACATGAATTGCCGATGCTGAATCCAGCCCAGAAGTTGGTTCATCAATGAGAATCACAGCAGGATCATGTACTAGTTCAACTCCAATCGATACCCTACGCCGTTCACCACCTGAAATCCCCTTGTTTGATCCTTCCCCAACTCTGGAACCAGCTACATGTTCCAAACCAAGCTCCTTGATCAGCACTCCAACTCTATTTGCAGCCTCTTTTTTCCCACCTGGTAGTCTCAGAAGAGCGCTGTACATTAGTGTTTCTTCAACTGTAAGCAGAGGAAACAGAGCATCTTCTTGGGTGACATACCCTGATAATCTTCGAAAACATTTGGCATTCACAGGATGACCATTAACTAGTACCTGGCCACTAACTTTTGTTGGTGATATTTTCCCTGCAAGAATTTCTAGCAGTGTTGTTTTTCCAGCTCCACTAGGACCAGCAATAGCTGTAATCTGTCCTGGCCTTGCTTCACAATTTACATCCTTAATTATGAACTTCTGGGGTATCTTAGGAATGTTGCAGCAAAAAATCCAACTGAATTCATCATATAAACTAGGGAGTGCATAGGAAATATTTCTGGTTTCTATGGTATAAGAAACTTTATTCCGGCCACCGGAATCCGGTGCTGTGACCGGAAGTTCCATAGTTGAATGAGATGAAAATAGGGTAGAGAATTAAAGTCTAGAGAGGGAGAGGGAAGTTTGGTTAATTGTGAGAAGATGACAAGAGGAGATGAGCTAACAGACCAACCATAATCCCCTGTGTAATATTTGTATGGGGAGACAAAAAAGGCAAGTGTTAAAAAGGAGATTGAAGTATGGAAGATTTTGGTGAATTGAATCTTGTAAAATTAGAAATGTGTTTGAAGCATAAAGGAGAAAACAGAGGTTTCTTCCTTGTTATTAGTCTTGCAGGTAAACTGTATTGTTGACCATGCAGCCTCTTTTCTTGGTTGAAAATTGAGTCATATTTCTTCTCTACCTGCCACCTCTATTGTTTCTACTTGTCTGCAATCTAGGATTTTTTAAATCATAATAACTGCTACCTAATTAGATTTTATTGTAAATGAAATCGTGTTATGCTAAGACATCAGTTTTTTTTTTTTAATTCCATTTATACCATTGTAGTTTGTCTTTTCAACTAGCAACATTTAAAAACAAACGCACAAAGGTTAGGACTTGGTTAACATTAATCGTCTTTACACCATTTTCTAGGTACAACGTAAATGAATATTTTGCTACTATTTTATGTGAGTGATTTAGAGTGATTGAATTCCATCATGGTTAGTCGTTAGTCCTAATATTAAGTTTGTTCCTGTAAATATCTTATAACCATTAGTTAGAAAAGAAGAAAATAAAAATAAAAGAATAGTGCATTTCCTAAATTAGGCCTACAGTTTTCCACACGCTTTAGCAATTAACATATCGTAACAGTAAACACAACTTTAAAATTAAAACCATCTCCCATGGCTTTTCCAAGCAAAGCAGTAAGTAACGTGCCCAAGCCAGCCCTCTAGTAAACAATTAACTATTAAATGAAGATGTTGTACTTGTGTTGAATTTCGGTGGAAAAAGTAATCCAGATATTTTTCTGCATTTTAGGTACAACACAAAAGTAGAAAAAGGCATCTTTTGGACTTTATAGAGTTTTATCATCTTTTTCAATAGTTAAGCCTTGATAAAATATCAGTGGGTAGATAGTAAACTAATCTAGGGTTATATGTGTGCTTTGTCCTCTCCTTTATATTCCAAACTTTTGGTTGCTTCTTAAAAGGCAAATAGATGATATTATTTAAAAATAAAGATAATTCTAACATAATTAACAAAAGTGTATAAGTGAATAATAGACTCACCACGTGGGTCTTAAATGGCAATACGTATCAGTGAAGTTATGAGAAAAGTAAGGAATGGCATTAAAGATACGTGAAACACTTTTGGGACCAAACATGCTCGTATCATGTCTATTAGTCTCAGAACTGATCATTATAAAATAGCCCAGATCAGGTACGGAGAATAGCTCACAATTGCAAATGAGGAAAGAATCAATTAATTTCGGATTACACGGGATTTACCATCATTACGCCATCAATTACAAATTAATTATGTAACATATAATAAATGCAACAAATGTTGTAACGGGCAGAACAAGACAATCAATTACAAAATTGACTGAGCGAGTACAGAATTGACTCAATAGATACAACATTGACTCATCAGTAGCAAAATTAACTCATCAGTTACGAAATTTCGGCATTTACTCAGCAATTACAAGTCTTCCAAAACTAACAGATGGATTGAGTAAGTGCTCATAATGGATCCATATTTCAAGAAGAATGGTTACCTAGATCTAATCATATAAATAGACACACATTACCATCATTGTAATCATCTAATTTTATTCTCTACAATTCTATATATTGTAATTCGTAGCAGTTTGCTCCTAAGTTTGCAATAGTTCGGCTCATCAAGCTCTGTTCGGCTCATTATCCTATCAAGGATCATCCAATAAGAATTATTTTTACTATTTTATCTGTCATTTGATTCTTTTCACTTCTCTCACGTTGTATCAACAAAAAGTTAAATATTTCGGGATCGAATCGGTTGCTTATGACCCATCATATAAAATTAATTATTTTGACCTAGAAAGTTATTTTTTTGGTTACACAATTTGTTCTTCTGCTGAGAATTCAAGCAAATTTCTATTCATCCCAAGATACTAATAATTTTTGTTAGTCTTCGCTTTTTTTTCCAGTTTAAACATTTATCATGACCGAAATTTGCCAAATAGTACAGTTGAGGACAACAAAGTTGAAAATGGCTTTACCAGGCAAAATAAAAATAGAAGAATAATCATGATAATGATTGGTAAGCAAAGAACAAAGATAAATGGAGAATGAACATCGGTACTAGACATATTGATACCATACATAATTGATTATAATGGATATGCGCCTATCAACTCCAAAATATGGGGTTCAAATGCACTAGTTAATTTTGATTTGAAAAATTTAGATCTAACCTTACAAAAATATATCAAGGAACAAAATAGATAAAACACCTCGGGAAATTCCCAACTATCCCACAAGAATGATATGCATAACCATTAAAGCAACATGTTTCAAATAGAAGAAGACATGATAAGTCAAATCGACACTAATAGGATGTTCAAAAATAGGTTCGAGAACCAAATAGAAGTGATTCCGAATCTGATCAAAGGAGCTAGAAGAATAACGTCAGGCTTTCCTGGAACTGTAGAGTAAAATTTACAACCGCTGTAATACGAAACTCTAAATAGAGGAAGATATGGAGCTCCAATCAAAAGTGGAAAACGTGTTTAAAGACCAAAAATAGAGGTGATTCTAAGAGATCAGAATCTGAATGCAAAAATTTGAAAAATAGGTCCGAGCAAAGAGATATGTGATTTTCTTCAAGGGCTAAGAAAGACTCGGACCTTCCCAAATATGTAAGAAATCACCTTGCTAAATTGTAAAATTCCACAGGGCCATCAATTAAAGGAAGCTTGATTGTAGATGGAAAATTAGACAAATAATTTTTGACTACTTATTAATACAAAAGAATCAGAAGCCATGAGGTCAAATGCTAAAAATCTAGAAACTATTATTGACTTTCCATATGAGGAAATTGACATTGGTCGAGACCGACCCTGAACTTAAAGGTAAGTTTATTGAATTCTTACGTACTCATATAAATTGCTTTGCTTTCCCCTATGCCAGCATGATAGGTATACCACCGGAGGTAATGACTCATATGCTCAATATTGAACCCCTATATAATTTGATCAAGCAAAAGAAGAAACAGAGTCAAATAACTAAAAAAATGAAGTTATCTAACTTTGAAATGTAGGTTTAGTTCATAAAGTTGAATTATCCGGGCTCTCTAGCTAACCAACCCACATTGCTTTCAAACTCCGAGGAGGATGATGATTGTTGGTATAACGAGCTATCTCGGAGGTCTTAGTAAATACATTCTTAGTTCAAGAAGACAAAGGTACACAATCTCCTATCTATTATAAATACTCTTAGACACAAAATTAGGTATTTATGTTTGGAGAATTTGACATTAATAGTAGCTACCTAAACCTAATGCTTTATTTCAGTGTCATCATATTCCCATATAGAATGACAAAAATTCGAAAAAATGGTTTGTTGAATAAAAACATCTGGGTATGGCCTTTTCCCCGATTTTCGTTGTCACTATATTAGATTAAGTAATAAACACAAATTGTCAGGAAGGCTAGCTAAATGGATAGTTGAACTTAATGAATATGGTATTATTTACAAACCACATATGGCTATAAAATCATAAGTTTCAGTAGATTCCATGGTTGATTTTTAGCTCGAACACATTATTCGAAGCTGAAAAGGAAGTACATGTTACTTTTAGGATAATTCTTGGATTTGTACCTTCTAGACGATTAGATCCACAAATATTAAAAGTCTCAGGTTAGTGATAATACTTAATGCACCTATCGGGAAATATTAAAAAAATTCATAAAAGTTATTTTATTACTAAAAAAGACGAGTATGAAGCATATATATTACATGGCCCCAATTAGTTTAGGGACTTAGAGCAAAATATTGAGTTAAAATGTGATTCTTAACTTTTGATCAATCAAATCCAAGAAAACTGTGTTATCCGAGAAAGCCGAGCTAGATGCACTTGTAACGACTCAACTGATCATTTTGAGCTCTAGCGCGTCGTTCGACGGTTTGAGGCCATGAGCACTTCAATTAAGGTATTATGACTTGTACTCGTTGTGAGAATTGAATTTTGAGTTTAACATTGAATTGGAAAGAAAAATATCATTTCGAAAGCTTTAAGTTGGAAGAATTGACTAACATTAAATTTTAGAGCGAACAACCTCGGAATTGGGATTTAAAGGTTCTAACAGGTTCATATGATAATTTCAGACTTGTAAGTATGTTGGGATTGAGTTTTGGATGACCCAGGTGTGATTCGGCACATATCGTTTGTTGGAAACACGTTTCAAATGCAATATACTAAACGTGTGTTCTTTTGTAGGTTTTGATGAATGTCAAACAAAGCAAAAAGCGATATATAGCAGTACTCAAGGACAAGCACAAAATGGATGCATTACAAGAAGCTCAAGACAAAGTTTAGAAATGTTATAATAGAGTCAATATTAATTGTGATCTTGATTCCTCAACTTGGCTCATAACATGGCTTCTCTACTAAAATTATTTTTCCAAAATCATGCATATTTAAATTAAGTGTCAAATGATTTTAAACTATGCATATTTACATTTGTTAAAATGTTTTCCAAGCATGCCTCAAAAATCTGGGCTAAGATAATCGATTATGTACTTACGATAATCGAGTATCTCTAAGCCAAGACTGCATGACAATCGATTGTGAATTAATGATAATCGATTGTGAGTAAGTCAGTTAACATCAGGTTTTTGCAAACTGCATAACAATCGATTGTGTACTTATGATAATCGATTGTTAACTGAGGCAAAGTTTTCAAAACTCATAAAAATCGATTATGAACTAATGGTAATCGATTAGAATGAGAAAAATGTCTCCCAGTGATTTTAAATAAAATGATAATCGATTGTGGCTTTTGATAATCGATTATATATGAGACAGAGTTTTGAAATTAATTAATAATCGATTATTCCATTTGATAATCGATTGTTGAAGCTGACCGTTGTCATATATTTTCAATTACCGTCAGGTAATCGATTGTTGATATTTAACAATCGATGTTTTGCGTAAAATCTGGAAAAGATTTTCTGAACGTTGTTAAAATAATCGATTGTTGATTTCCGGACAATCGATGTTTTATGCCAAAAATTGGAAAGGATTTCTTAACGTTATAAATAATCGATTATTGATTTGAAGTAATCGATTGTTGACGTAAAATCTGGGATTGAATTTTTGATCTGATAGGCAAACAATCGATTGTTTAGTCTTGACAATCGATTGTCACTGAGTAATTTCAGCAATCCTTAATTGGCAATTAGGCAACGGTAAGACTGAGTTTCTCACCTATAAATACAGCTTCAACTCAGTGTTTTCACAACAACAACATATACACTTTGAGTATTTTCATTGCTAAAAGCTTTCTTACATTGATCATCATTTTCCATTCATCCATAAAGCTTTTTGAAGAGCCATTCTATTGAGCTAAGTTGTTGTGATCTTGAGCGTACTATTTCTACTCATATCTACTCATTAAGGAGTGCTTTGTAAAGTGAGTGTGTTTTGTGTTTGTAAGAGAATTGCGATTCTCGTTTGTTGAGGAACTTGTGATTCCTCGGTTGAAGTCTTTGGGATTGTTATCCCCGAGCAGTTGAAGTCTTTGGGATTGTTATCCCCGAGCAGTTGAAGTCTTTGGGATTGTTATCCCCGAGCAATTGAAGTCTTTGGGATTGGTATCCCCGAGCAATTGAAGTCTTTGGGATTGTGATCCCCGAGCACCTAGGTGAGGCTTGTGTCCTCAGCTGTAACGGTTTGTTAAGCACCCGTAAGCTTGACAAGTTTAGTGGAAATCTCGAGAGAGTCTCTCGGGGACTGGACTAACCACGTTTGTGGCCAACCAGGATACATCATTGTGTAAGTTTATTCTACTGCACTTGTTTTAATTTCTGCAAAGTTTTTAAATTCCGCACTAAAACGCTTAATAATTTTAAAACGCTATTCACCCCCCCCTCTAGCGTAAAGCGTATTGTCCAACAATTGGTATCAGAGCCATACTCTCTGAAAAACTTAACCGTTTGAGAGAACCATCCATGGCTTCTACTCTAAATTTCTTTGCAGGAATAGGTGAAGGAGAATGCAGCATGTCGCCTCCAATATTAGACGAAAACGACTACTCAGTCTGGAAATATCGGATGCAAGTTTTTACAATGGCAAACGATTTGTATCTATGGCAAGCTATTAAACACAGTGATCAACTGACGACAAAAGTCGGGAAAGATAAGGTAAGTGAATACAACACTAAAGCTATGAATATATTACATAACGCCTTGAACCAGGAACTTTGGCGAAAAATCTCCCACTATAAAACTGCTAAGGAAATGTGGGACAAACTTGAGGAATTGCACGAAAACACGCCTCAAAAAGCGGTCAGCACAAACGATGAATCAACTGGTCAGTGCCTCATGGCAGACGAAAAAGACGAAGGTAAGTACATCTAACGATATGCAAATTGCTTATAACAAACTGCATGATGAGTTGGTAAATGCTTCTAAGACTATTAAAGATTTACAAAGAACTCTTTCTTTACAAGAAGAGGATTTTCAAAAACAACTCTTTTTAAAAGACAAGGACTTTGAAGAACGTCTTTCTTTAGCTCAAAAAGGTGTTGAAAATCTGTCTCGTGATAACGAGAATCTTGCAAATGAAAATCAATTTTTGTTAAATGATAGTATAGAACTTAGACAAGTCATCAAGACTATGCATGAAGCCTCTTGTGTTGATAAATGCTCTACTTGTACTGCTTGTGAGTCCTTAAAACTAGAAAACACAGAACTTAGGAAAACATTAGAAACACGTAGTAAAGAAGTTCCTAAAGTTGTTGAAAAAGAAACGCCTAAGAAATATCAACGGCATAAAAACAAAAACTTCACTACTCCACCTAGAAATAACTCTAAGGTATTAAACAAGCCTAGAACAAATTCTTTTAGACCACCTAGACATTATGCTAGAATGTATGAAAATAAGGGTAGAACTAATATCTTTAGACAACCTAGATCCGAATCTAGGATTCTTGCAAACAAGCCTACAAATAGTAATTTTCGGCAACCAAGAAATAACTCTAGGAACGAGCTTAGACCACCTAGACATGACACTAGGTCCTTCAACAAGTCTAGCACTAATAACTTCAGACCATCTAGATATTATACTAGAAATGGGAACAATATGTCTAGTGTTAATCTTTTTCATTCGCCTAGAACTTTGTTGGCTCAACCTAGGCATCAACACAACCCGAACGTAGTATGTCATTACTGCAATCGTATAGGTCATATTGCACCTATGTGTTTTACAAAGCATAGAGATTCTTCATATTATTATGGTCGTTATTTGCCTAACCCCCAAGGACCCAAAATGGTATGGGTACCTAAAGAATATTAATTTGCTTTGTAGGTGTGCTTGAAGGGATCAAGTGTACTATGGTACCTTGACAGTGGATGCTCCAGACACATGACAGGAGACGAATCCAAATTCCTTCAACTAGAGCACAAAGAAGGAGGAAGCGTTGTATTCGGTGACAACAATAAAGGACAAATTATTGGCATCGGATCGGTCGGTAAGAATGAAAAATCCTCTATAAAGCATATATTACTTGTCAAAGGTTTAAAGCATAATCTCTTGAGCATAAGTCAATTATGTGACAAGGGAAATCTTGCGTTGTTTGATTCGGATGAGTGTTTAGTGTTTAGACGTAGTGACTTCAAGATTATTCTACGTGGTTTTAGAGTTGACAATATTTACATGGTTGATCTTGAAAACTCCTCATCCGAGTATGTTGATTGTTTGTTGAGCAAAGATGATAATGTGTGGTTGTGGCATCGTAGAGTAGCTCATATGAACATGCATCTTTTAAATAAATTGATTTCTCAAAATCTAGTGATTGGTCTTCCCAACTTAAAATTTGAAAGTGATACTATTTGTGATTCATGTCAAAAGGGGAAGCAAACAAGAGCATCTTTTAAATCCAAAAATGTTGTTTCAACCTCTAGACCTTTACAACTATTGTATATGGATTTATTCGGACCATCCCGTATCGAAAGTCTAGGAAGAAATAGATATGCTTTTGTAATTGTTGATGATTTCTCTAGATTTACATGGACATTATTTCTTGCACATAAAAGTGATGCATTTCTTAGCTTCAAGCTTTTTCTTAAAAGAGTTCAAAATGAAAAGGAATCAACTGTCACTTCCATTAGAAGTGATCATGGGGGAGAGTTTGATCACAATCTCTTTGCGGATTTTTGTGATGAACTCGGAATCGAGCATACCTTTTCCGCTCCACGTACACCACAACAAAACGGGGTGGTGGAAAGGAAAAATAGGAGTCTCGAAGAGATGGCTAGAACCATGCTCGACGAAGCTAAGATTCCCAAACACTTTTGGGCAGACGCCGTGAGTACCGCATGCTATGTTTTGAATAGAGTAGCAATTCGGCCGATACTCTTAAAAACCCCATATGAACTCTACAAAGGTAGAAAACCTAACATTTCACGTTTACGTGTTTTTGGTTGTAAATGTTTTGTGCATAACAATGGAAAGGACCAACTAGGAAAATTTGATGCAAAGTCGGATGAAGGTATCTTCATTGGCTATTCTTCTCGTAGTAAAGCTTATAGGGTTTTTAATAAAAGAACCCAAGTTGTAGAGGAATCTCCTCATATTGTATTTTCCGAAGATAATACTCGCTTGGCGAGAAAGGATTGTGGTCTTGATCTTTCAGGCATTCTGGAAAGTCTAAAGGACAAAATTCAAGAAGAACCACCAAGGAAAGAAATTGACAAAACGGTGGAACAACCAATTGAAGAAGCTCCTCGACCGGAAAATGAACCAAAAGAGCAAATAGAATGGAGGACAGTCAAAGACCATCCTCTCGATCAGGTAATAGGCGACGTTGGAGGGAAGGTAAGTACCCGGAGCTCCCTTAGAAATACCTTAGATCTTACTGCTTTTGTTTCTCAAATTGAACCCAAAACCATCTCTGAAGCAATTGGGGATGAATTTTGGACCTTGGCAATGCAAGAGGAGCTTAACCAATTCAAACGTAACAACGTTTGGGATTTGGTGCCAAGACCCGAAGGTCATACCATAATTGGTACGAAATGGGTTTTTCGAAATAAATTAGATGAAAATGGCATAATCACTAGAAACAAAGCTAGGCTTGTGGCTCAAGGCTATAATCAAGAAGAAGGGATTGATTATGATGAGACATATGCTCCGGTAGCTAGATTAGAGGCCATCCGTTTGTTGCTTGCTTTTGCATCTTCTATGAATTTCATTTTATATCAAATGGATGTGAAAAGTGCCTTTTTAAATGGTTTTATTCAAGAAGAAGTTTATGTAAAGCAACCCCCCGGTTTTGAAGACTTTAATTTTCCTAATCATGTTTTCAAAAAGGCCCTTTATGGTTTAAAACAAGCTCCTCGAGCTTGGTATGAAAGGTTGAGTAAATTTCTTTTAGAAAATAATTTTATTCGTGGAAAAGTTGACACAACTTTATTTGTCAAGCATGAAAATAATGATATCTTGCTAGTTCAAATATATGTAGATGATATCATTTTTGGTGCTACTAACAATGCTCTATGCAAGGAATTTTCAAACTTAATGACTAGCGAATTTGAGATGTCCATGATGGGTGAGTTACAATTCTTTTTGGGATTACAAGTAAAACAAATGAAGGAAGGTACATTCATTTGTCAAAGCAAGTATTGCAAAGAACTGCTTAAACGTTTTGATATGAACAATGCAAAGGAAATGGCAACTCCCATGAGCACATCCGATCATCTCGACAAAGATGAAAAAGGTAAGGAAGTCGACATCAAAAAGTACCGAGGTATGATTGGCTCTCTTCTTTATCTTACTGCTAGTCGTCCGGACATCATGTTTAGCGTGTGCGTCTGTGCCCGTTATCAATCATGTCCGAAAGAGTCTCACCTTACTGCGGTAAAGCGGATTCTAAGGTATCTTGTCGGTACTACCAATATGGGTCTATGGTACCCCAAAGGTTCTTCATGCCAACTTATTGGCTATTCCGACTCCGATTTTGCTGGATGCAAATTGGACCGCAAGAGCACTAGCGGCACTTGCCACTTGCTCGGTAGCGCTTTAGTTTCTTGGTTTAGTAAGAAGCAAGTTAGTGTTGCGTTGTCCACAACCGAGGCTGAATATGTAGCCGCGGGGAGTTGTTGCGCTCAAATCCTATGGATGAAACAACAACTCTTGGACTATGGCCTACGTCTTGACCACATTCCTCTTAGATGTGACAACACTAGTGCCATATGCTTGACGAAGAACCCCATTCTTCACTCGCGAACAAAACACATTGAAATTAGACATCATTTTATTAGAGATCACGTTCTAAAAGGCGATGTCGAAATTGAATTTGTTGAAACAAAAAGCCAATTGGCAGACATCTTTACAAAGCCCTTAGATAAAGAGTCCTTCTTCCGAATTCGTAGTGAACTCGGGATCCTTGACTCCACGTTGATCTAAGTCATGCATTGCATTTTATTTCTTACATAATTTCTAACTTGAGCGTCGGAGGCGTCTAACACTTTTTTGCAGGTATCACCCTAAAGAAAAGGGGATCATAAAAGCATGACGCAAAATACTCAAGTATTCTACAGGAAAATCGCCGTCAAACAATCGATTACTGTATCAATAATCGATTACTTTTGTTATCTTTATTTTCCAATAAATAAACTTTTGTTTATTTCATATTTTTTTGCATATTCTTCTCTTGTATATATTTTTGCTAATGGCAAAAGGGGGAAGAAACGGGATATCAAGAAGTATGCTATATCACTCTCAACTTCATTCATGCTTAAAGTGAGGGGGAACATGAATTTATTGCATATATCCCGCTTATGTTTGCCATTATCAAAAAGGGGGAAATTGTTGGAAACACGTTTCAAATGCAATATACTAAACGTGTGTTCTTTTGTAGGTTTTGATGAATGTCAAACAAAGCAAAAAGCGATATATAGCAGTACTCAAGGACAAGCACAAAATGGATGCATTACAAGAAGCTCAAGACAAAGTTTAGAAATGTTATAATTGAGTCAATATTAATTGTGATCTTGATTCCTCAACTTGGCTCATAACATGGCTTCTCTACTAAAATTATTTTTCCAAAATCATGCATATTTAAATTAAGTGTCAAATGATTTTAAACTATGCATATTTACATTTGTTAAAATGTTTTCCAAGCATGCCTCAAAAATCTGGGCTAAGATAATCGATTATGTACTTACGATAATCGAGTATCTCTAAGCCAAGACTGCATGACAATCGATTGTGAATTAATGATAATCGATTGTGAGTAAGTCAGTTAACATCAGGTTTTTGCAAACTGCATAACAATCGATTGTGTACTTATGATAATCGATTGTTAACTGAGGCAAAGTTTTCAAAACTCATAAAAATCGATTATGAACTAATGGTAATCGATTAGAATGAGAAAAATGTCTCCCAGTGATTTTAAATAAAATGATAATCGATTGTGGCTTTTGATAATCGATTATATATGAGACAGAGAGTTTTGAAATTAATTAATAATCGATTATTCCATTTGATAATCGATTGTTGAAGCTGACCGTTGTCATATATTTTCAATTACCGTCAGGTAATCGATTGTTGATATTTAACAATCGATGTTTTGCGTAAAATCTGGAAAAGATTTTCTGAACGTTGTTAAAATAATCGATTGTTGATTTCCGGACAATCGATGTTTTATGCCAAAAATTGGAAAGGATTTCTTAACGTTATAAATAATCGATTATTGATTTGAAGTAATCGATTGTTGACGTAAAATCTGGGATTGAATTTTTGATCTGATAGGCAAACAATCGATTGTTTAGTCTTGACAATCGATTGTCACTGAGTAATTTCAGCAATCCTTAATTGGCAATTAGGCAACGGTAAGACTGAGTTTCTCACCTATAAATACAGCTTCAACTCAGTGTTTTCACAACAACAACATATACACTTTGAGTATTTTCATTGCTAAAAGCTTTCTTACATTGATCATCATTTTCCATTCATCCATAAAGCTTTTTGAAGAGCCATTCTATTGAGCTAAGTTGTTGTGATCTTGAGCGTACTATTTCTACTCATATCTACTCATTAAGGAGTGCTTTGTAAAGTGAGTGTGTTTTGTGTTTGTAAGAGAATTGCGATTCTCGTTTGTTGAGGAACTTGTGATTCCTCGGTTGAAGTCTTTGGGATTGTTATCCCCGAGCAGTTGAAGTCTTTGGGATTGTTATCCCCGAGCAGTTGAAGTCTTTGGGATTGTTATCCCCGAGCAATTGAAGTCTTTGGGATTGGTATCCCCGAGCAATTGAAGTCTTTGGGATTGTGATCCCCGAGCACCTAGGTGAGGCTTGTGTCCTCAGCTGTAACGGTTTGTTAAGCACCCGTAAGCTTGACAAGTTTAGTGGAAATCTCGAGAGAGTCTCTCGGGGACTGGACTAACCACGTTTGTGGCCAACCAGGATACATCATTGTGTAAGTTTATTCTACTGCACTTGTTTTAATTTCTGCAAAGTTTTTAAATTCCGCACTAAAACGCTTAATAATTTTAAAACGCTATTCACCCCCCCTCTAGCGTAAAGCGTATTGTCCAACATCGTTGAAGTTAGCATTTTTGAAAAAATCTCATAAATTTGGGTTGAAGTGCATATCAATAGTATAGATACTCGACTAGGATTTCAAGTTTGAGAATAGCTCCGTATGGTAATTTTGGTATTGGGAGCATGTATGGAAGTGGATTAGAAGGTTCGTAGGTCATTTTGGAGTCATTTGGCTAAAAAGTTAGAAATTTAAAAGTTTTTGAAAAGTTTGACCGGGATTGGACCTTTTGATATCGGGATCAGATTTTGATTTCGAAAGTTGGAGTAGATTTTTAATGTTGAAGGTAAATTATGTGCAAAATTTAAGGTCAATCGGACTTGATTTGAAAGGTCTCGACATCGAATGTAGAAGTTTGAAATTCTAAAGTTCATTAAGCTTGAATTGGGGTGTGATTCGTGATTTCAACATTGTTTGATGTGATTTGAGACCTCGAGTAGGTCCTTATTATGTATTGGGACTGGTTGGTGTGATTGGACATGGTCCAGGGGCCTCGAGTGTGTTTCAGGTTGGTTTTGGGTCATTTTCCCATGATTTGCTATTGTTGGTTTTTGGTGTATCTTGTGTGTATCGCGATCGCGGTTGATAGGATGTGATCGCGAAGAGAAGCTAGAGTTGGGGAGGAAATCATGAACGTGTCTATAGGCTCACAAACACGGAAGAGGGCCTGGGAAAGCCTATGTGAACGAGTGAGGCAGGTCGCAAATGCGTAGAAGAGAGAGGGACCGGGGCCTGGAGCAGTTGGCCTTCGTGAACACGGCTACTGGAATGCGAATGCGAATGCAAAGGTTGGTGGTCACCAAGGTTCGCGAACGCAACCATTCTTATGCGAATGCAAAGAGGAAATTGAAGGCAGTGCATTTTTGGCCTTCCCCACCTGGGAACTGTATAAGTTTGCAAAAATGGGGTTGGCTCATTTCATCTTATCTCTTCCATGGAAGATGGCCTAAGAGCGATTTTAGAGCTCCATCTTTATCATCTATGTCAAGGTAAGTATGTAAGGCCCCGTGAAACTTGTATTCAAAAGTTAAGAGATCGTAGTGCCAAATTATGAAAATTTGCTAGGAATGTGTAAAATTCTTAGCCGCCATGGTTTGGACCCTTTTGTACTGATCTATGCATTTAATAATCATTAATCAAAGTTTTCTAGAAAATTGCAATTATACGATCCAGAATGCGGTCGCATACTAGGTATACAAACCACATATGTGCCACAGAGTGAGTCAGTGTGTCGGCTAAATTAAAGTCAACTATGTGGTCGACTATGCAATCACATAATCAAAATGCGGACCCCATAGTCATCGCATAATTTCCTTGGAATTTTGTAAAGATCAGTTCTGCGGTGCACTTTCTGACTATAGAACGTGAATACAGACCATATTTCTGCCGCAAACTCAGTTAGTATGTCCAGTGTTTGGGAAACATTTTACGGTCCATTATGCGGACCACATATCTACTTTGCGATCGCAAATGTGATTGCAGATCCGACTTGGGGTTCCAATTTTCTACATTTTAAACTCGACCCCTTATCGATATATTTATTATTATGGCTCATTTTGAGCATATTTCCCGATACTTTTAGAGAGAGAGAGAGATAGAGAAAGGGTCTTACAGAGGGAAAGTGCTTCCCATCAAATTTTTCCATAAAACCTTTCTAAATCAATGAAGATAATCAAGTGAGGCACCAAAATCTTCACACCAAGAGGTAAGAAACTTGACCCCTAATCTCCGGTTTCAGATTCACGCTAGAAAGAGTCTTAGCTTGGGGGTTCGTGGGTATAAGAATGAATTTCTTGCATGCACATCAAACCATATAGTATTGGAAGGTAGTAAACTAAAAAGAAGGTAATTGGGAGTATAAAATGATAGGAATTCATTTCAAAAAGGGGCCTAAGACCAGAATACACCTTTAATGTTTGATAATATGCCCAAATGAGCTAGAATGTCTATAATTCTTGGTTCAATTGTAAATCTTACTCAATAGATCGAAGTGCTAAGAGTTCTGGAAATCTTGTAAGGATTAAGGGAAGCTATATTGAGGTATGTATGGCTAAATTCCATTTTATTAGAAATTGAGCTCCATTGGCATTTCCGCAGGTGTGGTAAGACTAGAATTGGTTGATGTATTGATTGTTATTTCACATTAGTTGATTTGCCTATACATACGTATATGCATGAAGGTTGTGTTTCAATGTTAGTAATATACTACTTTTGATATTTAGAGAAGTATGAAGAATACGCATCATTTGTTGAAATGCCTAGGCTATAAGCCAAGATTAAAAATCAAGATTGTCATGCTAACTATGTGGAAACTTACAAGTTCTTGCAACTTGAATTTCTTGTGTGTGCCTATGACCATGAAATTGCAAGATGGATATTGAAAATAGAATGTTGTGATAACTGTATCCCTAAGTGCCAATGAATTGATATGAGCTACGTGAAACAAAGATTCAAATGAGATGATCAATGAGAAAGGAACAACGCCTAGGTAAGGTGGCCTAGCAGATTGGGCCGTGATCGGACACCATGCCACACACATGGTGGTAATGTGCTAACATTGAATTTCAGAAAAAGGGAAATGAAATGATGATTGAGATATATGCCTTAAATGAGGAAACCTAGCTGATCGGGTCGAGATCGGACTCCGCTCAAGATAGCGGTGGTATTGAGAACAGTGATGAACACATGAAAGAACTGCCCCAAACTAAGTTTGGTGTGATATCCGGTTAAACCTTTAAATTACTCTTGCGATTTCCTTATTCTTGCTTGATATTTCTTTCTAGTGAAATGGTGTTTAGTTACATACTAGTACTATTCCATGGTACTAACGTCCCTGTTGCCGGGGGAGCTATATTTTTAAATGAATGTAGGTGGCTCCATAGCGGATAGTGCCGATCTTGTATAGAGGAATACCTTTCTTCTCAAGATCTTGGTGAGCCCCTTCTCTTTCAAAAAGCCATACGGCATATCTATTTGTTGTGTACTTTCACTTATGAGGTTAGCCAGGGCCTTGTCACCGGCATTGTCACACTTATCTTTTGTATCCTTAGAGGCTCCGTAGACATACATGTAGGTTATGTGCGGGTGTTGAATGGGTCCACAAACTATGTTGTAATTCTAAATTTATGTTGTCTATGAATTGTAACCCTATGGGAACCTTGGAAACAAACTTATCTATGGTTTAATGTTGTGATATAAAATAAACTAAAAATATTGAACACACTGTCTTTTGTTGTCTAAATAATAAAAGCATGGTTTCCTTATTCGTATTGAGTTGGATAGGAAGTCTTTGATAAGGCTTGCTCAGTTGGTTCGCTCGATTGAGCGCCGGTCGCGCCTCCCAAGGTTGGGGCGTGACAAAGTGATTACCACCTATTGCAAGTTAAATACTTGGATTATATATAGATATTAACATGAAAATTCATGGAAAATTAGTGGGAATTGTGGGATTTGCAAGAAAACCAATTTTTTTTATATTTTTAGATTTTGACCACGAATTTGAGCATGGAGTTGGAAATAAGGTATATATTTGAGTTCGTATGGTTATGAGTAAAGTTTATCTTCAAAATTTTTTGGAATCTGAGAACGTGGGCCCAAGGGTGATTTTATCAACTTTTCAAAAAGAGTTGGAAATTATTGTAAATAGGATTATAATGAGTATTAGAGAATACATTAATGGACTTTCTCATTTATTGATTAGTTTTGGAGAAATGGTAAGTCTCTTTTCTAACCTTGTAAGAGAGAATTAAACCCATATATGAAATAATTAAATATGTGGTTCTATTTGTGGGGACTACGTACACATGAGGTGACGAGAGTCCGTGTGTAGCTACCATTATGCTTAAGTCCAGATAGTCTAAGACCCAAAAGCATGATATACTTGCAGTATTTGTAACCTTATTGCCAATGTAAATTCCTTTAATCATACAAAACTTGGTAAATGAATTACTAAGAGGTTAAAAATCGTCTTTCTTGACAAGTAAAAGGGGACTTACTTCTACTTGGATAATTTCTCCTCGATGACTTCTTGATTGAATGTTTGAATATGTTTTCCTTTTTGTTGAACGGGCCAAATGTCTCGGTAGATTTAATAGATGCATCTATTATTTGCGACGTTTGACCCTTGCACAGTTTAATAATTATGTTGGATCGAGCCATACGACCTCGACATGATTTGCAAATGACTTAATTGATTGTTTTAGAATTATTGATAATTTATGTGGACTCATGGGTCAGAGATATAAGTTGTTAAAGGATGAAAATAAATTTGCAAATCTCATATTACTGAAAGAATTTTGTATCTGCTTTATGTTATTGAGTTAACAGTCGTCTTATAAAACCCATGATTAATCATACTATGAATATATTATTGTTGGCCTTAGTAAGTGTCGAAGTCGACCTTTCATTACTAAGATTAGACTAGTTACTTACTGGTTAAACGTTTTTTTTACTCATACTGTACTTGGTGTACATTTTGTTGTACAACCACCTGTATGGCTAGTGGCCTAGTGGGTGCAGTGGCATGGTTGACACATAGACTTAGGTGAGCTGCATCTTATGTTATGATCCACATCCGTAGAGTCTCCTTCAGAGTATTTGTATTTTCTTTTCTGTCCAAATTTTTATTTCAGGCAGTTATTGTATTTTATTTCCTAGTAAGTGCTCATGCACTAGTGACACCAGGTTCTAGAATGATTATGAGATATTCAATATTTAAATTGTAAAACATTATCATTTATTATGTAAAGTTCATATTTTACTAGTTAAATTGAAGTAAATTTATTATTTCAAAAATATTAAAATGAGAATTTTGTTTACCTATTTACTGTTGGCTGGCTTGACAGTGGTGTCCGGCTCCATCACGACCTTAAATGAATTTTGGATCGTGACAACATGGTATTAGAGAACTAGGTTATCTTAGGTCACACAAGTAATGAGCAAGTCTAGTAGAGTCTTACGGTCAGTACGGAGACATTTGTACTTATCTTAGAGAGGCTACAGGGTTGTTAAGAGAACTTCCCTTCTTGAGTCCTCACCGAGCGATTTGATTCCTTTAATGTTTATGCCTTCATTTCCTTTCTATTCAATCATATGCGATGTGAAGCGCTTGTTGATTGAGCTATTGTCATCGCCTTGTGGAAGGCCATTTTATCATTTCAGCTCAGTATCAGTATTACTTATTGTTTTGAGATTTGGCATTGATTGTTTATGGCGATTCATGCATTGCTATTGCAGAGTATTGGTATAATGGTAGGATGCTTATCTATGCGTTGAAGTTGTGAATGGCTTTGAAGGATGTTTACTCAATGCAAGATTCAGAGATTCAGAATTTTGTTTCAAGCGGAGGAAAGGCATTCAAACTATGATGTTCAAGCTTTGGTTGATGAAGTAACAAGGACTTGTATTTTCCGGTGTGGTAGAACTATCATCAGTAATATGGTGTCGTCGCCCTTGTGCGAATGTGTTAAGTTCGCTGGAGTTATGGTTCTCTTCAATTCGCCTTTGGGGTAGAATACTATGAATGGTGCCGGGAAAGCAGCTTTCAGATGTTGTAGTCTGTAGTGGTTCAGGATTAAATCGGCGTTCATAGTGTTGACGGATTGAGAAAGATGGTCTTCAAAAGGGTTAAAGTTAGTAGCGATCTATTAGTCCAAGTGCTCTAAAGATGGATTTTTTGTTTAAGGTAACAACTAGGAAGCGAAGGATGAGAAAGGACATATAGAAAGCGTCATGCGATGGTTAAATTTCTAAAAAGGAAGGTGTAAGAAGCAGAACTCGAGTGGTTGCTTAAAGGAGAGGGTTTAACCAAACTGGGAGAGTGGCAAAGTAGCATATGGGTTCAGTTGTAGGATAACTACACACCTTGAGGAAATTTTAGAGTGATTTGGGATTTATGGTGGATGGTGACTGGGTCTACGAACTTAATTTGAAATATTTTCTATTGTGGTAGGAGATTGGATACAACAAAAAGGAGCAACTTGATATGAAGAAGGATACAACATGACTTTGGGTTTGAAGGTATTGTCACACCTTTAGTTGATATCCATGAAGAGTGAACGGACTTGTACAACTGGTGAATGAGCACGAGCTCAGGATGGGTTACTGATTTTGTAGTATTTGTACCAGTGTAGTGACATTGGAAGATGTCGGCATGTGATTTCCATATGTGGGTTATCTCTTGTGATCAGTCTAACAGTCGCATGGTGTTGACAAAGCTTCTACGAAGAATTCTACTAGCCATCCAGTAAGAGGTCGAATATGTAAATGTGGCTGGTGATTCAGAGGGTATGTGGAATGTTAACAGAAATAATTTTGAGTAATATGGAGGGTTAATTGTGAAAGATCATGTAAATAATGAAGAGAGAATCTTGGTAGGTTCCATTTTATGCCAGGGTAGCTTTAAGCTAAGTTGGAAAGCCCCACCACCTACAATTGGATTGTATGGTTATCTACTTGTGAAGCTTCTAGTTATTAGAATATTGGTGGGTTATAACGACTAAGGGGAGAGAATATCAATGGTGGTTTGAGCAAATTGTTTGAGGAATGTGTTCTATAATTGGCATTATCAATTGTGTTCAAGCTTTGGTAAGACTCAGGTTTTATGCACACAAAAAAGGTATGAAATGGTTCGTGGGTTTTGAGACAATGTGGTCTTGTGAAATGGGGTCAATCAGGACAAGTGCGGATTGATTTCGCTATTTTTTGAATGGGGCTATTATTATTATTATTATTCCTAAGGCAAGTCCCGGGAAAATTAGGAGAGGTCGGATCTGTTAGTGATGGTTGAATCGGCATAATGATGGCAATGATCATCTCCTTCAGTGTGTTGAGTTACTCATGTGAATTATGAAGGTATGTGCGAGGTTTGACACTCACTGTAATTGATTTATTTGAAGGCTTTCAAGTATTATGGCTTGTTATGTGCAGATGGATCCCGAAAGTGTTATGGTGGTTTAGACCACTACTTGAGGTTGGTATTTTTTGCAGATATAAGGATTTAGTCATGTGTTGCAGTAGTTCTCTTGAAATGAGTTAAGTAGAAGGTTTCTATATGATGGGGTGTTTACCCTGTTAATGGTTCAGGAGTTATGATGAAATTCTTGTACTCGTGTGCATTTGCATGATTAAGTGCATTGAGTAGCATGGATTTGGAAGTTGAGGATCAAGGTTGCAATTTGGTGCGGACAAGAATGTCACCATCTCGAATGAGCAGGGAAAAAGGATTCAGGTGGTTAGAGTAAGCTGGTATTGTCTTTAGCATTACCTGAGATTGGTGTCCCTTGTAAGAGTCTTTGAGTATTAATTTTGGATTTTGATTTTGTTTATAGCATTAGTGCAGCCAGTGGTATGGATGTGCAGACTTGCTACCTAGTTTGGAAGGTCGTGGGAGCATGTCCCACAAGAAGATTGTATAAGTGTGACATGTGGTCACTGAATTGATTGAAGATTAGAACCAAGTTCAAAGATTGTGGTACTATCATTCATGTGAGAATTTAAGCCTGAAGGGTGCTCGGTTCATTTGGTTGTGCACTGTGAAAGTTTGTTCCGGATCGACGGCTGTTTGTGTGTGTCATGCGATGAACGTTTATTATGGATCCTTGAAAGGTTAATACCCTAGTGCAGTACGATCAGAATCGGCTTGCGGTCTGTGGACAGTTTGAGCTTTATATTAAGCTGGATGTCTTCATTTGAGCATAATGCTCGTTATGGATGAGTATTCGAATGTTGGATGTTGTTTCGTCATCGACTATTTCATGTAATATTATATTGTGCCGTGTGAGTTGTGAAACGACTTGATAAATTTCGTATGTGTTGAGGTTCCGTGTAGCGATGGTGGTATGAGAGCAGGATGGCTCTTGAGATTCAAATCATATATCACACCTTAGTTGTGCTTGATTTTTGTAGCATATGGCACTATCTGTCTCTCTACAGATGGTATTATGCACTTGGCATGCTTGAGGCCGATATTCATGTATTATGTAGTAATGAGCATTCTAGCTCGATTAGTATCTCCTTATATAGATTTTATGTGTGGATCGGGTGACAAGCCGCCACGAGTATGTTGTTTGTATCGATTTACGCACACCAATAGTGTGATGTTTAGTACAGTCCCCTATATCTATTCTTGTGTGTTTTTCCCCATTTTCTAAGGAAGGTTCATAACACCTTTTCGGTTGTCTAATTAGTTACGCGGGTTGAGTAGTCCTTTCCAAAGTTTGTTTTCCTTATGTACCACATCCGAGTTGGTAGCTTATTAGCAAATCATGGAATCCTATGAGACTTTTGGTGGTGTCTGAAGTCGCTTATTGCCTGAGCATCTCGTATTAGGTAAGACGAGATTATTGGATCTGGATTAGTGTGATCAGATTATATGAAGAATATTAAAGAGCAAATACCATTTTTTGGTTCATAATGGGGAGATGGTTCTAGTCAAGAGGAGAGACTCAATGGTTTGTTGACTTGACTGTTGGTTATGAATTTACCTGTCTTCCGTCGTGGCGGTATTGCTAGAGTTGAAACAAGACTTATATATGTTATAAGGTGCATTGTGAGCATCAGATTCGTGAAATTTTGCTATGTTTATCAGAGGATGTTATTATGGTCATGTAAGTTATGCAATGTATAGTGTGGATTCAACAAAGGTATAAAATCATATATTGGTGCATCACATAGAGATTGATACAGTGTTCGTGTGATTAAAGGAGGCCTGACAGAGAATTCCGGATGTTGGAATTGACTCTAAGCCTTATTTGGCTAAATAAAAGGGAAAATCTTCAGATTAGCTCGAGCTAATGAACTCAGCTGAGTTGTGATAGCACAGGTAGGTGCACGAGGTGTTAAATAGTGATTTCAGACAACTCCAGAGCAGTTCTTAGCAACTTCGAGGACGAACATATGTTTAAGTAGGAGATAATGTAGCTAACCGACCGGTCGTTTTGAGCTCTAGAACACCGCTTGGAAGTTTGAGACCATGAGCAGCTTTAATTAAGGTATTATGACTTATACGCGTGGTCCGAATTGAATTTCAGGAAGTTCGGAGTTGAATTGGAAAGAAAATTCTCATTTCGAAAGCTTTAAGTTGGAAGAATGGACTAAGATTGGATTTTAGAGTAAATGAGCTCAGAATTAGGATATAAAGGTTCCAACAGGTTCGTATGATGATTTCGGACATGGGCGTATGTTTGGATCGGGTTTATGATGACCCGAGAGCGTTTTAGCGCTTATCGTGGAAGTTAGTATTTTTGGAAGAATCTCATAAATTTGGGTTGAAGTTTATTTCAATGTTATCGAATGTCCGATTGGGATTCCAAGTATGAGAATAGCTTCGTATGGTGATTTTGGTATTGCGAGTGCGTTCAGAAGTGGATTCAGAGGTCCATAGGCCATTTTGAAGTCATCTGGCGAAAGTTAGAAATTTGGAGGTTTTAGAAAAGTTTGACCGGAAGTGGACTTTTTGATATTGGGGTCGGATTTCCGATTCCAAAAGTTGGAGTAGGTCCGTAATGTTGAAAGTGACTTGTGTGCAAATTTTGATGTCAATCGGACATGATTTGATAGGTCTCAGACTCGAATGTAGAAGTTTGAAGTTCTCAAGTTCACTAAGCTTGAATTTGGGTGTGATTCATAATTTTGATGTGATTTGATGCCTTGAGCAAGTCCGTATTATGTTTTGGGACTAGCTAGTGTGATTTTACGGGGTCTCGGGGACCTAGAATGTGTTTGGGTTGGTTTTGGGTCATTTCCCCATGATTTGCTGCTGCTGGTTTCTAGTGTATCTTGTGTGTATCGCAATCACGGTTGATGGGATGCGATCGCAAAGAGAAGCTGGATCTGGGGAGGAAATTGTTCATCGCGAACGCATTCATGGGCTCGCAAACGCAGAAGATGGCATGGCACAACCTACACAAACGCATGAGGGAGGACATGAACACGTAGAAAAGACAGGGAGCGGGGCTTGGAACAGTTGGCCTTCGAAAATGAGGCTACTGGAACACGAACATGAAGGGTGGTGGTCACTAAGGTTCGCGAACGCGACCATGCTTACATGAACACAAAGAGGAAATTGAACGCAGTGCATTTTTGGCCTTCACGATCGGATGTTCTTTTCACGATCGCGAAGAAGGGTCGCCTGGGCAGTGTATACGTTTGCAAAAACGGGTTTGGCTCATTTAATCTCATTTCTTCCATGGGAGACGGCCTACGAGCGATTTTGGAGCTCTATCTTCATCGTCTATTTTGAAGTAAGTGATTCCCACCTATTATAAGTTGAATACTTTGATTATATATAGATTTAACATGAAAATTCATGGAAAATTAGTGAAAATTATGGGATTTGGAAGAAAACCTAAAAAATTATATCTTTGGATTTTGACCATGAATTTGAGCATGGAGTTGGAAATAAATTGTATATTTGAGTTCGTGAGGTTATGGGTAAAGTTTATCTTCAAAAAATTCGTAATCCGGGCACGTGGACCCGAGGGTGAATTTATCAACTTTTTAAACAGAGTTGGAAATTATTGTAAATTGGATTATAATGAGTATTAGAAAATACATTTATGGATTTTCTCATTTATTTACTAATTCTGGAGCGTCAGGCATCAACTCGAGTTGTTGGAAGGGCTTGAGAGCCAATTATAGAATTTCGGAGTGAGGTAAGTCTCCTTTCTAACCTTGTAAGAGGGAATTAATCCAATAGGTGAAATAACTCAATATTTTCTTCTATTTGTAGGAGGCTACGTATGCACGAGGTGACGAGAGTCTGTGTGTAGCTACTATTATGCTTATCCGGGTAGTCTAGGACCGAAAAGCATGCTATAACTTGCGAATTTGTAACCTTATTTTCAACTAAAATTGCTTTAATCGTACTGAACATGGTAAATGAAATTATTAGAGTTTAAACTTCGCCTTTCTTGACCAGTAAAAGGGGATTTACTTTTCCTTGGATAATTGCTCCTTGATGAATTCTTCATTGACTATTTGATTGTGTTTTACTTTTTGTAGAACGGGCCCAACGTCTGGACATATTTAATATATTCATCTATGGTTCACGTCGTTTGACTCTCCGATAGTGCACAATTTAATTATTACATTGGATGGGGTTGTACAACCTCGACATGATTTGCACATGACTTGATTGATTTTTTTGCAATTATGGATAATTGATGTGGCCACATCGGCCAGAGATATTAGTTTCTAAAATATGAAAATAAATTTGCAAATCTCCTATTAATGAAAGAATGGTTACCTGATTCATGTTATTGGGTTTACAGTCATCTTATAAAACCCATGATTAATCATACTCTCTGTTGTTGGCCTTAGTAAGTATCGGAGTCGACCTCAGGTCAGTACTTATTCGAGATTAGACTGGATACCTACTAGACACACGTTGTTTTTGTTCTCATACTATACTTGCTGTACATTTTATCGTACATGCACCTATATGGTTAGTGGCCTAGTGGACGTAACAGCATGGTTTACACGGGGACTTAGGTGAGCTGTATCTTATATTACGATCCGCAGCCAGAAGAGTCTCCCTCAGAGTATTTATATTTTCTCTTCTATCCAAATTTTTATTCGGATAGTTATGAATTTTATTTTCTAATAAGTGCTCATGCACTTGTGACACCGGTTCTAGGATGATTATCGGATATTCAGTATTGATATTATAAAACATTATCCTTTATTCTGTAAAGTTCATCTTTTACTAGTTAAATAAAAGAAAATTTATGATTTCAAAAATATTAAAATGAAAATTTATTAACTATTAAGCGTTGGCTGGCCTGGCAGTGGTATCCGGCGCAATCACGACCTTTAACAGATTTTGTATCGTGACAGTGCTGGTCTCAGATCTACTTCTAATTTCACAAAATTCGGAATTAACTATATACCAGTCTCAATATTGGGTCATCCCTTATTCTGGAGATCCCCGATCTATCATCAATTTGAATGAAAATAGGACAAATACACATCACTACAACTCTGAATGCACTTCTCCCATGTTGCAGCGTTGAAGGAAAATTATAATAGAGAATATTCAAGGGTATCAAATCCAAATGGCAAGGACCTAGACAAAAAATATGTGATGCGAGAAATTCATAAAGGGGGCTACGGAAATTACTCTGATTATAAGGCTTTAAATAAAAAATTCATTAAAATTAGTACAACTAGCTCAAATCAAAATATGATATGATCCACAATAATTTTCTGGAACCTCGTTAGTTCCTAGACATAGTCAAATTTATTTGATAAAAGAGCTCATGAGTCATCCCATTGCTCCCCATTTTAGGAATCAGACCATTCGAAATTCCATCCATATCAGAATTAGCTATTCTACTGGGGACTATTAAACTCGGGACTACGAAATTATGATTTCTGTGTCGAGTTCTTGTACACTAGGGAACTACATGTACTTGAAGTGGTACTAACATTTGATCGTCTTGGGAGATAACATTCATGAGAGTATTCTGGCATCATTTATCACCATCTTAATTCAGTCAGATGCCTTGTTAATCAAGCATACACACTTCAAATAGTGTTGGACAAGTTCTTCAAAAATACATATATTACCCGTGCACAAAAAGGATCGAGAACTTCATATCAGAGTCAAGAATCCCATGATACAAAATGCAAGAGTTTTATGTCCGAGTAGAAATAATACTTTTTAAAGATCAATACACATAAATATGCCACTGGAATAAAGTTAACTTTGAACAAATACGAGACTTATATTTGGTCTAGCAAAGACCATCCAAGTTAAATATATAAGCATTTTTTAATGGCTTATTGTATTATGTGTCAGATATATTATCACTTTTTATTAGTAAAAGACAAACTTACTATTTGATATTATATTTAGATCGATTATCCTATTACATTAATAAAAATCTCAGGTATCATTTCAGACATAAGTCCCTCTCTACTTGGAAGTATGTTCAAATACTCCAATTCATATTCAACATCCAATTAGACCTAGGCCAAATCTACTAAGATATACATTTATTTGGGATTAAAATTCCTTTAGATTTAATGTTAATATACATATATATATATATATATATATATATATATATATATATATATATATATATATATATATATATATATTAACATTCCTTTAGATTTAATGTCTTACTAGGATTAGTACTCCCATAATTCCTATCGGGTCTAAAACTCCCTCAGACTAAAAGTCTATTTGGATCAATCAATCCAAATTTATGCTTGAGTGAAGAGGAGATGTCCTCTTCATAACGTTTAAAAAATATAAATGGACAATCTTTTATTTAAAATTTAAATACCCAAGGTACAACTTTAAGACATCACACAGAAAAAAAGAATATATATATATATATATATATATATATATATATATATATATATATATATAGACACACTCCCTCTGTTCCAATTTATGTGAACCTATCTCCTTTTTGGTCCGTTCCAAGAAAAATGAATCCTTTTTAAATTTGGAAACAATTTAGCTTAAATTTACAATTCTACCCTTAATGAGAAGATTTTATAACCACACAAATACTTTGGGCCTTTTTATGACTTTTATATATATATATATATATATATATATATATATATATATATATATATATATATATATATATATGTGTGTGTGTGTAATACTCGAAGAAATCTTCTATAGTACCAAATAATATCTAGATAAATGTGTTTGCAATACTTATATCTTTCTCAAATTAGAGAATTCTCTCTATCATCCACTACAATAATAGAAACGTCATCTAGCTTAGAGAAGAAACTGAGTATGTTGGGTATTACTATGGCTATCCTCAGAAAACTCTTTCCATCCCTTGTCAGATCTTTTCATCGGATGACGTACAAAGACATTCTCCGAATCAATACCCAGGATGCTCTTCGTCTTCTTCTTCCTCTTCTTCTTCTTCCTCTTCTTCTTCTTCTTCTTCTTCCTCTTCTTCTTCTTCTTCTTCCTCTTCTTCTTCTTCTTCTTCTTTCGCTTTTATGCGACCTATATAGAAATCTGGTATTGTTACAATCCCAAATTCCTATCTGAGGATGTCATGATGACACCTAACCTCTAAGACTAGGTAAGTCTAACACACGTGGAGAATTAGCTGAATAACAATTATGATATCAAACTAAACTGGTAAACTATCATAATAAAACCTAAATGGTATAACAGTCAAATAATTCTCAAAATAGGTGCAACTGAGTGATGAGATCTGTAGAAAATTCACTAGTAATCTTTAAATACAACTTTGTTTGAAATGGAGATAAACAGTAGTAAGAAAATTGAAGAAGATGACTCTGAGGCATGCGGGCATCAAGAAGGTATACTTTGAATTCTTTGAAGTAACCGGGTCAACTGACTGGCGTCCGACACGAGCAAAAGTACCTGGATTTTCACAAACATATATAGAAGCATAACATGAGTACACCACAATGGTATCCAATCAGTACCAAGCCTAACCTTGGCAGAGTAGTGATGAGGCCAGATCAAGACAGTTATTAGACATAGAAATATGTGCAAAATATTAATAATCTAACAACGAGGAAATAAAAGAAATAAATGGTAAATAAACAATTTATCAAACCCGGCTAACAACAGAATTTAAGATAATAAAGGACAACAAAGAGGGAACATATGATAAAAGAAGCTATGATCAAATACAGTTAAAATACGGGTGAAATAAATTTAAGGAAAATAATGAAATAACGGTTGAAATCAACGAATCTTTCCACTTTAGAATGTACAACAAAAATCACACCGAGGTACCATACCACATCTTCGCATTTCACAAATCACAATCACAATCTTCCTAATATCACCGCGTACCTTGCATGTATTTCAAATTTTTTTTTCGAAATAACTACACGCGTTTTAGCCCACTTATCTTGCTGCATAGCTTTAAGTAATATTCTTACTAGCAACACGTGTATAAATCCCACTGTAGACATCAAAATTTTATTGGATCGAGCTAAATCCTAAATTAAAGATACTACAAGACCTCTTGAAATTCTAGGCATATGTCAGTGTTTCTTGAAGGCTACTCTACCAAAAACCTAGATTACTTATGTAAAAAGGGTTACATAATCCTATAAAAAAAAGATCTCACAAATGGAAATCATCTCGAAATCCCATAAACATATGACATATTCACAAAAAGATCAATAGGTAGCCGAGATTCTTGATAATCAAATACTTCAAGAAGATCTACAACATACTTCATGGATATCAAATAAATCCAAGAAAGTCAGCATCATCCTACGTTCAAGAAACACGTTGCTCCAACCATCAGATCACGGAGATAATTAGGAGAGAAAAATCAAGGGAGAAACAGAATTGTACTCATAATTATTTATCAATAAAATAATGTTTCTTCATATTTATTGTGATCGCATTTAGTTTTCTACTCTAATAAAATTTGATGCAAACACCCACTTTATCTCATCGCATGCATTTTAATACCCATTCTTATACTACCGCATATGTATTAATATCATGACACAATAATCCATTCGCACCACACATGCCCATATGCCACAACATTTGCCAAAAGCAACAATAACAACGTTATCACAACACATAGCCCATAACTCAACTACAATGTGTACAAAAATCTCAATAACAATAACTCGACAGGAAAAGGTGTTCCAATAACCAAAAATTCCAACCACAACCATGTTACTAACTTTCCACAACCACAAATTCAATAACTCAACAACGAAGGTATTTTTTCATGAAATGACAACTTTCAATTTGAGTAACATAGCTTAACAATGAAAGAGATAGTAAGAAACAAAAACTATGACTAAATGTATGAGAATAACTCAGCAATAGAGAGAATAGAATGTAACGGCAACTACAATAAAATGCATATAAGAGTATATTGACAATAAAAACTAGAACTAAGACCGAAATAGACAACGAAAGATAGAACAAATAATAATAACTTCAATTAAGTGCTTATAAGTAATCTAAGAATCTAAACCGGCCAAATATCACATATATGTCTGTGTACACTCTTGTCATCTCGTGTACATGTCTTTCACATAACTCAAATAGTACAATCAAATCCATTCCTAAGGGGTAGTTCGCCCACACAAAATTAGGCAAGATACATACCTCAGCTAGGATAAATCAACACTCAAAAATAGCCCTTAAAATTTTCCTCAACATGGCTCAAATCTAATTAAAACGACTTAATATGGTCAAATAATGCAAGAGAAACCAATTACGATTATAATGCTATGATCTTTACACAATTCCCCAAAAGTCAAACTCAAGATTGCCTAGTCAAAACCCAAGTGCAAGGGTAGATCTCAGCTACCCACAACCCCACGAGTTTATGTATGTGTTTGTTTTGTTTTCAACTCCAATTCCAATTCGACTCTGAAATCCCAAATTTTTATTTTTCAAAACATAGTAAAATTTCTCAAAATTTTCTTAGATTCTCATGAATTTGATATTAGTATATAATCATGTAATATAGTTGAAATTTGATCAAAATCACTTACTCAATAATTGTGTATGAAAACGCTCTCTCGAAATTTGCTCCTACCGAGTCTAGGGTTCCAAAATGAGAGAAATGAGATCAAATCCCGTCTTTCCAACCCTTTTATTCAAGTGCAGATGTTACAATTGTGAACCATCATAATTGCAAAGAATGAGTTGCAAGTATGGTTCCTGACATCCTAAAGGGAAGCTGAAAATGCAACATTGACTTCGCATTGGCGAAATCCGCTCCCATCGCAAATGCGACCTTTTAGTCGCAAATGCCAAACTATCATGTCCCAGCCTCTCTTCGCAATTTCAATCAAGGTATCGCAAATGCGACACTTGATACCTCCTGTATGATCGCAATTGCAATCCTGGTGCTTGCAATTGCGACAACTGGAGCACCCATAACATGGAATTGAGTCCAAGCCATTCCTAAACACGTATGAAACTTACCCGAGCCCTCGTTGTTCTAAATCAACATCCACATAAGTTTAAAAATATCATAAGAACTCACTCGCACGATCAAAAAATAAATATAACATCTAGAACCACGAATCAAACATCAAAATGTGTGAAATTCAAAAGAAAACTCAATAACCTCTAGAATTACAACCAAATATCCGAATCCTATCAAACCAATTCCAAGTTACACTAAACTTTGCAAACAAGTTTCAAATAGAAAAATAGACCTATTCCAAGTCCGAAAACTAAATTATGAACCTGATAGCCATAAAGTCAACATATGATCAAACTTAGGGAAACTTCTAAACCCCAAATTGCCAAATTTTGAAAATCATGTCAAATCAACCTAAGGACTGTCGATTTCAACTCCAGGAGTACACCCAAGTCCAATCACGTTATGAACCTATCAGAGCCATCAAAAAACTATTCCGGGGTTGTTTTTATAAAAGCCAAACTTCGGTCTATATTTCTAACTTAAGCTTCTAAACCAAGATACAAATGGTCCAAATCAACCTTGTTAGATTTGTAAATATAGTAGAACTCTAGTTATAGTAGAAGTCTAGGTTATGTGTATTATATATAGGGCTCATTGTATCATGTTTAATATCAATTATATATTTTTCTCCCGTGCTTTCTCACATGGTATTAGAGCCTTGGTGAGAATATTATAGCTGTGCGTCATTCCAGCTACTTCCGGGAAGAAAGACCTCGTCGCCGTGCAATTTTCCGGCGACTTCAGAGGCTGTCCGTAACTAAAACTACTCTTTTTGTTGGTTATGTGCAAAATCCGAGACCACCACGAGGTTCGGAAGAAAATTCCAACCAACCCTAGAAAAAATCACCGGAAACCAGCCAGCCACGCGCCCCCACGCGCCGGCAATACCCTCGGCGCGTAAGCCCACGCGCCGACGCGTGAGGGCCTTTCCGGCCACTTTTTCAGTTCGCTCCAGAAGGACAGTTTTTTTCGGCCTTCAATTCCGACCCTTCCCATCCTTGTTTCGTTCGATTCCGACAACTTTCAGTTTTTTCCGGCGACTTTATTGATTTTTCCGGCAGCTACAGTACTTTCCAGCCAGAATTTCTTCAGGACAGTTTGCTCAACCTTGAATTCCGAGCCTATCCATATTTTTATTTTTCAATTCCGACAACTTTGAATTTTTCCGGCAGCTACAGTGCTTTTCCGGCAGCTACAGTAATCCTGTTTTCCGGCAGCGATAGTTTTCAGTTCTCTATTTCAGTTTCAGCGAGTTGTCAATTGATAATCCAAAGATGTCTTTGGGACTAGATGCTTTCGGGTCCAGAAACCAGGGTTCTGGTAGTTCCGGTATTATGATTACCTCAGAACCTTTAATGGGAGGTTCAAACTACCTAGCTTGGGCTTCGTCTGTCGAGTTGTGGTGTAAAGGCCAAGGTGCTCACGATCATCTAACCAAGGAGTCTAGTGACGGAGATGAAAAAGCCAAAGCACATTGGGAGAAGATTGATGCTCAATTATGCAGTATTTTGTGGCGATCTATTGATTCCAAGTTGATGCCCTTGTTTCGTCCATTCCAAACATGTTATTTGGTTTGGGAAAAGGCTCGTACTTTATACACTAATGACATATCTCGTTTCTATGATGTGATATCGCGGATGATAAATTTAAAGAAACATGAATTAGATATGTCGACTTACTTGGATCAAGTGCAGGCAGTTATGGAGGAATTTGAGACGTTGATGCCCGTTTCTGCTAACGTTACAAAGCAGCAAGAGCAACGACAAAAGTTGTTTCTAGTTCTTACTCTTGCTGGATTCCTAATGATCTTGACTCAGTACGCGATCAGATTTTGGCTAGTCCGACTGTCCCCACAGTTGATGAATTATTCTCTCGCTTACTTTGCCTTGCTGCAGCACCAAGTCACCCTGTGCACTCATCACAGACACTTGATTCATCTGTCCTCATCTCCCAATCCGTGGACAATCGGGCTTCTCATACTATGGAGAATAGACGAGGAGAAGGTCGTTTTGGAAGATCTCGACCCAAGTGTTGTTATTGTTATAAACTTGGTCACACTCGTGACGTGTGTCATTCTTTACATGGTCGACCACCAAAAAATGCTTATGTTGCTCAGGCCGAGCCTACAGGTAACCAGGGATTTTCTGTATCTGAAAGGGAGTATAATGAGTTCCTTAAATATCGCGCAAGTAAGCAGACATCTCCACAAGTAGCCACTGTTGCTCAGCCTGATACTTCTGTTGCTGGTAATTCTTTTGCTTGTGTTTCCCAGTCTAGTCCTCTTGAACAATGGGGTGTGGACTCAGCTGCTTCTAATCATATCTCTGGTAATAAATCCCTTTTGTCAAATATTGTGTATTCACAGTTTCTTCCCAACGTTACTTTAGCTAATGGGTCTCAAACTAAAGCAAACGGAGTTGGACAAGCAAATCCTCTACCCTCTGTCACTCTAGATTCCGTTCTTTATGTCCCTGGCTGTCCTTTTAATCTTGCATCTGTGAGTCGTTTGACTCAGGCCCTCCATTGCGGAATATATTTTATTGATGACTCTTTTATTATGCAGGACCGCAGTACGGGACAGACGATTGGAACATGACTTGAATCAGACGGACTCTACTATCTTAACTCACTTACATCCTCTAAGGCCTGTCTAGTTGCAGATCCTCCAGACCTACTTCACAGTTGTTTAGGACATCCTAGCTTGTCCAAGCTTCAGAAAATGGTGCCTCGTTTGTCCAGTTTATCCACATTAGAGTGTGAGTCATGTCAGCTCGAGAAACATACCCGTGCCTCCTTTCCTCGTAGTATTGAGAGTCGTGCAGAGTCTGTTTTTTCTTTAGTTCATTCAGATATATGGGGTCCTAGCAGAGTATGTTCAACCTTGGGATTTCGTTATTTTGTTAGTTTCATTGATGATCATTCAAGATGTACTTGGATTTTCTTATTGAAAGATCGTTCTGAGTTGTTTTCTATATTCCGAAATTTTTGTGCTGAAATTAAAAATCAATTTGGTGTTTCTATTCGCACTCTTCGCAGTGACAATGCCTTTGAATATTTACCCTCTCAATTTCAGCAGTTTATGTCTTCTCATGGAATTATTCATCAGACCTCTTGTCCTTATACACCTCAGCAAAATGGGGTTGCAGAAAGAAAAAATAGGCACATTATTGAGACTGCTCCCACACTTCTCATCGAATCACATGTTCCGCTGCGTTTTTGGGGCGATGCAGTTCTCACATCTTGTTATTTGTTTAATCGGATGCCTTCATCTCCCATCCATAATCAGATTCCGCATGAGGTATTGTTTCCCCATTCATCCTTATACCCTGTTCCCCCTCGTGTTTTTGGGAGCACTTGTTTCGTTCATAACTTAGCTCCTGGGAAAGATAAGTTAGCTCCTCGTGCTCTCAAGTGTTTCTTCCTTGGTTATTCTCGTGCTCAGAAGGGCTATCGTTGTTATTCACCTGATCTTCGTAGGTACCTTATGTCAGCCGATGTCACATTTTTTGAGTCTAAACCTTTCTTTACCTCTTCTGACAATTCTGACCATCTTGATATATCTGAGGTTTTACCTATACCGGTCTTTAGGGAGTCTACTATATCTCCTCCTTCACCTTCCGCTACAGAAGTCTTACCCATTCCAAACATTGGACCATCTACTGTGGCTCCTCCTAGACTCCCTGCAGAAGACACTCCACTCTTGACATATCATCGTCGTCCTCGCCCAACATCCGACCCGGCTGATTCACTTCCTGCACCTGACCCTGCTCCTACTGCGGACTTGTCTCTTCCGATTGCACTTCGGAAAGGTATAAGGACCACCCTTAATCCTAATCCACATTATATCGGTTTAAGTTATCATCGTTTGTCATCACCCTATTATGCTTTTCTATCTTCTTTGTCCTCTGTTTCCATCCCTAAGTCTACAGGTGAAGCATTGTCTCATCAGGGTGGCAACAGGCTATGACTGACGAGATGTCTGCTTTACATACGAGTGGTACTTGGGAGCTCGTCCCTCTTCCTTCAGGTAAATCAACTGTTGGTTATCGTTGGGTGTATGCCGTCAAGGTTGGTCCAGATGGTAAGGTTGATCGTCTTAAGGCTCGTCTTGTGGCCAAGGGATATTTGGGCTTGATTACAGTGATACCTTCTCTCCCGTGGCTAAGATAGCATCAGTCCGCCTTTTTCTCTCTATGGCTGCTGTTCGCCATTAGCCTCTGTATCAGTTGGACATTAAAAATGCATTTTTACACGGTGACCTTGAGGATGAAGTTTATATGGAGCAACCACGTGGGTTTGTTGCTCAGGGGGAGTCTCGTGGCCTTGTATGTCGCTTGCGCCGGTCACTTTATGGTCTAAAGCAATCTCCTCGAGCCTGGTTTGGTAAGTTTAGCACTGTAATCCAGGACTTTGGCATGACTCGGAGTGAAGCTGATCACTCTGTATTCTATCAGCATTCTGATTCACGTCTCTGTATTTATCTAGTGGTCTATGTTGACGACATCGTTATTACCGGCAATGACCAGGATGGTATTACTAAATTGAAGCAACATCTCTTTCATCTCTTTCAACACTTTCAGACTAAGGATCTGGGCACACTAAAGTATTTTCTGGGTATTGAGGTCGCACAGTCTAGCTCAGGTATTGTGATCTCACAACGGAAGTATGCCTTAGATATTCTTGAGGAGACAGGAATGACAGGTTGTAAACCTGTTGACACTCCAATGGATCCGAATTCTAAACTTCTTCCAGAACAGGGGGAGCCTCTTAACGATCCTGAAAGATATAGGCGGTTAGTTGGTAAACTAAATTATCTTACAGTGACAAGACCTGACATTTCCTTTCCTGTGAGTGTTGTGAGCCATTTTATGGGTTCGCCATGTGATAGTCATTGGGATGCAGTTGTTCGCATTCTTCGGTATATAAAATCAACTCCGGTAAAGGTTTATTGTTTGAGGATCGAGGCCATGAGCAGATTGTTGGATACTCTGATGCTGATTGGGCAGGATCGCCGTCTGACAGACGTTCTACTTCTGGATATTGTGTCTTAGTAGAAGGAAATTTGGTATCTTGGAAAAGCAAGAAACATAATGTGGTTGCTCGGTCTAGTGCAGAAGCAGAATATCGAGCAATGGCTATGGCGACATGTGAGCTAATTTGGGTCAAACAGTTGCTCAAAGAGCTGAAATTTGGTGATGTTAGTCAGATGGGACTTGTGTGTGATAATCAAGCTGCTCTTCATATTGCGTCAAATCCAGTGTTCCATGAGAGAACTAAGCACATTGAGATTGACTGTCACTTTGTCAGAGAAAAGATACTCTCGGGAGATATTGCTACAAAGTTTGTAAAGTCAAATGATCAGCTTGCAGACATTTCCACCAAGTCCCTCACTGGTCCTCGTATTAACTACATATGTAACAAGCTCGGTACATATGATTTATATGCACCAGCTTCAGGGGGAGTGTTAGATATGTAAATATAGTAGAACTCTAGTTATAGTAGAACTCTAGGTTATGTGTATTATATATAGGGCTCATTGTATCATATTTAATATCAATTATATATTTTTCTCCCGTGCTTTCTCACAAACCTAATACCTTCTTGGAACAAAACTAACAATCCCCACAAGTCATAAAGTAATAAAATCACATGTGCAGAGTATCAAAAGGAAAAACAAGGCTTAAATAAACAAACTGACTATTCGGATTGTTACATTCTCTCCCTCTTAAAATAAAGGTTCGTCCTCGAACGTGCATAGAGATATACCTAAAGTGATAAAAAAAAGAGGATAATGACTTTGCATGTTGTTCTCAGTATCCTAAATCTCCTCCTCGACTGGTCAAGCCCTCCACTGAACCTTTACTAAAGCAATATTCTTTGGCCTCAACTTCTGGACCTGCCAGTCCAAGATAGCCACCGATTCCTCAAAATAAGTGAAATTCTTGTCCAATAGGCTATGTTGAAATCTAACACATGTGATGTATCACCATAATACATACGGAGCATAGAAACATGGAACATCAGGTGAATTGCTGATAAGCTAGGTGGCAATACAAGTTTGTATGTCACCTCACCAACCCTCTCAAAGATCTTGAAAAGACCAATATAACCTAGGGCTCAACTTGCCCATCTTTCTAACCTCATAACACCCTTCATGGGTGAAACTCAGAGCAGAACTCTATCTCCACCATGAATGTTGCATCACATGAAAGGGAAGTTGGGTTGTCAATGACATTCACGATGTACTAATGAAAGAAGTCTAGAGGTGATTAAAGAAGGGTAATGATCGGTAGATTTATGTGCGTCTATGGAAGAAACATCTTTCCTCCATGCTTGACAGTCCGATGCAAAAGAAAATTACTGAGGGATAATCTAAAAAACAACAGGCTCAGGTAAGGGTTCAGTTTGGTACTTAACTTTGGAAGAGTATTTAAGAGTTAATGCAACTTTAACTTTAGAAGAATACTAGTTGGAAGAATTCTCATGGGAAAGAGTGGTTCTACGACTTGATATGAAGTCTACCACCTCTTCTACTTCTAACCGGGGTTGTAGAAGGAGGAATTTTGTCATGATAGTTTTGTTGGGATCCGATGATGGAGAGTCATTCGAAGAATGATAAGTTAGTTTTTGTTATAGTAGAAATATTAAGGGAGAAAAGAAATTGCAGAAGAATCTTGGAAAGGAATGCAAAAAAGTAGAGGAATTTTTTGAATGGTGCGTGATGTAGTATTTATAAGAGAAGACATCATTATGAACCATCATCATGGAACCTTCACTTCAAATTGACAGAGCTGTAGAAAACCTATAGATGATGTAAACTGGAAAGCCAATCCTAGCTAGACGCGTGTTTTGGGAATTAAATGAAAAAAACGTATGTATCTTTACTTTTGAAGAAAATGTATGATATTGATGCAACAAGACATTTCCATCATAAATAAACTACCACTTCCCTAATATTCAATTAAGAATATTCAGAAAGTGGGGAGGGAGGGGGCTATCTGTATTGATGAAAATATAGATAAGACATGTAGATTAATGATATATTGATAGGTGACATTTGAATATATCAATAAAGAAGAATGATGTAGCGTGGAAAAAAACCACCAGATTATTTACAAAAGATACTATACCTGACAATTGGGAAAGAAGGGATAGCGACGGGATGCATGAAGCTACATGTGACGACCACCCAGTTGTTTTAAGAATTAATGTCTCGATCCTCTATTAACTGCATTTCCCGTATTTGTTTTTGCTACTGTGAGTTGACGGGAGGAAACTCTTTGGAGATTCGGGGAGTTTTGGGACACTTAGTTCCTAAATGAGAGCCTACATTTTAGAATTTGGACCATAGTTGGAACAGTATGAAGATGACATCGGAATGGAATTCTATTATTTCACTTAGCTTCGTTGGGTGATTTCGGGTTTAGGAGCGTGTTCAAATTGTGTTTTGGAGGTCCATATCTAATTTAGGCTTGAGATGCTGAAAGTTAAATTTTTGAAGATCCGGTTCGATAGAGAGATTTTAATCCGAGGATCTGAATGGAATTTCGGAAGTTGGAGTAGCTCCGTAGTGTTGATGGTGACGTGTGTGCAGATTTTCAGGTTACCCAAACGAGGTTTGTTATGCTTTTTAATCGAAAGTGTATTTTGAGAGTTTTTGAAGTTCTTAGGCTTGAATATGATGCTAATTGGTTGTTTCGATGTTGTTTGAGGTGTTTTGGAGATTTATATAAGTTTGGATAGTTGTATACGACTTGTCCATGATTTTGGTTGAGGTCCAGGGGGCCTTGGGGTAATTTCGAGTGGTTAACGGAAAGTTGGAACTTTGGAGTTGCAAGTGAAGTTCTTTGGGCTACTGTCATAACCACTCCGCGGTTGAGAGGCCACAGAGGAAATTAAGCCATAGAAATAGCTAGAGGAGGAAAATAAAGAAGCCGTAGGTGCGGAAGTATTCACGCACCTGCGTGAGCACAGGTGAGGTGTGTAGGTCGCAGGTGCAAATTTGGGGGAATTAATGAGATTGGAAGGTGCAGTCATTTTTCTGCAGAAGCGGGATCTCAGAAACGGATTTACTAGGCTGAACAATCGCAATTCGAGGGTTTCATTTCAAAAAAGTTAAAAATCGATTTGGAGCTCAGGGGAGAACGACTTTGGGAGGAATTTGAAAAGGAAATCAGTAGGAAATGATTCATAATCCCTTTCTAATTGTATTTTCATAATCTAATCTCCGTTTTATCATTTAATTTCGGATTGGAGATGAAAATTGGATAGAAATTGGAAGAAAGTTGTTAGACTTAGATTTTGAGTTTTGATTGGGAATTTAGCATTGGATTTGGATAATTTTGGTATGCATGAACTCGTGGGAGTATGAGGATTCTAAAAATATAAAGTTTACCCGATTCCGAGACGTGGGCCCGAGGGGTATTTTAGTCATTTTACTAATTTCGTGTATTGTCTTAGAATTAATTAGTTGAATTAGTTACTTGAAGTTTTATTTACATTATGCACTTTAATTGAATAGATTTGATCCATTTGCAGTCAAGTACTCGTGGCAAGAGCATGGTTTCGGGTTGATTTTGAGCCATTTCGAGGTAAGTGGCTTGCCTAACCTTGTGTGGAAGACTTTCCTTAGGATTTGGTATTAATGATTTTTGAAATTCCTTGTACATTAGGTGACGAGTGTGTACTTGTGCTAATTGTTGAAAATTCGGTTTTCACTAAGTAATTAAAATTGTGTTTCTCCTCCTGTTATTACTCATTGCAATTTAAGCGTGTTGTTAGCTTAGGGAAGCATGTATAAGTAACTTAATTGCTTTATTAATCAAACGACTTTACCTGATTATGTGCAGCATGTTTGGCTTGAATTACCTGTTTGCCTTGATATGAAATTGGACATTGGTGAATATTCTTTATGTTGCTGCTGTGTATTTACATTCGGGACTACGGATGTGGGATTCTGGTAGATTCCTCTTGCATTTTTATTTGGAACTACGGATGTGGGGTTCCGGTAGATCCCCCTGCATAGTTATATGGAACTACAGGACTATACCTGGTAGATTCCCCCAGTACTAGGTATTTATATTTGGGACTACGAATCGGGATTTTCGGTAGATCCCCGCGCACTATTAGTTGAACTATAAGACAGGATCCTGGAAGATCCTTCAGATATATATGATGGAATACGGGATGGTATCATGGGAGATCCACTGGATAGTTATATTTGGGACTACAGGATGATATCCTAGAAGGTCCCCCTTTGTTTTCCATGTGTTAAGTTGTATTCTTTCTTGTAACTTCCTTGTTACTATTGCAACTGTTTTGTACCTTATATCATGTGTTAATTCTTATTGTTGCATTTGATTATACTGTCTTATCCTATATTATTATACTTTGTTTTTCATTTAACCTCAGTAGGGCCCTAACCTTTCCCGTCACTACCCAACCGAGGTTAGGTGTGGCACTTTCTTAGTATCATTGTGGTGTATTTATGCCCTTTCTACGTATTTTTTCATGTGCAGATCCATGTACTTCCACTTAGTCTTATCGCGCTTAAGGCGAGGCGCTTGTAGAGACTCCGAGGTATATCTGTCGCGTCCGCATACCGAAGAGTCCCTTTCTATTCTCTCTTTAAGTATTAGACCTTCTTATTTTTCTTTGTTAGACATTCTGGAGTTAGATACATGTAGACCTTCAAAGGCTTGTGTTTCATGAGATTATGGGTTTTGGGAAATGTCGTTAGTTTCGAGAGTTTGTACTATATATTCCAAGCGACATCTTAAGTATTGTTTTACTTTGTTATTTTGATTTTTAAATTGCTTCATTTTGCAAATTGTTTATCTTTTGCGTTGTTAGGCTTACCTAGTCGTAGAGACTAGGTGCTATCACAATGGTTCATGAAGGGCGAATCGGGGGCATGCAAGTTGGTATCAGAGCTCTAGATTCATAGAAGTCATGAATCGCAAGCCAATTTATTAGAGTCTCGTTGATCGGTGTGGAGACCTCTGCATTTATCTATAAGAGGCTATGTAACTGTTTGGAAAATTCAACTTTATTTGATTTCCTTATCGTGAAAGATTTTGATATCACAATTCTAAACTTCTGCCTGGTCTTCTCTCACAGATGGTGAGGACACGTGCTATCCGAGATGATCAAGCACCCGTTACCCCTAATGAAGCCGTCAGAGGCCGGTTCAGAGGTCAAGGAAGTGCATGGGGTGCAACTAGAGCACCACGTGAGCTATCACCAAGGAGTCACCAGCAGTCCCATTCGGAGCCCAAGCACCTGTTATGCCTACTGCTACTACTACTCCAGCACTTCAGGAGACTCTAACACAGTTCATGAGCATTTACACCACTTTGGCTCCAACAGGGTTGCTTCCCCTTAATACAGCTACATCCCAGGCCGGGGGAGAAGAAAAAACCTCCTGCCATACGTACTCTTGAGTAGCGATTGCATGTGGATTGGGTCCTAGAGATTATTCCAGTATAGCCCACAGTCCCAAATAAGCCCGAGGACAGGGCAGCGGATTCCGAGGATGAGTAGTAGAGGCTTGAGAGGTTCAAGAAGTATGAGGCTCCTACATTCAATGGTTTGGCATCAGCTGATACTTTGGGGTTTCAAGATGAGTGCTACTGTATTCTCCATACCATGGGTATATTAGGATTAAGCGAGGTTTCCTTTACCACTTTCCATCTTCGAGGAGCCACCTATTAGTGGTGGCATACTTATAAGTTAGACAGTCCAATGAGGTAGATTCCCTGACTTGGACTTAGTTTTCAGATATGTTCCTGAGGGAGTATGTTCCACAGACCTTGAAGGACGCATGGCATGCATAGCTTGAGCATTTGCCTCAGGGTACTTTGACTGTCTCGGAGTATGCTATCCATTTCACCAGCTTGGCTAGACATGCCCCATCCTTGGTTTCTACTGTTCGTGAGAGGGTTCGCTGGTTTATTGAGGGGCTTATTCTCAACATCAGGTCTAGCATGGCTCGTGAGTTGGAGATGGATATCTAGTATTAGCAGATGGTGAGCATTGCTAGGATAATTGAGGGTATGCATGTTAGGGATAGAGAGGAAAGGTAGGCCAGGAGGTCTCGAGAGTCGGGCCATTATTCTGGCACCTGTTCCCCAGCTGCAGGTCATCATGGTAGGGGTTATTGAGTCACCTCGTTCATTCAGCTCTAATAGTAGCCAGTAGTATCCTAGCTCTTCCTAGACTGTATGAGCCTTATTATGCACCTCCACTATCTACTGTGCCTCCTACGCGGGGTGCTTTCAGCGGTCAGTGCAACATACCTGGCCCGAGCATGTCACAACCACCACGTCCTCATAATGCTTGTTTTGACTGTGGTAACACATGCCATATGGTGAGGGATTGCCCTAAACTTAGGAGGTGTGCACCTCTATAGACTTCTCAAACAACATCGTATCCTGCAGAGTTCTCAGGCTATGGTTACAACTCCAGTTGCTACCCCACCTGCTCAGCCAGCTAGAAGTGGAGGATAGGGAGGTAGAGGTCTCCCTAGATGGGGAGGCTAGGCCAAATACTATGCCTTTCTTGCCATATCGAGGTTATTGCCTCCGATTCTATCATCACAAGTACTGTTCTAGTTTGTTACATAGATGCATCGGTTCTATTCGATCCAGGCTCCACTTATTCTTATGTGTCTTCTTCTTTTGCTCCGCATTTGGGTATATATCGGGATTCTTTGAGTTTCTCTATTTATATTTCTACTCCGATGGAAGATTCTATTACTGTGGATAGCGTTTATCGGTCGTGTTTGGTTGCTATTCATGGTTTTGAGACTAGAGCCAATTTGTTGTTGCTCAGCATGGTTGATTTGATATTATCTTGGGCATGGACTGGTTGTTGCCCCATTATTCTATTCTTGATTGTCACGCCAAAATCGTGACACTGGCTATGCTAGTTGTATCACGTGTTGAGTGGAGAGGTGCTTTAGATCACATTCCCAATAGAGTTATTTATTTCATTAAGGCTCAGCGAATGATTGAAAAAAGGTGTGACACATCTAGCTTATGTGAGAGACGTCAGCATTGATACCCCCTCAGTTGATTGAGTCCCAGTAGTACGGGATTTTTCTGATGTGTTTTTAGCTGACCTTCCGAGCATATCGCCTGATAGAGATATTGATTTTGGCATTGATCTATTGCCGGGCATCCAGCCTATTTCTATCCCTTCATATCTTATGGCTCCTCCTGAGTTGAAGGAGTTGAAGGATCAGTTATGGGAATTGCATGATAAGATTAGGCCCCGTGTGTCATCGTGGGGTATTCCTATCTTGTTTATAAAGAAAAATGATGGTTTTATGCGCATGTACATTGATTATCGCTATTTGAAAAAAATTAGTGAAGCACCATTATCCTTTGCATCGTACTAATAATTTTTTTGACCAGCTACAGGGTGCACGAGTGTTTTCTAAGATTGACTTGTGTTCAGGGTACCATCAATTAAAGATTCGGGAGCCAGATATCCCAAATACTGCTTGCAGGACTTAGTATGGTCATCACAAGCTCCTTGTTATGTCATTTGGGCTGACCAATTCCCCAACAACCTTTATGCATTTGATGCACAATTTGTTCCGGCCATATTATGACTTGTTCGTCATTTTTTCTATTGATGATACTCTAGTGTATTCTCGGCGTTGGGAGGATCATGAGCATCACCTAAAGACAGTGCTTCAGACTCTGAGAGAAGAAGAAGTTATATGCTAAGTTCTCGAAATGTGAGTTTTAGTTGGATTCTGTGGCATTCTTGGGTCATGTGATTTCTAATGAGGGGATACATGTGGATTTGAAGAAAGTGGAAGCAGTGCAGAGTTGGCCCAGACCATCCTCATCTATAGAGATTCGTAGTTTCCTTGGCTTGGCATGTTATTAGTATCAATTTATTGAGGGGTTTTCATCAATCGCAACACCTATGACCAGACTGACCCAGGAGGATGCTCTGTTTTAGTGGATAGAAGAGTGTGAGGCAAGCTTTTAGAATCTCAAGACAGCTTTGACTACATCCTCAATTTTGATATTGCTTACAGGTTCGGGGTCTTATACCGTCTATTGTGATGCCTCGAGGATTGGCCTTATAACGGAATTGATCAAGAACAGTAGGGTGATTTCCTACGTGTCCAGACAGTTAAAGGTACATGAGAAGAATTATCGTGTCTAGGATCTTGAGTTAGCTGTTGTTGTTCACGCCTTGAAGATCAGGCGTTATTATTTGTACGGTGTGCCTTGTGAGATTTATACTGATCACTGGAGCTTGCAACATTTGTTCAAGTAGAATGTTCTAAATTTGCATCAGAGGAGATGGCTAGAGTTGCTAAAGGACTATTATATCACTATTTTGTATCACCTAGGCAAGGCCAATGTGGTAGCCTATGGATTGAGTCGACGGGCAGAGAGTTTGGGGAGTTTGTCTTATTTACCAGCAGTAGAGAGGCCCATGGTGATGGATGTTCAGGCCTTAGCCAGTCAGTTTGTAAGATTGGATCTTTCGTAGCCCAGTCGAGTTCTAGCTTACATGGTCTCTCAGTCTTCCTTGTTTGATCGTATCCGGGAGCGGCAACTTGATGACCCTCATTTTCTTGTCCTCAAGGACAAGGTTTTGCATGGCTATGCCAGAGATGTGACTATTGGTGATGACGGGGTATTGAGGATGCAGGGTCAGATTTGTGTACTCAATATTGATGGGCTTCGGGAGTTGATTCTAGAGGAGACCCATAGTTTGCGGTATTCCATTCATCCGGATGTCGCGAAGATATACCAGGATCTGAGGCAGCAATATTGGTGGAAGCGGATGAAGAAAGATATAGTTGGTTTTGTAGCTCGATGCCTCAATTGTCAGCAAGTGAAGTATGAGCACCAGAGATCGGGTGGGTTGCTTCAGCATATAGAGATTCCGGAGTGGAAGTTGGAGATGATAACCATGGAATTCATAATTTGACTCCCTCGGACTTTGAGGAAATGTGATGCTGTTTTGGTGATTGTGGATCAGTTGACCAAGTCCACACATTTCTTTCCTGTGTGTACTACCTATTCTTCGAAGCTGCTAGCAGAGATTTATATCCGGGAGATTGTTCGTTTGCATGGTATTCCAGTTTCTATCATTTCAAATAGAGGTGCTCATTTCACATTCTGGAGGGCCATACAGCATGATTTGGGTACTCGGGTGGAGTTGAGTACAACATTTCACCCTCAGACGGGCGGATAATCCGAGTGCACTATTCAAATTCTTGAGGATGTGCTCCATACGTGTGTGATTGAGTTTGAAGGGTCTTGGGATCAGTTCTTGCCATTGGATAAGTTTTCCTACAACAACAGTTATCACTCCAGCATTCAGATGGCACCGTATGAGGCTCTATATGGTATGCGGTGTAGATCCTTGGTGGGTTAGTTTGAGTCAGGTGAGGCTAGATCATTGGGCACAGATTTGGTTCAGGACGCTTTGGAGAGGGTTAAGGTGATACAGGATAGACTCGGTACAGCCCAGTCCAGATAGAAACGTTACACGGACCAGAAGGTTCGTGACGTTTCCTATATGGTTGGAGAGCGGGTTCTCCTTTGGGTTTCGCTTAGGAAGGGTGTTCTAAAATTTGGGAAGAAAGGGAAGTTGAGTCCGAGGTTTATTGGCCCTTTTGAGATATTGAGGCGCGTTGGGGAGGTTGCTTATAAGCTTGGCTTACCTCCCAGCTTGGCAGGGGTTCATCCGGTCTTTTATGTTTCGATACTCCGGAGGTTTCACGGTAATCTGTCGTACGTTGGATTTTAGTTTAGTCTAGTTGGACAAAGATCTATCTTATGTTGAGGAGCTAGTGGAAATATTGGACATGCAGGCTCGAAAGTTAAGGTCAAAGAGCATTGCATCAGTGAAGGTTCAGTGGCGGGGTCAGCCGGCCGAGGAGGTGAGCTGGGAGACCGAGCAGGATATTCGCAGCCGTTACCCTCATCTTTTCACTACTTCATGTTTGTCTATATGCTCATTTGAGGACGAATAAATGTCTTACTGTAGGAGAATGTGGCGACCTGACCGGTTATTTATAGAACAAATGCCCCGATCCCCTATTAACTACATTCCCCATATTTATTTATGCTATTGTGAGTTGTCGGGGGGAATTATTTTGAGTTTCGGAGAGTTTTAGGACACTTAGTCCCTAATTGAAAGCCTAAGTTTTAATATTTAGACCGTGGTCGGAATGGTCTGAAGATGACCTCAGAATTGAATTTTGTTGGTTCCATTAGCTCAGTTGCAAAATTTTGGTTTAGGAGCGTGTTTGAATTGTGTTTTGGAGGGCCGTAGCTAATTTAGTCTTGAAATGTTGAAAGTTGAATTTTTGAAGTTTCCAGTTCAATAGTGAGATTTTGATCTGAAGGTCGGAATGGAATTCCGGAAGTTGGAGTAGCTCCACAGTGTTGAAGGTGACGTGTGTGAAAAATTTCAGGTCATTCGGATGAGGTTAGGTAGACTCTTTGATCGAAAGCATATTTTGAGAGTTTTTGAATTTCTTAGGATTGAATCTGATGCTAATTAGTTGTTTCAATGTTATTTGAGGTGTTATGGAGATTTATAAAAGTTTGGATAGTGGTATATGACTTGTCTGTGCTTTTAGTTAAGGTTCCAGGGGCCTTGGAATGATTTCAGGTGGTTAGCAGAAAGTTAGAAATTTGGAATTGTAGCTGAAATTCTTTGGACTGCTGCCATAACCACATCTGTAGTTGAGAAGCCGCAGATCCGACTCCCTCAGATGCGGAAATTATGCTGCAAAGCGTCTAGAGGAGGAAAATGAAGGAGTCTCAGGTGCGGAAATATTCACGCACCTGCGTGGCCGCAGATGCAGTGTGTAGGTCGCAGGTGTGAATTTTGTGGAAATTAATGAGTTTCGCAGATGCGATAGCAGAAGCGGATTTGCTGGGAAAAAAATCAAAAATTCGAGAGTTTAGTTTCAGAAAAGTTAAATCGATTTGGAGCTCAAGAGAGGGCGACTTTTGGAGGAATTTGAAGAGGAAATTAATGGGTAATGATTCCTAATCCCTTTATAGTTATATTCTTATAATTTAATCTTAGTGTTTTCATTTAATTTCGAATTGGAGATGAAAATTGGGGAGAAATTGGAAGAAAGTTCATAGACCTAGATTTCAAGTTTTCATTGGGCATTTGACATTGGATTTAGATTATTTTGGTATACATGAACTCATGGGAGTATGAAGATTATGAAAATATAAATTTTTTACCCGATTCCGAGAAGTGGGCCGGAGGGGAGTTTTGGTCACTTAACCTAATTTTGTGTATTTTCTTATAATTTATTAGTTGAGTTAGTTACTTAAAGTGTTATTTATGTTATGCAATTTAATTGAATTAATTTGGGCAAATTGGAGTCGAGTACTCGTGCAAGAGCGTGGTTTCAGGTTGATTTTGAGCTGGTTCGAGGTAAGTGGCTTGCCTAACCTTGTGTGGGGGACTTCCCCTTAGGAGGTTGTATTGTTGATATTTGAAATGCCTTGTATGTGAGGTAACAAGTTTGTACTTGTGCTAATTGTTGAAAAAATCTGATTTTCACTAAGCAATTACTTAGTATTTCTTCTTCTGTTGTTAGTACTTGCAATCTAAGCCTGTTGTTGGCTTAGAGAAGCATGTCTAAGTGACTTATTTGCTTTGTTTGCCCAAACTGATTTACCTGAATTATGTGCAGCATGCTAGGCTAAAATTACCTATTTGCCTTTATATGAAATTTGACATTGCTGAATATTCTTCATATTGCTGTTGTGTATTTATATTTGGGACTATGGATGTGGGATTCTGGTAGATCCCCCGTGCCTGTTTGTTTGGGACAATGGATGTGGGATTCCAGTAGATCCACATGCACAATAATATTAAACTAGAGGACTATACCCGATAGATTCCCCCGGTACTAGGTATTTATATTTGGGACTATGGATCGGAATTTTTGGTAGATCCCCGTGCACTATTAGTTGGATTATGAGACGATATCCCAGGAGATCCTTCGAATATTTTTGGCAATTCCCCGTGCACAAATATATGTAATTAGCCTTTTATTTATATTTATCTCCTTGATTGAATATTCTTACTCTCAATCCTTCAAAGAAAGCTACAACAATCAATAAGATTACTTTTTTTTTACTCTTTCAATATTTAGTTTCAATTATTTCTTTCTTTTATATTTAGAAAAGTGATGGAAAAATTGTAATTGGAAACACGATTTATTTTAATATTTTCTTTATGTTGGGTCCAAATGCACATTCAAGCATACGCGATCGACAAGTAATAAAGTTGTAAGAAAGTATCGTTGCCACAAGGGTTTATAGTCAACTATTTTCCAATCTAAGCTATTTATCTACTTGATTCTCAAGTGAGTGGGAAGAAGATGTTTTTAATTTTATATAATTAAATTACTACAAACTAAACTAATAAGCAAGCAAGAAAAAAGGATCGCAAACATAGAAACAAACCTTAGAAAGAATTCAATGAGATGGAAATATTTATAGGGTTATGGGATTAACGTCTCTCTTATTAATTTTTTCGGGTTGATATAATCATTTTGCTTATCTTATTTGTTGATTAGTAGGGTTCATTATGCTCGAGAAGTTTTTTCAACGCTTAGCTCGTCTATTCAAGTCAATCTAAAATTATATTTCTATAGAATCAAACTTGAAAAGAGAGCATGTATATTTTCCGCAAAAATAACCAAGGCAACTAGAATATTTCTATTCTAGTCACAAATCTTTTCTCCGATGTCCGAATTCAAGAACTTACTCTATTCAATCCTATATGCAATTTATAGTTCTCTCTACCGAGTTCAACTATAAATTCATAGATACTATTCTATTTTAGCTACATAATGTAATAATTAAGTTCATGATCGAATAAACTATTAATATGATAATCAAGCAAAATAATCTACCGTCAATTTACAATAGTCAAGAACGACCCATAACCACATAATAGTGAGGTTCTTTGCCACTCATGTTCATAATAATAATCAAAGTAGTGTTTTCAAACATAAAAACTATGAATGCTAGAAGAATAATGGAAGAATTGATGAATTTCATGCTCCCCAGTGTTGCGTACTTTTTTTCTCCCTCAAAGTTATGTCTTTCCCGCCAAAATAGGTTTATGTTTGCTTTTATATGAGTCAGGGGTGTCTTGGGATCGAAATAATCGAGTCCCAAGCAAACTAGGACAGATTCATGTCACCAACATCCAGGATACCATCAGGTGCTGGTCTTCTTGTAGATTCTATTTTGCGCGCCACAGGTAGCGCCCCATGCTGCTTATGGCGTTACACTATGGATTTTTTCCTTTTCTTCCCCTTTTCGCTTCAATTCGTGCACCTTCGACCCAAATTGCCTTCGGATGATTTCTGCACATAAATATATCACAAATTAGCACAATCTATTACATTGCACATTCGAAATCTACGAGACATGAGTTAAATGCGAGGCAATATGCATAAAATATACATGCTTTCAGCCGAATATCAATACCCCACACTTAGAATCTTGCTCGTCCTCAAGCAATGGAACTTTAACTAAACCTCCATATTGTACACCTCTCTAATAAAGAACAAGTCAAATTTAATTCAATCATACACTCTACCTTTTGACTATGGTCGATATCGACAATCAAGCATGGACACACGAATTTCACATTTTTCCCGCTTTTAAACATGCCCAAGTATACACAATGCAATTCAACCAATTCAAACAACCTAACCACAACCACTCCACCTTAAGAGCCAGCTTGTTACTAGTATGCACCCTCAACTTGTGCACTCGTCATCAAGAGAAGTTTACATCATTACCAATCCATCATGAAATCATTTTCCCATACCACAAATAAAAGAGTAAATATAGAAATAGTCCAAACATTCAAATATATAACTTTGAACATAAATTAAGGACATCACATAATTGAACAAAATTAACTCATTCTCCCAAAGACATTTATGTGCATCCCGTGGTCGTACCATAAGATTGCTCGTTATGTACATCTCTATTAATCTGAGCTAGCCAAATATAAGATCAATAGGACTTTAAGGTTCTAATGTAGGCTAAGGGACTGGTAAGGTACATTTAGGAATAATGGCTAACCCTCCTAAATACTTTAATACACTATACTCAAGAATCGAGCACTTTTCTTCTCAACCAATTTACTCTCCACAAAGCATACATAATATAGCCCTTTCATTAATTAAGCACTCTATATCCACTAGCACGAATTAGTAAGATAAGGAGGTGTGTGTTTTATTTTTGATATCAACTTTATTTGATTTTTTTCTACACACCATACATTATGGCACATTGGATAGTTGTATTTTTTACAACATTAGTACACTTTATAGGCCTTTCCATGGTTCCATTTGAAAGCTATTTCCAAAATCTCAGACCTTACTTATTTTAGCAACTAAGTATCTTCGGAGGTAAATGTTAAATAAGCTCAAGTGTAGGGATACAAATTGTAGTTTGGTTGCAAAAGAAAAGGTCTATAGGTTCAAGGGCTAGCAATGGAAATTTTTTATTTGTAAGTGACAAGCACATCTATGATCAGGTAAGAAATACACATGTCATCTCCTAGAGTAGCACAACGTAATGATTTTGCTTTCTAGACTACAATGGATAGCACAGTATATCACAAATTCTTACACATACAACACACATGGCTCAACTAAGACGATTCTGGTCAACTCTCAATTTAGGCAAGCACATAGTTAAGAAATTATAAGCAATAATTCATTAGGTGACATACAAGTCAAACAATTGAGAAAAAGACATCTCAGAGTAGGCTACTTATTTTAATTAGGCATTAGAAATTAAATCAAATATTCAGGAAGATATAGCACATTCCATAGCTTAACGTGATAGCACCAAACATGTCAACATGTATCTCAAAGCAACTTAGCTTCTTCCTATCCTACTTTAAAAGATAAAACGCCTGATTCAAGCTACACCCTTGAAAAAGAACCAATGTCCAAAAAAAAATCAAGGGATGCTACCTACCTATCCTAGTGATAACAAAAAAAAATCTGGTATTTTTAATCGGACTTTAATCCCTTAAGAAAACTATCCAAAATATCTATCGTTAGAAAAAGTCCGAGATTTCTAATTTTTTCTTTTTATTTATCTACAATAACTACTAACTAATTAGACTATGCCAGTTCAAAACTAAGTGAAAAAACATAAAATAAAAAAATAGATTATACAATTACAATTAAGGAAGTATTTCCCCACTCCACACTTAAATAATGAATAATCCCCCGGTGCACAAACAAAGTCAAAAGACATTAAGGTGGAAGAAAATAACTCCCTGCTAGTCGGACTCCTCCTCCTTAGAATGCGCACCAATCGTAGCCCCAGGCTCACCATCATCATTTTCTCCTAGGGCGACAAAAGCCATGACCCAGTGACTTTATTACCAATCTTATACTTATCATCATTTCCTTTGTGAGTGTTCTCATCATCAGATGGGTGGTAATCCCCAATATCTCCTTTGAAGAGCCGGAGAGATTATTGCGTAGATGCATACGCTCATCATCCGTCATACTTAGCTTGCTCATTATCATATTTTAGAAGCAATAGATATAGTCGTTGACGTTTTGTCATTCTCATTCCTTGCAGCCTAGATTAGCTTTGACATAGACTCCAACAAGGACATAATGTCTAGCAATGCCTTTGATGTCTCCACGATCTTATCAAAGTCGGGGTACCCTAGTACCTTACGAGATTGCATGTACTGTGTCAAGAAGTTGCCAAATAAGAAGCTTTTGGTCTTTCGCTCGAAGCGAGTGCATGCCATCTCCCCTAGCATGATCTCACACATATTGAGGGTGTTACTTTCTGCAGTATTACACCAATGTTATGTTCCGGCAGTAATATACAATGTTGATATTATCATCTAGAGTAATATATTAAAATAATTTTATGTTTTGCAGTACTAAGTTACGACAGTATTGCACCTAGCAGTATTAAGTTACAATGATGTTTCACTCTGATGTATTGTATGTTAAATTGGTTGTTAGGTAATTGACATCAGTCCAAGGAAAAGATTATTTAGGGAATATAAGGATTTAAAGTGATTAGTAAATTCGTGAAGGTGAGAGAATAAACAAGTCAAAGAAAATGAATTTTGTTGAAATTGGCCAATTTGGAATAAAATACGGGTCGAACGATAATACCCGATAATTATAAACTAGCACCATGCAAGGTACCATATGATCACGGTAGTATAATATATAAAGTATATATAAAATATTTTTAAAAAATAAATAGAATTTTAAATAATTTATGGTAATTTTTAAATTATACGGATAATTAATTAATTACCGAGTAACATAATATTATACAATTAACCAATAACTGAATAAAACGCAATTAACTATCCTCCAAAAGACATGTGGCAAGGCATGAAGTGACTAAGCATTAAAATAACCTAGGAGGCAACCTAGGAAATGATAATGCATGTACAAATCTTAGAATTCAAAGAACACAAAAGTCTTAGAATTCAAGAACACCACTTTTGTGTTCTTTGAAGTCAATAATTGATAATTATCTTACCTGCCATGTAAAATCTTAGAATTCAAGAAGGATTTCCTTCTTATTTAAAAGGTTAGAATTCAGAAGCAAATTTCATACATAAAATAACGTTAGAATCAGAAGCTTTGTGGGCAAATTTCGTTCAAATTCAGAAGCAGAAGCTTCATTCGTCGTTTCAACATATTTCACAAAAGCAGGAGCTTCACTTCGGTCAAATAATTAAGAGACAAGTATGTTAAGGTTAAGCTTTTTCTTCGTTTTAGTATGATCTCATAATTAATTTTGATAACGAGGCATAAAAAAAATCATATTTCGGAATTTAAATATATTTTGATAATCTCAAAAATTACATATATTTTTCTAGTTCCGTAAGTTACCATATTCTTCTTGTCGAGGCTGCATATTAAGTTGAGTACTTCCTTCTTCCGGTCAAGAGAGCAAAGAGTTTATATATATACGATATTAAAAGAATTTTCATTACCATCGAGCTATAATCGATGAGCAGGCTTCCATTGGGCAACCTCTGATAAGATGGTAAGTTATATACCGAGCCTACTGTGGTCACATGCTTATGAGTAAGCCCAGTTGGACGAGATACAGAGCCTAGTATGGCCGAGTGCCTATGAGGGAACCTACTACGGTAGAGGAGTTATATATATACCGAGCCTTATAGGTCTGGACAACTATTTTACTTACTATATTAAGAGAGTTGAGTCAGTATCAGTAGATGATCATATCTTTAGATTATCTTTGACTTCTAGCTACTTGCAGTTATTATATTATTGGTTCAGTTTTATCTTTCAGTATATTGCTTTATATACTCGGTACATTATTTTGTAGTAATATCCGTTTTCTAAGGGCCCTGCATTTCATGCGTGCAGGTTCAGGCAGATAGACAGGTAGACCTCCTCATCAAGTGTTTCCCGAGTTCTTGATCGGTAAGCTCCATGCCTTTCAGAGTTGCTGGATCTAGAACTTTATGTATATCTTGTGTATATATGTATATATGTTTTGAGTAGGTCGGGGAGCTATTCTGATCATAGTATATTCATCAGTAGAGGCTTATAGAGATATCCTGTTAGTTAGTGCAATATGTTGGGCTTGCAGGCCTTGTATGTATATTTGGTTGGTTTATCAGCTATAACAGTTATGATAGCCTTGTCGGCCCAATTTTATATTGATATTTAGTCTGCATTCGCAGTTATCTTACAACGTCCCATAGCCAAAGTATGACATCGTATGTTCAGAGTCCCTTTGTTGCAAATTGGTATGCAATGATCGGTAATGCACATGGTGCCGATCTCGTCCCCTAGGTTCGGGGCATGACAAAGTGGCATTAGAGGAGTTCTTTCCTAGGGAGTCTACAAGTCGTTCTAGTAGAGTCCTGTTTATGGGTGTGTCGTGCACCACACTTATAAGCTGGAGGCTACATGCATTTAGGATTGTCACTCTTTCTTCTTACTCTAGATCGTGTGGTAGAGCTCATTTATAAAAATTCAAATTTCGAAATTCTATTTTCTTCATAATAAGACGATGCCTACATCCGAAATGCAGGTTGGAAAGAGAGATAGTTATAGAACAACTGAGTTAGAGGAATTGGATTTTTGTATGATACCTACGATAGGTAAACATGAGGTCTTTAGTAGATCATAGGTATACTAAAAGGTGTAAGCTTCCTGATAAGAAGCCTTATGGCAAGAATGTTTATTCATATTAATGGTGAAGGATAATGAGGGATTAATAAGATAAGTACAAGTTTCAGTAAGTAAAAGGAGAAAGGTGAAAAAATGGTACGAGGTACCTAGTTAATAAAGGTTAACAACGTTTATAATTGAGGCAGATTAGCATAAGCTTTTTGAGTTATATTCAATAATAACAGAGGAGGGATTAAGAAGATAAGTACAAGTTTCAGTAAGTAAAAGGAGAAAGGTGAAAAAATGGTACGAGGTACCCAGTCAATAAAGGTTAACAACGTTTATAATTGAGGTAGATTTGCATAAGCTTTTTGAGTTATATTCATTAATGACAGAGGTATATAGAATTGATCGCACCCATTCCAAATATTCCCTATGGGGATTAACAAAAGTAGTATAAGAAGATATGATTTATGAATTGACTGCGTCAGTTGACATATCCAAAAAATATTACAAATGTGCTAATAAATCTCTTTATGAGACACCTAGATGGTGCACTCTAAAATAGTGTAGCCGGACATGATAACAAATACATGCACTATAAGCCCTGAAAGGATAAATATTACCTTAGTGTGGCTCGCGTCCCTACTAAAGCGAGAATGTTAAGCAATTTGAAAAGCCATTGGATGGAGAAACGGGAAGTTAAAAGCAAAAGGATGTCTTGTTCAAGTTTTCATAATAAAGTGATAGACATAAATATTAGCGGGAAATAAGAAAAGAGTTAATGAAGCGTTATAAGTAACATGTGGCACATGAATGACAATGATAGATCAAAAGATGAAAATAATACAATATCTATAGTCAAGTGAAGAAAGAGACGAGAGATGATAGGCCTTAGGACAACAAAAAAGTATAGGCCATACAATCATGTTCTCATATTCGCAACTCTAGCGTGATTACCAAAAGGAAAAGTTAGAACCCATAATAATAGAACTAATACAGATTGGTGAACAAAATAAACTAAATATGAATAAAGAACTGAGTGATTTAGTGATAGTCAGCACCATGGGAATTGCAGATTGTATTCTGGCAATAATAGAATGGACAACATAAGAAGATCCACGATGAATTCAGAAAATGGTTATCTAGGAAGACGCTTCCCTAAAGCAAGCAATGTGAGCAAGGTTAAGCTTAAGTGACTATATGTGCCAGCTACACTAAGTGTCACCATTGCGAGCCAGGGATTTTTTTATCCTTGGTACAAAAGCATTACCGCAAGGTGAGTAAGGTTCATTGATAATGTGAGACGACGCCAAAGATGAAGAGGAAAAACATCTATAGGTAGGTCGTCATAACTCCAAGTCTTAGTACTCCCCTAAAGGGGGGAATATAGAGTAGTAAATGAAGAATGAGATAAACATGAAAAAGGAATGATATTACACTTATTTAGCTCCTATGTATATGCTACAATTCTCTAACATTATGCAAATACGATATCAATGAGAGGAAGTAAGGGTCCCTGCCCGAGATGTTATTGATATAAAAGGATCTAGTACGAGACATAAGTTAAGACAAAGGAAATAACCCAAGAAAGATTACGAGAAATATTGATATGAGAATGGGCCAACGAGTAGTTAATTATTGGTCAGGAAGATCCCATTTATGGATAAACAAGAAGTTACAGAGAAATCAGTAGATCATACAAGATAAATATAGTAAACCCTAAAATAGAGAATTCAGCCCTGCAGTTATGACATTGTAATACTTGAGTTATATTCATATAGAAGTTGGGGAAGTTAAAAGGGTACTGTATGAGTGTTACGAAAATAAAAGATAGTACCATTAGGAAGAGGGTAAAAATATCAATCTAGAAGCAACCCCACAAGTACAAGGGCATGATGATAAGCAACTACAGATAAGTATAGGCAAGGAAGGACAACAGAAGGTCTGTCAAGTATATGATATAATAAGCTCGCATCATTAGAAGAGTCAGGGGATCCTCCCTAAGTACTACAGTGAAGGACTAGCTGAGGAAATGAGGAAGAAGGCTTCAACCTAAGCACTGTGGCATAATGAAGAAATAGTCATGTAAAAGTAGTCTCACCACAAAAATTGTATGCCCTCCAAAAGAAAGTGGCACATACCATGACTAATGAATAGGAAGAAAGATCAAAGGTAATATTCGAGACTATATGAGTTGCACAAAAATTTAGGAACTAGGATAAGTTAAGTATGCACGCAATAAGGGGCAAAAAGACCAGGAAAAGTAATTTCACACGTTTAAAGAAAGCTGAGAATGGAACCAAAGGAATTATTCGATCAATGATCCATAGTTAGTACGTTACGGATACACTCAAGATCTTGGAGCATTATGTTTGTTGACAATCATACAGCCATAGAAGACTCTGGCATAAGTCAAAAAGAAGAATTGAGCGCAGGGCATAAATAAAGGATTGAATTGTTATAAGATTTTATCATGGATATTTTTACAATGCCCATGAAAGGCTAAGGTAATAACTGACACCATGAGCCACGGATTGGAATATAGCTTAAGCCTACATAAAGGCTGATCGGAGGAAAGAGGAAGCTAAATAATTACATCACCCAAGTAAATTAGGAGTCTGATTATTGGACCTAGAAATATTATAGAAGTTGTGCTTGAGAACATGACATGATCACTCTTAATATCAGATGTTCAAGAGAAATAACACAACCACCATAATCTATAATGGCTCTACAAAAAAGACAGTTAGAAGAAATACCATCCTCATAAGAAGTTAGTACGAAGCTCGCATCGAATTGTGTATGTAGCAGAGGTGAGATTACTATAATAGAGTTTCAAGTTATGGACGTGAATTACACATAGGTGGAAGAGAGGTCAGGAAAAAGATAGAAGATATGATGTGAAATATTAATGTAAGTAAGGTAAAGGTGAATCAACCTACGAGATACTCACTGGCAGAAGATCGTAAATAGTCCATACTTCGGATAGAAGGCAATAAGCACGAGAATCTAATACCCAGGAGTGATAACAGCATCGTCGACGACATGTCTTCCAGCCCATGATTTCTAAATACTAAGAGATCAAGTTAATAGAGTAGAGAAAAGTTGGAGACGATGTGATGTATCGCTTGACGTTACAGAATAACATAAGAAAATCTATGGTGCAAACAAGTTGAAGGAAAATTGTGAGTAGTATAAATGGATAAGTATAAGTTGCAAGCTAAAGTATGGTAGAGCGACAAAGTTTTAAGGAAACATGAGTAAGGATGAGGAATTGCAAGTGAAAAGGTGATGAGGATGGATAAGTCCTTAGGATTTAGTCCATGGAAATAAGATAGGTAATGGTTTCTCTAAGTTATTGAAAGTTTAGTATAGCTTGAGTGAACTTAAAAGAGTCTAAGATTAATAGTATTTTGGATGGAATAAAATGTTGACCTGATAATAAGTTGAGGGAATAATTGTAACAGATAAGGATGACATTTGGGCCTTCGTTTGAATAATGATTTGAAAAAAAAAAGGAAGAGAACGAGAATAGATTTCGCTGGCGGTACGAAATTAGGATACCCCCATATGGTGAATCACATTGAGACACTATGAAATACGATTATAGGAATCACTTTGAATATTCCTTGATGTAACATAAGCCTAGTGGAAAAGTATTACATAAGAAATTTTAAGTTATCAGTGGTATAGTATAGATCAATATTGATGTGAATAAATAATGGATGGACAAAAGTCATAAAGTATGAGATGAGATTAGGCCGTCGCTCTAAAGATGAGCAGTAATGAGGAAGCATTAAATGACTTAAATTTAAAAATATGGAATAAACTACGAGAGTAAACTGAGATTTGGTAGCAGAACTCAACAATGATAAATTAAAAGAAGAGTTATGGCAATAAATTCACACGGATGGCTAAACGGACCTATGCGATGAGATATATCAACATTCATGAATTCAATAAAGTACCGAGCAAAGAACTTAAATATACTTATATTTTCCTAAAGGGACATATTATCAAGCTCTACATATGACGCCTAGAGACTGGGCACACTCACAAGGTCAAAATTATACCGGCTGCATGATGAAAGGTAGCAACATTTATGAGATTGGAAGGATTCCGATTACAAATTGTACTGTGAGAAAGAGGCCTGAGGAGAGAATGACCTGGACTTTGGACTCATTCACAGAATAGTCGCCTAGATAACAAGGGAAGTTTTAAAGTATTCGGAAGATATAAGTTATGAAAATAATAAGTGCATCAGTCAACATTCGAGTACGAATATTCCGAAAGGGGGGAATAATGTTACGCCGGCAATAATACGTCGATGTTATGCTCTGCAGTAATATATTACAATGATGTTATCCTCTGCAGTAATACATTACAATGATGTTACGCTTCGCAGTATTAAGTTACGACTTTATTGCACCCAACATTATTACATTATGGTGAAGTTATGGTTTGCAGTATTAAGTTACGACGATGTTGCGCCCTGAAGTACTGTTCGTTAAATTGATCGTAAGGTAATTGACATCAATCCAAGGAAAAGATTATTTGTGGATTATAAGGATTACAAGTGATTAGTAAATTCATGAAGGTGAGTGGGGAAGCCAACCAAAGAAAATGAATTTCGTTGAAAGTGGCCAATTTGGAATAAAATACGGATCGTGGGATAATACCTGATAATTATAAACTAGTACAATACAATATACCATATGATCACGGTAGTATAATGTATATAGTATGTAAATTTTTAAGTAATTTGTGATAATTTAATTATACAAATAATTGATTAATTGTCGAGTAATAAAACATTACCTGGTTAATTAATAAAGTAATAAAACTTAATTAATTATACTCCAAAAGACATGTGACAACACATGAAGTGACTAAGCATTAAAATAACCTAGGTGGCAACCTAGGAAATGATAATGCATGTACAAGTCTTAGAATTGAAAGAACACACAAGTCTTAGAATTGAAAGAACACACAAGTCTTAGAACTTTAGAATGTCACTTTTGTTTTCTTCGAATTCAATAATTGATAATTATCCTCCCTGACATGTACAAGTCATAAGAATTCAAGAAAGATTTCCTTCTTAATTTAAAAGGTGAAGTCAGAAGCAAGTTTCATAAATAACAAAACGTTAGAATCAGAAGCTTTATGGGCAAATTTCGTTCAAATTCAGAAGCAGAAGCTTCATTCGTACGTTTCAACGTATCACAAAAGCAGGAGCTTCGCTTAGATCAAATAATTAAAAGAACACGTATATTAAAGATAAGTTTTTCCTTCATTTTAGCAGGATCTTATAACTACTTTTGATAACAAGGCATAAAAAAAATTATATTCCAGAATTTACTTATATTTTCCTAGTTTTGCAAATTATATATTTTTCTAGTTTTGTAAGTCACCATATTCTTCTTATCTAGACTACATATTCAGTAAAGTATTTTCTTCTTTTGGTCAAGAGAGCAAAAAGTTTACATATATACAATATTAAAAGTATTTTCATTACCATTGAGCTATAATCGATGGGCAGGCCTCTATTGGGTAACCTCTGATCAGACGCTAAGTTATATACCGAGCTTACTATGGTTGAGCGCTTATGAGCGAGCCTAGTTGGTTGAGATACATAGCTTAGTGTGGCCAAGAGCCTACGAGCGAGCGTACTACGGCAGAGCAGTTACATATATACCAAGCCATATAGAGCCGAACAACTATTTTACTTACTATAATAAGAGAGTTGAGTCAGTATCAACTTGTAAGCATATCTTCAGATTATCTTTGAATTCCAGCTACTTGCAGTTATTATATTATCGAATCAGTTTCAGCTTTCAGTATAATTCATTACATACTTAGTACATTATTTCATACTGATGTCCCTTTTCTAGGGGCGCTGTATTTCATGCATGCAGGTTCAATCAAACATATGGGTAGACCTCCTCATCAAGTGTTTCCCGAGTTCGGCTTGATCGGTAAGCTCCATGCCTTTTAGAGTTTCAGGGTCTAGAGCTTTATATATATCTTATGTATATATGTATATATGTTATGAGTAGGTCGGGGAGATGTTCTGATCATAGTATATCTATCAGTAGAGGCTTGTAGACATATCATGTCAGTTAGTGTAGTATGTTAGACTTACATGCCTTGTATGTATATTTGGTTGGTTTATCAGCCGTAATAGTTATGATGATCTTGTCGGCCCGGTTTTATATTAACATTTAGTTAGCATTCACAATTATCTTGCAATGTGGCCCATGGACAAAGTATAACATCATATGTTTAGAGTCCATTAGTTTCAAGTTGGTAGGCAATCATAGGTGAAGAACTACATTCTGATCTCTCCCTCCAGGTTCAAACCGTGACAGATGGGTTGCTCTGCGTAAGAAAAAATATAATACACACTCGGGATCGAATGCATTCACTATTATACTCAACCAGTATCAATCTATCCTGCACGAAGTTTTGCCACACCTTGATAGTTTTGTTGAAGTTTAAATGGATCATCTCAAGATGCGCATCCCCTTTAGTCCGTGTCTACTTTACATTAGAATCGACGCCACAAAGAGTGTGATGTATCACATGGTAGCTTGGGCATCTGATAAACTTCTGTCGCCTCTGTGGGTTAGGGCTGTAAACTCCTAAAAATTTGCATAAGGAATGCCTATCCATTGGTATTTCCTTTCTGTGGACCCATAACTTGAACAAGTCCCTATTCCACTTCGCATAAATTTCTCACACTATGCTCAAATTTGCATGGTCAGGGCACTCTAGGAACTTGTCCATATTCATTTCTATCAACCGAGCAAGCACATCCGGGAAGTTCTTTTCTAGAGTCTTCATATTAATTCTCAATTCGAAGACGTATCACCCATATGGCACAAAGTTATTACACTATTGAATGACATCCTTCCGAATTTGATTCAAATGAGACCTTGGTTCCGATGGTTCATTCTTAACCCACTAGAAACATACTTTCCTTTATGTTGCCGGGAAGAACCTTCACTTTGCTTGCATTTTTTGGGAGGGGGAGCAGTTATGGCAGACTTCCCCGCTCCTTTTCCCTTGATAGTATTTTCACCAGTCATAGCAACCTACACACGATAAACATGAATGTGAGAATAAATCAAGAAATCCTCCCAAGGTCATCGGGAGAGTAAAGGATGACCCCATACTTAAAATCAAAGGCTCTATATATTCTACTCATAATAATGGTTCAAAGTGCAAAAATGTTGCACCACAAATCGATGGGTACTCAAAACTTCTCCATGGCACATAATTCAAATAGTCGAATATGGACATGACTTAGCCATAGTCCAAGAAAGTAATACTTGAGTCCAAATTACTACAACTAGTCTAATACACTAAATACTTCTAACAAGAGGCTATAAGATACATTACATATAATATAAGGTATGAATAATATGATTGTGGTATGGTGAAAATAGAACACGAACTTCATATTATGTAAAACCACTCCTAAAAACCCCATACTTATCCCAACATCACATACAAGCAAGAACATTGTAGGCATCAAGTATGATTTTTTTTCAACTTTTTTAGAACATGGTGCCCTCCCAATTTTTAATTAAAGTTGAGGAAATTATAGTTTACTATTCCGCATACAACAGAACAATAAATTTTTGTAGCCAATTTCGTGCATATTAGGGTCACCCACCATAGAAACATAAAACATTAAAAAGAGACCTATGGGAGATTGGGGTCCTTTGGGGGGGGGAGGGTGAGGGGAGCATTACTATGCAAAAGAATTCAAAAAATAAAAGAGAAGAAGGGGAAGAAGACACATATCTTTGACTTTGAGAAGAAAACACACATGGATAAATGAAGAACTTAAGATAGATAGAGAGAGAAGCGCAAAAGCGGGCATAGAGAGAATAACGGGGAGAGAGAATGGGGTTTGGGGGGTTAGAGTTATTTTTAATTAGTTAGCAAAATATGTATTAGTTATAGTTATGGGTTATTAGGTGAGTGTAGGTGGGTAAATGGATGGAGTTTTATGAGTTAGGGGTTTAACCAAAAAAACAAAAAAAAATGAAATGAAATTAAAAAATATTGACTCACCCGGTGATCCAACGCGCTGCAGTAGGCCACGTGCTGGGGGTTGTGAACTTTTTGTAATATGTGCCCCAGGCAGCAGCGTAGGGCGATAACCTAGGTGCTAGTTCACCGAAAAATATAATAATTATTATTATTACTTTATTTTCTATTTTTAAATAAATACCCCATTTACCGTAAAAATGATAACGACAATTAAATTTATTATTGGAACTCTAAAAATACATAATCTATTTTTATGCTAGTTGTTAGAGTAGTTGATGCTAGATATGTGAAGTTTAAGGATGACATACGAGCTAAAATGGGGTTATAATTAAACCAGTGGAGCTTACTGTCCAAGCCTCGAACTGGCCGACGAGGGGCCTCGAGGTTGATGCTTGGGCTCGAACTCGAGCTATATGGGATAAACAGGAAAAGAGATAACAGTTAGAGTATAATGGTTAGAGGTTCTTTATGGCCTATGAGGAGCAATAAATGAATAACAAGTATGAACATAATAAATGAAAGCGGTAGCTTCGAAGAAGTAAGTTAATAGAAAGAAAGAGAGAGAGATGTTATTCTTCTTATGTGGAATAAATGGAGAAACAACATCCCTTTAGAAGTGGTTAGGATCCCCTTTTAATAGGAGGTGAATCCTATCATAGTACAAGATATATTAATTATAAAGGCAGGTAGATGGGATAGCTAGACGTGATGCCTTGATGTAGGTTCTAGGTAGGTCGCCTTTGTCAGATTTGGCCGCGTGCCTTGGAAATTCCCCATTTTACTCTAGCATCAATCTATATACTCTATATGTTGGACCTCAACAAGCCCCGAGGGAGGGATCTCGGTCATAGACTTGCGTCCTCGAGGTCTCAAGGAATTCTTTGAAGTGACTCGAGAGCAACCAATTAGACCCTCTGATTTCCCCACATACAGATAGTCTTCGCATTTCTCAAAGCAAAGCGATGGGAAACTATCATGATACCCGACTCCTCGGGCTCCCCGTAATGATTTCATATCAATTATGCAACCCATGAGGTGGGTTTTTACGATAACCAGGGCATCCTGTGGACTTGCCTTTTCGATGCCATTCAATGCACTGTCGAATCTCGTTCTTCAAAGTGATAGTACCACCGTCAATTTGGATTTCCAGTAATATATTAATTGTACCTGATGGTCAATCTTCCAAAGTCATTGATGGCCATGCAATTATTCCTATAAATGGGGGCGTTCTGGTGTTATTTTTCTATCCAAGTATCTTTCTTCGCTCATTTGCTTATCTCTTTCTTCTTGTCGTCCTTCTATATTGTTGATCACCATGTTTGGAGTTCACGACCTTAAGGTCATTTGGCTACATTCCCACCGGTTGTGTGATGGTCTTTTTCTTGATTTTTCTTCCATCAGGCGATATTATACTGTCTTGTCATTGCTGCCATTATCTTTATGATTGCTGCTGCTATTCTTATTAGCTCGAGATGATGATAGATCAGGGATCAAATTTCCCCTTTTTAGAAAGTTATTCAGACTATATATCGTTGCTCACTCTCCTACTCGGGGTTTTTTTTTCCCGAGGGATAAAATGGCACAACTGGCCATTGAGGCTGAGGCCCGCCGAATCTTCAACCTTTGGATTCGGCAGGCTATGTCTCTTTTTTCTGCCTCTTCTACATCCCCTCCTTTTCCTCTTTTTTATATTCTCCCTCGATGAGATTAATCCGCGAGATCAATCTGGGAACCTAGAAGAGGTGGCGATCGAGGGAGTTTACTTCAAGGATGCGAGCTCGAGGGGCCGGAGCTCGGAGATATTGCTACTAGAGATGAACCTTTGAGGATGGACTAGGTTCTTACGTTTTCATTATGTGTGTATACTTCTTTGTTTCTTTGTTTCTATGTAAGGACCCTCGGGCTTTTGTAATCCAATACGTATGAAATAAAAAGGCGTCTTTTTTACTTCTGCTATTGATACTTGCCATATTCTTTTATATTCTTGTGCACTTCGAGGATTTTGAGTGTTTTCCTTTGTCGAAAATTGCTGATATCTAACTCGGGTGCAAGCATTCTTTTTTATATTTGGCCGATCGAAATAGCTCCTATCCGAGGCTATCGTCATACCTCGAAACAAGCCTAAATTGGTCTAATGGATTTGGGCCATTGGGCCCCTTGAGTTTCATGGAGATAGTACATCGAGTTTTAAAGTTTTTGAGAGCGATATCCTGAGTGAAGGTCAGCTTTGAGTACCTGGAGATTTACTTTGAACTTGATGTGGATAATCTTTGAAGGTGTTGTAGGTAGGCCTTCATTGAGGGGTTTTCTATATTAAGGCGGTGCCTTGAGCCCTCATGGGTGGAGCTCGAAGTGTTTCTTTTCTTTTTAGAGAGGAAATCTACGAGATTGGGTACCGCCTCAAGCTTTCATAATTGCCTTGAAGGATTTTTGAAGCCTGACTTCTTTTTGATGGAGGTCCTCGAGGTAGGGTACCGCATCGAGACTAGAAATGATGATCTTGGTTCCTTGGAGTCTAACTTCTTATTGTACCATCTCAGGACTAGAAACGATATTGTTGGCTCCTTGAAGCCTAACTTCTTGTTGATGGAGGTCCTCGAGGTTAGGTACCACCTTGGGACTGGAAACAATGATGTTGGATTCATAAAGCCTAACTTCTTGTTGACGGTGGCCCTCGAAGTCGGGTACTACCTCGAGATTAGTGTCAAAGTTATCAGCCTCCCTAGGCCTAACTTGGGTAGAGAGACCGTTGCCATTTTATCACATATATATGGGGTTTCTTTCGATTCTTGGGAGATCCCCCTATCTTAGATAGCTATCTTCCCGTTTCAGAATTTCCTTAGCAGCAGAGCGCTTGTGTAGTTTCCCGGTTCAGTTTGTTGGTTTTGCCATAGCTATGATAGGGACTCCGGGTTCTGTAGTAGAGAGAGGAAAGTTCCACTCCCAGTGCTCAGAATCAACGAGAGTTATATTGAAGGCTACGTCATTGATAAGAGATGAGCATCTTGAGTTAGTTAGGAGAGATTGCGGATGGAAGAAAATAGCGCTACAGGTGCTTCCCCTGGATGAGGGTATCACAAACTATGTCGATGGATCCCTAATGTGTACACGTATCCCTTCACACTAGGCCCCCTTGATAGGGTCATGCTCGCCATTGCTTAAGATATAGGGATACCTTAGTGAAAATACACCCGTTGTTTTGGCGAATAATGCTAATAATTAGGTTCTTTATGGAGAAGGCAGGGCTTGAATTCTTGCTCGATCGCCTTGTCAGAATCAAGGCCCGCTAACCTTGCGGTGTCATTCATCCACACCCTTTATTGTCGATGATGATGAAAATGGAGATCGACATTCGGTTAGCCGCTTCATCCGGGTCTAGGAAGCTGACTTTATCCCCGTGGAGCTAATGTTATACCCAGAGGAATGGAATTATACGTATGAGTGAAGCGTACCGTCTTTTCATGAATTTGCTCATGGAGAAAGCTAGTTTTGTAACCGTGTTTCCTTCTTTATTTGCAGCAACTTCAAAGGTGTTGAGCCACCTTCCCGACCTGCCTGATTGGGTCTGAATGCGGGCGACCGACTAGACTTGCGACAAACATAGGTGGCGAGGCATATCCTAGGGCAGATGGGAGGCGAAACTTCAGGGTGCGTGTTCATACTTCATCTTCCTTGTCCTTTTTTTATTTGGAGAGACATTCTTTTCCTTTTCATGTATCAATCTTGCTGTCGTAAGTATCGGGGAGCCTCCAAAGCTGAGGCCATGCTCCTCCACAGATGGGAAGGTATTTCCAACTCCTGATCTGAAGGATGACAATAATAAGCAGGGCATGTACTTACATGTAGATGGAGATCATGACAAGAGGAAAGAGGGCCAGGCCTGCGAGATGGAGGTATTGCCCAAGCCTGCTGCACCTGAAGTTTCTAACTTTGGAAAGATGGCCCCTCAGAGTGATCGTGCTTCAACCGAGGTTGATACTTCTAGGGCTGAAGGGACTGGACCAGCAGATGTATGCTCGAACTTCGAGGAAGTTTGCTGACTTCATGTTGCGGTGAGCTTCACCATAGGTCTTTCAAACACCGTTCCTTCCCTTTTTTCTATTGAATTTTTCATCTGTAGGCTTTTGGAAAGCTTAGGTATGAGCTGCTCCATCATGAAGCTAGGATCCGGAAAGCTCTAGATGATTGTAGATCCCTGAGGCTCCTTTGCGAGGAGAAGGAAGTTGAGTTGGCATACCTGCGACATGAAGCGTACCGGAGCTTGAACTGTGAGAGCTATTTGATGGAACAAGTAACTTCCCGTCCTGGTTCAGTGTGCGTTTCGTGTTTTGACCTTTTGGCTATCCTAGTTGCAATAAAAGATGGAGGCCCTAGAATGCATCAAGGGTGAAGCCGACCGAATCAGGAACGATTGGATCGAGCTAACAACTCGGGTGCAGGTTGAAGCTTCAGAGGAGAAAAGTTCCTAGTCTAGAGTTCCTGCTTTCGAGGTCCAACTTAAGTTGGCTTGTGACAACACTTCCATTCAAGCGGATATGAACACGAAGATTGAATCCAAACTTTCAATGGTTAAGGCTGAGCTCGTTGATGCTCGGACTAAAGCAGCATTGGGACAAAATAAGGTTGATCAAGAGATGTTAATTTATTTGGGGGATGCAACCGATGCCCAGGCCGAGTTGAAGAGGGTCCTCGATTGTGAAGAGAGGTCCAAAGAATATGCTTGTTACAAATCCTGATGAAGGGTACTTGAGGAGATCGGTGACAAGGGTTTTGTTCTCCCAAAATATCTTGTGCGAGCGAGGGTGGATGAGCGTGGAGGTTGGTTTTTTTCTATCCGATGTTCAGGAGAATGAAGATGAGGCTGGTAGGCTGTAGCCCTTAGGAACGAGGTGCAGATTTTGCATTTCATATGTGATATGTTCAGAGCGTGTTTGTAGATAGAGAATGCACCTTTTTATGTATGTAAATAAAAGAATCTTGAAGCTTTATTTTTAATGTAACTCTCTTTGCTTCACTTATGACCAAGCGGGTTAGATTCGAGGCTGATGAGAATCCTTAGATTTGTGATATGGCTCTAGGACTTATTTTGGCTGGCCTGGGGGATCTTATGCACTTGCTCAACTATTTTTGGTTCAGTCTCTGAGTCGGGCTTCGACTCGAGCTCATTAGACCCTCAAGCATTTGAATTTTTGTAAGCTGGTGACAATGACTCTTATTCCTTTGGTCGAAATGACCGCTTATATGCATGGACCTGAGGCTTATTAAGCTGACAACCATTTAGATGTATGGACCTTACTACAGGCATAAACTAAATTCTAAAGTTTGGGTCCGTACTCCGAATCGGGTTACAACTCGAGCTCATTTTGACTCTCAAGTTTTCAAATTTTAAGTTGGCAACAATGGCTCTTATGCTTTTGTATGCAACCTTGAGGCTCTTTACGCTGGAGATAATGGCTCTTACGCTTTGCCCTTAGGCATATGTAGGCTTTTTTTCCTCTTGTTAAGCACTTTTGCAATGATTTTGCCAGACCTGTAACCGGTTCGCGAAGAACGTCAATTTTAAGCTGTTTAGCAGCGATATTCAAGCACCTCGTAAGGTTTAGCTTGTAGGTTGAGTAGCTTAAAGCCTTATGATTTGGAGTTAACAAGGTCAAAGATATTTTTGCCTATCGAGGGTAGCCTATTTAACCAATTCTTCTCAAAGTAGATTCGAAGTAATAACCTGTGATTTTGTAGCGACAGTCAGGCGTCCCCGAATCGCGTTAATTTGGCTAGTGCAGCCGTATGACTGTATTCATTTATTTTTGGCCGTAGCCTTTGATCCCAATTGTAGTAGTTTAGGCGTCTACATTGTGGGTATTCCTTTTTGGGTTTCTTCCAAATACGACGTATAGCCTAATCTTCCGAATTTAGTTTATGCTTGTAGTAAGGTCTTACAAAAATTTTATGCCTGTTGAAGTCTTACAGTTTTGTCATGCTTATTGAGGCCTTATAGTTTTGTCATGCCTGTTAAGGTTTTACAATTTTTGTTATTATATTTAATTGATCTTGCTAGACCGAACTTGCCCGCTCGGGGTCATATAGCCTCGAATTTTTAAGTGAATGGTTCTTGACAACAGTCTTCGATCATCGAGTTTACTGAGGTTGGGGGAGCATTACTCGTGAGCTCCGAATTGCCTTATTGAGTCAGTGATGCCAGTCTATGAGTGTTTCGGATAATTTTTCTTTTTGGAGATGCTTCGTAATCTTTGGGCCGCCTCATCGAACGCTGATGAGTATGGATTTCATACCCTGAGGCCGTGTGAGTTCTAAATTATTGAGGCTAGTCTCCGAGTATTCAAGGGCGTTCTCGACGGGGGAATGCCTGCTGTGAAAATACTGAGTTTGCTTTGGAGTACGAGGTGCTTTTTTGAAAGATATTATTTGATTGTTTGTCATAAGTACATGTTCTTTTGTTACCGTGAACCCGACTTATGTGGACATAGTCACTCAACCGTTTGTCCAGGTACATCATTTTCTTAGTTGAAACTTGGCCCGTTGTTCCCCGTTTCCTCCTAGTTGATGACCTGTCAATGGGGTGCCCTCCTGTGTCCGGGGTTGATTTCACATGAAGCCTTGTAAGCTTTGTTGGGTCCTTCTTAGATGGCACGTGGTTGTTAAGAACCTTGTCAGTGTTACCTTCTTTGGCATGAAGGCTCGGTCGAAGGGGAAGAGTACGACAGACTCCCTTAGGCTATCTCCAATCTTTACACCATTTTTTGTTCCCAAAATGGGGATTTCTCCATTTTGGGGATAACTTACTCCAACCATTCCCCCAGTTGTATCCCCAAACATTTCTCTCTCTTCTATATTATATTATTATCTTTCATTTCAATTTCATTTTTTAATTTTAACTAAACAGATTCCATCTTTTATTTTTATTAATTAGTAATTTTCATAATTAAAATAATTTCATACAATTTTAATATAATATAATTTTTAAGCAATTATTATTGATTAACTAATAATTCAAATAAAAGAAAAATCATTGCGATACAAGATTAATTAAATACATATTACATAACGATAAAATTCGTGCAAAATACTAGATAAATATTCAACTACAATCTCTAGTATTCAATAATAAGTGATCTATTAACTTATATTACATAAAAATAATAAATGCAAGAAAACTAATTAATCAAAATTATACACCAAAGGTAAGATATAATATTAATATTACAAAAATATTATATAAACATAATTAAGTGTATATAAAAAGATAAAATAAAGATTAAATAATAAAATAATAATAAAAAGGTGATGAATAGTAACAGAGGAGATGAATAGTGTACCCCCATATTTGAGGGAACACTATTCATCTCCCATTTTGTGGACAAGAATGCGGAAGGGTTGGAGTAAAATTTTTCCAAAAATCGCCCCCATTATGGGGGATGTGGGCAAGATTGGAGATGCCCTTAAGGCCTTGAGATCTTTTGTTGGGTTAATACTTTCGACCACCCAGACCGGGCGTCTGCACATGGGTTACTGTGAAATAATGAAAGGGGGATACGGTCTTACGTTATCATGAGGTGCGCAAGCGATGTTCCACAATCTGGTGTGTCCCTGTGGTTGGAGCGAGGACTTGGTATGGTCCTCCGCTGTATTTAATCGGCCTTAGACGAAGGCATGGTTTGATTACCCCTTTATTCTTTTGAGAGTGGAGATATTGGTGGCGACATCACATTACGTAGCACGAACATTTTCCTTGCATTTTCATGCGGTGTGTCCGCGACCATCCGAATAAGGCGTTTATACCTTGTGTCTCCTTTGATGACATGGATTTTGGAGTTCCAGTCTTCACCGACCATGTTGACCGAGAGGACGGTCTCTCCTTTCATTGTGTCGGTCGCCATGTTAGATCCGTCGAGGATTCGAAAGGTGAACATGATTTGGCCTGGTAGTCCGCACTGCTCATTCACCCTTGACCCGATAATGTCGGGCAAGCCACCTGAATTTAAGAGCACATGTTTTATTTGAAATGAAGGAACCTGAAAGAAGGTTATTAGAGCATTGTTGTGAGGTTGGGGCAAGGTGAAGAGACTTTCTCGCCGAACACAAGGGATTCTTCAGGCATGTATCCCTGAGTCCCTCTTTCTTAAGTGATGGATATTTTCCTTTTCACAAGTTCCTAGAGAGCGTTGACGCCCTTACAACATCATGGTAATAAGTCGTAGCCCATTTGATTCTCTATTCTTGGCCGCCTTTCCTTCTCGGAAATAAACTTGAGCTCGATTGCTCAAAAATTCTCGACGGTGATTTTTTTGGGTAGCTTGGTCGTTTCCTTTTGGAGTTGGCGGCGATCCATGGTTCTATTATCGCTTGTATTATGAGGTTCGCATACTAAGCCGTTATTCTTCTTGGAAGGATTCGACTAAATAAGCCTGGGACACTCAATGTCCCTGATTTTGCTGATCGTGAACATGATTTCCGATACAACAACGTTGAACTTGTATTCTAATAGGTGAGGTGTCCCTATTGTTCTTGTATCTCCGTCAAAGTTGGCATCGTCGATGAGCCCCCAAGGATATTGTCCTTGACCCATTCTTCGACCGTTGCGAGGTAGGCTACGCTTCGGGGCATTTCTCCTATTTTGGGTGTACGGTTGGTATCTTTATTCGTTTGATTTGCATTCCCTTTCTAGGGTCCTGCTTAGGTATACAGAGCCTGAGGAGGCTCTCAACTGTTCATCCTTAATCTTGGTTTTTGATCGGTACCGATTGTGGATGATTGACCAGGTCGTAGCTGGATACTCGATCAAGTTTCATTTTAATTGTTCTGAAGCTACTGAGCTTCGTTCTTTTAGGCCTTGAGTAAAGTCCTACACCACCAAGTCATCAGATATTTGGGGTAGCTCCACTATTTCCATTTGGAAATGAGGTACGAATTCTCGTCGTATTTCATTCTCCCTTTTATTAACCTTGAATATGTCAGACCTCCTTGTTGTTACTTTTATGGCATCAGTGTGTGCCTTTATGAAGGAATCTACTATCATGGCAGATGAGTCTACGAAGTTAGGAGCTAGGTTGTGATGTCACATCAAGGACCCTTTCGAGAGTATTTCTCCAAACTTCATTAGTAAGACGGATTCGATTTCATCGTCCTTTATGTCGTTTCCCTTTACTGCACACATATAGCCAATACGTGTTCGTTGGGATATGAAGTCTCATTGTATTTTGGGAGTTCTGACATTCTGAACTTCTTTGGAATGGGTTTTGGGGCTACTTCTACTAGGAATGGCCGCAGCATGAACTTCTTCGAATCTACACCTTTTTGGACCAGGGGCGCACTCAGAATTTGTTCGACCCTGAAGTTGTAGGTTTCATATTTTTTGTCATTGGCTGCTATCATTCTGTTGCCCGACTTGATACTTTTGGTGTGATCCTGGAGCATTTTATTGATGGAAGGATTGGCTATCGATCCGTTATTGCTCGATCTCTTCGGTACTTGTTTGGTCGGAGGAGTAGCTCACAGTCCTACCGTGCTAGGATTCTTCGGGTGGTTTTGCAGTTGAGCGATAGATAAATGCTATGCCTGCGACATTTCAAAAATAACACGAAGGCTAACTTCTTATTCTTCCCGAGCTAGAGTTTTTTGGGCTTCCTGTTGGCCGTCATCTTTTATACTCTTATCGGTGAGTGAGGTTTCATCGACCTGCTGCGTGTCTTGAAAATCCGCGTCCACTGAAATCGATCCTAGCGCATTATCGAGGTTCTGTGGTGGTGCTCCAACAATTGAATGCCCACCCCATTTTCCCTGTGGTTTTCGAGGTTGTCGTTCTAAACTTTGTTCACTAAACCAGATATTATCACCTGAAATTGAAGATCTTGGACAAGAGAAAATGTGAAAGGTAACTTGCGTTGTGTAATGAAAGCAGCAAGAAAATAATCATTATTATTTTTAGCCCCAATATGGGCGTCAAACTGTTTATCATGAAAAAGGTAACAACAATTAAATTTTTTGATGGGACTCTAAAAATACGTGATCTAATTTTAGGCTAGTTGTTATAGGAGTTGATGTTAGATATGTGAAGTTAAACGATAAATTACGAGCTAAAACGGGGATATAATTAAACCAGGGAAACTTACTGTCCGGGCCTCAGACTGGCGAACGAGGGGCCCAAAGGTCGATGCCCAGGATCGGGCTCGAGCTATCAGGGACAAACGCGAAAAAGGATAATAGTTAGAGTATAATCGTTAGAGGCTCTTTATGGCCTATAGGGAGCAATAAATGAAGAAAAAGTATGAACGTAATAAATGAAAGCGGTAGCTTTGAACAAGTAAGTTAGAGAGAAAGAAAGAGAGAGAGATGTTATTGATCTTATGCGGAATAGTTATAACAACATCAACCCCTTTACAAATGGTTAGGCTCCCCTTTTTATTGGAGGGGACTCCTGTCGTAGTACAAGATGTATTAATTATAAAGGCAGGGAGATGGGATGGCTGGACATGACGCCTTGATGCAGGCTCATGGTAGGCCGGCTTTGTCAGATTTGGACGTGTGCCTTGGGAATTCACCATTTTACTCTAACCTCGATATATATCTTCTTCAATTCGGACCTCAGGAATCCCTAAGGGAGGGATTTCAGTCACAGCCTTGCGTCCTCAAGGTCTTAAGGCATTCTTCTGAAGTGACTTGAGAGAAACTAATTAAACCCACTAATTTCGCCGCATACACACACCCTAACCCAGAAAATAATACATCCTTTATACACATCCCACATCATTCCTAATTATGGGTTTTATGACTATCAAGAAAACAAAAAGATCAAGTCTACTCTAACCAAAAAAACAAAAAGCTAAGCTATGAAAGAACTAAAAATTGGGTTGCCTTCCAAAAAATGCTTGATGTAATGTCTTCGTATGGCACAACAAGTTCTCTCACGCATCCACCAAGTTTATCAAAGTTTTGTGATGATGAACGCCACCACTCCAATAGTGTTTCTCTTTTTTCACATTAACAAACTGTGCCACTGCTCTCGAGCTCCTTTAGATCAATAGCTCCATGCTTTGTAACCTGCGATACTTCAAATGGACCCGACCATCTAGATTTGAGCTTCCCAGTAAAGAGCTTTAAACTTGAATTGAACAAGAGAGGCTTGACCGGCTTCGATGCAAAATGTGTTTGTCATGCCATCTCCTTGTTTTCTCTTTATACAACTTCACATTCTCATATGCGTGCACTCGAATCTCCTCGAGCTAATCAAAGTTGAGCTTTTTGATTGCCCAATATTCCTTGTGCTCAAGCTCAAAAAGCAAGTGACAAGCCTTTTTATAAACTAAATTGTATGGTGAAGCGCCAATTGAAGTTTTTATGTTGTGCGATATGCCCATAGAGCGTCATCTAGCTTGCTAGACTAATCTTTCTTACTTGCACTCACTGTCTTCTCCAAAATTTGCTTCACCTCCCATTTTGATACCTCCACTTGATCACTGGTTTGTGGATGATAAGCAGTTGCAACCTTATGTCTCACTCCATGCTTAGATAAGAGGTTGCCGAATAGTTTGTTACAAAAGTGAGTACTTCCATCACTGATGAAAGCACGCGGAGTCCCAAATTTGGTGAAAATATTTTTGTTCACAAAGCTCACCACCACTTTAGCATCATTCATCGGCAAAGCCATAACCTTAACCCCACTTTGACACATATTCAACTGCAACCAAGATGTACCGATGGACATTTGGTGTTGGAAACCGCCCCCGTGAAGCATATTGCCCAAAATCAAAGATTTCGACCTCAAGTATTCCCTTCAATGGAATCTCATCCCTTCTCTAAATTTTACCCGTTGTTTGGCAGCTATCACACATCTTCACAAAAACATGTGCATCCTTAAATAGCTTATACTAATAGAATCCTGACTAAAACACCTATGAAGCTGTTCTATCCCACCATGGTTCCACTCATATGGTCATGCATGGAAATCGTGTAAAATTGCCTCCTCCTCCTTAGGAACACATCGGCGCACCAGCTGATCTGCACAGTGCTTAAACAGAAATGGCTCATCCCATAGATAAGCCTCATATCATGCATGAATTTCCCCATACTATTTGTAGATAACTCTGACGGAGTTAACCTACTTACATAAAGTTCACTTTGTCAACATACCATAGGGTTGTCTCAGTTGTGATGGATATAAATTTCTCATCAGGAACGCTTTAGTTAATTTCGCCCTTTTTCTCAACATGTGCACAAGTTATCAAGCACGATAAATGGTCTCCACCTAATTTTCTGTCCCTTTTCGATCTTTGATTTCCACGTTAAATTCATGCAATAGAAGAACCCAACAAATTAGTCTAGGCTTAACATCTTTTTTCTCAAACAAATACCTGATAGCTGCATGGTCTGTGTAGATGATGACTTTAGTTCCCACCAAGTAGGCCCTAAATTTTTCAAACACATATACTACCGCTAAAAACTCTTTTTCTGTGACTGTGTAATTTATTTGAACTATATTTAGAATTTTGCTAGCGTAGTAAATTGAATGGAACACTTTATCTTTCCTCTAGCCTAATTCGACCCAATTACCATGTCACTAGCCTCACACATCAATTCAAATGACTCTCCCCAGTTTGGGGAGGTGATAATTGGTACAGTCACCAATATCTTTTTCAACTCCTAATACTCCTTTAAGCAGTGCTCATCAAATGTGAAAGGTGTATCCTTCTCAGGCAACCTGCAAAAAGGAGAAAAAATCTTAGATAAATCTTTAATGAATCTATAATAGAAACCTGAGGTGGAAGTTTTTCAATTGCATACGTTTTTGCCTTATCTAACTCCAACATCTATTTGGACACCTTGTGCTAGAGTACAATTACTTCTCGTAAAATAAAATGACACTTTTCCCAGTTCAATACTGAATTTGTCTCTTCACACCTGGCAAGCACTTTACTCAAATTAATTTAGCATTCATCAAATGATGGTCCAAAGACCGAAATATCCATCAAGGAAATAATAGTAGTTTTGTCGAGCCAACCAATCTAGCATTAGATCAATAAATGGATGGGGAAATGATATTTCCTCGTGGCATTATTCAGTTTCCTATAGTCAATGAAAATTCTCCAACTGGTAATAGTACTAGACGGAATTAATCATTATAATCATTTATGACCACCGTCATTTCACCCTTTTTAGGTACACACTGGATTGGACTTACCCACTTGCTATCATAGATGGGAAAATCAATACCTGCATCGAGCCAATTTATGACTTCTTTTCTTAGCACTTCCTTCATGACTGGGTTCTAGTGGCGATGGTGCTCTATACTCGATTTGTGCCCGTCTTCCATGAGAATTTTATGCATACAAAATGCTGGGCTAATACCATGTATATTAGCCCATCCAATCGCCTACTTGTGCTCTCTTAGCGCGAAATAGCTTTTCTTCCTGTAAAATAGATAAATCATTAGATACAATAACAAGTAAAGTTTCATCAACACCTAAATAGGCGTAATAAAGATAGAAGGGTAGGGATCGAGTTCCATTTTAGAGCTTCTTCGATAGACGGCTTGGGGGTGGCCCAGTTGGTCTATTTAGAGGCTCGAAATCGATCAGTCCTTTGATGTAAGCAACATACATCCAAATGATGCACCTTCTCCTTCACCTCGTCATCCAAGTCAATGATGTCAAACAACATAAGTTCTTTCTCTAGAGAGTCATCTAGATATGCTCCCACATCGTTTTTTCTTCTTCCTTTTCAATCACAAATAGCATAGCTATATCTTCATAGTGGCTTGGCAGCTGAATTTCCCTGTATTAATTAAAGACTGCTTCGATATTATCAACCCAGAGGATCATTTTTCCTTCACGAACTTTGATGCAGCATCAGTGGTATAACACCCTAGATTTTGGATAGAGTCCTACATCGGCAAAATACAAGAGGGATGTTCGGTATATAAGTTAACAAGCCTTAGATCCTAGTGACACATTTTAAATATGTGAGGGCTTGCCCAGAGCGGGTAATATCCCTAGTAAGATGGGCTGTTATAGATGGCATCAAAGCTACTCTTGTGTTAGCCATGTTGATGGTGTGTCAGAGTTCAACTGAGTTTAGGCAAATCCCGTTTAGGCGGGGCAAACCCCAATGCTGAGTCTAGGCGAATCCCATGCGATGGGGCAAAACCTTAGCGAGGGAGCTGAATCCATAAAAGGGGTGTATGTAACACTCTAGACTTTAGATAGAGTCCCGCATCGGCAAAATACAAGAGGGATGATGGCTATATAAGTTAAAAATCATTAGACTCTAGTGATGCGTTTTAAATATGTAAGGACTTAGGCGTAGAGAAGACAATATTATTAGCATGTTGGGTTGTAAGCGATGGCTAAGAGAGGTCACCCCAAGATGATGGGGACTTATTCATCAGCTTCATAGTCCAATATAATGAAATCTTCTAGCAGAATGAAATGCCAATTTGTATTAACACATCTTCTATCACCCTATCGGGATGGACAATAGATCTATAAGCCAGGTGCAACATTACTGTGGTTGGCCTTGGAGCTCCCAACCCAATTGACTAAAAACCGAGGGAGGCATCAAATTTATGCTATCCCCCAAATCACAGAGTGCTCGCCCACATCTACCTCACCAATTTGAACATGTATGATGAAGCTCCACAGATTCTTCAACTTTTGCGATAAGTTTCTTTGAATTCTCGAGGTGCACTCTTTGGTAAGTTTCGTAGTTTCAAAAACTGTCAACCTCCTTTGTTAACCACAATATATTTTATGTACAAAGCATATTTTGGATTTCACGTAACATATCAACTAGAAGAAGATTCAATTCAATTTGGAGCAGCATATTAAGAAATTTGTTAAACATCTTTTCATCACTTTTCTTCTTCAATATTAGTAGGAAATGAGGTGGTGGCCTCTCAATCAGAGTCTTTTCTCTTTCTTAAGTTTCTTTCTTAGCTTCTCCCATAATTTTGTGGATAGTTTACCCTTGGGAGTGACTTTTTCTTTCTTTCTTTTTGGGACTTCTTCTAACTCTCTGATATTCCTTAAAGTTACCTGAGGATACTTATCTGCATCGCTTGGAAGGGCACCTTAAGGTCGAGTTTTTTTTGTGTGTGCAGCCAATTGCCATATTTGCTTCTATGTGTTTCAAAATTTAGTCCTTAATTGCTAATTATCTGTTCGAAGTTGATGGTTGTCAATCAGCACGTTTTCAATATTTTATTAGTGCTTTCTTCTACTCGTTGATGTGGCTTTTGAGGTTGATTATAGTTTCCTTGAGGCCTATATTGATTATAAGTGGTCTGGTTCCCACCCCATGAGAAATTAGGGTGGTTCCTTCAGTTGGGATTATATGTGTTCCCATATTGATTATTCTGGATCATTGAACCTCTACCTTGTAGGCCTACATAATAGATAGATTCAGGATTTACTAGACATTGGTCACTCATATGGCCATCTCCACAAATTTCACAACATATAGCCATCATCTGAACCAGCTGCATTTGATGTCCTTGAACCATTGCCATTTAGCCATTTGGTTGTTTAGTTTAGCAATCTCTATTCGCACAACAGACATCTTATCTAGCTCGAGTGTACCTTTTGCTTTCTATTTTGTCATCCTTCTTGATTCATCTTCACCTTTCTAGTTATGATTAGTTGTAATGAAATTGTTGAGCAGAGTATGAATCTCAATGTACGGCTTTTGCGTGCAACTTCCTCCACAAGCTGAGTCTAGATTCAATTTGGAGGTCTCATCCAACCCATCCACAAAAGTATGTCTCAACACCTCACCAATCAGAAAATGATGTGGGAAGTGTGGGCAATATTTGAGTAGTTTCTTTTGTATCTTTCCCAAGCTTGACGAAGTGTGTCACTTTTTCATTGTTGAAACCCACGAATCTGGCTCCTCAGTGCCTTTGTCTTCTTGGTAGGGAAAAACTTGATTAGGAATTTTCTTACCAGAACATCCCAAGTATGGATCAAGTTTGGGGGGGGGGGGGGGCTCTTTGTTTAACAATTACTTTACTTCCCCATTAGAGAAAAGGAAAACAATGTCAGTATGACATAGTCCTTAGAGATCCGTAATCTCCAAGAAATTTTGTATATGCATTTGCGGATCTTCATTTGACAACCCCACAAATAGTCTGTGATTGAATCAGCTGCACCATGTACTATTTTAGCTCAAAGTGCCCAGTTATATCAAGCTTCACTATAGCCTGAGTAAGGTTCACGAGACTAGGTCTTGCGGCCTCAATCACCGGTCATTCTTCATTTTATGCCATCTCGATTGGCGGTGGTTGGACTAAAATACCCAACTATGCAATGCTTGCTCTTTCTTCCCCCTCCCTCCTTAACCTGTGGAAGAGTCTTTCGGGTTTAGGATTAGGAGGAGGAAGGTTGTTCAAACTGTTGCTTCTTTATAGAATTCAAGGTGAACGCCTATAGAGTCAGAAATAGTCAAAAAAATTAACACTAGAACTAAAACGAATAAGAGCTTATTTCGGATAAATAACTATTATCGGGCAACAATGCCAAAAACTTGTAAGGTCCAAACGTACACGCAAGTCTATGCAGTCGACAACTAATAAAGTAATAAGAAGTTTCGTTCCCACGAGGATTTATGATCAACTATTATCCAATCTAAGCTATGGATCTACTTGATGCTCACGTGAGTGTAAAGAAGATGATTTTGATTTTCTATAGTTAAATTACTACGAACTAAACTAATAAGCAAGCAAGAAATAAGATCTCAAATAGAGCAACAAACACGTAAGGAGAATTCAATGAGATGGAAATATTCCAGGGTTATGGATTAACGACTCTCTTATTACATTTTTCAGGTTGATGTAATCACTTGACTTATCTAATTTGTTGATTAGCATGATTTATTATGCTCGGGAAGTTCTTTCGACGCTTCGCTCGGCTATTCAAGCAAATCTAAGACTATATGTCTATAGAATCAAACTTGACAAGAATGCATGTATATTTCCCGCAAAAATAACCTAGTAAGGCAACTAGAATATATCTATTTTAACCAAGAATCTAATCTCCGATGTCAAGATTCAAGAACTTACACTATATAATCTTAAATGCAATTTATAGTTTTCACTTTCGAGTTCTACTATAAATTTGTAGATACTACTCTATTGTTAGCTACGCAATAGAATAATTAAATGCAAGATTGAATAAATAAATTAATATGATAAAATCAAGTAAAACATTCAACCGTCAATTTACAAAAGTGAAGAACGGACCTATAACCCCAGAATAATGAGGTTATTAGCCATTCATGTTTATAACAATCATCAGAATAGCGTTTTCAAATATAAAAGCTTTGAATACTAGAAGAATTTTTGGCATTTTTTCGTTTTAGTAAGCCTCTCTTTTGCTTTTCTCTGTAATGCTCTCTCATCTTGCCTTTTCTACGACCTACTGAACCATTAAATTCATGAAAACCTCCCTTATTTTTAACCTCTACGACCCAAAACGATAATAGAGACGCTGAACAAATTAAAGGGATATCTAGTTGATTTAGTATTAACATGCTTGGGCATATTGGCGGTTCCAAATGAGGGTTCGAGAGTCCTAATAGAATCCAAAGTAGCAGAATCGAACTTTGCATAAATGCAAATAACAAGTATCGATTGAATTAGATATGCATTTTAGAACCACACTTAAGCTCCAGACACACTAGTTTAGATCAACAACGACAACAACAACAACCCAGTATAATCCCACTAAGTGGGGTCTGCGGAGGGTAGTATGTAAGCAGACCTTGCCTCTACCTTTGCGTAGAGAGGCTGTTTCCAAATAGACCCCCGGCATCCTCCCCTCCAAGAACTTCCCACCTTGCTCTTGGGAAGACTCGAACTCACAAGCTCTCGGTTGAAAGTGGGGGTTGCTTACTATCATAGCCACCCCTCTTGTCTTTTTAGGACAAATCAATTTACCTCAATACACAATACGGAAACATGAACTACTCGAAATACGAATGAAAACATCAAAACCATGTGATGAGAATATAAAGCTCTAGGGATATATTACATCTTTTTAGGACTTGACAATGCATATGGCTTAGCAACTCTATAAACTAATCATTTTTCATTTGCCTTTTCTAATATATGACAAATGCTTCAACGTTGACTTCCTAGGCCTACAGCCTACTGCTGTAAGTTTGCAATTTTGTTACCAAGATTGGTTGTTGCAGGAATGCAGAGTAGCTCGGATATTTTCAGAAAAACAAAATTGCCTTTGCTTCTTTACTTTATAAACCTTGGTAATGCAACAGGACAGTAAGAAAGCAATTATCTGTCTCTCTTCATTAGGCTTTACACTTCTGAAACTTTGAAGTTGAAAATGAATCAAAATCTTGGACTTCGTTTTACTTCAAAACAACGTCATACAAAATACCACGTTTTATGAATTATACTTTAGTTGATGATGTTTCTGGAAGCTGCGACAAAGATAATGAAGAGCAACATTGACCTGTTGATAGTTCTAACAAAGGCGAGTAATTTGGCCCTTCTCAAAGCCCATAAATGAATGAAAACACCCTATTTCCACATCTACATCCAAAAGAACAAAAATTAATGTGTTAAAGAGATTCTTTACCGTCGTATATAATCGTGTATAATCTATGTCTAATCATGTATACGGGCTTAAAAAAGTAAATGAAAATTTTGATCGATTATTTGTGTAAAAATCTCACTTTAGTAGAGACCTCTGATTTTTGATTAATTAAGTAGTTAGTTACGACATGCTGAGGATGTAGTTAATTAATGTACCTTGTTATTCATAATTGCAGGGTGAATTCAAAATATGAAATTACTCAGAAGTACGAACATCAAAACCGTGTGTGATGAAATCCAAACACAGTATAAGTATTTACCTAGAAAAAGGTAATAACAATTAAACTTGATTATGAGGTTCTAAAAATACACGATCTATTTTTATGCTAGTTGTTAAATAATGGATACTAAGTAAAGGGTTAGAAATCATAATTATGGCTTAAAGGCAATATGATAATCGAACCAAACCGTTAGAGATCGGGGCCTCGGGATCTAGTCTGATGTCTCGCCGAAGGTAGTCGATGGGTGACTAACAGTTATGATAATATCAATTATGGCTCTTTATGGCCAATAATAAGCAATAAATGATGAACAATAAATAGAACACAATGGAAATAATGAACGCAAGCAATGAATGAAAGTAATGAGATCAATAGAATATGTTAGAGAGCAGAGAGAATGTTTTTTAAATTTAGTATGGAGCAACAGATCTCTACAAAATGACATGGATTCCCATTTATATATGAGGGGAAATACAGTTCAAAATGTATTAATTACAAAGATATGGGCAGGTATAGCCACTTAATGCCCTGATACGAAGCAGAGCTAGACCTCTAGACCTTGTCAGCTCTAGTAGTGCGCGTAGGGAACTTCTCACTTTTTTTTACCGTAGTTGTTGACTTACACCGTTTTGAGGTTAGACATTGATGGTCCCTCGGGGTAAATCTCGACCATAGTCCCGATCCTTTGGAGAGCTTGTGTATGAGGCGTTGTAATGGCGGAAAATTGGACCCTCCGATTTTACCGTATACAGATAGTCCCCGCTTTTCTTAGAGTGGAGCGATAAGAAACGCCTTTGATAGCCATTTCTTCGAACTTTATCGCAAGGATGTCATACTTATGATGTAAGCCTTTATGATAATTGAGGCATCCCGTCGGTTCATCTTTTCAGTGTCATTCAATGTACTACCGATTCTGATTCTCCAAAGTGATAATATCATCGTCGATTCAGATCCCAAAAATGCATTGATTGTGCCTGTCGATACGTCTTTCAAAGACATTGTTGGGGCCGCCAGTGACATTGCCACCCCTATAAATGGAAGTCTCTTAGATCCATTTCCTCATTCAAGTGTCTCCCAATATCTTTCCACCCTTTTCTCCACCTCCTCCTCATCCATTGTTATCTCCCATGTTCGAGGTTCACGGCCTTATGATTATATGGCGGTGATCCCATCAGCCATGCCATGGCCTTTTTACAAGGCTTTCCCTTACCGAGCGAGATTACACTGACTTGTCATTATTAATCTTATTACTGTTATCGTCGCTTACTCGAGATGATGAAATATGGATACCAATTTCTTACCAGTCAGGAAGATATTCAGACTCTACACGCTACTCAAGAGGGTGTTCGAACTTTACTCCGCTATTCACCTCCTTAATCCGGCCTGGTGTGGCACTTCATCTTTTTTCTTTCCATGGGGTGAAGCAGTACTACCACAGTTATTAACCTGCACAGCACAATGTTCTAAAAAGTGGACTCAAAGTAGTCGTGCAGGCAAGGCCTATGCCTGCCAAGTCTTTCACTAGGCTATAATTTTCTCGGCCTGGTAGAAGCTTTTGCTCTTTGCCGAGCTACGAATTTTTCTTGTCATCCTTAAAGACACTGTTGGAAGGGTGTCCAAGATCAGGCTCCCGGGGATATAATTCCCGATGAGATGGTGCTCGAACATGCTGCCGCCGAGGATATACCCCCGAGGATAGATTAGACTATTTTTTTCATTGTATGCATTTTTTTTGTTTCTTTATTTCTGTGTAAGGACCCCTCGTGGGATTTTGCAATCATATGTAAAGACCCTCTATGGGCTTTTGCAGTCATGTGCTTATAAATACAAAGATATCTCTTTAATCTGTTTCTTATTTATGCTATATTTCCTTGTATCTTCGTTTGTTAAAAAATATGAATGTGTGACTTCACCGATCAATGCGAATGTCGAGTCCGGGTGCAAGTATTTCTCTGGCTCTTGACTGACTAACCCAATTCTCTGCGAAATTCTTTGCCTCCCATTAGACCGAGCCCGGGTTGGATCGATAAACTTGGATCATTGGGACCCCCAACTCAAGTTGAATAAGAGTGAGGAGTCGAACTTTCAAAATGCAACTTACCTATTTTAAATCATGTGATATCCCTTGAAAGGGAGTTTGCTCGGTGTCTGAGAAAAAGATAGCTTGATATGAAGATTAAAGTATCCCTAAGACTTTATCGGTAGCTTTTGAGCATGAGTTGACTCGATATTAGGTAGTTCGAGGTCCGGAGAATCGGGTAGACGATCCGTACTCGCAATAGCTGAAATTCTCGAAGTATAATGCCACCCTGAGGTTAAGATTATATATGAGCGGCTCCTTTTAGAGATTAATTTCTTTTCGAGAGAGTTCCTCGAGATTGGGTACTATCTTGGGACTTGCAATGATGGCAATGGCTTTCTGGAGCCTATCTTCTTTCGGTAGAGGTCCTTGAGATCGGGTACGATCTCAGGACTTGTAGTGATATTAATGGCTTCTTGGAGCTTGTCTTCTTTTTGGTGGAGGTCCTTGAGACCGGGTACTATCTTGGGCATAACGATGATGGCAATAGATTTTTGAAGCGTATCTTCTTTCTGATGGAGGTCCTCAAGATCGGGTACCATCTCGAGGCTTGGTCAATGGGCGGGTCTCCGACCCAAAACATCATATGGCGGTGTCAAGTGTATGACATGGTTACAAAATGATCGAGGAGATCTTGTCGGAACGTCTTCCCAAAGTGATTAAAGTTTTATTCAGTATTTTTAATCAGCCTTTGAGGCAGACGGATCGTTTCTATTTTTCCATATATAGGGTCGTCTTGACCTTTTTGAAGATTCAACCATTCCAAGTAGCTATCTTTTTTTCCTGCATTAGGTCCTCCATCATTTCAATATCGACGCTCTTTCCCAAATCCCTTCTCCAATTCTTGAGTTTTACCAATGTCATGACTACTACATCAGGTTCTGTTTGGTAGGGAGGAGAGAGTTCTGCCTCTAGTTCTCGCCATGTTGGTGGAGCACCCCCTGATGCCAGGCGGGCTTGCCTCGGGTTATGGACTTATCATTAGAAAGTTCTCCGAATGCTTAGGGTCAACGAGAACATACCTTGAAGTTTACTTCTCTAATAGGATACAGACACCTTAAGTTGTTGAGGAAAGACTATGGATGGGGGGAAACGGTCGTACTGCAGATACCTTCCCCAGCAGAAAGCATCACAGGTCGTGGCGAGGGGTTTTTGAATGTGTACACGCATCCTTTTACACTAATCCCCCTATATAGGGTTGTGCTCGACTTCTGTCAAAAGTATCAGGTTACCTTGGCTCAGATTCACCCATTATTTTTGTAGGTAGTATTGATGATGAGGTTCTTTGTGGAGAAAGCATGGCTTGAATTCAAGCTCAGTCATCTTATTAAGATGTACCGACCTTTTCACCATAGAGATCTGCTAACCTTATGATGTCAGTCAACCAAGCCTTTCATTGTTGATGATGAAAAAGATGGATATTAGGAGTGGATGAGCCTATTCGTCGAGTACGAACTGTGAGATTTTTCTAGGGACAGATGGGAAGCAAAACATCACGGTACATGTTGTGCCATTTGTTCCCTCCCCTTTTTCATTTGGAAATGCACTTTCTTTTTCTGCGTGCTAACCCTATTATTGTAGGCATCGTTGAGTCTTTTGAGGTGAGGACGTGCCCTCTCGGAGAAGGATAAGGTTTCCAGCTTCTGGTCTAAATAATGATGACAATAAGCAAGAAATGCCTTTGTAGGTCAATGGTGCTCAAAGCAAGGCAAACCCAGACCGGGAGCTTGGAGAGGAAGTATTGATTGAGCCTGTTGCGCCCATGATTTCTAGTTTTGGAAAGGTAGTTTCTCCTCCGTTGATGTCTTCTTTTTCCATGGAAGTTACTTCGAGGGATTCCCAAAATCCGAGATCATATACTTCGAGAAAGCCCAGAAGCTTCACTCAGCGGTAAGTTTTGGCACAGTCCTTTTGAGTTTCGTGCCTTCCCTTCCTTATGAGTTTCTTTTGGCAGGTCTTTTGATTTTCGTGCCTTCCCTTCCTTATTGAGTTTCCTTTTGCAGGCCTTTGACAAGCTTAAGTCCAAGATGCTTCGCCGTGAGGCCAGGCTACGGGAAGCTCTGGATGGGAAGAAATCCCTTAGGCTACGTTGCATTAAAAGGGAAGTCGAGCTGTCACGCTTACGGTATGAGGCGAGTCGGAGGTTGAATTATGAGAGCTACCTAAAGGAGTAGGTAGCTTTTGTTCTAAGTGAGCATATGTTCCTTCCTTTAGCTATTGAGGCTAATGTTTCATTTATTTCAGTTGCAGAAATAAATAGAGGACCTAGAATGCCTTCAAAGCAATGTTAGACGAGCCTAGCGTGAGTATGATGAGTTGAAGGCTCAGGCGAACGTTCAGCTTTCAATGGAGAAGGGTTCTCTAGCTAAAGCTTCAACTTTTGAGGTTCAACTTTGCTTGGCTCATGATAATGGCTTAGGTCAAATAGATATGATTACAAAGCTCGAGTTGAGATTTTGAAGATAAAGGCCAAGGTTGTGGATACCCGGGCCGAAGCCGTAATAAGCCGAACCAAGGTTGATAATAATATGGCGGTCTATTTGAAGAATTATGTCGATGCTCGGGCTAAGTTGAGAAGGGCTCTTGATTGCGAGAGCAGGGACAAGGAATATGCTTGATGCCAATCTCTAAGGGAAACCCTCGAGGAGATCCATGCTACGAGTTTGATCTCTCAGAAGAGGTGAAGCGGGCGAAGGAGAAAGAACATGGAGCTAAGTAACTTTTGTCTGATGCCGAGGATGGCGAGGATGGGTCAATCAGGCCATAGTTCCCAAGATGGACATAGATTTCCTTTTCTGAATTTGTATAGTACTTTCAAAATACGTTATAAATGGAGCTTGTATTATCTTGTGTATATGTATAAAAGGAAACCTTATGATTTTATTCCTCCTGCATTTCTTTTTGCCGTGATTTTAGCCAGATGAACTAGCCTTTGATTTGAAAGGAATACTTAGATTCATAGTATAGCCCCGGGGCTTATTAGGCTAGCACGTAGGCTCTTACGCGCTCGGTCGATGTGACTTTTTAGTATAAGCCGACATTCGATCTCTTATGCTTGTGCTCTTAGGCATGTTTGGTCAACTCTTTTGGGTTCAGTCTCTGAGTCGGGTATCGGCTTGAGCTCATTCGACCCTTAAGTTTTTGAATTTCAAGCTGGCAATAGTGGCTCTTACGCTTTGGGTCAATACGATCTTTTTTTGTGTGAGCTGGCGACAATGGCTCTTATGCTTTGGGTCGATGCAACCTTTTATGTGAGCTAGCGACAATGGCTCTTACATTTTGGGTTGATGCGACCTCTAATATAGGCTTTATTTTTCCATCGTTGATGATTTTTGAGATTATGTCTGTCTGACTCTTCGAAGGTTGGATAAAACCTTAATTATGAGTCATTATGTAAGAATGATTGAGCACCTCGAGAGGTTTAGCTCAGTGGCTGAGTATCTCGAAGCCTGTAATTTGGAGATGACGTGGTCGAAGCTTTTTTTTCTATATCGAGGGTAGTCTGTTTAACCTGTTCTTTTCGTAGTAGATTCAAAGTAAATGAAGGTCTGTGATTTTGTAGCATTGGTCGGGCGTCCTCGAGTCACGTTAATTTGGCTGGTACAACCTTGTGACTGTAGTCACTTGTGTTTGGCCAAAGCTTTTTAGTCCCGAGTGAAGTAGTTTTGGTATCAATATCGAGGGTATGCCTTTTAGCGGTCTTACAAGTTTTATATATAGCCTTATCTTTGAGATTGGGTTTATGCCCTTAGTAAGGTATTACAAGTTTTACATGCCTTTGAGGTCTTACAGTTTCAGATACTTGGTACAAGTATGGTTCAAGCCTTGATTGAGGTTTTACATATATTTTCACTTGGTATAAGTGTGGTTCATGCGTTGCTTGATTTCTTATAGATATTGTTATTGCCTTATATAGGTCATATGAGTCCGAGTCTGCCCTCTTGGAGTCTAATGCCCTTGGGTTTTAATAAGTGGTGATTGGCGATAGTCGCTGAGTCAACGAGGGTACCTATGCTCAGGAGCCATTACTTGTAAACTTTGAAGCATTGTTTACAGTGAAAATGGTAATAAAAATTAAATTTGTAAATGAGATTCTAAAAATACGTGATATATTTTTATACTAGTTGTTAGAGCACTTGATGTTAGGTGTATGAAGTTTAACGACGAGATACGATTTAAAATGAGGCAGTAACCAAGCCGAGGGTCTTGCTGCCCGGGCGTTGGACGGGTCGATAACGGACCTCGGGGTCAATATCCGACTCATGCCCGAGCTATGGGGGGGTAATCGAGAAAGGGATAATTGTTAGAATTTAATTAAAGAAGGCACTTTATTTCCAATAACAAGAAAAAAATGATAAACAAGAATGAAGGAAATATATGTTTAGAATGGCCTCGAGCTAGTAAGAGCAAGCAAGTTAGAGAGAAGAAAGAGAGAGAGATATTTATTATATTAAGTGGAATAGTTGGAGACACATCAGCCCCTTACAAGGTGGCAAGGATCCCCTTTATATAGGAAGGGGAATGCAATATAGTACAGAATGTATTAAGTGTAAAGACGAAGGGATGGGACGGCTAGGAATGATACTACACTTTACTGATGCTAGTTGCTTGCCTCACGAGTTCCCCACCCACAAAGTTTTCGATAGGTCAGATATGAATGAACCTCTGGGGAGGGAGCTTGAACGCGACCTCACAGCCTCGAGGTAACAATATGACATTTCGAACGCACCCTAATGGCGAGAATTTAGTTCCTCCGATTTCACCGTATACCGATAGTCTTCGCGTTTCCTAGAATGAAGTAATAGAAAATGATCTTGAACAGTCATCTCAAGGTCATTATTGCCGTGACGTCAATAATATAAGAGCATTTAATTCTACGTTCCATAGAACTGTGCAAGGCTACCGTCAGATGCGATAATCGAGGAATCCATGAATGCCTTTGGCTCGCCCTTTCCATTCACCAAGCAGTTCCTATAAATGCATCGGCTGCTTGAAACTTCTTACTTTCACCCTAATTACAAGCTTACGAGTCAAAATCCTTTGTCTTTTACACCCTTTTATCCTTTAATAGAAGTTTTTTTACCGTTGACATAGCTAGGACCTTTAGGACGGCTCCCAGCAGAACGACGTTGTATCATCATCCCGATCGTCTAGGGAGTCAACTAAAGCGAGTCCTTCTTTGGAACAATGTAACCACCTGAGGATGGGGGAACGGATCGAGGATGAATAAGCAGGTTTATTCAGGTAAAGACCTCGGATATCATCCCAACCCAAAGGATGCCCTTTCTCGAGAGGTGAAATACCCGGCGTAAGCAATTTTTCTCTTCAGGCGCGTTTCAACTATTCTTCTTTTTGAAATAATGATTTTTTTATGCTTCTTGCAGCCGCTGCTTGGTACCCAGATATGGTTCCAAATTTGTTAGAATGGATCAGGTGGTTGGAAGAGATGTTCCCATGTCATGTTCGATCTTGGAACAACCTGGCCAATAAGCATTGGGTGGCCAAGAATCATAGTAACGTTCCTTTACCGCCCATGACTTGAAATTGAATTTCTGCTTGAGCCCTTACTAAAAGCATCTCGCGGTTACAATACTGGTGCAGGTCCTGGAAAAAATATGCAGATTAGGCCGCCCCTTGGTGGCAAAGTAGGGTCTTTGGAGCCCGACACAAGCAAGAAAAAGAAATGCACGACAAATGTTGTCCTTCCTTCGACAAAGAAAACTATGGTACTACAGCATTGAGCCACTACTGGTACTTTTGCTTCAACTTCAGAGGTGAATCTTAACACTATGGAAGAGGATGAAGACAAACGCCCGCTGGAGCAAATGATGAAGTCGAATGCAAGACCTCGCTGGTGACTCGGGCGGAGGCTGCTGAGCTTGGGATGGCTGGCTCCAGTTGGCCTCGTGAGCTAGGGGCCCTCGAAGAGGATGTTGTACTAACTTCATATCGCGCTACTAGATCTGATGCAGTTTCTGCCAGGGGGACCGCTATTGTTGATCCTGATGGGTTAGGGCTTGGAGCCTTCTAGGAACATGGGTTGCCACTTGGAGAAATTGGTGACCTGAATGACTTCCTTTTGTGCTTTCCGATCTCGTCGAGGAACTGCAGGATGCTCAAGGGATGGTCGGTGCCACAACGGGGATTCCTCTCAAGGGGGGAGGCTTTATTACCAACATCTTTGATGGAGTTAGTGATAGAGTCGATCTTGATATTCCCTGTTCTGTCAAAATGGCATAGAAGTTCATACAGCAGGTGATAGCCATCTCTCGTGCATTTCTTCTGTCCTCGGGCGTTATTCTTTGTTGTTCTAATTCTTTCGCTATGCCGTAGTGCAATGAGATGTATGATCATGCTATCTTTTGGCTTCACGAGGAGCTTTCTTATCATGAAAAGAAATGTAATAAAGATACCTCAAAGATGCGAGATTCATAAGCTTGCTTCACCCGAGGAGAGAAAGAACTGGGAGAACTTTGGGCCGCTTTAGAAACGACGCTCCGGGAGAAGGCCAATCTTGCTGCTCAAGTACTTTGCCTTGCTCGTTCCCGACTTTTATTTTGTATTCCCATATATATTGGCTTACCCTTTTAACATAGGCCGAGTAGAGTGGCGCACAGATTAATCAACTGAATGCGGAGATCTCCGGGCTGAGGGAGCAAAATGAAATAGCGGCCGGGGAGTTGGCGAGATCCCAATATCTTCTCAAGGCTGCTTGTAGAGAGATTGTTGCCTTGGCTACAACTAAGTCCAAGGTAGAACAAAATGCCATTACTTATTAGGAGGATGGGGCCATAACGCATAGAATAGCTTGTGACATATCCTTAGCAGTTGAACAGAAACTAACCCGAGCTATTGAGCACGCTAAGGCGGAGAAGAGGAGAGAGACCCTGAAGGAAATCAGAGCCAGAGGTATCGACCTGTCAGCTAACCTCAAGGAGGCCCGTGAAGTGGAGGAAAAACTAGCAGTTTCTGCCCCCGATAAGGAAGAAGATAATGGTGACTAAGAGTAGTCTCCGTGTCATTTTTATATCCCTTCCCTTTCCCCTTGTAGCGTACCCCAGGAGAATGTATTGTGTAAAGATGTTTTTCTTTTTGACAATATTAAAAAAAAGGGTTTTCATTCTGTCATCCATTCTCCTTGCCCTTTTGCTTTTGTGTTTTATTTTTGGCCTCTCGGCATCGTCCCTTCAAGGCCTGCTCTCGGATCAACTGGGACCCTGGAACTGGACATGTCCCAGTGTTAAATCGACAGCTCCTCTCTTGATCTCGTATCGACAGATCAAGAGAATATGTTAGAAATGAGAGATAATATTTTTTTTTTGTATTTATTATGGAGCAACATATCCCTACAAATTGACAAGAATTCCCCTTTATATATGAAGGGGAATATAGTACAAAATACATTAATTACAAAGATATGGGACAGGCATAGCCACTTAATGCTCTGATACGAATCATAGCTAGACCTCTAGACCTTGTCAGCTCTGGTAGTGAGCCTAGAGAACTTCCTATTTTTTTTATCATAGCTAATGACTTGCACCGTCTCGAGGTTAGAAATCGATGGCCCCTCGGGTTGAATCTCGACCGTAGTCCCGAGCATCTAGAGAGCTTGCTTACGAGGCGTTGTAATGGCCGAAGTGGATCATCCAATTTTATCGCAAACAATAAGCTCTAAAAATATTTATATTAACTATTGCCTGATCAATGTATTATGCAAGTTTATTATAAAATATACGCTCGTTATCAGCGCACTGCAAACCTTCTCCTCAAAAGATATAGTGAACGTTTACTTTCTTTTTTTTATTTTTTATTTTGTCTAATATTGGTTTGAGACAAACTTAGATGGAGCAACATAATCAAGTGATGATGATCGCCCCAACTTGCTAGGGATTGAGACTTACTTATTGGTATTGTTTTTATTGCTTGATCAAAGTTTAAGTTTTCCTTGGGATGTTAAACTGGATAATTATTTTAGGATTTGACAATGCACACTTAGCAACCCTATAAACTGAATTTGTAATATATGCAAATTATATTTGCTTTTCTAGTATATGACTTAATGCTGCAACGTTGACTGCCTAGTACTGCTGTAAGTTTTCAATTTTGTTACCAAATTTGGTTCATGCAGGTACTCAGAATAGGTCGGATATTTTCAGAAAAAGAACATCTCTTTAAAATGGAAAGAGCCGTGCAATTGGCATTTAATATCCCCATCAACATCAGACACACATTGCCTTTGGTTCCTTTCTTTATAAACCTTGGTCAAGCAAATGAGAAAACAAGAAGCAAATATCTGTCTCTTTTCATTAGCTCGTTATTTTACTTCCTTTTGACTTTGAAAGATGAGTCAAAATCTTGGATTTGTTTTTACTTCAAAACTCAAAGATCTGTTAAGAATGGTCTTCCTTAGATGTTTGCATTTCCTATATGCAATAGAGTTATGGTTAAATGTTCGTTTGAACAAGAAAAATGAGCAAGAAATGAGCCTACAAAATATGAATCAGCCTCTTACTAATGACCAACTCAACAAAATTGCTGAAGGCATATCTGTTTTTCTTCCTGGGGTCCTAGAAAATGTACTTTCGAGTACTAAAACTAAAACCTACCAAGGATCAATTGAACGAAAGCTCTTTGTTGGAAGTCTCTGGTGTAATACTACATCCGAGACGTTGCATCGATTTTTCTCAGCCAATGGCGAAGTCGAAGAAGCTGTTGTCATTTTGGATAAATCTGGTGTAAGCAAAGAGTATGGTTTTGTCATTTTCAAGCATGTAAAGAGTGCGGTAATGGCACTCAAAGAGCCGTATAAGAGGATTAATGGAAAGACGATAATCACAAAGGTTGCTAATTCAGGAGGTAGAGACAGAGAGGATGAGTCTTTACGTACAGTTTATGTGGCTAATGTGCCACATGACATGTTACCAGGTAGATTGTTGGAATATTTTTCCTCTTATGGTGTAGTAGAAAAGGGTCCTTTTGGTTTCGATAAAGAAACAGGAAAATCAAGAGGTTACGCTATTTTTGTGTATAAATCACTAGAAGGGGCTAAAACAGCAATTTATGACCCTATCAAGTGGGTCGATGGACACCACTTAACGTGTGAAATGGCCATCGGGAGGACAAAAAAAAACGCCGCGTTAGTCTTAACTCGGGGTCATTCAATTTAAATTGCCATTACCAGAATCCAAGATCAATGTTTGGCGGTGGTGGCTCGAGACCAGAAGTGTCACAAGTTGGAGTTCAATATGTCCAGTTTCAAGGCAACAGGGACATATACCCACAGAACTGTGATTGTGGCCTAGTTTCTAATTGTAACATTCAGGTTCAGGGCTTATCACCAACAGTTATAGGTCGCAACCATATTGGCTCAGGGCTTTGTTCTAAGTTGTCTCATGGCGATTACAGTCTTTGGTCCTCGGAATTTCCTAGGCATAATCCAGTATGGTTTTGATGGAATGCTTCTTCTAATTGCTATAGTTACTGTGTTTTGCTCTCGCATTTTGCCAATAGATATGAATGAAGTAGGTTTATTTAACTAAAATCTAGTACTAGCTAGGTAGTTTCCTTTTGGAAAGCTGGAAGAATCTTTATTAAGAAAACCTCTACAAAATCAAGTTCTCAAGTTTTAATTAGCATCTTGTTGATCCCTATGTTAATTTTTTTTTATGGTACTAGTATTAGTCTCTTGATGAAATATTCAGGGACAGATGTAAAGTTCCGTCACAAAATTTATCTGAAATTAATGCTTTTAACATATTAATAAATTAATTTATGTGTAAAAATATTTTAAACTTATAATATCGAAAAAATTTAAATTTATAATTTTAGAAATATAATAATTTAATTTTAAGAACCGTAATCATTAAACGATAAACTTTAAATTCACGGCAGAAATATCTGATTAATAACTCAATGCTATTTTCTAGGACGTAAAGAGAACCAGAAGTCATCTCATCGGAAGTTGAAAAGGACCAAATATGTCGAACCTATTCCTTTTCATCAGTGGTTATGATGAAGTGGGAGAAATAAATAATAAAAAAAGATAAAAGAAAGTTTAAAAGCTATCTGACTAGATAAAGGGGACAATAACCCTGAAAGCGACTTAAGGCCAAAAGAGAAAGATTAGTCAACCCCTCTTTTAAACATGGGTTATGGCTACGCTACACCAGCTTTTGTATATGATAAGCTGACTTGTCCCTAAGCTTTTTTTTTTAAATTTAATCTTTGTTCTTCGATGAAGTCGTGAATTCGAATCGTGAAAATAATTTTTTATAAACATATAAAATTAAATTATGTGTTATAAATTCTTATAATTTAAGACATTAGCCAAGACCCGAAGAAATGGTCGAAGAAATGGTCGAATTGGGTGAGTATCGCGTCCGACTTCATGGACAAGTATAGATTCAACACAGAAATTGCACCAGATGTGTTCTCATTCAGAACCTAAAGAACAAGCCCATGGAAACATCCCCTGAGTATGCCACCGTTTGAGATCAGAAGCTACTAAGGTCAGACCCGCCTAAGAGGAAAAACAAATAGACAAGTTTTTCGTCCGGGCTAAGGACCTACAGTATTATGAAAGGCTGATGTTGATTGAGAACCAGACATTTTCCGACATCATCAAGTTGGGTAAAAGGATCGAGGAAGGCATCAAAAGTGGTATGGTTACAAACTTCGAAGCCTTGCAAGCTACCAATAAGGCTTTACAGTCTGGTGGTACGTCCAAGAAAAGGGAGGTAGGTTCCATAATGGTTGCACAGCGAACCAAATCCTATATCAAATAACAAACTATCCAATACCGCCACTCATATATCAGCCTATTTCGAGCTACCAAGCATCATCACCCTCTTACCAAACCTCGCCACTTACTTATCAGTCACCTCCACCTCCTATATATCTGCCTACTTCACCCAGATATTCCCAACCTGCACATGTCTACCAAGCTTACAATGCTCAACCATCCCAATATCAATCACCTCCCGCACGCCAAAACTTCCCTAGACCTCGACCAAATTTTTACTGCAGAACTCCCAAATATTATACCACCAGTGTTGAAACAATTGACCAGTTATACGAAAGAAGCTGCTGGTTATGTAACCCCTATCCCTGTTGTAACCCCTGAGAACCCTTCTCAATGGGTCAATCCAAATAAATCTTGTGCATACCATTCCGGCAAGAAAGGTCATACTATTGATGAATGTCGCTCTTTGAAAGATAAGATCAAAGCTTTGACTGATAACAAATCAGACCAAAAGGGTGGAGGCATCACATGATTGAGATAGAGGATGATTAGGACCCTATGGGATCGATCGATTTGATCACAGAAGGCGACGATCCAAAGAAGCCAATAGTCAACCTTAATCCGATTGTAGTCTAGATTCAACCTTCTTGGGACACCGAGGTAAACATGTCCATTCCACTAGAGTTTGAAGAACCATCCTCTGCAAAGACGCCACCGCTAATTGAGGTTGAATTCATGTCACCAGCAAATGCACCTACACCTTTCGAAGTTGCAGTTTTACCTCCTAAGGTACATGCTCATTTGGAGTAAAAATAGCTACACCAATTTTGGTGGAAATGTCGGCCGTAACACCATTCCATACAAATGTCGTACCTTGGGACTACACAGTCGATGAAAGAAGAAAACGGAAGGTGAAGTTCGAGAAAGTAGTTGCGACACTGGGTATGACAAGGACCAGTAAGGTTTATACCCCAGAACATTTAGCTGAGTCAAGTAGAAAGCCTCTGGTCGGACGACCATCACTAAAACTGGGCCCGGTGATTTCTGGAGAAAGACACAGGCCAAAGAATACTCATTCATTGTTCAGCTGAACAAAATGCCGGCACAAATCTCTATCCTAGCTTTGCTACAAAATCCCAGTGCACATAAAAATTCCTTGTTGAAGTTGCTGAGTGAGGCATATGTACCGAGCAACATCAAAAAGAGATTGGCAAATATGGTACGGCAGGTACTGGAAAGCCACAAGATCACTTTTCATGAAGCTGAGCTACAACCAGAAGGTTTGAGTCACAACAAGGCATTGCACATCATTGTGCAAAGTGAAGATTATTTTATCACCAGAATCCTGATTGATGGAGGGTCCAACCTCAATATCTGTTCATTGGTAACACTCAGAATATTGGGTAAGGAGCTGCATGAGATAAAGGATGTGGCCATCAGTGTTAAAGCTTTCGACGGTTCCCAGAGGTGCACTATTGGTGAAATTAGCTTATCTTTACAGATAGGGCTTACTTGGTTTGAAGTTGATTTTCAAGTAATAGACGTGCCGACATCTTACAATTTGTTGTTACGATGACTATGGATTCAAGCCGCTGGGGTCGTGGCGTCAACACTACACCAGGTAGTAAAGTTTGAATGGAACCACCAAGAGGTGATCATTCACAACGACGGTAGTAATCCCATATACAGTTTCCAGACCATCCCAACAATCGGAGGCAGAAGAAAGATAGGCGGGGAGACCTATCACCACATCGAACGAGTCAACGCTGTTGACAAGGATAATTGGTGGGAAAACAAAATTGAAAGCATATTGAACTGGAGCGGATATAAACCTAGCAACGTACTTGGCAAGAATCTCCATGAAATCGCTAAGCCTATCAAATTAAAGAAACATGGTACCACCTTTGGTCTGGGATATGAGTATACTTGGGAGAAATTCAACAACTGGTTGCCACCATGGCCCGGTCCTTACTACCCGCTGGAGCAGCCAATACCACATTTGGAGAAGACGTTCCAGCCAGCCAATGTTATCTATGGGTCAGAAGAAGAGGAAGCACTGGCAGCAGTGAGGAATTTGTTCCTACAAGACGATAACATGGATTGTTGTGTCATTTTCGAGGAGGAAGAGGAGGAAGGCCCTTTCATGCATGATGTAAGCCAAGGAGCATGCCTCAATATCTGGACCGTCAGAACCACTAGAGCCCGACGACTTGGAGTAGCAAGGCTGAACAAGCATCATGCACTATCTTGTATTTTTACTAGTTGACTTTCCTTTCGCATTTTAAATTTCGTAATAAGATCTTCAATGTTCAAAACAATTATGAAATTTAGCAAAGCATTTCGGTTCCCTTATAAATCCTACTCCTATTATTTTCTCTCATTACATTACTTATACAACATTACTATTAATTATCTTGATGAACCAATGACGACGTGCAATGAGACAACGCAAAAAATGGACATAGATTAAGAGGAAGATGATATACCAGAAGAGATTGTTAAAGAAGTTGAGAATTTTGAGAACAAACCTAAGTCCGATTCCTGGACAAGATCGAGATGGTTAACCTGGAGATGAAGAAAACGTCAAAGTAACACGAATCAACGTTCATTTGTCATTGTTAGAAAAGGAAGAGTACACAAAATTTCTAAGGGAATATGAGGATATATTCACATCTATTGTGACATACAAACTGCCAACCGGTCCAACATGCCCGCCAGTGAAGCAGAAGTTCAGAAAGTTCAAGCTTGTTATGAGTTGAAAATCAAGGAAGAAGTCGCTAAGCAAATCAAAGCTAAGGTTCTCAGGGTAGTAGAATATCTGACATGGCTAGCCAATATTGTGCCAGTGCCGAAGAAGGATAAGAAGGTTAGAGTCTGTGTCAACTACCGAGATCTCAACCGAACCAGTCGAAAAGATGACTTCCCATTGCCGAAAATACATATCCTGGTTGACAATTTCTCCAAGAATGAGCTGTAGTCATTTGAAGATTGTTTTGCTGGGTATCATCAGATATAGATGGATCAAGAATATGCTGAGAAAACAGCTTTCATTATGCTGTGGGGAATGTATTGCTACAAGATAATGTCGTTTGGGTTAAGGAGCGCAGGGGTCACCTACGTGAGGGCCATGACTACCATTTTCCATAATATGCTACATAAAGAGATTGAAGTATATGTAGATGATATCTTCATCAAGTCCTAGAAAGCCACTGATCACAAGGAAGATTTGAAGAAGTTCTTCAATAGATTGAGAAGGTATAACCTAAATCTTAATCTCGCAAAATATGCATCCGGGGTTCCGGTCGGAAAGCTACTTGGGTTCATTGTAAGTCGTCGAGGAATAGAACAGGATCTATCATAGGTCAAAGCTATTAAAAAGTTTCCACCACCAATGAACAAGACAACGTAATGAGTATCTTGGAGAGACTCAACTACATCAGTCGGTTCATAGTGCAATCTACAATTATCTGTGAGTCAATCTTTAAGATGTTGAAGAAGGATGCCGCTACCAAATGGACTGATGACTGTCAAAAGGCTTTCGACAGAATCAAGGAATAACTATCAACACCACCAGTCTTAGTGTCGCCCGAGTCTGGTAGACCTCTATTACTCTACCTCGCAGTATTAGATAGAGCTTTCGGTTGTGTTCTTGGGCTACATGATGAAACAGGGAGAAAGGAACATGCCATCGATTATCTCAGCAAGAAGTTCACCCTGTACGAGGCCCAGTATTCTTTGTTAGAGCGTACGTGTTGTGCTTTGACTTGGGTACATCAGAAGTTGAGGCATTACTTCTATGCCTATACTACATATCTCATATCAAGGATGGTTCCTTTAAAGTACATCTTTCAAAATCCATGCCCACTGGCAAGCTAGCCAAATGGAAAATCCTACTGAGCAAATTTGACATTGCCTACGTGACTCAAAAAGCAGTCAAGGGATAGGCATTAGTATATCACCTTGCCTAGAATCCCATAGATGGAGAATACGAGCCCCTGAAAATTTATTTTCCTGACGAAGAGGTATCATTCATAGGAGAAGATATTGCAGAATCCTATGAATGTTTTTCGATGGAGCGACAAATTTCAAAGGAGTTTGCATAGGACCGGTCCTAGTATCAGAAACCGGTCAGCATTATCCAACATCTTCCAAACTTAGGTTCTTGTGCACCAACAACATGGCCGAGTATGAAGCCTATGTCTTAAGGCTCAAGATAGTCATTGACATGAACATTCAAGAGTTGATAGTAATTGGGGATTCCGACTTGCTTATACATCAGGTTCGAGAAGAATGGACAACCAAGAACTCCATGAAACTCTTTTATGTGCACCACGTACAAGAGTTAAGAAAGAGGTTCACAAAGACAGAGTTCCAACATGTTCCAAGAATCCAGAATGAGTTTGCCTATGAATTGGCTACCTTATCATCCATGATGCATCATCCAGACAAGAACTTCACTGATCCCATTCCGGTGAAGATCCATGATTTGTCGGCCTACTATGCATATGTCGAAGAAGAAGCAAATAGAAACCCTTGGTTTCATGATATCAAGGAATACTGGGCAAAATGAGAAACTCGGAACCTGCAAATCCTACTCAGAAGTGCACGCTTCGAAGGTTTTCCAACAATTTCTTTCATAGCGGAGGAATCCTGTATAGGAGGACTCCAGATCTGGGATTACTAAGGTGTGTCGACGCAAAGGAAGAATCCAGACTGCTAGAAGAAATACATGTCGGGACCTGCGATCCACACATAAACAGTTTTATCTCAGCCAAGAAGATACTCCGGTCTGGTTATTTTTGGATGATTATAGAAATAGACTGCATCCAGTATGTCTGGAAATGCCACTGCTGCCAGATACATGCAGACATGATCAAGGTACCCCCAAACGAGCTTAATGCAACAAGCTCACCATGGTTGTTCGCCGCCTGGGGAATGGATGTTATCGGACCAATTGAACCTGCCACATCAAAGGAGCACAGGTTTATCCTAGAATAAATTGATTATTTCACCAAATGGGTTGAATCAGCATCTTACAAAGCAATGACTAAGATAGTCGTGGAAGATTTCATCTGCGACCGTATTGTTTGTCGGTTTGAAATTCCAAAGTCAATCATTGCTGATAACGGTTCCAATCTCAATAGTAATCTGATGAAATCCATGTGTGAAACCTTCAAGATCAAACATAGGAATTCTACAACCTACAGACCTTAGATGAACAGAGCAATAACGGCCGCCAATTAGAATATCAAGAAGATACTAAGGAAAATGATAGAGAAGCATAAGTAGTGGCACGAGAAGTTATCATTTGCTTTTTTGGGGTACCGCACCACAATCCGCACCTCAACCAGGGAAACGCCAACATGCTAGTATATGTTACAGAAATGGTCATTCTCGCCGAAGTAGAAATTCCTTTCTTGAGGATCATACAAGAAGCTGAGCTCTACGACGCAGAATGGGTGAAAAATCGTTGCAAGCAGCTAGCTCTTATGGACGAAAAGAGAATGAATGCAGGTTGCCACGGTCAGCTCTATCAGAACGGAATGTCCATAGCCTTCAACAAAAGAGTCAAGCCGAGACAATTCACACTGGGGCAGCTGGTGTTAAAGAAACTTTTCCCGTATCAAGATGAATCCAAAGGGAAATTCTTTCCCAACTAGCAGGGTCTGTACATGGTTCACCGGGTTCTGACAAGAGGAGTCCTCATACTTGCAGAAATGGACGGAGAAGTTTTGCCAAAGTCGATCAATGCAGATGTAGTCAAGCGATACTATGTGTAATCTTTATGCTTTCATATATGATGTAATTTGATCTACGCCTGACCTGATTCCCGTTTAAGAGGGGATAAGTAGGCAGCCCTATAGGTCAAGTCACAAGTCAATAAATTTTTCATTTTCCCCGCAATTGGAAACTGGGGCAGAATTTTGAGGAGGACCCTCAAAATTTCGAAGTAATTTCATCCAATCGCTGCAAGCAACAGTCGGAAGCATCAACCTAGTAAACTTGGGTAGAATTTCGAGGATGACCCTAAAAATTCCGTTACAAGAAAGGTCGCAATGTCTTGGACCACGTTGTAGTTATCAGTTTGTCTAAAGATAGATATTCTTAATTATACATTTATGTTATATTTTTACTAAATCATGCATGTCTGTTACCAAAATCGCTTTGTTTAGCAATGCTACCCCAATGATACATACAGTATCACCAGATCAGAATCAAGTAGAGCAAGTATTGAACTAACATTTCCCCTTTACAAAACTCACAATTTTCTTTGGACGTAGGTACTGTGTTGCAAAAATCATTGAATATGTAATACACTCATATTATTCAAGAATACAACTCTCAGAACCGTCACACTTACTCACAGCCGCTATCTGCACACAATGTCCCTAGCAGAAACAGTATCCCCAGCAGTGGAAATATCGCAATCTGCTATCATCTAAGAAAATTTCATTATCATTTGCCCTTTTACTTCTTGCGTTAGGCTGCCATTCTGCCTTCTGAGACTATGCTCTGTCTCCGTAAGCATTTTTTTGCATTGCATAAGGCTACCATTCTACCTTCCAAGACTATGCTCTGTCTCCATCTGCATTTTACATTACATAGGGCTACCATTCTACCTTGCATAAGACTAAGCTATGTCTCCATCTACATTTTCTGCATTACATAGGGCTACCATTCTACCTTCTAAGACTAAGCTATGTCTCCATCTATATTTTCTATATTGCATAAGTCTACCATTCTGCCTTCCGAGACTAAGCTCTGTCTCCATCTGCATTTTCTACATTGCATAAGGCTACCATTCTACCTTTCAAGACTAAGCTCTGGCCCCATCTCCATCTTCTACATTGCATAAGGCTACCATTATGCTTTTCGAGACTAAGCTCTGTCTCCATCTGCATGGCTGAAAATCGCCACTTTATTTACACTTGCATGGCTGAAATATCGCCGCTTCATTTTACATCTTGCATCGGCCAAAATATCACCACCTTATTTTACATTTGCACGGTTGAAAAGTTGCGACCTTTTGCATTGCATGGACTGAAAGATTTCCAAATACAACACTTGCATGGTTGAAAGATCGCCACCCTATCTACATTTGCATCGGCTGAAAGATTTCCACTTTATCTACATTTGAATCGACTGAAAGATCGCCAACTTATCTAAATCTTGCATGGCTGAAAGATCGCCCTATCTACACTTGCATGGTTGAAATATCGCTGCTTTATTTTCATTTTGCACAGCTGAAAGATCGACACCGTCTACATTGCATGGGCTGAAAGATCGCAAAATACTGCATCTACATGGATGTTAGATCGCCCCCTATCTACATTTGCATCGGCTGAAAGATCGCCTTTTTATCTTTACTTGCATGGCTGAAATATTTCCGCTTTATTTAAATTTTGCACGGCTAAAAGATCGCCATCTTCTACATTTCATGGGCTAAAAGACTGCCAGATACTGCATCTCATGGGCTGAAAGATCACCAAACTGTTCAAAGGCGTCATTGTTTGGAGGAACAATTTTCATAGCCCGAGAAAGCCATGCCATGGCCTGAGGACCACTCTTATCTTTTGCATATAACTATTCAAAGGCATCATAGTTCGGAGGCATCATTCTCATAGCCCAAAAATATCATTTCATGGCCTGTGAATCCCTTATTATACGTTTCATGGCCCAGGACATCATGGTCTGAGGACGTCATCCTAACCGTCCAAATCAACATTCATGGTCTGACGGGATATTGCATCATGTTTAAATTACCACAATATACGCTTGTGTTACTTGTTTGCAGGTAAACCGGCAAGCAATGACCATCTTGGCAGGAGTGATTCTGCTCCAGTTCTCGCATCCCTGTCAGACTTCAACCATTCACCCCTACCTAAATATTGTGCATGTTCTTGAAAGTCTCTATCGGCATACTCCAACGACGAATTTTGTACTACATATGGCCTGATTCCTGTAAGACCAGGGATATGTAGATAGCTCAGGAACCAGGGCATGGCCAGACCATTTCAAAACCCTTTTATTCTGTCAAAATTAGCTATCATATCTTTACCCGACAACTCTTTCATCCTTCCCTGGTAAAGAGGAGCAGATGTTGATACCCGATTTTATCCCTATTTTTTTATATGTAATATACCCTTCAAAACAGCATGTATATATGCACATATAAGTATCTTCCAAGGCTACATTATTTTTTCTTCTTAATTTTTCGAAGATTTTTAAATCAATTTATTGCCTTGTTTTAATCAAGAAAGAACCAATAAGTATTCCCAAAATGGCATTTTGGTAATTAATTTATTTGATTCTCATATTTTTATTACAATATAACTAGTGTGATTTTTGCACATTTTTAAAAATTTATTTAGTATTTTTAAAGCTAAATTGCATATAATTGCAATATTAGCCTATTTTAAGATTTAATTTATTTATAGTTATAAAATTGACTCCAATATTTTAAATTCAGTATTTATATATTATTATTTATTTTAGAACTTTAATTTGTTTCTAGAAATTATTTTAAAAATTTTCATAAAATAAATAAGAAAAAATGGCTATTTAAATGCAAGCCTACTTTTACTACATTTTGGCCAGATTTCGCACTCCTAATTGAACTCAGTTTTAAACCCAATTACCCTGTCCGAATCCTATGTTTACCCTACCCACAACCCACTCAAATAACCCCACCGAATCCTTTTTAATCCCAACCGTTGATCTAATAGAGCAACGGCGCACACTCTCCCTTTCCTTTTTAATTTTCCCAATACCCCCAAACCCTACTCATTCCTCACCGATAGCTACCCTTGAATCCCCCCCTTTTTTCAACTCTCTCTTAGTATCTCTTAGAAACCGTAGCCGCCTCTCTCTAGCCTTGGTCCGTCAAGCCATGGTTGTTTCGAACCTGATCTCGACCTCTCCTACTTAGATCAACGACTCTTCCAGGCCTTTCTTACCATCTGGTTTCTTCTGAAACCCTAACCTTTTGAGGTTCTTCTGATTTCTTTAGATATGTTCTAGATCTATATTTTGCTTAAACTTTAAAACGGTCTCTCGAGGTTTCTTTCAAAACTATGCTTTCGAAGCCTTTCTTTTTTCGATTTAGGGTTTTTGTTAAAGTTATCCGGATGCTTCTCAGATTTTTGTTGAGTTTATTGTGTGTTTCTTCTACTGTATTTCTTTTTAATTTCTTCTACTATGTTTCCTGTGTATTTCTTCTACAATGTTCTTATGAGTTCTTCTACTTATTTCATATGTTATTGTCCATTCTACTAAAAAATGCATGATTAAAGGTCTCAGTTCTTTTCTGAGATTTATAAACTTGTTTCGTTAGTATTGGTGATGATTTACTTGTTTTCACTAGATTAATTGTAAGAACTATAGAATTTGGGAGTTCATCTGAGTTTTTGAGACAGTTGGCTATATGATTTGCTTATGCTCCATCTTTGAACTTGCTTGATTTCAAAAGCCCTAATCTTTTGGACCTATTTGAGTTCCTGGAGTTGTTTCATCTACTGCTCGACTGAGTCTCAAATAATTATTTCAACTTTGTTTCTTCATATGATTCTTACTTTTTAATTTCTTATGTATTCTTTTATCCTTACTCTGGGTTGTAATTAATTTTTAATAAACTCTTGGGGATGGCTAATGAAAAAGGTGGGAAATTATGTATGCAAAGGGTTGATATCCTGCCTATAGGTATTTCTAATTCTGCATTCTCAAATAGATATCATACCTATAGGTACTTCCGAAATTCTGCATTCTCAGATAGATATCCTGCTTTTAGGTATTTCTGAAATTCTACATTCTCAAATAGATATCCTGCCTATAGGTCTTCTGAAATTCTATATTCTCACATATATATCCTGCGTATAATTATTTATGAAATTCTGCATTCTCACATAGATACCATGTCTATAAGTATTTCTGAATGCTGCATATGTATATAGAGAATATGCCTATAGGTCCCTCCAAATCTTATACATCCATTTTTCATCTAGCAATTGTGCTCATAGCTCTTATACCATCAACTGCAATTAGATGTCATGTTCATAGTCTTTAAACGAAATTCAGCTCCTAGATATCATATTTATAGTGTTTCTGTATTTTACCATGTTTGTAAAAGGGTCTAAAAAACAACACATAGAAAGAATGTCTGTAGGAGCTATTAATTGAATCTGAATCATTTCATTCACGAATAAGTAATAACAATGTATCTTCATTTTGCAGAACTTATAATCTTTTACTAAAACTTCCCGTTTCTTTAATAATCTAGCAACCTTTTAATCAGTATATATTCAATTTACTTCACTGTTCTCCAAAATCGGTAGATATAATGCCTATAGGATCTTCATCCAACACTTAGTCAAGCCTTAGAGTAAAATTATAAACTGAATCATTTTATTAACTACAACCAGCATGTAGCCTGATTGAGGACTCTTATCTAAATTATGTAATAAATCATTCTGCCCCAACCTTTAAGTTCTTTCACATTCAGTATTAAATCAGACCATAAATAGTATGTGCAAGTCATGCTAACTATGTGCTTCTTCGATTGAAGGAGGTATGTCTTAGCCTTTTTTACTTGATATGTGCTCCTCCCCAACTTTTTATACATGTTTTTGTATGTCGCTTTAGAATTTTTCCTTTGAAACTACAAACGAACCTAAAATCCCTCACTATTAAGATAATAGTCTTAATACCTCTGAGACTGATAGGATTTAAGCGGGTAATAGCTGCAATAAGAAAAATGAGACCATTCCACGCTTTAATACCTTAAGCGGGGTGGGAAAGGGTAGATATGGATATGATGACCATGCGATAACATCACGTGTAACCCCTCACTGAGGAGTGATTACTAGATATTGTGTGAGGTGATCCATATTATTAATAAACCTAGGACCCCCCCCCCCCCTTCCTTTGTTTCTTTGTTTCTTTTAAACTTTTAAATTATTTCTTTTTTTAATTCTTTCCAACTTTGTTTGTTTGTAACAATTACATGAAAATCCCCTCTTATTTGAAGTTCTTGCCGTACGTGTTATTTATACCTAATGTCACGATAATTGTTTGGCCGGGAACCATACTAGTGGATCTGAAGAGTGCCTAATACCTTCCCTTTGGGATAATTTCAAGCCCTTACCCAATCTCTGGTTGTTCAAATCAAAACCCTTCTTAGTGTACTAATGCACTTAAATCATTAGGTGACCACTCTTCAATTGAAACTCAAATACCAATAGGGAACGAGCTGTCCTCCCAAATGCCATAAACCCGATTTTCACGAGAAAAAAGGGGAGCAACAAGTGTGGAGTGTAGAATCAGCACAATTAATTCCATATGCTGGTAAATCCCTAGCCAAACCTTGGCGAAGTAGTGACAAGGCTATGACCAGACTACCAAATAAACCTGTGCAGTTAAATAATATACAGTGGAAGAGTGAAGGAAGAAATTTGAAGTTAAGGATAGAAGGGGGAAGCATGCTATAGGGAACATCAAGTAATGACAGAAAACTTATAAATAACGTAAGGAATACCATAACTCAATTATCAGCAAGAATCAAAAAATAAAAAACAAGGTGCACGCAATCACCTTTCGTGTTTTTATTCTCGTGCTCAACATAAGAATCAATATAATCACCACAGCATCATCCTTCATGCTTTTATATTATATAATCATGGCACGAAATTATCCTTCGTGCATTATAACTCATACCATGGAACATTGTACGTCGTGTGGTATGTCATCACCCTTCGTGCTTGTATCCCACAATATCAACACGACATCACCCTTCGTGCGTTAACACTCTCTCACAAATATCATGCACGGCATCACCCTTCGTGCTTTTACACTCTTCTTTACCCAAACAATAATCAAAAAGCAATATGGGCAAGGGAATCAATAAAATCACAATAGAATCCCGGCAAGGGAACAATAAAATAACAACAATATCCCGACAAGGAAAACAATATCAAAAGCAATAACATCCCGGAAAGGGAGATAATATTAAAATCAATAATATTCCGGCAAGAGAGACAATATCATGAACCTCTTCTCCTTTCCAAAATTACTTCACTACTCAATTCACAACTTGAGCCAATGCTCTACAATGTTCAATTACCAAGAATACTTCCACAAGCCTTGTTCAACAATAAAAATCAACATATAGAGAATGAACAATTCAAAACAGAGTCATTAATTATAGTATAAGACTCAGGGGCATTCTTGACTCCGATGCATAGATACTCGTCATCATGCCAATACATCATATCCAACAATTAACACATATAAAATAAGATACAACTCCTAATCGCTCAAGCTAAGGTTAGACCAAACACTTACCTCGAACTTCCACAGCCAACTGAAGCCTCAAACATCATTTTTCCTTTAAAATTGACCCACAAATTACATTTATCTAGTGTAAATTAATTTTACAACATCAATAAATGTTAAAGAATTCATAGCCAGAGCTTAATTACAAGTTTTCTATCATTTTTTCCAAAAAGAAAAAAATCGACCCCGGGCCCGCTTGGTCAAACTCGAGGTTTGGACCAAAACCCAATCACCCATTCACCAAGAGCCCAAATATGACATTAGTTTTGAAATCTGACCCCAAAGCGAGGTCTAAATCCTTATTTATCAAAAAGCCCTAACTATACCATAAAAACCTTAGATTTTTTGATGAAGATTGATGAAAGCAATGGGAAATGGAAAGAAAAAGGTTTAGAATCATATACCAATGCTTTGGGGAAGTATTTGTTCTCTGAAATTGCCTCAATGCTCTCTAGTTATGAAAATATAAAATTATGGGCTCAATATCGATTTTGCTACTATTTTTAGTTGATTGGACAGGCCTTCTTCGCGTTCACAAAGGGCCTGTCGCGTTCGCAAAGAGTCAGGCGCAATTTTCTTCACGTACGCGTTTAGTGGCTCATATTCGTGGAGCTTTAGCTCCTAAATCCTTCGTGTTCGCGGGCCAGTGGCTGCATTCTCATAGAAGAAAAATCCCTTCCCCTCTGTCTCGGCCAAAAGGCCTTCGCTTTCGTGATAGAAGGTCCGCATTCGTGAAGGATAGAACCCCCAAGGCTTCACGTTTGCAACCTATTTCTTGTGTTCGTGTAGAAGGAATTGTCCTTTAGCCTGACTTACCCTTCGTGTTCGCGAGAGTCCTTCCACAAACGTGACGAACAAAACTCCAGCATACCAGAAATAGAAAACCTGCAACTTTTCTAAGTGTAAAAACATCCTGAAACTTATACAGAACTAACCCGAGCCCTCAGGGCTCTAAATCAAGCATGCATACTAGCTCAAAACATCATATTGACTTACTCGTGTGATCAAATTTCCAAATTAACATCTTAGACAACTAATTTAGCATCAAAATCAAAGAAAATCTCAAGAACACTTAAGTTTCAAATTTCGCAACTGAGGGTCCGATTCATGTGATGTCTAGTCCGTTTCTTACCAAATTTTACAAGCTCAACCTAAACAGCATATAAGACCTGTAACGGGATGCAGAACCAAGATACGGGCCCAAAACCATCAATTTTAAATACATTCAAATTTCCAGAAAGTCTTAAAATTCCAATTAAACAATTTTCTTCAAAAATTCATTTCTCGGGCTTGGGACCTCGGAATTCAATTCCGGGCATACGCCCAAGTCCCATATTTTCCTACAGTCCCTACTAGATAATAAATTATAGGTCTTGGTCCATTTACCTAAAATATTGATCGAAGTCAACTTAAATTAAATTTCAAAGGCCAAATTAACATTTTCATCAAATTTTCACATAAAAGCGTTCTGGATATGCGGCCGGACCGCGCACGCAAATTGAGGTATGGAAAATAGAGGCTTCTAAGCCTGTGAAACATAGAATTTATTTGCAAATGAATTGATGACCTTTTGGGTCATCATATCCTCCACCTCTAAAACAATAGTTCATCCTCGAACGGACATAAGAAAGAAGTACCTAAGCGAGGAAAAGATGGGGATATCGGCTCCGCATATCGGAATAGGACTCCTAGGTAGCTGCCTCAATAGGTTGATCTCTCCACTGAACACGAACAAAAGGGAAACTTTTGATCTCAACTGACAAACTTTCCGGTCTAGAATAGCTACAAGATCCTCCTCCTAGGACAAGTCCGTGTCCAACTGGACAGTGGTGAAGTCTAATACGTGGTATGGAGCGTCGTGATACTTCTAAAGCATGGGTACATGGAAAACTGGATGCACGACGGCAACGCAAGTCTGTAAGCCACTTCTCTCGCTCAATCAAGAATCTCGAAAGGACCAATGAATCTAGTGATTAGCCCTTCTTCCCAAATCTCATCATGCCCTTCATGTGCAACATTCGAAGCAATACCTGCTCTCCAACCATGAACGCCACATCACGAACCTCACAATCGCCATAGCTCTTTTTCCTAAACTGGGATGTACGAAGCCTATCCTAAATGATCTTCACCTTTTACAAGGCATCTTGCACTAGGTCTGTACCCAACATCTGAGCCTGTCATGTCTCAAACCACCCAACCGGAGACCGACACTGCCTACCATATAAAGTCTCACAAGGATCTATCAAGATGCTCGACTGGCAACTGTTGTTGTAGGAAAACTCTATTAAAGGCAAAAACTGATCCTACGAGCCTCCAAAGTCAATAACACAAGCTCAGAGCATATCCTCCAAAATCTAAATAGAATGCTCACATTGCCCGTCCGTATGAGGATGAAATATTGTGTTCAACTCAATCTATATGATAACTCATATTAAACTGCCCTCCGAATATAAGAGGTAAACTGCGTACCTCAGTCAGAAATGATAGATACAGGTACACCATAAAGACAAACAATCTCCTGGATATAGATCTCAGCTAACCTCTTAGAAGAATAAGAGACTACAACAAGGATGAAATGTGCTGACTTGGTCATCCTATCAACAATAACCCACACTGCATCGAACGTCCTCTTAGTCTGTGGGAGTCCAACAATAAATTCCATAGTGATACTCTCCCAATTCCGATTGGGAAGCACCATCCTCTGAAATAAAGCACTAGGTCTTTGATACTCGTTAGTTACCTGCTGACAGTTCAAACATCGATCCACATACACAATAATATCCTTCTTCATCCGCCTCTACTAGTAATGTTGCCAGAAATACTGATACATCTTAGCGGCGCCCAGATGAATAGAGTACCTGGAACTGTGGGCCTCCTCTAGAATCAAACCTCAAAGCCCATCCACATTAGGCACACAAATACGGCCCTGCAACCTCAAAACTCCATCATCTCTTACTATGACATGCTTGGCACCTCCGTGCTACACCGTGTCTCTAAGGACACACAGATGAGGATCATCATACTATCGATCTCGGATACGCTCATATAATGAATAACGAGCGACTTTGCAAGCTAACACATGGCTGGGCTTAGAAACATCCAGCCTCACGAACTAGTTGGCCAAATCCTGAACATCCAAAGCAAGTGGTCTCTCACCCACTGAAATATACGCAAGACTACCCATACTGGATGACTTTCTGCTCAAGGCATTGGCCACCACATTGGCCTTTCCCAGATGATATAAGATGGTGATATCATAGTCTTTCAATAGCTTCAACCACCTCCGCTACCTCATATTTAGCTACTTCTTCTTGATCAAGTATTGCAAACTTTTATGATCTATGAACACATCACATAAAACGCCATACAAATAGTGCCTCCAAATCTTTAGCGCGTAAAAAATAGCTGCTAAGTCCAAATCATAAACTATATAATTCTTCTCATAAACCTTCAACTGTCGTAAAGCATAAGCAATGACCTTGCCATCATGCATCAACACCACACCAAATCCAATACGAGATATATCTCAATGAACTATATATGACCCTGAACCTATAGGCAATGCCATCATCGGTGTCGTAGTCAAAGCTGTCTTGAGATTTTGAAAGCTCGCCTCACACTTATGCGACCACCTGAACTGGGCACCCTTCTGGTCAACCTGGTCATAGGGGATGCTATAGATGAAAACCCCTCCACAACCCGACGGTAATGGCCCACCAAACCCAAGAAACTCCGGATTTCTATAGCTGATGTGGGTCTAGGCCAGTCCTTGACTGCCTCTATCTGCTTTGAGTCTACCTGAATATCCTATGTTGATACAACGTGACCCAAGAAAGCAATTGATCACAACCAAAACTTGCACTTTGAAAACTTAATGCAACTGACTATCTCTCAAAGTCTGAAGAATATCATCAATGAAGACTATCAAAAATTAATCCAAGTAAGGCTCGAACACAAAATTCATCAAATCCATGATAGTTATTGGGGTATTTGTCAACCCGAATAACATTATCAAGAAGTCATAATTCCCGTACAAAGTGCAAAAAGTTGTCTTAAGGACATCATATGCCCTAACCCTCAACTTATGGTAGCCAGATCTCAAGTCAATATTTGAAAATAAAATGGCACCCTAAAGCGGATCATAGAAATCATCAATCCTCGGCAATGAATACTTATTATTGATTTTAACCTTGTTCAACTGCGGATAATCTATAAACATCCTCATCAACCCATCTTTCTTCTTTATGAACAACACCGGCACACCCCAGGTTAAGATACTAGGTCTTATAAAGTCCTTATCAAGAAAGTCTTGCAGGTTCTCCTTCAATTCTTCAATATGGCGGAATATAAATTGGTACAGTGCCCTGAACCAAATCAATGCAAAAGTCAATATCCCTGTCGAGTGGCATACCCCGGCAGATTTGAAGGAAATACCTCAAAAAACTCACAAACAACAGGCATAAAATCCATAGAAGGAACCTCGGCACTAGAATCATGAACATATGCCAAATAGGCCAAACATCCCTTATCAACCATACGCGGAGCCTTCGTGTATAAGATAACCCTATGGGTGGAACGACCAGGAGTCCCAGTCCACTCTAAATGAGGCAACCTCGGCAAGGCTAAGGTCACAGTCTTGGCATCACAATCCAAGATAGTGTGGTAAGGTAATAACAAATCTATTCTTAATATGAATTCAAAATCAACCATGTCCAAAAGTAACAAGTCTACTCGGGTCATAAGGCCCCCAATAACAACTATACAAGAACGATGAACATGATCTACTACAATAGAATCACCAACCGGTGTACACACATATACAGGAATACTCAAAGAATGTGATGACCCAAAAGGTCATCACTTCTTTTTAATGCATTTAAGTTGACTTTGGTCAACATTTTGGTAAACGGTCTCGGACCCATAATTTGATGATTCCGGAGGGTCCGTAAAAAAATATGGAACTTGGGTATATGCCCGGAATATAATTCCAAAGTCCCAAGCCTGAGAAATGAATTCTTAAAGAAAATTATTTTCTAGAAATTTCTATGAGTTTTGGAAATGAAATGCATTTAGTATTTGATGGTATCGGGCCCGTATTTTTGTTTTGAAGCCCTGTACAGGTCTTATAAGTGAAATAAGATGAGTCTGTGAAATTTGACAAGAAACGAAAGTCATCTAAGGTGTTGCAGACTCATAGTTGTGAAAACTCCTACTTTGAAAGTATTGAGATTTTTCTATGATTTCTATGGTAAATTTGTTGTTCAAGAGGTTATTTTGGCAATTTCATTGCACAGATAAGTTCATGTGATGTTATTGAGTTAGTACGTATGTTTGGTTCGGAGCCTCGAGGACTCAGGTGAGTTTCAAATGTTTTGAAATCATAAAACATTGCAGGTTTTTGGATGTTCAATGCCAGGGATTTTGTTCTTCGTATTCACGTGGTCCCGCTCATGAACGCGAGCCTATGATGTATACACAAGGTTAAGAAGGGAATACCCTTTGCGAACGCGTCCAAGCACTCACGAATGCGTAACATTAAAGGCCTGGGGGAGGGGTTCATATTTTGCTCTATGCGAGCGCGGCCACAAGCCCGCGAACGCGAAGGCTCGACGGGTTAAAGCTCTGTGAATGAGAGCCCATTGTCGCGAACACGAAGGTTACTGAGGCCTAACTTATCGCGAACACGATAGGTCTATCGCGAATGCATTGAAGGCATGTCCAATGATTTTAAAACAGAACCAAAGACAGGATTTAGCAAAAATTTCATAACTTCTTCCAAACATCAAATTGGGCGATTTTTGAAAGGGTATTTCACCATCAATTCATAGGTATGTAATCGTAGACTCGTTTCTTTAATTCCAATTAACACCCATTAGATTTGTAGGCCTAAATCATGTTTTAAGGGTATAAAATTATAGATTTAGGTAGAGTTAGGTTTTTTTTGTTTGTATATTTGGGATTTAGATCTCATTTTGGGATTGAATTTTGGAACTAATTATATATTCGGGCTCATGGGAGAATGGGGATCGGTTTTTGGTCCGAACCTCGTGTTTGGACAAAGCGGGCCTGGGGCAATTTTTGAGTTTTTGGAAATAATGATGGGAAAGCTATAATGAAAATCACTTGGGATCGAGTACTGGAGTTAGTTTAGGTAGTTAGATGTTGGAACGAGATTGGTTATAATCATTTCTCCCTTGTCAGGACGTATATACTTTCTTTGCCAGGATAGTGTAGTTCTTTATTGATCCCTTGTCGGGACTCTTGCTATGATTGTTGTTGATTGTATTTGTGGATCGGGTTGCGCGCCACAAATATGTTAAATTTATATCTGGTTGCATGCCACAACAATATTGTATGTGGGTCAGGTTGCACGCCCCAACAATATTATATGTGGGTCGGATTGCACGCCCCAACAATAATATAAATGGATAGGATTGCATGCCGCAACAATGATATAAATAGATCGGGTTGCATGCCATAACAGTGACTCAGATGGATCAGGTTTCATGGCACAACAATGATACATTTGGATCGGGTTGCACGTTGTAATAGTGATACATGATAGTGATCGGGTTGCGCACCGCAACAGTTTATTTTTATTTTTATGTAGATCTTAAATTGTTCTCTTAGGAGAAACTTCACATTTGTTCTTTTCTGTTATGTGGTTTGGTTTCTAAATGCTAATTGAATTTCTACTCTATTCTTTCATAAACGTTGAGAACACGCACTTCGTCATCCATCGATCAGCAGCCCAAGCCCCTAGCAGCAGCTCCCATAAGGGGCAGAAGGCGAGGCCTAGACCGTGCTAGAGGCCGAGGTATGGGCAGAGCTCAGCCCAAAGCAGCAGAACCAGTGGCAAGAGCCTCAGGTTTACTTTGATGATGAGGTTCTAGCCTAGATAGTTATGATGGGCCTTGATCAGGCCCCAGAGGGGTTTATTGCTACCTCGGTACTCCAGGATACTATGGTCCATCTAGTGGGCCTTATGGAGAGTGTCACCCGGGTACGCTTGATTCCTATAGCACCAGCCGTCTCTCAGGCTAGAGGAGGAGCTCAGACTCCTGCTACTCACACACCGGAGCAGATGGCTCCCCAGTTTCAGACTCCAATAGCTCGGCTAGTTAGAGTAGTTCAGCCGGGTGTGGTAGCTTATACCAGTAATGGAGCAGCTTTTTTTGCCGATGCTTTGTAGAGATTGGACAAGTTCACCAAGCTCTTCACTACTACTTTCAACAGTTCATCTTCTGAGGATCCCCAAGATTATCTAGAAAACTTTCATGAGGTTCTTAGGAATACGGGGATAGTGGAGACCAATGGGGTCAATTTTACTACTTTATGCTTATCTAGATCCGCCTAACTTGGTAGAGAGGTTATTGCTTGGCCTAGACCTGTTGGATCACCAGCTTTGACTTGAGAGCAGTTTACTCAGCTATTTCTAGAGAAGTGTCTCCCCATCACTCAGAGAGAGGCCTACTAGAGGTAGTTTGAGCGTCTCCAGCTAGGTTCTATGATTGTTACTCAGTATAAGACCAGATTCATTGACTTGGATTGTCATGCTCTTGTCATACTTCCCGTTGAGAGAGAAAGCGCAATGAGTTTTAATTCATTAAGGGGCTTATTCAGCCGATTCGACTTCATATGTCTAGAGACACTAGAAGTAAGATTACTTTCCAGGAGGCGACCGATGTGGCCAGAAGACTGGAGATGGTTCTGTCACAGGGAGGTAGTCATGACTCGGACATGAGGCCTCGTTATTCAAGCAGGTTCAGTGGTGTCTCATCTGGAGGCAGGGATTTGCATTGTATGGTCCATACTTATAGGACCTTTCAATCAGCACTTCAGGTTTCTCACGGTGCTTCAGATAGTCGTGGTTCTCATTTGAAATATTCTGATCAGCAGTCCTACAGTGAACCATTGCTCTAGAGTTTTTGGGGTGGTCATTCAGGTTGCCAGGGTCAATCTTAGTTCCCTCATCCGCAATTCTTAGGTGGATGCTATGAGTGTGGTGAGTATGGTCAAATTCAGAGGGCATGTCCCAGATTTGTGGGTACTCAATTACGGTAGCAGGGTTCATATGCTACGGTTCAGGCACCAGGTGTTCCACCGGCTACTCTGCCAGCTAAGGGTGGGGGTAGAGATGCTAGAGGTAGAGGTAGATGTGTTAGAGATGGAGCTCATACTGCAAAAGGTGGAGGCCAGCCAACTGTAGGCCATCTTAGAGATGTAGTCCAGGGTGGTGGGGCTAGCCCCGATGTTATGCTCTTCCAAATGTGCTGAAGCTGAGGCTTCTGATGCAGTTAGCATAGGTACTGTTTAAGTTTGTGGCAGGGATACTTTAGTTTTATTTATCAAGGGTATACCTACTCCTATGTGTCATCTTATTTTTCACTGTATCTAGTCATACCTAGTGATTCCTTGAGTGCCCTTATATATGTGTCTATACCGGTGGGTGATTCTATTGTGGTAGATCGAGTCCATCGTTCTTGCATTGTGGTGATTGGGGTCTTGAGACTCGTGTATATTTGCTGCTTCTGGACATTGTTAATTTCAATGTTATATTTGGGATGGAGTGGTTATCACCTTACCATGCCATCTTGGACTGTCATGCCAAGATTGTGACCTTAGCCTTGCCGGGTTTACCTTGTTGAGAGAGGAGAGAGACTCCTGGTCATTCTACCCGTAGTGTTATCTCATATGTAAAGTCTCAACATATGGTCAAGAATGGGTGTTTGGCCTATTTGGCTTATGTTCACTATTCTAGTGATAAGGTCCCTTTTATTGATTATGTACCCGTTGTTAGGGTTTTTCGTGAGGTATTTCCTTCAGGCTTGTCGAGTATGCCACCTGATAGGGATATTGATTTATGCATTGATTTGGCTCCGAGCACTCAGCCTATTTCTATCCCATCGTATCATATAGCCTCACCTGAGTTGAAACAGTTGAAGGAGCAATGGCAAGACTTGCTTGAGAAGTTTTTCATTAGATCCAGTGTTTCACCTTGGGGCGTGCTGGTGTTGTTTGTTAAGAAGATGGATGGGTCGATGAGGATGTGTGTTGATTACCGATAGTTGAACAAGGTTACAATAAAGCATAAGTATCCATTAATTAGGATTGATGATTTGTTTGATCAGATTCAGGGTGCCAAGGTATTTTCAAATACTTCCTTGAGGTCTGGAGACCATCAGTTGAGGATTAGGGCATCCAATGTCCTTAAAATAGCTTATGCACTCGATACAGGCATTATGAGTTCTTGGTGATGTCATTCGGATTGACATATGCCCCGAACAACTTTTATGGATTTGATGAACACAGTGTTGAGGCCTTATCTGGATTCGTTCTTGATAGTCTTCACTGATGATATTTTGATACATTCCCACAGTTGGGAGGCGCACGAGTAGCATCTTTGAGTGGTTCTTCTGACTCTGAGAGATAGTTAGTTGTATGCCAAGTTTTTGAAGTGTGCGTTCTGGTTGAGTTCAATTGTATTTCTGGGTCATGTCGTATTAGTAGAGGGTATTTAGGTTGATCCAAAGAAGATTGAGGGAGTTAAGAATTGGCCTAGACCAGCATCAGCTACAAAGATTCGGAGTTTCTTGGGTTGCCAGGCTACTATCATTAGTTTTTTGAGGGGTTTTCATCTATCACATCCCCGATGACTAGGTTGACCAAGAAGGCTGCCCAATTCAAGTTTTCAGACGAGTGTGAGGTGAGTTTTTAGAAGCTCAAGACAGCTTTGACTATGGCATCGGTGTTGGTTTTGCCCACAGGTTCAAGGTCATATACAATTTATTATGATGCATTTGTATTGGACTTGGTGTAGTGTTGATGCAGGATGGCAAGGTCATTGCTTACGCTTCAAGGTAGTTGAAGATTCATGAAAAGAACTATATGATTCATGATTCAGAATTAGCAGCCATTGTTCACGCATTGAAGGTTTGGCATTATCTGGATGGCGTGGCATGTGAGGTGTTCACAGATCACAAGATTCTGCAGTATTTGTTCAAGCAAAAGGAGTTGAATTTTGAGGCAAAGAAGGTGGTTGGAGCTATTGAAAGACTATCATATCACCATCTTATATCATCCAGGAAAGGCAAATGTGGTGGACGATGCTTTGAGTAGGATGTCGGCCAGTATGGGTAGTCTTGCTTGTATTTTGGTTGGTGAGAGACCGCTTGCTTTAGATGTTTAGGCTTTGGCCTATCCGTTCATGAGGTTGGATATTTCTTAGATCAGATGTATGTTAGCTTGAACAGTCACTCGTTTTTCATTATTAGAGTGTATCCGAGATTGGCAGTATGATGTCCCCTTTTGTGTATCCTTAGAGACACGGTGCAACACGGAGGTTCCAAGCAGGTTACCTTAGGTGATGATGGAGATTTGAGATTGTAGGGCCGAGTTTGTGTGCCTAATATGGATGGACTTCGAGAGTTGATTTTAGAGGAGGCCCATAGCTTCCGGTACTCTATTCATCCAGGTGACACAAAAATGTATCAGGGTTTGCGGCAACATTATTGGTGGCGGAGAATGAAGAACGATATCATTTCATATATGACTCAGTATTTGAATTACCAACAGGTTAACTATGAGCATCAGAGGCCTGGAGGTTTGTTCTAGAAGATTTAGATTCTTGAGTGGAAGTGGGAGCAAATCACTATGGATTTTGTTGTTGGAATCCCACGTACTTAGAGGAAGTTCGATGCGGTGTGGGTTATTGTCGATAGGTAAACCAAGTCAGTGCATTTCATTCCCCTGGTAGTCTTCTATTCTTCCGAGAGTTTAGCTGAGATCTATATCTGAGAGATTGTTAATTTATATGCTATGTCCGTGTCCATTATCTCAGATAGAGGTACATAGTTTACCTCACATTTTTGGAGGGCAGTTCAGCGGTAGTTGGGCACAAAGTTTGAATTGACCATAGTGTTTCATCCTCAGATGGACGGGCAGTCCAAGCGGACTATTAAGATTTTGGAGGATATGCTCCGAGCTTGTGTTATCGACTTTGGAAGCTCGTAGGATCGATTTTTGCCTTTAGCATAGTTTGCCTACAACAATAGATACCAGTCGAGTACCTAGATGGCTCCTTGTGAGGCTTTGTATGGTAGGCAGTTTCAGTAGCCGATTGGATGGTTCGAGCGGGGATAGGCTCGGTTTTTAGGTACAGATCTGGTTAAGGATGCCTTGGACAAGGTCAAGATTATTCATGATAGTCTTCGTACAGCACAGTCCAGGCAAAAGAGTTATGACTACCGCAAGGTTCAAGATTTGGCTTCCATGGTCAGTGAGTGAGTATTTCTTCGAGTGTCGCATGTGAAGGGCGTGATGAGATTTGGGAAGAAGGGCAAGATTAGCCCTCGGTTCATTGGCCCGTTTGAGATCCTTGATTGAGTGGGAGAGGTGGCTTATGGACTTGCATTGCCACCGAGCTTATAAGTCGTGCATCTAGTGTTTCATGTGTCTTTACTTCAGAAATATCACGATGATCCAGCCCACATCTTAGATTTCAGCATGGTCCAGTTGGACAAGGACTTGTGTTATGAGGAAAAGCCGGTAGCTATTCTAGACCGGCAGGTTCATCCATTGAGATCGAATAGTTTTCCTTCTGCTCATGCTCAGTGGAGAGGTCAGCCTGCTGAGGTGTTATCTATCTTTTCGCTGACTCAAGTACTTCATTCATATGTCCGTTCGAGGATGAATAGCTGTTCTAGAGGTGGAGAATGTGATGACCCAAAAGGTCATCACATATTTTTAAAATGAATTCTACATATTTTAAAAATGAATACTAAACATCAAGGAAAATCAAAAAAAGGGGTACAATACCAAAATGAACAACCAAAGGCAGCAGAACAACAAAAGAAAGCAGAGCACCAGCAAGAAGTAACTGAAATACCAGCTGAAGAGTGGCAAACTCAAAGGAAAGAGAACTTCAAAGGAAACTAACAAAACAAGAAACAACAGCAAGCATACATATAAAGACAACCAACAACTCAGCAACAACAGGTTGCTATAGATGAACAACAAATGGAACAACAAACAGGTAAGTCCCTTTTCAATCCTCCAGCTTAATTGGAGAGAAGTGTAGATTCTGGTGCTCAGAATCAACCCATTCCCCTAAGCCCTCCCTCTCCCATACCCCCTAATATTGGTGTAGCGAAAGGAGGAAAGGTGGATTGTCAGGAGAACCTAGAACTAGGCAGGTAGGGGATCGAAAGGGGATGGGGTTTCCTTATGTTTTGCATGAGTGTGCTTTTGCACAAATGGTTGAACCTAGGAAAGACTTCATGCCCCCCTGCTACCACTACTTCCTACACTGACACAGCACGACAGTCACCTGAAGATGTAGAATAGAAGTGTTGTCGTGAAAAAGATCATATTTCCCAACAGTTTGATGAGCTAAGAAACTAGCCAAAGGAAAAGCCCATGCAGCATCTAACTTCACTGTGAAACCCCCTAATTCCAGAAATAAACCCAGCCAAAAGAAGAGACAAGCCATGAGAAGCAAAAATTCATGAATCAGTATCATTGAGCCTTCTGAAAATACCTCCTCCCAAAGTCCAACTGCCATTCTGAAAAGACCCTCTGATCTAGGCTTTGCTGATAAGTCTCAAGTCTATAAAGACCCAGTTTCAGATCCATCATTGCCTCAGCCTTTTTTAGAAGAAAATAACCAAAGCAGAAATCCAGGAAATCACCTTCCAGAATATCCTGCCCAAACCTCTATCAAGGTTCTATTAGCCACCCCTCTAGACTCCAGTTTTTGATGAATATAGACCTGTTCGTTCAGAAGATGAGATGAGTGGAGGTGTGGAGGATGAGGAAAATGATACCAAATCTGATATCACTGAGACCCAAAACCTTTCTCCCAGAGCACACAACCCCTCACCAAGACTCACAAGAAGCAACACAACTTGGAACACCAGTGTGAAACCAAAACCCAAAAAACCCTCCCAATTTTAATGATTAGTAAACTCACATGGAATGTTAGAGGTATTAGAACCTCTGCTGCCATTGAGAGACTAAAAACACTGAAACACCTCAACAAATATTCATTCATAGCAGTTTTGCAACCCTTTCTTGATACCTCAACTATTAACCACTATAAAATCCAAAAATGTCCATGCAAAATAGTGCCCCAAACATCAACAATAAAATATGGATCTTCTGGGATCAAGACTATTCTGGCACAATTATTGATCATGACGAACAAAAAATCTCTATTGAACTGAATCATGCTGAAGATGCCGCACCTTTTATTCTCACCATTATTTATGCCAAGTGCAAGCCTGTTTTAAGGAGGCCCTTATGGGACTCACTCAGAACCAAATGCGTTTCCTCAAACTCCACATGGTGTGTTCTTGGTAATTTTAATGTGATTGCCTCTATCGAAGAGAAAATTGGTGGCACCCCTTATCAAATCAACAAAATCCTGGAATTTCTGAGTATGATAGAGGATTGTGGTCTCACTGATATAGGCTATTATGGATCTAGATACACCTGGTCTGATGGTAGAGGACCATGTTCTATTGTACGGAAGAGATTAGACAGAGGCATGGTGAATGACATCTAGTTTGCAACTTTTCCTGCAACTACCATCAACCATCTAGCATCAAGAGGCTTAGATCACTCCCCACTTCTCATGGAAATGCATGTCAGGCCAGCGAATGCAATCAGATACTTCAAATTTTTGAATTGCTGGACTGAAGCAGACTCCTTTTTTCTGATTCAAACTTGTTTAGTCCTTCATCAAGACCCTATGTTTAGCTTGGATCAAGACCCTATGTTTAGCTTGTTTAGTGCTTCTTCCCTAAGTTGAATTCCCTAACTCCCTCTCTGAATTTAGACCAATAAGCCTGAGCAACTTTATCAATAAAATCATCTCGAAAATCCTTTGCTCCAGAATTGCAAACATATTGCCTAGAATCGTAACTCCCAACCAAAATGGTTTTGTAAAGGGTAGAAGCATTTCTGAAAATATCATGTTGGCTTAGGATATTGTTCAAGGAATTAAAAAACCGAACATTAGAGCCAATGTTGTAATCAAATTGGACATGAAAAAGGCATATGACAGGGTTTCTTGGTCTTTCACTTGCATTATGATGAGAATAATGGGTTTCAGTGAAAAGATCATTGACATGGTGTGGGGGACAATGTCCAACAACTGGTACAATGTTATAGTAAATGGTACTAGATGTGGCTTTTTCACTCCTAGGGGACTTAAGATATGGGATCCTTTAGCACTTTACCTATTTATCATGGGAGTTGAATTGCTAGCAAGGATGCTTGATAACCATCTCATGATCACTTCTTCAATGGATTCTACATGGAAAAAAGAGGCCCTCAAATCACTCACCTGAGCTTTGCAGATGATGTGATCATCTTTACCTTTGGCTGTAGAAAACCTCCGATGAAAATTATGAGAATCCTCCAGGATTATGAACAAGCCTCTTGTCAACAAATCAACAACAATAAGAGCCACTTCATGACTGCCTCTTTTGTTTTCCACTACACCAACAGAAGGATCCACCATGTTACAAGCTTTACTAGAATATAATCCCCCATCACCTATCTAGGATGCCTTCTCTATACTGGCAGGAAGATAATTGTTCATTTTAATGATTTGATCTCTAAGGTTGTTAGTAGGATCAGAGGTTGGCATAGCAGGCTTCTTTCTTATGGTGGTAGAGTAACCCTAATCAAACATGTGTTGCAATCACTTCCAATTCATTTGTTCTTTGCGGTTTCTCCCCCTATGACTGTCCTCACACAAATTGAGAAACTGGCAGTCAACTTTTTCTTGGGAATAAACAAAGATAGAAATAAGTATCATTGGGCTTCCTAGGCTAAATTGTGTCATCCAATGGAGGAAGGGGGGTATTGTCTTGAGATCTAAAGAGGATGTTTGTAAAGCCATGGAATTCAAGCAATGGTGGTTTTTCAGAACAAAGCAGACCTTATGGAGTGATTTTCTTCTGGCAAAATACTATAAGATATCACACCCCATTTCCAAAAATGGAACTCTGGGCAATATCAGGCATGGAGGAAAATGATGATCAATAAGAAAAAAGCTGAAAATCACATTCAATGGAGACTTCACTCAGGCAACACAAGCTTCGGGTGGGATAATTGGTTGGGTGTCGGTTACCTTGCTAGATTCAAGGAAAGGGGAGGTAGACCTGGTAATGTCAAAGTTTCTCACTTATAGAGTAATGATCAATAGGACATCCAGAAACTTATCCAAACAGCCCCTGCTGACATGATACCCCACATCCTGAAATTCAGTTCCACTTCAACCCTCACCTCCCAGACAAACCAATTTGGACTTATTCCAAATCTGGTGCATTCACATGTGCTTCTCCTTCGTCTATGATCAGACAGAAAAAATAGGTGGTCTGTACCAACCAAATGACATGGAACAAACAAATTCCCTTCAAATGGTCTTTCAGCCTCTGGAGGGATCCCAGAAATAAGTTGCCTACTGATGACAGAACTGCCATATTTGGGCCTCCTAGTGCTAACAGATGTAGTTGCTGCATTAAACCTACTGCTGAAAAAGCTGAGCATATCATCTGTAGTGGGCACTTTGCTAGAAACATCTGGAAGTACTTAAACTCCCATAGTTACAATCAATCCTTAAGAATCAACCATATGAACTGGTGGATGCAAAAAAGAACAAACATAATGCAGAAGCTCCTTCTTGACACCATGCCAATCATAATTTGTTGGAACCTTGGAAAAACAAATATGCTGCTAGATATGGAGGGAAACCATCATCCATTATGAGAACCCTCTGATCCATCACCTCTAATTCTTTGCTGCTCCTCAAATCTACTCATGCCAGTATCAAATGGCCACCCAATTGGCCTGACCAATACTATGTCTCTAAGCATCTTCAATAGCACACTCATGTCAAGCAGGTAATGTGGACCAAGCCAAACACCAATTATGTCAAAATTAATTCTGATGGTAGTGCCCTCTCCAATCCTGGAAAAATAGGAGCAGGAGTCATTATTTGAGATCACTCAAGCCAGTTCATTCATGCCATTGCCAGCCCCTTGGGAGAGGTTACCAACAACTTAGCAGAAACAGAGGCAGCATACCTGGGCATCAAATGGTTTGTTGAAAGTGGTTTTTCAAAAATTAACCTGGAAGCAGATTCTAAATCCTCATCATGTGGTTGACTTCTGAATCTAAACCACCATGGTCTTTGAGCATGCAACTTCAGAAAATAAAAATCTTAAGCTAACAATGTGAGCACAACACTTTCTCACATGTCTTCAGAGAGGCTAACTATCCTGCAGATTCTCTATCCAAAATAAGCCATGACCTTATCTCCCTAACCCATTACAACAACCTATTGGACTTGCCATCTCATATAAGGGGTCAGATTGTTCTTGATCAGCAGAGTACCCCTACTTTTAGGGATAAAAAAACCAACAGGGTCATCTTCCTACCATAGATGCTCAATGATAGTCCTAATGTTTTTGTCAACAGTTGATCACTCCTTTGGGTTAAAGTCATCAGCTCAGACTATCAAGGAGAGCAGCAGTACAATCAACAATAATTCCAACCACATAAGGCAAAGGGCAGGCGCCAACATTTCACTAACTTTGTTTGTTCTTTTGCAGTTCTATCTCTCTTATAGACTACCCATTCCTTTGCAGTTGTGTCAGGGTGTGGTATTAGCCTCTGTGATCGTCCTCCTGAAACTACCTCAAAAGCTTGAAGTATAATATAGAGAGATGGAAGACATCACCCATAATAGGATGCATGGTGTACTGACATCGACTTAATGTGTAATTCCAAATATGTTAAAGTATGATCAGTGCATCAAGACACAACCAATCCCACACATACCCTCCCATAGAATAACACCCCACTTCTACCTCATCCATCACTCCAGGCCACCTGATAAGCCACCACAATACCAAAGTCACATTCAGAAAGACAAGGAAAAACTAGAGAGAAAATAGTCCTCTTTGAACTTCCCTTTCCCCTCTTCCACATTTCCTAGAATCCACAAGAACCTAGGATCAACTCTTCCCACATGGCCCCCGTTACATCCTCGTAAGAACCTCAGAAATTACAAAGACAATAAACCCCCCCCCCCCAATCTTTTTGATCCATTCACACTCCCAAAAACAAGTAGCAATTCCTAATGCTAAAAATGCATAAACATCTCTTTCCTTTGCCACCTATATTATTAGGAAATCAGCCACAACCTTCCTTGTTTCCCCTTCCACAACTGTCAAGTTGTTGAATATCCTTCTGAATTCAGAAACAACCAAACACCATATTACAGTCCACACGAGAACCTGAGAGTATAACGCCCCTAGTTTTATCTAATTCTGATTTTTGTTTTGCAAGTGTTCTCTTTCTTTGCTCTAGTGTTGTGCATTTTGGGAGTGGTATTGGTATCATTGATGACCATTCTCTCAAAATAATACCACTTGAGCGTGTGGCATTACCCCCATCAGAAGCATCTCCTCACAGATGCATCAGGAACTGCAAAAAGCAACACCTTCAGTTGTTGAAAGCAGATGCAGGAACTCAGCAGCTCTAGCTGCAGATTGTGCAGAAACTTTTATTGAAAAGTGTGACTCCTGCATCATTTCCATATTTGTGCAATCTTACCTCTCTTTTCAAGATTGCCATTGTGGCCAACAATCTCACCCATATCACCCTACCACCAGATACAACAAAAACACTGGTTGCAGTCAAAACAAGAACCTGCAATCAGTTCTTTTTCATCAACCAGGGGTCCCAATTCCCTCTATCCTCAGACTCATATCCAGTCCACACAAGAATATGGAAAATGAGCCCCATTTTTTTCTAACTTGTTTGCTATTTCTTGTAGGTACAAGGTGCAGACTTGGGCAAATTGTGTTTTTTCAAGTAGTGGTATCAGCACCTTGGGTGCTCATTCTGCTGGAAATGCACAGTTTGCCACAAATCTCACTCACCCATTCAGTCAACAACAGCTTCACTAATGTTTTCTATTGATATCACACTCAAGATTGTCTTACCCTCAGATGCAAGTCATTTTTGCACCAGCATGCCAATTCCTTCAGCACACCCCATCAATGCTACATGGATTCACACCTTACAGGCAACATCTCTCACTTCAGGCATGCTGAAACTTCTGAAACATACAGATGCTCACTCTTTTCTGTCATCAGCATGCAGCAGCCTCCCAGATGTCAACTTTTCAGGCCTCTTTTGTCTCATGTCTTCACCTTGGGTTTCTTTGATATCAATGTCAAAGAAAGGATGAATATAGTCCCTTATAGCCATATTTGTTTTTTGCCACCATTATGGGACTTCTGCAATTCTACTAAATGTAGATTTGGTTGTATATGGAAGATAACCTTCCCACTCAAACCTTTGGTAGAATTAGGTTTCTTGTGCAATTTTTGCATTGGTAACCTAGGTTTACTTCACTCTAATTTTGTATACCCAATTGACTATCATTATTTGGTAGTCAATTGGATCACCATTATAGGTCTAACTCACCACAGTTTTTAAGTTCTACCTGGTCACTATGTTTACATGACCAAGTGCCTTAGTACTATAGATTTGGAAGTCAGGTCTGTGCACCCCTCCAATGTTTTACCTTGTTTATTGTTTAAAAAATTAGCCCTAGGCACAATTCTTAGTGGATTCAAGAAAAAACAAAAATTCTACATTCTGAGGCCTTAATAGCCTCTTGCATCTTCACCTAAACTTGTGTGAGCAGTCTGGGCGCGTAGCTTGAAAGATATTATGTAAACATCTGTGAAAATATTGAAATTTTGACTTAAAATGCATTTAAGTTGACTTCGGTCAACATTTTGGGTAAATAGATCGGGACCCATAACTTGACGGTCGCGTAGGCTCCGTAGAAAATATGGGACTTGGGCGTATGCTCGGAACCGAATTTTTAAGTCCCAAGCCCAAGACATGAATTTTTAAAAATATGGGACTTGGGCGTATGCTCGGGGACGCGATGAAGGCCTTTCCAGTAATATTAAAATAGAACCAAAAATGGGATTTAGCCAGAATTTCATAACTTCTTCGTCCAAATTCCAGTTGGGAGATTTTTGAAATGGGATTTCACCACCAATTCATAGGTATGTAATTTTAGACTCGTTTTCTTCAATTTTCATTAACAAACATTAGATTTCTAGGCCTAAATCATGTTTTTAAGGGTAGAAAATTAGGAATTTGGGTAAAGTTAGGTTTTCTTGTTGTATATTTGGGATTTAGACTTCGTTTTGGGGTCAAATTTTGGAACTAATTATATATTCAGACTCGTGGGTGAATGGGTGATCGGGTTTTGATCCAAACCTCGTATTTTGACAAAGCAGTCCCGGGGTCAGTTTTTTACTTTTTGGAAAGAATTATGGGAAAGCTATAATTAAGAAATGGAATTGGAATGTTTAGTGTTTATTGATGTTATTAAGTCGATTATGTCTAGATACAATTGTTTTGGAGCCAAATTCAAAAGGAAAAGCAATGTTTGGGGCTTGAGTTGGCTGTGGAAGTTCGAGGTAAGTGTTTGGTCTAACCTTAGTTTAAGGGGTTAGGAGTCGTGTCCTATTTGCTACATGTTACTTGTCGAGAATGACGTATAGGCATGGAGACTAGTATATATACATCGGTTTCAAACATGATCGTGAGTCATAAATTGAAATTGTTGTGTTCTTAAATAATACTACGGATGCTTAATTTGATGGTCTTATGTATTGAGCAAAGATTATGGTTATTCTAATGAAAACTACTTGTCATTGAGCATTGGAGTTAGTTGAGGCAATTAGATGTTGGAACAAGTTTGGTAATAGTTGCTTCACCCTTTTTGGGATGTATTTACTTATACTGTCGATTCCCTTGTCGGGATGGTGTAGTTCTTCATTAATCCCTTGCCTGGACTCTTGTTATGATTGTTATTGATTGTATATGTGAATCTGGATGCGCACCGCAACAATGTTAAATTTGGATCAGGTTGTCCACCGCAACAATATTATATGTGGGTCGGGGTTGCACATCGCAACAATAGTATGAACGGATCGGGTAGCACGCCACAACTATGATATAATTGGATGGGGTTGCACGCCACAACAGTAATATAGGTGGATCGAGTTGCGCCACCACAATGATACAGTTGGATCGGATTGGACGCCCCAACAGTAACAAATGATCGGGATCGGGTTGCGCGCCCCAACAGTGTTTTATTGTTTTTATGTAGATCTTAAATTTTCTCTTATGTTTCTCATAAATTACTGCTACATTTGATATTCCCTCACAGCATGTACCCCCTCCCATCTTTATTTGTGTATTTTATTTTATTTTCGGTTGTATACTATATAAATGCACAATTTATTTGGAGTCTGGTCCTAGCCTCGTCACTACTTCGACGGGTTTAGGCCAGGCACTTACCAGCACATGAGGTTGATTGTGCTGATACTACACTCCATACTATGTGCAGATCCCGGAGCACCAGCTTTTGGATAGTAGCATTTGGGGTGGCTGCCTTCAGTCCAGCTAGAGATCCCGAGGTAGTCCTGCAAGCGTCCACCGGACCGACGTTCTCTTCTAACTTATTATGTATTATGTTTTCAGTTGTTCCATGACAAATTGTACTTTCTTTATATACATTTTCTTATAGCATTTATAGACAGTTCATGATATTGTGACACCAAATTTCGGGTAGAGACATACGTTGACATTGTCGTACTGGCTTCAGTTATTTTATCAGATTAAGTCTTCTGCTTGATTTTTATTTATCGTTAATATTTCAATGTTGATAGCCTGTTAACCCAAATTGCTAAAAGGGGCTAAAATGAGATAGTGATTATTTATTTCGTACTTGCCTAGCTTCTAAAAGTAGGTTCCATCACGAATCCCGAGCATAGGAAATCCGTATCGTGACAAAGAATCACTAGGCATGATCAAATGTGGTGCAAAATAAGATGACACAAAGGAGTGTGTAGACCCTGGATCAAATAGTACTAACGCATCTCTACTACAAATCAGAACAATACTTGTGATAACTGCATCGGAGGCCTCAGCCTCAGGCCTGGCTGGAAGATTATAACGTCGGGGTTGGGCCCCACCACTCTAAACTACATCTATAGGATGGCCTCCTACCGGCTAGCCACCTCTAGCAACTTGACCTCCAACTCTAATACCATTACCTCTACCTGTAGCACCGCTACCCTCACCTCTAGCTGGGTGAGCGGCCGGTGGAACACTCGGTGCCTGAACCAAGGAACCTGAAACTTGATGTTGCAAGATGCTCGGTGCTTGAGGGAAAAATCTAGCAGTATGCCTCATATCGCCACAAGTATAACAAGCCCTCGGATGCTATGACTGCCAACCCTGATGGCCTGAATGACCACCCTAAAAACTCTAGAGTGGCGGTGCACGGGTATGAGCTGGTGGTGCACTATAAGGTAACTAATCAGAGTACTATATATGAGAACCACGACCAATTGGTGCACCGTGAGAAGCCTAAAATGCTTAATGAAATGGTCTAGAAGGATAGCCCCTACCAATAGAATCCCAGTCTCCAAATAAGGCACCACTGAACCTACCTGAATGACGAGGCCTCTTGTCAGACCCCTGACCACTCCCCTGTGATAGAACCATCTCAACTCTTCTGGCCATATTGGTCGCATCCTAAAAAGAAATCTCGCTCCCTTCTACTTAGCCATCTGCAACCAAATGGGATGGATGAGTCCCTCAATGAGCCTCCTCAGTCACTCTCACTCAGTGGGAAGTATAAGAAGAGCATGACGGTCCAAGTCAATATAATTGGTCTCATACTGAGTGACAGTAATGGAACCCTACTGGAGATGCTCAAACTGCCTCTGATAGTTGTCCCTCTAAGTGACAGAAAGAAACTTCTCCAGAAATAGCTAAGAGAACTAATCTCAAGTCAACGCCGGTGGCCCAGCTGGTCTAGCCAAACAATAATCTTGCCAACAAGTCTTGGCGGATCCAGATAGTCGAAAAGCAGCAAAGTCGACCCCGTTGGTCTCGATTATCTACATGTTCCGTAGAACCTCATGACAATTGTCCAAATAGTCCTGGGGATCCTCAGAATATGTACCACCAAAAGTAGTAGTGAAGAGATTGGTAAACCTATCCAACCTCCACAAGGCATCAACACATATAGTTGGCCCCTCGCCGCTCTGTGCCACAATACCCGGAGTGTGAGTAGCAGGAGTCTGGGCTCCTCCTCAAGCCTGAGGGACGGCTGGTTCTACAGGAAGTAAGCCCGCTTGGGCGACCATCTCCAAAAGTTACACTAGACGGACAAGAGCACCCTAAAGTACTCGGGTGGCGATGAACCCCTCTGGGACCTGAACTGGTCCTGCTGGAATAGACCAGGCTGGAACCTCGTCATCAAACTCAACCTGAGAATCCACCACTGCTGCTGCTGCTCGAGCTCTAGGCTTAACGCTACCTCTACCTCGGTCCCTAGCACGACCTCGGCCTATATCCCGTGCAGGAGCTGCTACTGGGGGCTCGAGCTGCTAAATAGCTGATGAACCGGTATATGTTCTCACCATCTGCGAAAGAATAGAGTGGAAGTTCAATTAACATTGAGAAATGAAGTCGCACGATAGGAAAGAATAGATGTGAAGTTTTTCCTAATTTGTAGCCTCTGCGGGATAAATATAAACGTATCTGTACCAATTCCTCAGACTCTACTAAGCTTGTCCATGAATTGTCAGACCTAAGAAACATAGGCTCTGATACCAATTTGTCACGACCCGGATTTTCCACCCTTGGGAGTCACGATGGCACCTACTAGTGAAAGATAGGCAAACTAACGATTACGATTTAATTACCCTTTTCAAGTTTTTCATTCCTTATAATTTCAAAGTAACATATCAAAAAATTGAAAATGATAATATCAAAAGCAATGCGGAAAACGAAATATAATAATTTAACTTAATACAAAATGCGGAAGTCTAAATACAACTCTACCAAGAATTTGGTGCACGATGTGACGGACCATCTACGAATACTACAAATAATGTTTGAATTGAAATACACGAATCTGTATCTAAATAAGTAAACAGAGGAAGGCAATGATAGAAGGAGGCGCCAAGGCCTATGAACGCCTTCAGGACTACCTCGGAACGCTTAATAGACTAGAAGCAGCAACCTCATCATGGTCCAAAAGCTGTAACACCGAGATCTACACACAGTGCAGAGTGTAGTATCAGCACAACTGACCCTATATGATGGTAAGTGTCTAGCCTAACCTCGGCGATATAGTGACGAGGCTAGGACCAGTCTACAAAATAAACCTATGCAAATAAATCAAATACAACGGAAGAGTAAAGGCATAAATTTAGAGTTAAGGATAGGATAGGAGAACATGTTATGGGGAACATTAAGTAACGACATAAGACTAATAAATAACGTAAGGAATACCATAACTCAATTATAAGCAAGAATCACGAAATAAAAAACAAGTGGACGACATCACTCTTCATGCTTTTACTCTTGTACTCACCATAAGAATCAATATAATCGTCACAGCATCATCCTTCGTGATTTTACCTCAAATAATCATCGCACAGAATTATCCTTCGTGCATTATCATTCCTATCATGGCACGGCATTGTACATTGTGCGGCACGGCATCACAATCATCACCATTCGCACTTTTACCTCACAATATCGGCATGGCATCACCCTTTGTGCATTAATGCTCTCTCACAAATATGAGGCACAACATCACCCTTTGTGCATTAACACTCTCTCACAAATATAATGTACAACATCACTGTTCGTTCTTTTATATTCTTCCTTACCCAAAAACAATCACAAAGCAATACGAGCAAGAGAATCAATAAAATCACAATAGAACCTAGGCAAGGTAACAATGGCATAGCAATAATATACCGGCAAGGGAAACGATATCGAAAGCAATAACATCCCGACAAGGAAGATTATATCAAAAGCGATAACCTTCCGTCAAGGGAGACAATATCTTGAACCTCTTCTATTTTCCACAGTTACTTCACAACTTGAGCCAATGCTCTACAATGTTCAATTACCAATAATACTTCCACAACTCAATTCACAACTTGAGCCAATGCTCTACAATGTCCAATTACCAATAATGCTTCCACAAGCCTTGTTTGACAATAAAAATCTTTATATAAAGCATGAACAATACAAAAGGGAATCATATTAATTATAGTATAAGACTCATGGGCATGTTTGACTCCGACGCATAGATACTCGTCACCATGCCAATACAATGTACCCAACAATTAACACATAGCAAATAAAATAAAACACCTAATCCCTCAAGCTAAGGTTAGTCCAAACGAACTCTCGGCCAACTTAAGCCTCAAACACCGCTTTTCCTTTGAATATTTACCTTCCAATTACTTGTATCTAGTCCATATTAATTTAACAACATCAATAAATACTAAAGAATTCATACCCAAAGCTTTATTATAGGTTTTCTATCATTTTCCCCAAAAATTCAAAAATCGACCTCCGGCCTACTTGGCCAAAACTCGGGGTTCGAACCAAAACCAGATCAACATTCACCCAGGAGCCCAAATATGCCATTATTTTTTAAATCAGAGCCCAAAACGAGGTCTAAATCCCAGAAATCAAAAATCCCTAACTCTACCCAAATTCCTAATTTCTACCATAAAAACCCTAGATTTTTGGATGAAGATTGATGAAATGCAATGGGAAATCAAAAGAAAAAAGATTAGAATCATATACCAATACTTTGGAGAACAACTTGTTCATTGAAAACGCCTCATTACTCTCTAGTTTTGGAAGTATGAAATTATGGACTCAATCCCGATTTTGCTAATGCTTTTAATTCACTGGGCATGCCTTCTTCGCGTTTGCGAAGGGCTTGTCGCATTCGCAAAAGGTCAGGTTCAGTTTCCTTAACATTAGCGGGCTAGAGGCCACGTTCGTGTAGAAAAAAAATCCCTTTCCCCCTGTCCTGACAAAAAGGCCTACGCGTTCGCGATAGCAGGTCCTCGTTCGTGAAGGGTAGCACCCATAAGGCTTTGCGTTCGCAACCTGGTTCTCGTGTTTGCGTAGAATGAATTTTCCTTCAGCCTTACTTACCCTTCACGTTTGCGAGAGTCTTTCCGCGAACGCGAAGAACAAAACTCCAGCACACCAGAAATAGAAAACATGTAACTTTTCTAAGTGTAAAAACATCCCGAAACCTATAAAAAACTTACCCAAGCCCTCGAGGCTCCAAACCAAACTTGCATATTAGCTCAAAAATATCATATGGACTTACTCGTGCGATCAAATCACTAAATTAACATCTTTAACAATGAATTTAGCATCAAAATCAAAGAAAAATCTCAAGAGCACTTAAGTTTAAAATTTCACAACCGAGGGTCCGATTCACGTTATTTCAAGTCTATTTCTTACCAAATTTTACAGGCCCAACCTAAACACAACCTAAGACCTATACTAGGCTCCGGAACCAAGATACGAGCCCGATACCATCAATTTAAATACATTCCAATTTCTATAAAATCATACAATTTCAGTTAAACAATTTTCTTCAAAAATTTATTTCTCGGGCTTGGGACCATGGGATTCAATTTCGGGCACACGCCCAAGTCCCATATTTTCCTACGGACCCTCTAGGACTGTCAAATCATGGGCCCGAGCTTGTTTACCTTAAATGTTGACTTAAGTCAACTTAAATAAATTTTAAAGGCCAAATTAATATTTTCATCAAAATTTTCACATAAAAGCGTTCGCATATATGCCCGGACTACGCACCTAAATCGAGGTGAGGAAAAAGGAGGATTTTAAAGTCTTGAAACACATAATTTACTTACAAATCAAGTGGTGACTTTTCGGTTATCACATAATTTGAGATCTGTAAATGATCATGTATCCAACAATTTACCAATATATTTCATCTCATATAAATTATTAAAATTAGTCATGTGTTTGATCTCTATGGCTTACTATTATGAAGTTTTATTTGACATAAAATACAAATATTAGAATTCCTATGTATTTCAGATAAGGAAAGATTTAATAAATAGTTTTTAATTAATTATAAAATTTATATATTGGAAGAATAATTGAATTACATTTTGTTCAATATGAGATCAATTTTTAAAAGATAAAAAAGATGAACGATATTTCTCTAAAAGGCTTTGTACTTTTAATATAGTATTGATTTGCACTCCCGAATTTAGTATATTTCCGGATGCAAACCGAAAAATATTTCAAGAGCAATGTTAAACTATCATCACACTTTATTTTCTAGTTTAATAAAAATTTCACCCCGTACCCTATTTTTTGGCTCCCATTTGACATGTACTCACTTTATAAAAAAAAGTACTAGTATCTAAAGTACAAAGAACTTTAGGCCTCCTCCTCCTCCTTCTTATCTATTTCTGCCACACCCCTACCACTATGAGAGGTGCGACAGATACACAATGCCCGAAGGCTCGTGCGAATCAACATCCGTACTTATATCTTTTATCATGAAATTTGGCTTAGCGGGTACAACTATGATTGTTATTACCTTAAAGTGATTCACATAACTGGTCATAGTAGAAACTTTCAACATTTTCATTTATACATAGGACAACCTATAACGGCTGTAGAAAGAGCCATAATCCATATGTACATACACATCGGACTTTAGTCGACAAACCTTTATGAGTGCTACATTATATGACTTGATCAGGACAGCACCCACCATACCCAAAAACTGGAAGTACGAGTACATATTAACTTCTGCACAACTACTCTTAAGGAGTAGAGTGCAACAACGGGTCACTAAGACGTGCACCCTACTAAGGAGGAACTTCACCAGATCTATCTGCATCTATGGGCATGAAGACATCCCCCAAAAGGAAAAGCATCAGTACAAAAGATGTTCTAAGTATTTACGGTCATAACACAATATATAAACCATAGACATAACATAAAAATTATGAACACCCAATATAAACCAGATTGTCGAAGAAACACCACATGGGGCATACTTTTTCTTACAGTGAGCATGACTCATAAACACAAGCAGGTCTCATATAAGTCAGTCTCTTATGGGATTATACACTATAAATAAATTAATGTTGTTCAACCACTCTTTGGGTCATATTATCGTACCCGGTCTCAGGTGGTCTCAGTAACACCATGTAACATGTTTTCTCATACCTAGCCACACATGGAATTGATAATCCATATGTTATATTATTCCGTACCCGACCACATATGGGCTCGGTAAATTTATATGTTATATCATTTCGTACCCGGTGATAGATGGGATCGATAATATCTGATATCACGTCGCTTCGTACAGGACCACACATGGGCGCGGTAACATCTCATGTTACATTATTTAGTACTTGGTCACAGATAGGCTCGGTAATGCATAATGAATACATTTGTCTGTCCAAATGCAACACAAGTTTAACTTCGTAAACTTTCAAAATTAAACTTGGAATAGATTGCACCTTATAGACTTATGATGCCATCCGAGAACTTCCTTAACCTAAAGAATATACTACTAGTAATAATAAACAAGAACATGAACAACTTTACTAAGGATAGAGTAGGACAACAAAAATTTACAATAGAAGGATCAATCAGAAAGAAAACACTTACATCAAGTCATGCAAAGCAGAAAAGACTGTCTCACATACCTTTTAAAGAACTAGTTATGTCTTCTGGGTTCTTACCTTTCTATAATGGAAAGCTTCACTTATAAGGAATCTTCACAATTGATATAATAGAAGAGCGTTTGATACAGAAATGATTGGAGATCTTTTATCTAATATTCCCACTTAGTTTGCTTTTGATACTAGCCCTGAATCATTTAGGGAATTTCTTAGGAAAGTTGAAAGCGTTTTTAGGTAAATTAAAGTGGGTGACACTTCCTACAATTAAAGAGAAAAAGATCCATTGTTCTTTTATGGTAAACCGAGCATAAGAAATTTTGCAGCTCTATATACAAAATGGATCAGGGTCACCTCACTCCACTCACTACACCGGGCGGGGACAGTTGATGCATATCTAATGAAAGTGTGTAATCCACTTTTCCCCCTATGTGTCTCCAGCAGATTGGCGGGCCGTAAACCAAACTTATAAAATTCTAAATTTTACGTGTGGGGTGTAACATCATCCCCTTCGGAATATTCATCCTGGAATGTTGAATTGCAGTCTCGAAACTCTTTTCTTTAATCAATCTTTTTAGTAGTAGATCTATAAAAGCATACACATTAGTAGATAATATTGATTACTTGTAACCATATCTGATGATAATTTTAGGTTTTGTTATCCCGACAGTGCATAGATACGATTTTGCGGTCTACTCGAACAAAACTCTCCACCTCTGCCTCTACCTCTACCAACTGATAGTTGTATGCCTTGGTCATTAGGTCATACTGATGATGAATATGCTTTTATACATCATGTTGGGTGCATCATATTACTCTTACCTCTCACCGGGCAAAACCACTTTATATGACCGGGTTACTGGCATAAACATAATGTGAAACTTGGCGACATGGACTGAAATAATTATTACCATATTAGTCACAATATGGCATCGGGGGTCTCGCCTTACTAGAACCCTCATTATACTATGAGCTCTTCCCTTAGAAACTCTGGTCTTGGTTGGAATAAGTGGTATGAATCTCGATACTGGGCCTTAGACTGTAATGCTATATTAACCACCAAATAAAATAGATATGGAGGAATCGATGTTCCTAAATTCATCTCGAAGCTCCCGTATTCTTGTGGGTCAGTTTGTCTTATTTGGGGCCTGATCATGTTCTTGGGTAGCTACTTCTTACTTTTACGATCTTTAAAATTTTGCACATAGGCTTGGATATGAGAATTTTCCATAATTGGATTTGAAGAAGCAGTAGAATATTTATTAATCAAATATGGTCCCAAACCTCCCACAAATCGATATACTTTATAATTCATGTCAGTTACAACCAAAAGGGCATACCTAGTCAAGGAATTAAATTGTATGCAATATTCTCGAACACTCACATTACCTTGCTCCAACCATAAAAATCTATATTTCTGGATCGACAAAGCTCAATAGGTAAATAATGTTGCATAAATGCCTAAGAAAACCTCCTTCATCCCGCTGGTGGGCCAAGAGGTCCTCTAGACCATTCCTAAGTCATACCGCAACAACATCATGTAACCTATAAGAGGCAAGGTCTACAAACTTAGTATCTGTTGCATGCATGACTTGTAGGGTTTGTTGCATTTGATCTAAAAAGTTATGAGGATCTACATTAGATCTGTTCTTATGAATACCGGGTGCCCAAATTAGTGATGTCTCGAACCCTTGCACTGACTGTTCTATCCGAAATGCTAGGGGCCTGATGCTGAGCATAGGAAGCTACTAATTGAGTTAACAACTGTACCACACTCCTCATATCTATATCTTGCTTGGGAGAAAACGGGAAGGAATATGAGGTACAATAGTTTCTCTAGGCCTTTCCTGGGGTAGTGGTTTTGTTCCCGAAACATGAGTATCAGCCTTATCTTGGGGTTCATGGATCTATGGGGGCATGGGGCACCTGACTGGTACATTCTCCTGATTCTTCATTCAATCTCTGAACAATTATATGACATCTCATAATAGGCATCGCTATTAATAAAAACAAGATAGGAACTAGAGGTAAATACATATGACTCAACTCTATCGCACGATCTAGATTAGAAGAAAAGGTATCCACCCCATATATCATGTAGCCTCATATTTATAAGTATAAGGCACAACATATCCATAAATAAGACTGTACTACACACCACTTTCAGACTTTCTAGAACATGAACTGCTCTACTACAAAAGTTGTCACACTCCAACCTTGGGAGGTGCGACCGTCACATGACACATGAAGGGCCGTGCGAAACCACGTCCATACTTACATCTTTTATCATGAAAACTGGGCTAAAGGGCCTCTAAATATCTTTGTTAATACCTTAAAATGAGTCAAATAACTAGTCATACTAGAAATTTTCAACATTTCATTTATACATAAGAGAACCTATAATAGTTGTAGAAAGGGCCATAACCTATATGTAAATAGACACTGAATTTTTCTCTACAAGTCTCTAAGAGTTCTATATTATATGACTTGATCGGCACATGGCCCCACCATACCTTAAAACTGAAAGTACATGTACCTATTAACTTTTATACATCTACTTCTAAGGAGTGGAGTGCAATAACCAATTGCTGAAACTTGCACCCTACTAGAGAGGGACTTCACCGGATCTATCTGCACCTCTGGGCATAGACACAATGCCTAGAAAGAAAGGCGTTAGTACAAAAGATGTATTCAATATGAAAGTCTAATAACACAATATATAAAATATAGACATAATGTAGAAATTATAAATACCCAATATCAACCTGACGGTCGAAGACACACCACCAAGGGCATACTAATTATTACCGTGAGCATGACTCATCAACACAAGCAAGGCTCATAAAAGTCAATCTCTCATGGGGTTATACAGTCTAAATTAAGTAGCATCGTTCAACAACTGTTTAGGGCATGTTATTTTACCTAGCCTTGTGAGATCTCGGTAACAATACATAACATGTCATCTCTATCATGACTAAATTTAATTGTGACCAACACTTAGGAGCAAGTTATCCCGAGTAAGCCTTATTGATATTTTACAGAAAAACAGACAGTTTTCCCTATATTTGGACTATCCAAAAAAAATTTTGTCAGATAAACAAATAACAACCAACTAATATTCACCTAAATCATCACAATCTTCATCAACTAATCACAAACGGGGTTCCACCAATATTACGAACCTCCTTAACATTATAAAACCAAAGCCAAATCTAAATAATACAGAAAGAAAGTGTAATATTAGTTGTTAGAATATGTAAATAGTGGAACCCTAATTAAATGTGTATTAGGAGTAGGATAGGTTAATGTATGTATATATATATATAGGGCTCATTGTATCATGTTTAATATCAATTATAATTTTTCTCCCGTGCTTTCTCACATGGTACCAGAGCTCCAGTGAGAAATCATAGTTGTGCGTCATTCCAGCAACTTCTAGGAAGAAAGACAACGTCGCCGTGCAATTTTCCGGTGACTTAAAAGGTTGTGCTTAACGAAATCACCCTTTTGTTTGGTTTTGCAAAATCCGAGACCACCACAAGGCTCGGAATATAATTCCGACCAACCCCAGAAAATATCACCGGAAAATAACCCCCCACGCGCCGCCACGCGCCCGCCGTAGTTCTGCCGGCGGCGGCGGCGAGTCTATCTCACGCGACAGCACGTGAGAGACCTTCCGGCCAGAATTTCAAAAAATTCCTTTAGGACAGTCTGATCGCCCTCGAATTCCGAGCCTATCCATATTTTTTTTCAATTCCGACAACTTTGAATTTTTTCCGGTAGCTATAGTACTTTTTCCGGCAGCTACAGTGTTTCCAATTTTCCGACAGCTCCAGTTTTCAGTTTCCAGCTTTCTGTTTCAGTTTCAGTTTCCGGTAGCTATAGTGTTTCCAGTTTTCCGGCAGCTACAGTGTTTTCAGTTTTCCAGTTTTCATTTTTCTTCATCTGTTTCAGCGAGTTTTCAGTTAATTCTTTCTGATTATTTGGTGATAACCCAACAATGTCTTTGGGACTCTGCTTTCGGGTCTAGAAACCCGGGTTCTGGCAGTTCCGGTATTATGATTACCTCATAACCTTTAATGGGAGGTTCAAACTACCTAGCTTGGGCTTCGTCTGTCGAGTTGTGGTGTAAAGGTCAATGTGTTCAAGATCATCTAATCAAGGAGTCTAGTGAAGGAGATGGAAAAGACAAAGCACATTGGGAGAAGATCGATGCTCAATTACGCATTATTTTGTGGCGATCTATTGATTCCAAGTTGATGCTCTTATTTCGTCCATTCCAAACATGTTATTTGGTTTGGGAAAAGGCCCGTACTTTATACACTAATGACATATCTCGTTTCTATGATGTGATATCGCGGATGACAAATTAAATGAAACAGGAATTAGATATGTCTACTTACTTGGGTCAAGTGCAGGCAGTAATGGAGGAATTTGAGACGTTGATGCCAGTTTCTGCTAGCGTTGCAAAGCAGAAAGAGTAAAGATAAAAGATGTTTCTAGTTCTTACTCTTGCTGAGCTTCCTAATGATCTTGACTCAGTGCGCGATCAAATTTTGGATAGTCCGACTGTCCCCACAGTTGATGAATTATTCTCTCGCTTACTTCGCCTTGCTGCAGCACCAAGTCACCCAGTGAGCATCACATACACTTGATTCATCTATCCTCATAACCCAATCAGTGGACAATCGGGCATCTCATACTATGGAGAATAGACGAGGAGGAGGTCGTTTTTGAAGATCTAGACCCAAGTGTTCTTATTATTATAAACTTGGTCACACTCGTGACGTGTGCTATTCTTTACATGGTCGACCACCCAAAAATGCTTATGCTGCTCAGACCAAGACTACAGGTAACTAGGGATTTTCTATATCTGAAGGGGAGTATAGTGAGTTCCTTAAATATCGAGCAAGTAAGCAGACATCTCCACAAGTAGCCACTATTGCTCAGACTGATACTTATGTTGCTGGTAATTCTTTTACTTGAGTTTCCTAGTCTAGTCCTCTTGAACAATGGGTTGTGGACTCAGCTGCTTCTGATTATATCTATGGTAATAAATCCCTTTTGTCAAATATTGCGTATTCACAATTTCTTCCCAATGTTACTTTAGCTAATAGGTCTCAAACTAAAGCAAAAGGAGTTGGACAAGTGAATCCTCTACCCTCCGTCACTCTAGATTCCGTTCTTTATGTCCCTGGTTGTCCTTTTAATCTTGCATCTGTTAGTCCTTTGACTCGTGCCCTCCATTGTGGTATATATATTATTGATGATTTTTTTATGATGCAGGACCGCAGTACGGGACAGACGATTGGAACAGGACTTGAATCAGAAGGACTCTACTACCTTTAACTCACTAACATCCTCCAAGGCCTGTCTAGTTGCAGATCCTCCAAACCTATTTCACACTCGTTTAGGACATCCTAGCTTGTCCAAGCTTTAGAAGATGGTGCCTCGTTTGTCTAGTTTATCCACATTAGAGTGTGAGCCATATCATCTCGGGAAACATACCCGCGCCTCCTTTCCTCGTAGTATTGAGAGTCATGCAGAGTTTGTTTTTTCTTTAGTTCATTCGGATATATGGGGTCCTAGTAGAGTCAGTTCAACCTTGGGATTTCGTTATTTTGTTAGTTTAATTGATGATCATTCAAGATGTACTTGGATTTTCTTAATGAAAGATCGTTCTGAGTTGTTTTATATATTCCAGAATTTTTGTGCTGAAATTAAAAATCAATTTGGTGTTTCTATTCGTACTCTTCGCAGTGATAACGCCTTAGAATATTTATCCTCTCAAGTTCAGCAGTTTCTGTCTTCTCACGGAATTATTGATCAAACCTCTTGTCCTAATACCGCTCAGCAAAATAGGGTTGCAGAGAGAAAGAATAGGCACATTATTGAGACTGCTCGCACACTTCTCATTGAATCTCATGTTCCGCTGCATTTTTGGGGCGATGCAGTTCTCACTTATTGTTATTTGGTTAATCAGATGCCTTCATCTCCCATCCAGAATCAGATTCCGTATGTGGTATTATTTCCCCAGTCACTCTTATACTCTATTCCCCCTCGTGTTTTTGCGAGCACTTGTTTCGTTCATAACTTAGCTCCTAGGAAAGATAAGTTAGCTCCTCGTGCTCTCAAGTGTGTTTTCCTTGGTTATTCTCGTGCTCAGAAGGGCTATCACTGTTATTCACCTGATCTTCGTAGGTACCTTATGTCAGCCGATGTCATAATTTTTAAGTCTACCTTTCTTTACCTCTTCTAACCATTCTGACCATCTTGATATATCTGAGATTTTACCTATACCGGCCATTAGGGGGACTACTATATCTTTTCCTTCACCTTCCGCTACAGAAGTCTTACCCAATCCAACCATTGGAGCGTCTAGTGTGGCTCCTCCTAGACTCCCTACAACAGACACTCCACTCCTGACATACCATCGTCGTCCTCGCCCAGCATCCGGCCCGGTTGATTCACGTCCTACACCTGACACTGCTCCTACTGTGGACATGTCTCTTCCGATTACACTTCGGAAAGGTATACGGAACACCCTTAATCCTAATCCCCATTATATCGGTTTAAGTTATCATCAACTTTCATCACCCTATTATGCTTTTCTATCTTCTTTGTCCTCTGTTTCCATCCGTAAGTCTACAGGTGAAGCATTGTCTCATCCAGGGTGGCGACAGGCTATGACTGACGAGATGTTTGGTTTACATACGAGTGGTACTTGGGAGCTCGTCCCTCTTCCTTCAGGTAAATCAATTGTTGGTTGTCGTTGGGTGTATGCAGTCAAGGTGGTCCAGATGGTAAGGTTTATTGTCTTAAGGCTCGTCTTGTTGCCAAGGGATATACTCAGATATTTGGGCTTGATTACAGTGATACCTTCTCTCCCGTGGCTAAGATAGCATCAGTCCGCCTTTTTCTCTCTATGGCTGCTGTTCGCCATTGGCCCCTATATCAGCTAGAAATTAAAAATGCATTTTTACACGGTGACCTTGAGGATGCAGTTTATATGGAGTGACCACCTGGGTTTGTTGCTCATGAGGAGTCTCGTGGCCTTGTATGTCGCTTGCGCCGGTCACTTTATGGTCTAAAGCAGTCTCCTCGAGCCTGGTTTGGTAAGTTTAGCACTGTTATCCAGGACTTTGGCATGACTCGGAGTGAAGCTGATCACTCTGTATTCTATCGGCATTCTGATTCACGTCTCTGTATATATCTGGTGGTCTATGTTGATGACATTGTTATTACCGGCAATGACCGGGATGGTATTACTAAATTGAAGCAACATCTCTTTCAACCCTTTCAGACTAAGGATCTGGGCACACTAAAGTATTTTCTGGGTATTGAGTTCGCACAGTCTAGCTCAGGTATTGTGATCTCACAACGGAAGTATGCCTTAGATATTCTTGAGGAGACAGGAATGACAGGTTGTAAACCTGTTGACACTCCGATAGATCCGAATACTAAACTTCTTCCAGGACAGGGGGAGCCTCTTAATGATCCTGCGAGATATAGGCGGTTAGTTGGTAAATTAAATTATCTTACAGTGACAAGACCTGCCATTTCCTTTCTTGTGAGTGTTGTGAGCCAGTTTATAGGTTCTCCGTGTGATAGTCATTGGGATGCAGTTGTTCGCATTCATGGGTATATAAAATCAACTCCATGTAAAGGTTTATTGTTTGAGGATCGAGGCCATGAGCAGATCGTTGTATACTCCGATGCTGATTGGGCAGGATCGCCTTTTGACACACGTTCTACTTCTGGATATTATGTCTTAGTATGAGGAAATTTGGTATCTTTGAAAAGCAAGAAACAGAATGTGGTTGCTCGGTCTAGTGCAGAAGCAGAATATCGAACAATGGGTATGGCGACATGTGAGCTAGTTTGGATCAAATAGTTGCTCAAAGAGCTGAAATTTGGTGATGTTAGTCAGATGGGACTTGCGTGTGATAATCAAGTTGCTCTTCATATTGCATCAAATCCAGTGTTCCATGAGAGAACTAAGCACATTGAGATTGACTGTCACTTTGTCAGAGAAAAGATACTCTCGGGTGATATTGCTACAAAGTTTGTATAGTCAAATGATCAGCTTGCAAACATTTTCACCAAGTCTCTCACTGGTCCTCGTATTAACTACATATGTAACAAGCTCGGTACATATGATTTATATGCACCAGCTTGAGGGGGAGTGTTAGAATATGTAAATAGTGGAACCCTAATCCAATGTGCATTAGGAGTAGGATAGGTTATATGTATATATATATAGGGCTCATTGTATCATGTTTAATATTAATTATATTTTTTCTCCCGTACTTTCTCACACTAGTAACTAGACCATTTCAAAAGAAAAGTCTATAGCAAGTAAATAAACTTCTTCGTCCCACACAAACAAGCGTGAGCCTCACCAAGTACTATCAACATATGTGCTCTGCTTAACGAAATCCTTGCATGCGTCAACTGTTGTCTTTGTTAAAAAATAGCATAGAGTGAGTGACTAATAACACTTAACCAAAATCGTATATAATGGGGGAAATTCATAAAACATGCTTGTACAATAATAAGCAGAACTATCATAAAAATAAATGCCCTTTATAAAATGGTAATAATAATCAGTCTCATCATGTATTTTCTCTAACAAAATCGATTTAACAATTTGGTGATAAAGTCGACAAATACTCTCTCATAGCAAATCTTTATATTTGGGGTTTTCTAGAAAAGGAACGTGTAATTTTCATCATTGTGTGGGCCCCTTCATAGATGGAGTTAATTATAATTTTAGGTCCTTACTTGAGGGAAGACTACAATTGTATGTCAGTTCTACCTTCTCACTAATGAGGGCATAATAGGTAATCTGTAAATACAAGGTGCACCAGGTCGAACGAACCCGTCGTTAGCTATGAGATCCTTCAAAGTCTCCTCCCATTTATACTTGTCATTATAATCCTTCAATACTCATATGAAAATATTTTTAAAATAGTACAAGAAATTTAGTTCTTATCAAATCATGTAATTTCATTCGGTAAGAGTAATCATAACTTAAGTAATGGTAAAATCTATCTAGTAACAGTGAGAATATTCATAACAACTGTAATCATCTCAAATATTTATATCGGTATCATATTGAATAAAGGACTTGTCCCACATGAAAATTTAAAATAATCGATAACGTGTCTTTATTAAAAATCATGTGTAAATCATGTAAGTTATGGAAACACAAATTGCGGTAAGGATACTACTCACATTACTCGTGTTGAATTAATAAACACTTTACCTCGAGCAATCCGCACAACTTACTCTGATCAATCTACAATCACATCATATCAAACTCACGTCAATTTTCTAGTTCAAACTATTTCATAACTAATTTAAAATATATATTATCATAAGAGGTTCATGTTTGACCATCAATTTGCCTAATTATATTTACCCATACTATGAGTAATTCAATTAGTTCATAATCTATAACATTTTAGCCTGTTTATATAATATACCTATTTAATTCATGAAAAGGCTTATGGATTTCTCTCAGTTCCCTAACCTCCTCTTCTGACCCAGAATCAAATCTCAACATTTTATTTACTTAGTCTCGTCAAGAATCATGTATTGTGATGATCAATTATGTTATCTAGAGTTTTAACCCTTGATTCTGTATTTCAAAATCTCAAATAGATAGTCTTCCTCAATTTGCATGTACAATCTATGTATTTTTTCGGAAGGCTTTTATATGAAAATTGATTAAAATGTAAATTTGTGCCTTAAAATATATTTGAATTAACTTCGGTTAACATTTTGAGCAAACAAATATGGATATATATATATATATATATATATATATTGATGGTCTTGATGGGTAAGTATCTTGATTTTGGACTTGGATGTATGCCCAGAATCGAATTCAAAGGTCCCTAGCTCGAGTTATAAAATTTGTTACAAATTCGATGTTTAAAGGTTTAAAGAATTTATTGTTTCTACCGGGTCCAAATTTTGGTTTCGGAGCTTGGTATATGTTCATTACTGTATTAATGACGTGTGCAAAGTTTTGTACAAAACAGAGTTTATTTGACATGATTCGGACGTCTATTTATTAAATAAAAGTTCTTAAGCTTTATTAAAAATTTCATAAGTTTTGGTTTTTTATTCGTAGTTTTAGGTGTTATTTTGGTGCTTTGATCGCGCGAACAAGTTCATATAATATGTTTGGACTTGTATGCATGTTTGGTTTGGAGCCCTAGGTTTCAGACCATTTTGACTTTGGAAAATTGTTGGTTTTGATTTCTGCTGGTGTTCGGTCAAAGCTTCTTTGTGATCGCGAAGACACTCCCGCGATCGTGAAAAGTAAATTGGGACTGGGGGAGAATTTTTTTATGCAAACGCGAGGAGATGGATGAGAAAGCATAGCAGTAGGGGGCTATCCCTTCACGAACGTGCCCATACCTTCGCGAACGCGTAAGGTTATAGGCCTGGAGGTACTGGATTGCAGTGCTACACAAACGTGGACCTAGGGTCGTGAACACGATGGTCATAAGGGAGAACCAACGCAAATATAGGGCACTTCTTGCAAACGCGTCAGCCACTTGGGCCACTACACTCCGCGATCACATCACACCCTTCGCGAACGCAAAGAAGGCCTGACGCCCAGTGACTTAAATGTTTCAAAATTGGGATTTCATCCATTTTTGCAATGTTTCCATTAGAGCTCGACCTAGAGGCAATTTTGGAGGAGAAATTTCAGCACGAATTCATATGTTAGTATACCTTAGCTCATTTTCATCCATTTCTAACATCACCCACTAATTTCTAGCCTTAATTTTTGCTCTTCTCCGGTAGAAAACAGGGGGTTTAGGAAGAATTAGGATTTTTTCGAATTTGATATTTCGACCTCGATTTGGGGTTAGATTTTGAAATTGATTACATAATCAGGCTCAGAGGTGAATGGGTAAATTGGAGTTGGTCCAAATATCGGGTTTCGACCAAACACGTCTGGGATTGACTTTTTTGGCTTTTTGGGAAAAGTGTGAAAATACTAACTTTATGCACTGTAATTGATTCCCTTAGAATTATTTGTCATTATCGAGTTAATTGTGATAGATACGAGTGGTTTGGAGGTGGATTCTAGAAGAAAGGCCTAGGTAGAGCTCTAATATCAACTTGTAATGATCTAGAATTCCTAGCTTCGGAACCATAATAGTGCCTAATATTTCACTCGCTAGGAAAGACAATGTTAGAGTATTTATTCATTATCAACAATTAAATTTAAATAATAACAAAGAAACTGAAATAAGTAAGATAAACTCTAAAGTAAAGAGAGTAAAATATATCAAGTAAAATCTCTGATGCAACCCGAATATGGTGTAACAAGTACACGAGCAACCAGAATAGTACAAATAAAGGGTCCAAATAAAAATAGATATGTATGAGAGAAAGTACACAACTATAATAAAAAGAAAAGGACTTTAAAGGCTGAGGAGCAGTTGTACCTCAAGTATCTACTCAATCACCGACAGAGCAATCTACGGATCGCCGCTAGGACCGACTCCAAAATTTGCACAAGAATGTACATAGTGTAGTATGCGTACAACTGACCCATGTACTCTGTAAGTTCCGAGCCAATCCTCGACGAAGTAGTGACGAGGTTAAGGTAGTAACTTACAATGACATGTACGGTATGGAGGGATAGAAATGGGCTGAGTGCCTGGGGCCTGTCGCGCCCCCCTTTTTCATACAAAATTGGGTTTGTGACATTCTATTGGGTCAACTCTTTCCTTTTGGCAAAGGGGTTTTACAATTTTGAAGAATTTCCACCAAACGATTTTAAGGTGTGTTAGGGCACCTATGGGGTTCAACTACAACTATGTTTGGTAACCAGATATAAGGTAAGGGCTTGAAATTATCCCAAAAAAGGTGGTAGGAACCCCTTAGGATCCACTAGTATGCGAAACTCAGTGGCTAAGATGTCGTGCTTGGTAATTGGAAAGACGCTCCATTTCTTGATCAGCCAGAGAGGAGTTTAGGTGGTTCATTTTGTTGGCATTTCTACTGTCCAGGTTATTTTCAGGGTTGTAATCCGGATATTGTCTTGTGAATCAAACCCTTCTATCCTTTTATTTTTCCTACTTTGTTTAGTCGTATTAGCTTGTTTAGTGTTGTCTAGGTTTGTTCTAGGTTTGTAACCTCATTTTAGTTAGCTTGTTTTGTTGTCCAAACCCTTTAACTATCTGTCTAATGCAATTTTTTGTATTCTGTAATTTCTAGTCATTTTGATTTAGTTCTCTTTTCTTTTTATAGTTCTCTTCCTGTTGACTCTAGTGACATGACATGCATGCAAAATTCTCAGCCAAATTAAGTACCCAGCTGGAGAACAAGGGGACACAATTCGAGTTTTGCTAATCAGGAACCCACCTGGAGAATGAGGGAATATAATTCAAGTTTGGTAATCAGGCACCCACCTAGAGAACAAGGGAATACAATTCGAGCTTTGATAATCAGGCACACACCTGGAGAACAAGGGAAAATAATTCATTTTTTGGTAGTAAGGCACCCACCTGGAGAATAAGGAATATAATTCGAGTTATGGTAATCAGGCACCTACCTGGAGAACGAGGAAATATAATTCAATTTTTTGGCATTCAAGCGCCCACCTGGAGAACAAGGAGATACAGTTCAAGTTTTTGGCAGTCAGTAGCCCACTTGGAGAACAAGGGGATACAGTTCAAGTTTTTGGTAGTTAGGAGCCCACCTAGAAAACAAGAGAATACAGTTCAAGTTTTGGCAGTCAGGCGTCCACCCGGAGAACAAGGGGATAACATTCAAGTTTTTGGCAATCACGAGCCCACCTGGAGAACAAGGGAAAATAGTTCATGTTCTGACAGTCAGGCGCTCACCTGGAGAACAAGGGAATACAGTTCAAGTTTTGGCAGTCAGACGCCCATCTAGAGAACAAAGTGATACAGTTCAAGCTTTTGGCAGTCAGGAGCCCACCTAGAGAACAAGGGAATACAGTTCAAGTTTTGGCAGTTAGGTGCCCACCTTGAGAACAAGGGGATACAATTCAAGTTTTTGGCAGTCAGGAGCCCACCTGGAGAACAAAGGAATACAATTCAAGTTTTTGGCAGTCAGCCGTCCACCGGAGAACAAGGGGATACAGTTCTAGTTTTTGGCACTCAGGAGCCCACGTGGAGAACAAGGGAATAGAGTTTAAGTTTTAGGTAGTTAGGCACCTGCCTGGAGAGCAAGGGAATACATTTCAAGTTTTGGCAATCAGGCGGACAACTGGAAAGCAAGGGAATACAATTAAAGTTTTGGAAATCATGCGCCCACATGGAGAATAAGGAAAGCAGTTCAAGTTTCATAGGAAAATAGTTCACGTTTCAAGGGAAAACAATTTAAGTTTCAGAGGAAAGGAATACAATTCAAATTTTGGTAATTAGGCTCCCACGTGGAGAACAAAGGGAAGGCAGCAATGTTCAAAGGAAGACGACTCAAGTTCAGCAAGCAGGCACCCACTTAGAAAATAAAGGAAAATAATTCAAGTTTCAAAGGAAGATAGCACAGATTTCAAGGAAGGCCGTCCATGTTTCGAATGAAGACATTTAAAGTATTGGAAATCAGGAGCCTACCTGGAGAACGAGGAAATATAATTCAAGTATGGTAATCAGGCACGCACCTAAAGAAAAAGGGAATACAATTCGAAACTGGGGTTACAAACCTAGAACAAACCTAGACAACACTAAACGAGCTATTATGACTAAATAAACTATGCAAAATAAAAGATAGAAGGGTTTGAGTCACAAGACAATATCCGAATTACAACCTTGAAAATAACCTGGACAACATAAATGACAAAAAAATAAACCACTAAAACTCCTCTCCGACAGACCAAGAAATGGAGCGTCTTTCCATTTACCAAGCACGGCATCTTAGCCACTGAGTTCGGCATCAATATTTCCAAGACCATTACCAATTTTAATATCATCAACTTAAGTCAACAAGTTCCCAAGAGGATTTGCATGCTCCATGTCACCGTCATCGATCACACTTACCCTTCTTGGATCATTCTTTCTATTTCCCTTTTCAAAGAACGAATCTGTTGAAACACGTTCTCAAGTCGCTAAAACTAAACGTGTGTTCATCTTTGTAGGTTTTGATAAATGACAAACCGACGCGCATGGAACATTGACATATGCCGAAGTCCAAGCACAAGAGAAACAAAGAACAAGATCAAGTAAAGCAACAAAGTTATACATAGTCGTTTATATTGTGATCTTGATCCGACAATAGATTCAAGACTTGGCTTCTCTCGTAAAATCATTTTCATCAAACCATGCATCTTTGATTTAAAACAAAATGATTTTCAAACATTTTCATTTTAGCCAAAATGATTTTTAAACATGTCTTTCAAATCTGGACAGAAATAATCGATTATGTTTTTCTAATAACCGATTATGTTAAGACAGTGTAAACCGGAATTTACAAAAGAGCAAAATAATCGATTATGTCTTTTTGATAATCGATTATGTTAAGACAGTGTATAACCGGAATTTATAAAACAGCAAAATAATCGATTATGTCTTTTTGGTAATCGATTATGTTAAGACCGTTGCCAAAGTATTTTTAAACGCTGAAAGATAACCGATTATGCACAAGGCAATAATCGATTATGCTAGCATAAAATCAGCGTCTGATTTTTAAACGTTATCAGGTAATCGATTATGCAATTTGAATAATCGATTATTCTGCATAAAAATCTGCATATGATTTTGAACGATTCGCAGATAATCGATTATGCAAATCAGATAATCGATTATCCTAGCACAAAATCAGCAATTACTGATTGGCAATTAAGCAACGGTCTTGGTGACTTTGAAGACTATAAATACACCTCAAAATCACTCTTTTAAGTACAACAACTAATTACAACATTCTTGCTTAAGCTTACATACTTTCATATCAATCATTTCACATTCATTTCATAGTTTTTGAGAGCCAAATTCTTGACGAAGTTGTTGTGTTCTTGAGCGTATTAATTTTACTCACATCTACTCTATAAGAGAGTCTTGTCTTGAGTGCTAAGTGTTTGCATACACTTGAAGGGAAGTTCTAATCCCTTGTTGTAAGAAGGAAAGTTTAGTTCCTTGACTTGAAGTCTTGAGGTGAGGTATCCTTGAGCAAGTTGAAGTCTTGTAGAGTGTATATCTACAAGCAAGTGTAACGGTTTGTTAGGCACCCGTAAGCTTAACGGAGTTAGTGTAATACTCGAGAGAGTCTCTCGGGGACTGGACTAACCACACGTTATGGTGAACCATTATAAATTCGGTGTGTTCTCTCCTTACTACTTTAATTACTGCACTTGCTTTACTCCTGCAATTTTAATTCCGCAAATTTATCTTGATTTTTATTAAAACGCTATTCACCCCCCTCTAGCGTTAAGCGTATATTCTAACAATTGGTATCAGAGCCTAACTCTCTGAAAGACTTAACAGTTTGAGAGAAACAATCCATGGCTTCTACTCGTAACGTTTATGCAGGACTAGGTGAAGGACAATGCACCACAAGGCCACCACTATTCGATGGCACAAACTATACTTATTGGAAGGAAAGGATGAGAATATTTATCCAATCAAATAATTTTCTACTGTGGAAAATAATCAAGAATGGAGAGCAAATTCCAACCAAAAAGGTAGAAAATGAAATGGTGCCAAAATCGGAAGATGAGTATGACGCAGACGATATTAGAAAGGTGGAGAACAACGCAAAAGCCATCAACATGATGTATTGTGCTGTAAATCCCGATGATTATCGGAAAATATCATGTTGCACCACGGCTAAGAAAATGTGGGATAAATTGGAAATCACCTACGAAGCTACGGACCAGGTAAGAGAAGCTAAAATAGATTTTCTAACCCATGAATATGAACTTTTTCATATGAAGGAAAACGAGAAGATAGATGATATGTTCGAACAATTTTCAAAAATCGTTAATGATCTTCATGCTCTTAAGAAGACTTTCACGGATAGGGAACTTGTCTGTAAAATTCTTCAAAGTCTCACTCCGGAATGGCGCTCCAAAGCCGACGCTATTCAAGAGTCAATCGGCATTACAAATGTCACAATCGACGGGCTTAGAGGTAATCTCAAAACCTATGAATCTACTATTCTAAACCCTCCTTTGGATGATCAAAGGAAACGAAGAATCGCCCTTAAAGCAAGCACGGCTCAAGCTCAAAATGATGAGGAATCAAGCGACGAAGATAACGAGCTCGGACTCGTTATTAAGAAATTTCACAAGTTCATGCGAAAGGAGTACGATCGAAAAGGTAAGCGACAAGGAGACCAATTAAAGTGCTATGGATGCGGAGAAATCGGGCATATCAAATCAAATTGTCCAAATGCCAAAAAGGAGAAGAAACCCGTCAAGAAAAAAAGAGCATACATCTCTTGGGGAGGCGACTCCGGAGACGAATCAAGTGATGGAGAAGGAAACGAGACCGCAAACATGTGTCTTATGGCACACGAAGAAACTCAAAATGAGGTATGTACTACTTCTAAGAATTATTTCACTTTAGAAGAAATGCAAGATGCATTTGATGAATTGTATAAAGAGTTTATTAGCGCTTCTAAATCTATAAAAGTTTTAAGAAAACAAATCTCATCAAAAGAAAAGGATTTTGAAAAACTAACTCTTGAAAATGATAAATTAAAAGAGGAAAACAAGTTTTACGGCAAAAGAAGCGCCGACAAACCCGAAAGTTCAAATAAGGATTGTACTTCTTGAAAATCTCTCAAGGAAGAAGTAGAAAGTCTTAGAAGCACTTTGCACAAATTCAATTCTTCACACAAAAATCTCAATGAAGTGCTTGTAAATTTGAAATCCACTAAGCACGGTATAGGCTTTAAACACGAGCCAAAAGAAAAAGTTGAGTCCATTCCTAAACCACCTAAGACTCAACTTAGGCAAAACAAAATATATGTCGACACTCAACCTAGAAATTTTAATCCTAGAATTGCAACTCATCCTAGAACAAATGCTAGAAGAAATATTGGCATGTATAGACCACCTAGACAAGATTTTCGAAACTACATCAAAACTATATTCCTAAAAATAGAGAATAAATTTAGACCCCCAAATTATTATCATCCTAGAAGAATGCACAATCCGAATGTCATTTGTCATTGTTGCAATAAAATTGGACATATTACTCCCGTATGTTTCACTAGACATAGGCATTTTAACACAAATCAATCACACCACCATGTTGCACCTAACACCCAAGGACCCAAAATGGCTTGGGTACCAAAATCTCATTAATTTGTTTTGTAGGTGTGTTTGAAGGGATCAAGTGTACTTTGGTACCTTGATAGTGGATGCTCCAAACATATGACAGGAGATGCATCAAAATTCCTTCAACTAAAACCCACGGAAGGAGGAAATGTTATTTTTGGAGACAATAACAAAGGAAAAATTATCGGCATTGGCTCGGTCAGTAAGGACGAATCTTCCTCCATTAAGCATATTTTGCTAGTTAATGGTCTCAAACACAATCTCTTGAGCATAAGTCAATTATGTGACAAGGGAAATCTTGTATTGTTTGATTCCGAAGAATGCTTAGTTATCCGTCGTAGTGATTTTAAAGTTATTCTTTGTGGTATTAGAATTGATAATATCTATATGGTTGATCTTGAAAATTCTTCATCAAGTTTTGTAAATTTCCTTATGAGTAAAGAAGACGACATGTGGTTATGGCATCGTAGAGTAGCTCATGTAAATATGAATCTTTTAAACAAACTAGTTTCACAAGATTTAGTAATTGGTCTTCCAAACATGAAATTTGAAAAAGATTCTATTTGTGATTCATGTCAAAAAGGGAAACAAACAAAAGCCTCTTTTAAATCCAAAAATGTTGTTTCAACCACTAGACCCTTACAACTTCTACAGATGGATCTTTTCGGACCATCTAGAATTAAAAGTCATGGTGGAAATCTTTATGCTTTTGTTATTGTTGATGACTACTCTAGATTTACATGGACGTTATTTCTTGCTCATAAAAGTGATGCTTTTCAAGCCTTTAAAAGTTTTCTTAAACGTGTTCAAAATGAAAAGAACACAACCGTCACTTCCATAAGAAGTGATCATGGGGGAGAGTTCGATCATAATATCTTTGCGGATTTTTGTGACGAACTCGGTATTGAAGATACCATTTCAGCTCCACGTACACCACAAAAAAATGGAGTGGTGGAACGCAAAAATCGATGTCTTAAAGAGATGGCTAGAACCATGCTCGATGAGGCTAAGATTCCCAAACAATTTTGGGCGGATGCCGTGAGTACCGCATGCTATGTTTTAAACAGAGCTGTCATAAGACCGATACTCATAAAAACTCCCTATGAACTTTACAAGGGAAGGAAACCTAACCTCTCCCATATTAGAGTCTTCGGTTGTAAATGTTTCATTCATAACAACGGAAAAGATAACTTGGGAAAATTTGACGCGAAATCTGATGAAGGAATTTTTCTTGGTTATTCTTCGCGTAGCAAAGCATATAGAGTTTTCAATAATCGAACCAAAACTGTTGAGGAATCTCCTCATATAGTATTTTGTGAAAATGATGCTTGCTTGGCGAGAAAGGATTTTTATGATGGTCTTGCAGATGCTTTAAACAAAATCAATCTTCAAGACGAGGTGTAAAAGGAGAATCCAAAGGAAGTTCAAGATGAAGTTCTGGAACAACTTTCGGAAGAAGTACCACCACAAGAAGAAGAATTGATGATGCCTAAGGCTTGGAGGACGTCTAAAGACCATCCTCTCGACAAGGTAATTGGCAACATCGAGAAAGGGGTAAGTACTCGAAACCTTCTTAAAGACACTGTAGGACATATGGCTTTTGTTTCTCAAATCGAACCCTCAACCATTTCCGAAGCAATTGGGGATGACCATTGGACCTTGGCAATGCAAGAGGAGCTTAACCAATACAAACGTAATGATGTTTGGGAATTGGTGCCAAGACCCGATAATCACACCATAATTGGTACGAAATGGGTTTTTCGAAATAAATTAGATGAAAATGGTATAATCACTAGAAACAAAGCTAGGCTTGTTGCTAAAGGTTATAATCAAGAAGAAGGAATTGATTATGAAGAAACTTATGCACCCGTAGCACGACTAGAAGCCATTCGTTTATTACTTGCTTTTTCATCATCTATGAATTTCAAATTATTTCAAATGGATGTCAAGAGTGCCTTCCTCAATGGGTTTAATCAAGAGGAAGTGTACGTTGAACAACCCCCGGGCTTTGAAGACTTTAAATCTCCCGATCATGTCTTCAAGCTTAAGAAAGCGCTATATGGACTTAAACAAGCTCCTCGAGCTTGGTACGAGCGCTTAAGCAAATTTCTTTTGGACAATGAGTTCGAAAGGGGGAAAGTTGACACTACACTGTTTATCAAAAATAAAAACAATGACATTCTATTAGTTCAAATTTATGTCGATGATATTATTTTTGGTGCTACAAATGATTTTTTATGCGAGGAATTCTCTAAGTTAATGACTAGCGAATTCGAAATGTCAATGATGGGTGAGCTAAACTTTTTCTTGGGGTTGCAAGTGAAACAAATGAAAGAAGGAACTTTCATTTGTCAATCTAAGTATTGCAAGGAGTTGCTAAATCGTTTTGAAATGAGCAACGCCAAAGCAATGGCCACTCCAATGAGCACATCCGACCATCTTGACAAGGATGAGAAAGGTAAAGAAGTAGATACCAAGAAATACCGAGGTATGATCGGATCCCTTCTTTATCTTACTGCAAGTAGACCGGACATCATGTTTAGCGTGTGTTTATGCGCTCGATATCAATCATGTCCGAAGGAGTCGCACCTAACTGCGGTAAAACGGATAATGAAGTATCTTGTTGGAACTATAAATATGGGACTATGGTATCCCAAAGGTTCTTCATGCCAACTTGTTGGCTATTCCGATTCCGATTTTGCGGGTTGCAAATTGGACCGCAAGAGCACTAGTGGCACTTGCCATTTGCTCGGTAGCTCTCTAGTTTCTTGGTTTAGCAAGAAACAAGTAAGTGTTGCATTATCCACAACCGAGGCTGAATATGTAGCCGCGGGGAGTTGTTGTGCTCAAATCCTTTGGATGAAACAACAACTCTCGGATTATGGTCTTAGTATCAATCATATCCCTCTTCGATGTGATAATACTAGCGCCATAAGCTTGACGAAGAACCCTGTTCTTCACTCAAGAACGAAACACATAGAAATTAGGCACCACTTCATAAGAGATCACGTTCTCAAAGGTGATGTCGAAATTGAGTTTGTTGAAACCAAATATCAATTGGCCGACATCTTCACAAAGCCTTTAGAGAAAGAGTCCTTTTTCTGAATTCGTAGTGAACTCAGAATTCTTGACTCCACGATGATCTAATACATGCATTGCATTTTTCTTTTAACAATTACTAACTTGAGCGTCGGAGGCGCCTAACTCTTTTTTGCAGGTATCGCCCCAAAGACAGGGGAATTCCCGGGCACTGGTGATAAATAATCGATTTCTCTTAGTCAGTAATCGATTATTACTCCTTTATGTGTTCCCATTATTCTACTGGAAAAATAAACTAATCGATTATACTAATATTAGAATCGATTATCTAACATTTTGATTTTGCAGGAATCTGGAAATCATGTTTAATAATCGATTATCAATATTACTAATCGATTATTGAAAGTTCAGTTTTACAAGTGTTAATAAAATAATCGATTTTTGAAAACTGAATAATCGATTTCCTCTTACCGTCTCGGTTTTTCATTGCACTGTCTAAAAATAATCGATTATCTCCAAATCAAAATCGATTATTCCCCAAGTCCGTATCACACTGTGAAGCAATAATCGATTACCAAAGTTCAGTAATCGATTACCAACGGTCAGTGTTTAAATTTTGTTACCGTTCCTGACCGTTTGGCACCTCAAAATCTGCAGCTTTTCTCTATTCAATGCCCCCCTTTCCTCTACTCTATAAATAGGGACTTCCATCCTTCACAAATCTTCACTTCAACATCCATATTAGCTCCAAAACATTCTTAAATAGTCTCCAAACTTCCTGTAATAGCTCTCCTTTCTCCATAAAAATGACGGGCAAGAATTCCAAACGCACTCGTTCCGGCAAAAATATTGCCTCCTCTTCCGCCGCTCTTCCACCCGTTTTCTGCTTTAAAGACGGCTCTTATTTGCGATTTGATACTGAACCCGAACTCCTTCGATTCCTCGAAAAATTTGAGAGTCGATAAATCCTTCCGCCTCGCTTCTCAACTAGTCGATACCTTCGCAATAGTGCACCCCCATCAACGACAAATATTCTTATGCAAAGCCAACTCCTTGACTTCCTATATCTTCAATCTCCTTACATTCACCCTTCTCTAATTCGTGCCTTCTATTCAAATCTACAGAAGGACGAAGATGGTGACCTTGTCTCAAGTATCAATGGAGTTCCAATTCTTTTAAATGAGGAATACATGCAACTCCTCACTAAACTTCCACGAGATGGGGAAGATATCTCACTCTACACTAGAGAAGAAGGAGCCTTATTTGATGAACAACTCCTTTTCAACCAAATTGGGATCGGGGAATTTGTTCAAACTCCGGAGCAGCGTCGCCCAACCATCACGCATATGCTCCCGGAATATCGTATAATTTTTTACTTCATAACCCGTGTTCTCAAACCGCGCAAATTCAATCATACCACTCTCTCTCATGAGGATTCAAAACTCATGCACGCAATTATCACAGGGGCTCGCATCAATTGGTGCAAGTTCGTCATGACTCACATGTATGATGCAATTGGGGATGATAAGCCACTCCCCTATGCTTTTGTCATAATGGCTATTTTTCAAGCCTCCGGTATCGACACCTCCGTCGGTCCTCACAAAAAGGCAACAAGACATTAGGAAATTCAAGAATCTTCGTTTCCCAATATCGGTGAACATCCGGCTCCTCCTCCAACTCCAAGACATCGTCCTCAGGCTCCGTCCGTTGCTACCCTCCAAACCATTTCTGAGCAACTTGCCTCTCTGTCCACGTCCATGGCTCGTATTGATAGGAATGTTACTCGATTATCCAACGAGCTTCATGGATATTTTGACCACGTCCGCTATCCCTATGCTCAAATTGCCCTTCCGGAAGAAGTGCCGGATGCCGAGGCGGATGTTAATGTTGAAAATGAATAGTATCTTGTCTATTTTTTTTCTTGCTTCCATTATTTCTCATTTGTATAATATATTGTCTATTTTTCTTGTTTTATTATGTATCTTCATCAATAAATGGTTATTTATTTTTGCTAATGTCAAAAGGGGGAAGACTAAGGGCTATGCACACTAATACATATTGGCATAAATTGAGGGGGAACTCATAAATTGAGGGGGAACTCATTCATAAATTTATATACTTGTCTTGGATTGTCATTATCAATTATTTAATATGCATATCCGGATATTGGTTTGCCATAATCAAAAAGGAAAATTGTTGAAACACGTTCTCAAGTCGCTAAAACTAAACGTGTGTTCATCTTTGTAGGTTTTGATAAATGACAAACCGACGCGCATGGAACATTGACATATGCCGAAGTCCAAGCACAAGAGAAACAAAGAACAAGATCAAGTAAAGCAACAAATTTATACATAGTCGTTTTATATTGTGATCTTGATCCGGCAATAGATTCAAGACTTGGCTTCTCTCGTAAAATCATTTTCATCAAACCATGCATCTTTGATTTAAAACAAAATGATTTTCAAACATTTTCATTTTAGCCAAAATGATTTTTAAACATGACTTTCAAATCTGGACAGAAATAATCGATTATGTTTTTTCTAATAATCGATTATGTTAAGACAGTGTAAACCGAAATTTACAAAACAGCAAAATAATCGATTATGTCTTTTTGATAATAGATTATGTTAAGACAGTGTATAACCGGAATTTATAAAACAGCAAAATAATCAATTATGTCTTTTTGGTAATCGATTATGTTAAGACCGTTGCCAAAGTATTTTTAAACGCTGAAAGATAATCGATTATGCACAAGGCAATAATCGATTATGCTAGCATAAAATCAGCGTCTGATTTTTAAACGTTATCAGGTAATCGATTATGCAATTTGAATAATCGATTATTCTTCTTAAAATCTGCATATGATTTTTGAACGATTCGCGGATAATCGATTATGCAAATCAGATAATCGATTATCCTAGCACAAAATCAGCAATTAGTGATTGGCAATTAAGCAACGGTCTTGGTGACTTTGAAGACTATAAATACACCTTAAAATCACTCTTTTAAGTACAACAACTGATTACAATTCATGGTTAAGCTTACATACTTTCATATCAATCATTTCACATTCATTTCATAGTTATTGAGACTCAAATTCTTGACGAAGTTGTTGTGTTCTTGAGCGTAATAATTTTACTCACATCTACTCTATAAGAGAGTCTTGTCTTGAGTGCTAAGTGTTTGCACACACTTGAAGGGAAGTTCTAATCTGTTGTTGTAAGAAGGAAAGTTTAGTTCCTTGACTTGAAGTCTTGAGGTGAGGTATCCTTGAGCAAGTTGAAGTCTTGTAGAGTGTATATCTACGAGCAAGTGTAACGGTTTGTTAGGCACCCGTAAGCTTAACGGAGTTAGTGTAAAACTCGAGAGAGTCTCTCGGGGACTGGACTAACCATACGTTGTGGTGAACCAATATAAATTCGGTGTGTTCTCTCCTTACTACTTTAATTACTACACTTACTTTATTCCTGCAATTTTAGTTCCGCAAATTTATCTTGATTTTTATTAAAACGCTATTCACCCCCCCTCTAGCGTTAAGCGTATATTCTAATAGAATCTTCAATGCTATGCCCTTGGACATTAAAGTGGTACATGCATCGGACAGTAGGATCAAAGCCTTTTGCATATGGGTCTGGAGTATAGCCGAGAAGCTGCTCAATTAGGCTAGAATGCTTTAACTTTTCAAACAAGCTGGTGTAGGACTCCCAATTGGCGTGAAACTAGGGTTGTTGGCACTGTTATCTTGGGTTGTTGGCACTCGAAAATGTTGTGAAGGCAAGAATGCATTATGCAGTGCTGGTGCTCGCCATAGGGAGTAACCTGGTGGTTGGACAGATGAACGGACATGGTTCGGAGGATAATACTGAGGTGGATTATGTGGAGCTCGGGGCTAAGTTTGGGGTTGAAGTTGAGTTTGGGTATGTTGGTAAGGCGGACCTTTTGGTCCATGTCATGACTCTGAAATAACCATGGCAACATCATCGTGTTCATTCCTACCCAGCAAGCTTCCTGTGTCGTTCTAAATTGCTTGTGTTGTCATACCTCCCTTTTTACTACACCTCCGGAAAGGCGTATCAGGGTAGTTTTTTTCTAATTAAAGTGACAATCGAAACGGGATTATTTGTCTATTTAAAATTCAGAGTCGCCACTTAGGATAATTTATGGTGTCCCAAGTTACTGGTTCAAATCCTGAATCAAGGAAAAGGTTGACTCTGTATTACAGTCCGCGAATCAAAAATCTGGGTATGGAATTTTGTTAACTCGGGAGAAGTTGTTAGGCATTCCCGAGTTCTGTTGTTCTAGCACTATCGCTCAACTGTTATTATTGGCCTATTATCTAATTTTATTACAATTTTTAAACCTATGTGTGTTTTTAACCTTAAAAACTTTTAATTATTTATGAAGAAAGATTTCTAACGTCATTTAAAATATGTCTTGATCCACGTCACATAAATTCACCTGCGGTCCGCAACACATTAATGTTGTTGAGATTTAGATTTGGATCTTATAGTGTGCACCCGGGTTAAGGAAGGTAAATTAATAAAATAAAGCGCCTAATGCAACTACGCATTTGCAACTTTGCGAGGGCCATAGAAAATTCAACTAAATGGCACACCTCGATTTCTAAAGGATTGAAAGCAGATGCAGGAACTCTGCAACTCCAGCTGCAGATTGTGCAGAAACTTTTATTGCAAAGTGTGACTCCTGCATCGTTTCCATATTTGTGCAATCTTACCTCTCTTTTCAAGATTGCCATTGTGGCCAACAATCTCACCCACATCACTCTACCACCAGAGACAACAAAAACATTGGTTGCAGTCAAAACAAGAACCTGCAACCAGTTCTTTTTGATCAACCAGGGATCCCAATTCCCTCTGTCCCCAGACTCATATCCAGTCCACACAAGAATATGGAAAATGAGCCCCATTTTTTTCTAACTTGTTTGCTATTTCTTGTAGGTAGAAGGTGCAGACTTGGGAAAATTGTGTTTTTTCAAGTAGTGGTATCAGCACCTTGGGTGCTCATTCTGCTGGAAATGCACAGTTTGCCACAAATCTCACTCACTCATACCAGTCAACAACAGCTTCACCAATGTCTATTGAACAATCACACTCAAGATTGTCTTACCCACAGATGCAAGTCATTTCTGCACCAGCATGCCAATTCCTTAAGAACATCCCATCAATGCTACAAGGATTCACACCTTACAGGCAACATCTCTCACTTCAGGCACGCTGGAACTTCTGAAACATACAGATGCTCACTATTTTCTGTCATCAGCATGGAGCAGCCTCCCAGATGTCAACTTTTCAGGCCTCTTTTGTCTCATATCTTCACCTTGGATTTCTTTGATATCAATGTCAAAGAAAGGATGAATATAGTACCTTATAGCCATATTTGTTTTTTTCCACCATTATGGGACTTTGCAATTCTACTAAATGTAGATTTGGTTGTATATGGAAGATAGCCTTCCAACTCAAACCTTTGGTAGAATTAGGTTTCTTGTGCAATTTTTGCTTAGTTAACCTAGGTTTACTTCACTCTAATTTAGTATACCCAATTGACTATCATTATTTGGTAGTCAATTGGATCATCATTATAGGTCTAACTCACCACAGTTTTTAAGTTCTACCTGGTCACTATGTTTACATGACCAAGTGCCTTTGTACTATAGATTTGGAAGACAGGTCTATGCACCCCTCCAATGTTTTACCTTGTTTATTGTTTAAAGAAATTAGCCCTAGGCACAATTCCTAGTGGATTCAAGAAAAAAACAAAAATTCTACATTCTGAGGCCTTAAAAGCCTCTTTCATCTTCACCTCAACTTGTGTGCACAGTCTGGGCGCGTAGCTTGAAAGATATTATGTAAACATCTGTGAAAATATTGAAAGTTTGACTTAAAATGCATTTAAGTTGACTTCGGTCAACATTTTGGGTAAATGGATCGAGACCCATAACTTGACGGTCGCGTAGGCTCCGTAGAAAAATATGGGACTTGGGCGTATGCTCGGAACGGAATTTTTAGGTCCCAAGCCCAAGAAATGAATTTTTAAAGAAAATTATTTTTTGGAAATTTCTCTGAGTTTTGAAATGAAATGCAATTAGAATTTGTTTGTATCGGGCCTGTATTTTTGTTCCGAAGCCCATTACAGGTCTTATATGTGAAATAACATGAGTGTGTGAAATTTGTAAGAAATGGAAGTCATTCGCGGTGTTTCAGACCCGTAGTTGTGAAAACTCCTACTTTGAAAGTTTTGAGGATTTTCTTAGATTTCTATTCTAAATGTGTTGTTTAAGAGGTCATTTTTGGGATTTGATCACACGGATAAGTTCATATGATATTTTTGAGTTAGTATGTAGTTTTGCTTGGAGCCCCGAGGTCTCAGGTGAGTTTCGAAAAGTTTTGAGCTCATAAAAAGTTGCAGGTTTTTGGTTGTTCAGTACCCAGTGATTTTATTCTTCGCATTTGTGTGGTCCCACTTGCGAACGCGTAAGGAAAATCACGTAGGTTCCAGATTTCTTCTTCACGAACGCAAAGCCTATGACGTAAATGCGAGGCTAAGGGGGGGGAATATCCTTCGCTAACATGTCCAAGCACTCGCGAACGCGTAAGGTTAAATGTCTAGGGGAGGAGTTGACATTTTTCTCTATGCGAGCATAGCCACTGGCCCGTAAACGCGAAGGCTTGAAGGGTCAAATCTCTGTGTACGTGAGACCAATGCCATGAACGCGAAGGTCACTGAGGCCTAACTCATCACGAACACGATAGGCCTATCAGGGACGCGATGAAGGCCTTTCCAGTAATTTTAAAATAGAACCAAAAATGGGATTTAGCCAGAATTTCATAACTTCTTCGTCCAAATTCCAGTTGGGAGATTTTTGAAATGGGATTTTACCGCCAATTCATAGGTATGTAATTTTAGACTCGTTTTCTTCAATTTTCATTAACACACATTAGATTTCTAGGCCTAAATCATGTTTTTAAGGGTAGAAAATTAGGAATTTGGGTAGAGTTAGGTCTTTTTGTTGTATATTTGGGATTTAGACTTCGTTTTGGGGTCAAATTTTGGAACTAATTATATATTCAAACTCGTGGGTGAATGGGTGATCGGGTTTTGATCCAAACCTCGTATTTTGACCAAGCAGTCCCAGGGTCAGTTTTTTACTTTTTGGAAAGAATTATGGGAATGCTATAATTAAGCAATGGAATTGGATTGTTTAGTGTTTATTGATGTTATTAAGTCGATTATGTCTAGATACAATTGTTTTGGAGCCAAATTCAAAAGGAAAAGCAGTGTTTGAGGCTTGAGTTGGCTGTGGAAGTTTGAGGTAAGTTTTTGGTCTAACCTTAGTTTAAGGGGTTAGGAGTCGTTTCCTATTTGCTACATGTTACTTGTCGAGAATGACGTATAGGCATGGAGACTAGTATATATACATCGGTTTCAAACATGATCGTGAGTCTTAAATTGAAATTGTTGTGTTCTTAAATAATATTACGGATGCTTAAGTTGATGATCTTATGTATTGAGCAAAGATTATGGTTATTCTCATGAAAACTACTTGTCATTGAGTATTGGAGTTAGTTGAGGCAATTAGATGTTGGAACAAGTTTGGTAAGAGTTGCTTCACCCTTGTGGGATGTATTTACTTATACTGTCGATTCCCTCGTCGGGATGGTGTAGTTCTTCATTAATCCCTTGCCTGGACTCTTGTTATGATTGTTATTGATTGTATATGTGAATCTGGATGCGCACCGCAACAATGTTAAATTTGGATCAGGTTGCCCACCGCAACAATATTATATGTGGGTCGGGTTGCACATCGCAACAATAGTATGAACGGATGGGGTAGCACGCCACAACTATGATATAATTGGATGGGGTTGCACGCCACAACAGTAATATAGATGGATCGAGTTGCGCCACCACAATGATAGAGTTGGATCAGATTGGACGCCCCAACAGTAACAAATGATCGGGATCGGGTTGCGCGCCCCAACAGTGTTTTATTGTTTTTATGTAGATCTTAAATTTTCTCTTATGTTTCTCTTAAATTACTGCTAGAATTGATATTCCCTCACACCATGTACCCCCTCCCATCTTTATTTGTTTATTTTATTTTATTTTCGGTTGTATACTATATAAATGCACAGTTGATTTGGAGTCTGGTCCTAGCCTCGTCACTACTTCGACGGGATTAGGCCAGGCACTTACCAGCACATGAGGTCGATTGTTCTGATACTACACTCCATACTATGTGCAGATCCCGGAGCGCCAGCTTTTGGATAGTAGCATTTGGGGTGGCTTCAGTCCAGCTAGAGATCCCGAGGTAGTCCTGCAAGCGTCCACCGGACCGACGTTTCTTCTATCTTATTATGTATTATGTTTTCAGTTGTTCCGTGACAAATTGTACTTTCTTTATATACATTTTCTTATAGCAGTTATAGACAGTTCATGATATTGTGACACCAAATTCCGGGTAGAGACATACGTTGATATTGTCGTACTGGCTTCAGTTATTTTATCAGATTAATTCTTCTGCTTGATTTTTATTTATCGTTAATATTTCAATGTTGATAACCTGTTAACCCAAATTGTTAAAAGGGGCTAAAATGAGATAGTTACTGATTCTTTATTTCGCACTTTCCTAGCTTCAAAAAGTAGGTTCCACCACGAATCCCGAGCATAGGAAATCCGTATCGTGACAAAGAATCACTAGGCATGATCAAATGTGAAGCAAAATGAGATGACACATAGTTGTGTGTAGACCCTAGATCAAATAGTACTAACGCATCTCTACTACAAACCAGAACAATACTTGTGATAACTGCACCGGAGGCCTCAGCCTCAGGCCTGGCTGGAAGATTATAACATCGGGGTTGGGCCCCACCACTCTAAACTACATCTTTAGGATGGCCTCCTACCGGCTAGCCTCCACCTCTAGCGACCTGACCTCCACCTCTAATACCTTTACCTTTACCTCTAGCACCGCTAGCTGGGTGAGCGGGCGGTGGAACACTCGGTGCCTGAACCAAGGAAACGGAACCCTAATGTTGCAAGCTGCTCGGTGCTCGAGGGAAAAATCTAGCAGTATGCCTCATATCGCCACAAGTATAACAAGCCCTCGGATGCTATGACTGCCAAACCTGATGGCCTGAATGACCACCCTAAAAACTCTGGAGCGGCGGTGCACTGATATGATCTGGTGGTGCACTATAAGGCAACTAATCAGAGTACTATATATGAGAACCACGACCATTTGGTGCACCGTGAGAAGCCTAATGTGCTCAATGAAAAAGTCTAGGAGGATAGCCCATACCAATAGAATCCCAGTCACCAAATAAGGCACCACTGAACCTACCTAAATGACGAGGCCTCTTGTCAGACCCCTGACCACTCCCCTGTGATAGAACCATCTCAACTCTTCTATCCATATTGGTCTCATCCTAAAAATAAATCTCGCTCCCTTCTACTTAGCCATCTGCAACCAAATGGGATGGATGAGTCCCTCAATGAGCCTCCTCAGTCACTCTCACTCAGTGGGAAGTATAAGAAGAGCATGACGGTCCAAGTCAATATATCTGGTCTCATACTGAGTGACAGTAATGGAACCCTACTGGAGATGCTCAAACTGCCTCTGATAGTTCTCCCTCTAAGTGATAGAAAGAAACTTCTCCAGAAATAGCTAAGAGAACTAATCTCAAGTCAACGCCGGTGGCCCAGCTGGTCTAGCCAAACAATAATCTTGCCAACAAGTCTTGGCGGATCCAGATAGTCGAAAAGCAGCAAAGTCGACCCCGTTGGTCTCGATTATCTCCATGTTCCGTAGAACCTCATGACAATTGTCCAAATAGTCCTGGGATCCTCAGAAATATGTACCACCAAAAGTAGTAGTGAAGAGATTGGTAAACCCATCCAACCTCCACAAGGCATCAACACATATAGTGTGCCCCTCGCCGCTCTGTGCCACAATACCTGGAGTGCGAGTAGCAGGAGTCTGGGCTCCTCCTCAAGCTTGAGGGATGGCTGGCTCTACAGGAAGTAAGCCCGCTTGGGCAACCCTCTCCAAAAGTTAAACTAAACGGACAAGAGCACCCTAAAGTACTCGGGTGGCGATGAACCCCTCTGGGACCTGAACTGGTCCTGCTGGAATAGACCAGGCTGGAACCTCGTCATCAAACTCAACCTGAGGATCCACCACTGGTGCTACTGCTCGAGCTCTAGGCTGAACGCTACCTCTACCTCGGTCCCTAGCACAACCTCGGCCTATATCCCGTGCAGGAGCTGCTACTGGGGGCTCGAGCTGCTAGTTAGGTGATGAACCGGTATATGTTCTCACCATCTGCGAAAGAATAGAGTGGAAGTTCAATTGGCATTGAGAAATCAAGTCGCACGATAGGAAAGAATAGATGTGAAGTTTTTCCTAATTTGTAGCCTCTGGGGGACAAATATAAACGTATCTGTACCAATTCCTCAGACTCTACTAAGCTTGTCCATGAATTGTAAGACCTAAGAAACATAGGCTCTTATACCAATTTGTCAGAACCCGGATTTTCCACCCTTGGGAGTCACGATGGCACCTACTAGTGAAAGCTAGGCAAACTAACGATTACGATTTAATTACCCTTTTCAAGTTTTTCATTCCTTATAATTTTAAAGTAACATATCAAAACATTGAAAATAATAATATCAAAAGCAATGCGGATTACGAAATCTAATAATTTAACTTAATACAAAATGCGGAAGTCTAAATACAACTCCACCAAGAATTTGGTGCACGATGTGACGGACCATCTACGAATACTACAAATAAAGTTTGAATTGAAATACACGAATCTGTATCTAAATAAGTAAACAGAGGAAGGCAATGATAGAAGGAGACGCCAGGGCCTATGAACGCCTTCAGGACTACCTCGGAACGTTTGGTGGACTAGAAGCAGCAACCTCATCATGGTCCAAAAGCTGTAACACCGGGATCTACACACAGTGCAGAGTGTAGTATCAGCACAACTGATCCCATATGATGGTATGTGTCTAGCCTAACCTCGGTGATATAGTGACAAGGCTAGGACCAGTCTACAAAATAAACCTATGCAAATAAATCATATACAATGGAAGAGTAAAGGCATAAATTTAGAATTAAGGATAGGATAGGGGAACATGTTATGGGGAACATTAAGTAACGACATAAGACTAACAAATAACGTATGGAATACCATAACTCAATTATAAGAAAGAATCACGAAATAAAAAACAAGTGGACGACATCACACTTCATGCTTTTATTCTTGTCCTCACCATAAGAATCAATATAATCATCACCGCATCACCCTTCGTGATTTTACCTCACATAATCATCGCACGGAATTATCCTTCGTGCATTATAATTCCTATCATGGCACGGCATTGTACATTGTGCGGCACGGCATCACAATCATCACAATTCGCACTTTTACCTCACAATATCGGCATGGAATCACCCTTTGTGCATTAATGCTCTCTCACAAATATGAGGCACAACATCACCCTTCGTGCATTAACACTCTCTCACAAATATAATGTACAACATCACCGTTCGTTCTTTTACATTCTTCCTTATCCAAAAACAATCACAAAGCAATACGAGCAAGAGAATCAATAAAATCACAATAGAACCCAGGCAAGGTAACAATGGCATATCAATAATATCCCGGCAAGAGAAACAATATCGAAAGCAATAACATCCCGACAAGGAAGATAATATCAAAAGCGATAACCTTCCGTCAAGGGAGACAATATCCTGAACCTCTTCTATTTTCCACAGTTACTTCACAACTTGAGCCAATGCTCTACAATGTTCAATTACCAATAATACTTCCACAACTCAATTCACAACTTGAGCCAATGCTCTACAATGTCCAATTACCAATAATGCTTCCACAAGCCTTGTTTGACAATAAAAATCTTTATATAAAGCATGAACAATACAAAATGGAGTCACATTAACAATAGTATAAGACTCATGGGCATGTTTGACTCCGACGCATAGATACTCGTCACCATGCCAATACAATGTACCCAACAATTAACACATAGCAAATAAATTAAAACTCCTAATCCCTCAAGCTAAGGTTAGTCCAAACACATACCTCGAACTCTCGTCCAACTCAAGCCTCAAACACCGCTTTTCCTTTGAAAATTCACCTTCCAATTACTTGTATCCAGTCCAAATTAATTTAACAACATCAATAAATGCTAAAGAATTCATACCCAAAGCTTTATTATAGGTTTTCTATAATTTTCCCCAAAAAATTCAAAAATCGACCTCCGGCCTACTTGGCCAAAAGTCGGGGTTCGAACCAAAACCAGATCAACATTCACCCACGAGCCCAAATATGCCATTATTTTTTAAATCAGAGCCCAAAACGAGGTCTAAATCCTAGTTAATCAAAAATCCCTAACTCTACCCAAATTCCTAATTTCTACCATAAAAACCCTAGATTTTTGGATGAAGATTCATGAAATGCAATGGGAAATCGAAAGAAAAAAGTTTAGAATCATATACCAATACTTTGGGGAACAACTTGTTCTTTGAAAATGCCTCATTACTCTCTAGTTTTGGAAGTATGAAATTATGGACTCAATCCCGATTTTGCTAATGCTTTTAATTCAGTAGGCAGGCCTTCTTCGCGTTTGCGAAGCTCTTGTCGAATTCGCAAAAGATCAGGTCCAGTTGCCTTAACATTAGCGGGCTAGAGGCCACGTTTGTGTAGAAAAAAATCCCTTTCCCCCTGTCCTGACAAAAAGGCCTACGCATTCGCGATAGCAGGTCCTCGTTCATGAAGGGTAGCACCCATAAGGCTTCGCGTTCGCAACCTGGTTCTCGTGTTTGCGAAGAACGAAGTGTCCTTCAGCCTTACTTACGCTTCACATTTGCGAGAGTCTTTCCGCGAACGCGAAGAACAAAGCTCCAGCACACCAGAAATAGAAAACATGTAACTTTTCTAAGTGTAAAAACATCCCGAAACCTATACAAAACTTACACAAGCCCTCGAGGCTCCAAACCAAACTTGCATATTAGCTCAAAAATATCATATGGACTTACTCATGCGATCAAATCACTAAATTAACATCTTTCACAACGAATTTAGCATCAAAATCAAAGAAAACTCTCAAGAGCACTTAAGTTTCAAATTTCACAACCGAGGGTCCGATTCGGTTTATTTCAAGTCTGTTTCTTACCAAATTTTACAGGACCAACCTAATCACCACCTAAGACCTATACTAGGCTCCGTAACCAAGATACGAGCCCGATACCATCAATTTCAAATACATTCCAATTTCTATAAACTCTTACAATTTCAGTTAAACAATTTTCTTCAAAAATTTATTTCTCGGGCTTGGGACCATGGAATTCAATTTCGGGCACACGCCCAAGTCCCATATTTTCCTACGGACCCTCTAGGACTGTCAAATCATAGGTCCGGGCTTGTTTACCTTAAAAGTTGACTTAAGTCAACTTATATAAATTTTAAAGGCCAAATTAATATTTTCATCCAAAATTTCACATAAAAGCGTTCAGATATATGCCCGGACTACGCACCTAAATCGAGGTGAAGAAAAAGGAGGATTTTAAAGTCTTAAAACACATAATTTACTCACAAATCAAGTGGTGTCTTTTCGGGTTATCACGTAATTTGAGATCTGTAATGATCATGTATCCTACAATTTACCAATATATTTCATCTCATATAACTTATTAAAATAAGTCATGTGTTTGATCTCTATGGCTTACTGTTATGAAGTTTTATTTGACATAAAATACTAATATTAGAATTTCTATGTATTTCAGATAAGGAAATATTTAATAAATAGTTATTAATTAATTATAAAATTTATATATTGGAAGAATAATTGAATTACATTTTGTTCAATATGTGACCAATTTTTAATAGATAAAAAAGATGAACGATATTTCTCTAAATGGCTTTGTACTTTTAATATAGTATTGATTTGCACTCCCAAATTTAGTATATTTCCGGATGCAAACCGAAAAATATTTCAAGAGCAATGTTAAACTATCATCACACTTTATTTTCTATTTTAATAAAAATTTCACCCCGTACCCTATTTTTTGGCTCCCATTTGACTTGTACTCACTTTATAAAAAATAGTACTATTATCTAAAGTACAAAGAACTTTAGGCCTCCTCCTCCTCCTTCTTATCTATTTCTGTCACACCCCAACCACTATGAGAGGTGCGACAGACACACAATGCCCGAAGGCTCATGCGAATCAACATACGTACTTATATCTTTTATCATGAAATTTGGCTTAGCGGGTACAACTATGATTGTTATTACCTTAACGTGATTCACATAACTGGTCATAGTAGAAACTTTCAACATTTTCATTTATACATAGGACAACCTATAACAGCTGTAGAAAGAGCCATAACCCCTATGTACATACTCATCGGACTTCAGTCGACAAACCTTTAAGAGTGCTGCATTATATGACTTGATCAGGACAGCACCCACCATACCCAAAAACTGGAAGTATGAGTACATATTAACTTCTGCACAACTACTCTTAAGGAGTAGAGTGCAACAACGGGTCACTAAGACGTGCACCCTACTAGGGAGGAACTTCACCAGATCTATCTGCATCTATGGGCATGAAGACATCCCCCAAAAGGAAAAGCATCAGTACGAAAGATGTTCTAAGTATGTAAGGTCAAAACAGAATATATAAACCATAGACATAATATAAAAATTATGAACACCCAATATCAACCGGATTGTCGAAGAAACACCACAGGGGGCATACTTTTTCTTACAGTGAGCATGACTCATAAACACAAGCAGGTCTCATATAAGTCAGTCTCTTATGGGATTATACACTATAAATAAATTAATGTTGTTCAACCACTCTTTGGGTCATATTATCGTACCCGGTCTCAGGAGGTCTCAGTAACACCATGTAACATGTTTTCTCATACCTAGCCACACATGGAATTGATAATCTATATGTTATATTATTCTGTACCCGACCACATATGGGCTCGGTAAATTCATATGTTATATCATTTCGTACCCGGTGATAGATGGGATCGATAATATCTGATATCACGTCACTTCGTACACGACCACACATGGGCTCGGTAACATCTCATGTTACATTATTTAGTACTTGGTCACAGATAGGCTCGGTAATGCATAATGAATACATTTGTCTGTCTAAATGCAACACAAGTTTGACTTCGTAAACTTCCAAAATTAAACTTGGAATAGATTGCACCTTATAGACTTATGATGCCATCCGAGAACTTCCTTAACCTAAAGAATATACTACTAGTAATAATGAACAAGAACATGAACAACTTTTCTAAGGAAAGAGTAGGAAAACAAAAATTTACAATAGAAGGATCATTAGAAAGAAAACACTTACATCAAGTCATGCAAAGCAGAAAAGGCTGTCTCACATACCTTTTGAAAGAACTAGTTATGTCTTATGGGTTCATACCTTTCTATAGAAGAGCGTTTGATACAGAAATTATTGGAGATCTTTTATCTGATATTCCCACTTAGTTTGCTTTTGATACTAGCCCTGAATCATTTAGGGAATTTCTTAGGAAACTTGAAAGCGTTTTTAGGTGAATTAAAGAGGGTGACACTTCCTACAATTAAAGAGAAAAAGCTCCATTGTTCTTTTATGCTAAACCAAGCATAAGAAATTTTGCAGCTCTATATACAAAATGGATCAGGGTCACCTCACTCCACTCACTACACCCGGTGGGGACAGTTGATGCATATCTAATGAAAGTGTGTAATCCACTTTTCCCCCTATGTGTCTCCAGCAGATTGGCGGGCGGCCATAAACCAAACTTATAAAATTCTAAGTTTTACGTGTGGGGTGTAACATCATCCCCTTCGGAATATTCATCCTGGAATGTTGAATTGCAGTCTCGAAACTCTTTTCTTTAATCAATCTTCGTAGTAGTAGATCTATAAAAGCATACACATTAATAGAGAATATTGATTACTTGTAACCATATCTGATGATAATTTTAGGATTTGTTATCCCGGCAGTGCATAGATACGATTTTGCGGTCTACCCAAACAAAACTCTCCACCTCTACCTCTACCTCTATAGATGATAGTTGTATGCCTTGGCCATAAGGGCATACTGATGATGAAGATGCTTTTATAGATCATGTTAGGTGCATCATATTACTCTAACCTCTCATCGGGCAAAACCACTTTATATGACCGGGTTACTGGCATAAATAACATAATGTGAAACTTGGCGACACGGACTGAAATAATTATTACCATATCAGTCACAATATGGCATCGGGGGTCTCGCCTTACTAGAACCCTCACTATACTATGAGCTCTGCCCTTAGAAACTCTGGTCTTGGTTGGAATAAGTGGTATGAATCTCGATACTGGGCCTTAGAATGTAATGCTATATTAACCACCAAATAAAATAGATATGGAGGAATCGACGTGCCTAAATTCATCTCGAAGCTCCCGTATTTACTGTGGGTCAATTTGTCTTATTTGGGGCCCGATCATGTTCTTGGGTATCTAGCTTCTTATTTTTACGATCTTTAAAATTTTGCACATAGGCTTGGATATGAGAATTTCCCATAATTGGATTTGATGAAGCAGTAGAATATTTATTAATCAAATGTGGTCCCAAACCTCCCACAAATCGATATACTCTATCATTCATGTCGGTTGCAACCAAAAGGGCATACCTAGTCAAGGAATTAAATTGTATGCAATATTCTCGAACACTCACATTACCTTGCTCCAACCATAAAAATCTATATTTCTGGATCGACAAAGCTCAATAGGTAAATAATGTTGAATAAATGCCTAAGAAAACCTCCGTCATCCCACTGGTGGGCCAAGAGGTCCTCTAGACAATTCCTAAGTCATACCACAACAACATCATGTAATCTATAAGAGGCAAGCTCTACAAACTTAGTATCTGTTGCATGCATGACTTGTAGGGTTTGTTGCATTTGATCTAAAAAGTTATGGGGATCTACATTGGATCTGTCCCTATGAATACTGGGTGCCCAAATTAGTGATGTCTCGAACCCTTACACTGACTGTTCTATCCGAAATGCTAGGGGCCTGATGCTGAGCATAGGAAGCTACTAATCGAGTTAACAACTGTACCACACTCCTCATATCTAAGTCTTGCTTGGGAGCAAACGGGAAGGAATATGAGGTACAATAGTTTCTCTAGGCCTTTCCTGGGGTAGTGGTTTTGTTCCCGAAACATGAGTATCAGCCTTATCTTGGGGTTCATGGATCTATGGGGGCATGGGGCACCTGACTGGTACATTCTCCTGCTTCTTCAATCAATCTCTGAACAATTATATGACATCTCATAATAGGCATCGCTATTAATAAAAACAAGATAGGAACTAGAGGTAAATACATATGACTCAACTCTATCGCACGCTCTAGATTAGAAGAAAAGGTATCCACCCCATATATCATGTAGCCTCCTATTTATAAGTATAAGGCACAACATATCCATAAATAAGACTGTACTACACACCACTTGCAGACTTTCTAGAACATGAACTGCTCTATTACCAAGTTTGTCACACTCCAACCTTGGGAGGTGCGACCATCACATGACACATGAAGGGCCATGCGAAACCACGTCCATACTTACATCATTAATCATGAAAACTGGGCTAAAGGGCCACTAAATATGTTTGTTAATACCTTAAAATGAGCCAAATAACTAGTCATACTAGAAATTTTCAACATTTCATCTATACATAAGAAACCTATAATAGTTGTAGAAAGGGCCATAACCTATATGTAAATAGACACTGAATTTTAGTCTACAAGTCTCTAAGAGTTCTATATTATATGACTTGATCGGCACATGGCCCCACCATACCTAAAAACTGAAAGTACATGTACCTATTAACTTTTGTACATCTACTTCTAAGGAGTGGAGTGCAATAACCAATTGCTGAAACTTGCACCCTACTAGAGAGGGACTTCACCGGATCTATCTGCACCTCTGGGCATATACACAATGCCTAGAAAGAAAGGCATTAGTAAAAAAGATGTATTCAATATGTAAGTCTAATAACACAATATATAAAATATAGACATAATGTAGAAATTATAAATACCCAATATCAACCTGACGGCCGAAGACACACCACCAAGGGCATATGAATTATTACCGTGAGCATGACTCATAAGCACAAGCAAGGCTCATAAAGTCAATCTCTCATGGGGTTATACAGTCTAAATTAAGTAACTTCGTTCAACAACTGTTTAGGGCATGTTATTTTACCTGGCCTTGTGAGATCTCGGTAACAATACATAACATGCCATCTCTATCATGACTAAATTTAATCGTGACCAACACTTAGGAGCAAGTTATCCCGAGTAAGCCTTATTGATATTTTACAGAAAAACAGACAGTTTTCCCTATTTTTGGACTATCCAAAAAAAATTCTGTCACATAAAAAAATAACAACCAACTAATATTCACCTAAGTCATCACAATCTTCATCAACTAATCACAAACGGGGTTCCACCAATATTACGAACCTCCTTAACATTATAAAACCATAGCCAAATCTAAAAAATACAGAAAGAAAGTGTAATACTAGTTGTTAGAATATGTAAATAGTGGAACCCTAATTAAATGTGTATTAGGAGTAAGATAGGTTATATGTATATATATAGGGCGCATTGTATATCATGTTTAATATCAATTATAATTTTTCTCCCATGCTTTCTCACATGGTATCAGAGCTCCAGTGACAATATCATGGTTGTGCGTCATTCCAGCAACTTCCAGGAAGAAAGACATCGTCGCCGTGCAATTTTCCGGCGACTTAAAAGGTTGTCCTTAACGAAATCACCCTTTTGTTTGGTTTTGCAAAATTCGAGACCACCACAAGGCTCGGAATATAATTCCGACCAACCCCAGAAAATATCATCTGAAAATAACCCCCCATGCGCCACCACGCGCCCACCGGAGTTCTGTCGCCGGCGGCGAGTCTATCCCACGTGACAGCACGTGAGAGACCTTCCGGCCAGAATTTCAAAAAATTTCTTCAGGACAATCTGATCGCCCTCGAATTCCGAGCCTATCCATATTTTTATTTTTCAATTCCGACAACTTTGAATTTTTTCCGGTAGCTATAGTACTTTTTCCGGCATCTACAGTGTTTCCAATTATCCGGCAGCTCCAGTTTTCAGTTTCCAGCTTTCTGTTTCAATTTCAGTTTCGATAGCTATAGTGTTTCCAGTTTTCCGGCAGCTACAGTGCTTTTAGTTTTCCAGTTTTCATTTTTCTTAATCTGTTTCAGCGAGTTTTCAGTTGATTCTTTCTGATTATTTGGTGATAACCCAACAATTTCTTTGGGACTCGATGTTTTCGGGTCTAGAAACCTGGGTTCTGGCAGTTCCGGTGTTATGATTACCTCAGAACCTTTAATGGGAGGTTCAAACTACCTATCTTGGGCTTCATCTGTCGAGTTGTGGTGTAAAGGTCAATGCGTTCAAGATCATCTAATCAAGGAGTCTAGTGAAGGAGATGGAAAAGCCAAAGCACATTGGGAGAAGATCGATGCTCAATTATGCAGTATTTTGTGGCGATCTATTGATTCCAAGTTGATGCCCTTGTTTCGTCCATTCCAAACATGTTATATTTGGTTTGGGAAAGGCTCGTACTTTATACACTGACATATCTCGTTTCTATGATGTGATATCGCGGATGACAAATTTAAAGAAACAGGAATTAGATATGTCTACTTACTTGGGTAAGTGCAGGCAGTTATGGAGGAATTTGAGACGTTGATGCCAGTTTCTGCTAGCGTTGCAAAGCAGCAAGAGCAACGACAAAAGCTGTTTCTAGTTCTTGCTCTTGCTGGGCTTCCTAATGATCTTGACTCAGTACGCGATCAGATTTTGGATAGTCCGACTGTCCCCGCAATTGATGAATTATTCTCTCGCTTACTTTGCCTTGCTGCAGCACCAAGTCATCCAGTGAGCTCATCATAGACACTTGATTCATCAATCCTCGTAACCCAATCAGTGGACAATCGGGCATCTCATACTATGGAGAATAGACGAGGAGGAGGTCATTTTGGAAGATCTAGACCCAAGTGTTCTTATTGTTATAAACTTGGTCACACTCGTGACGTGTGCTATTCTTTACATGGTCGACCACCCAAAAATGCTTATGCTGCTCAGACCGAGACTACAGGTAACTAGGGATTTTCTGTATCTGAAGGGGAGTATAATGAGTTCCTTAAATATCGAGCAAGTAAGCAGACATCTCCACAAGTAGCCACAGTTGCTCAGACGAATACTTCTGTTGCTAGTAATTCTTTTGCTTGTGTTTCCTAGTCTAGTCCTCTTGAACAATGGGTTGTGGACTCAGCTGCTTCTGATTATATCTATGGTAATAAATCCCTTTTGTCAAATATTGCGTATTCACGGTTTCTTCCCAATGTTATTTTAGCTAATAGGTCTCAAACTAAAGCAAAAGGAGTTGGACAAGAGAATCCTCTACCCTCTGTCACTCTAGATTCCGTTCTTTATGTCCCTGGTTGTCCTTTTAATCTTGCATCTGTTAGTCGTTTGACTCGTGCCCTCCATTGCGGTATATATATTATTGATGATTCTTTTATTATGCAGGACCGCAGTACGGGACAGACGATTGGAACAGGACTTGAATCAGAAGGACTCTACTACCTTAACTCACTAACATCCTCCAAGGCCTGTCTAGTTGCAGCTCCTCCAGACCTACTTCACACTCGTTTAGGACATCCTAGCTTGTCCAAGCTTCAGAAGATGGTGCCTCGTTTGTCTAGTTTATCCACATTAGAGTGTGAGTCATGTCAGCTCGGGAAACATACCCGTGCCTCCTTTCCTCGTAGTATTGAGAGTCATGCAGAGTTTGTTTTTTCTTTAGTTCATTTGGATATATGGGGTCCTAGTAGAGTCAGTTCAACCTTGGGATTTCGTTATTTTGTTAGTTTCATTGATGATCATTCAAGATGTACTTGGATTTTCTTAATGAAAGATCGTTCTGAGTTGTTTTCTATATTCCAGAATTTTTGTGCTGAAATTAAAAATCAATTTGGTGTTTCTATTCGCACTCTTCGCAGTGATAACGCCTTAGAATATTTATCCTCTCAATTTCAGCAGTTTATGTCTTCTCACGGAATTATTGATCAGACCTCTTGTCCTAATACCCCTCAGCAAAATGGGGTTGCAGAGAGAAAGAATAGGCACATTATTGAGACTGCTCGCACACTTCTCATGGAATCTCATATTCCGCTGCGTTTTCACTTCTTGGTATTTGGTTAATCAGATGCCTTCATCTCCCATCCAGAATCAGATTCTGTATGAGGTATTGTTTCCCCAGTCACTCTTATACTCTCTTCCCCCTCGTGTTTTTGGGAGCACTTGTTTCGTTCATAACTTAGCTCCTGGGAAAGATAAGTTAGCTCCTCGTGCTCTCAAGTGTGTCTTCCTTGGTTATTCTCGTGCTCAGAAGGGCTATCGTTGTTATTCACCTGATCTTCGTAGGTACCTTATGTCAGGCGATGTCACAATTTTTGAGTCTAAACCTTTCTTTACCTCTTCTGACCATTCTGACCATCTTGATATATCTGAGATTTTACCTATACCGGCCTTTAGGGAGACTACTATATCTCCTCCTTCACCTTCCGCTACAGAAGTCTTACCCATTCCAACCGTTGGAGCGTCTAGTGTGGCTCCTCCTAGACTCCCTGCAACAGACACTCCACTCCAGACATACCATCGTCGTCCTTGCCCAGCATCCGGCCCGGTTGATTCACGTCCTGCACCTGACCCTGCTCCTACTGCGGACTTGTCTCTTCCGATCGCACTTCAGAAAGGTATGCGGAACACCCTTAATCCTAATCCCCATTATATCGGTTTAAGTTATCATCGTTTGTCATCACCCTATTATGCTTTTCTATCTTCTTTGTCCTCTGTTTCCATCCATAAGTCTACAGGTGAAGCATTGTCTCATCGAGGGTGGCGACAGGCTATGACTGACAAGATGTTTGGTTTACATACGGGTGGTACTTGGGAGCTCGTCCCTCTTCCTTCAGGTAAATCTATTGTTGGTTGTCGTTAGGTGTATGCAGTCAAGGTTGGTCCAGATGGTAAGGTTTGTCGTCTTAAGGCTCGTCATGTTGCCAAGGGATATACTCAGATATTTGGGCTTAATTACAGTGATACCTTCTCTCCAGTGGCTAAGATAGCATCAGTCCGCCTTTTTCTCTCTTTGGCTGTTGTTCGCCATTGGCCCCTATTTCAGCTGGAACTTAAAAATGCATTTTTACACGGTGACCTTGAGGATGAAGTTTATATGGAGCAACCACATGGGTTTGTCGCTCATGAGTCTCGTGGCCTTGTATGTCGCTTGCGCAGGTCACTTTATGGTCTAATGCAGTCTCCTCGAGCCTAGTTTGGTAAGTTTAGCACTGTTATCCAGGACTTTGGCATGACTCGGAGTGAAGCTGATCACTCTGTATTCTATCGGCATTCTGATTCATGTCTCTGTATTTATCTGGTGGTCTATGTTGATGACATTGTTATTACCGGCAATGACCAGGATGGTATTACTAAATTGAAGCAACATCTCTTTCAACACTTTCAGACTAAGGATCTGGGCACACTAAAGTATTTTCTGGGTATTGAGGTCGCACAGTCTAGCTCAGGTATTGTGATCTCACAACGGAAGTATGCCATGGATATTCTTGAGGAGACAGGAATGACAGGTTGTAAACCTGTTGACACTCCGATGGATCCGAATTCAAAACTTCTTCCAGGACAGAGGGAGCCTCTTAACAATCCTGCAAGATATAGGCGGTTAGTTGATAAATTAAATTATCTTACAGTGACAAGACCTGCCATTTCCTTTCTTGTGAGCGTTGTGAGCTAGTTTATAGGTTCTCCGTGTGATAGTCATTGGGATGCAGTTGTTCGCATTGATGGGTATATAAAATCAACTCCATGTAAAGTTTTATGTTTGAGGATCGAGGCCATGAGCAGATTGTTGTATACTCCGATGCTGATTGGGCAGGATCGCCTTCTGACAGACGTTCTACTTCTGGATATTGTGTCTTAGTATGAAGAAATTTGGTATCTTGGAAAAGCAAGAAACAGAATGTGGTTGCTCGGTCTAGTGTAGAAGCAGAATAATCGAGCAATGGCTATGCCGACATGTGAGCTAGTTTGGATCAAACAGTTGCTCAAAGAGCTGAAATTTGGTGATGTTAGTCAGATGGGACTTGTGTGTGATAATCAAGCTGCTCTTCATATTGCATCAAATCCAGTGTTCCATGAGAGAACTAAGCACATTGAGATTGACTGTCACTTTGTCAGAGAAAAGATACTCTCGGGAGATATTGCTACAAAGTTTGTAAAGTCAAATGATCAGCTTGCAGACATTTTCACCAAGTCCCTCACTGGTCCTCGTATTAACTACATATATAACAAGCTCGGTACATATGATTTATATGCACCAGCTTGAGGGGCCGTGTTAGAATATGTAAATAGTGGAACCCTAATCCAATGTGTATTAGGAGTAGGATAGGTTATATGTATATATATAGGGTTCATTGTATCATGTTTAATATCAATTATAATTTTTCTCCCGTACTTTCTCACACTAGTAACTAGACCATTTCAAAAGAAAAGTCTATAGCAAGTAAATAAACTTCTTCGTCCCACACAAACAAGTGCGAGACTCACCAAGAACTATCAACATATGCGCTCTGCTTAACGAAATCCTTGCATGCGTCAACTGCTGTCTTTGTAAAAAATAGCATAGAGTGAGTCACTAGTTTAGTGAGTAAAAACACTTAACCAAAACCGTATATAATGGGGGAAATTCATAAAACATGCTTGTACAATAATAAGCAGAACTATCATAAAAATAAATGCCCTTTTTAAAATGGTAATAATAATCAGTCTCATCATGTGTTTTCTGTAACAAAATCGATTTAACAATTTGGTGATAAAGTCAACAAATACTGTCTCATAGCAAATCTTTATATTTGGGGCTTTCTAGAAAAGGAACGTGTAATTTTTATCATTGTGTGGGCCCCTTCATAGAAGGAGTTAATTATAATTTTAGGTCCTTACTTGAGGGAAGACTACAATTGTATGTCAGTTCTACCTTCTCACTAATGAGGGCATAATAGGTAATCTGTAAATAAAAGGTGCACCATGTCTAACGAACCCGTCGTTAGCTATGAGATCCTTCAAAGTCTCCTCCCATTTATACTTGTCATTATAATCCTTCAATACTTATATGAAAATATTTTTAAAATAGTACAAGGCATTTAGTTCTTATCAAATCATGTAATTTCATTCGATAAGAGTAATCATAACTTAAGTAACGGTAAAATCTATCTAGTAACAGTGAGAATATTCATAACAACTGTAATCATCTCAAATATTTGCATCGGTATCATATTGAATAAAGGACTATTCCCACATGCAAATTTAAAATAATCGATAACGTGTTTATATTAAAAATCATGTGTAAATCATGTAAGTTATGGAAACACAAATTGCGGTAAGGATACTACTCACATTACTCGTATTGAATTAATAAACACTTTACCTCGAGCAATCCGCACAACTTACTCTGATCAATCTACAATCACATCATATCAATCTCATGTCAATTTTCTAGTTCAAACTAATTCATAACTAATTTAAAATATATATTATCATAAGAGGTTCATGTTTGACCATCAATTTGCCGAATTATATTTACCCATACTATGAGTACTTCAATTAGTTCATAATCTATAACATTTTAGCCTGTTTATATAATATACCTATTTAATTCATGAAAAGGCTTATGGATTTCTCTCAGTTCCCTAACCTCCTCTTCTGACCCAGAATAAAATCTCAACATTATATTTACTTAGTCTCGTCAAGAATCATGTATTTTGATGATCCAATATGTTATCTAGAGTTTTAACCCTTGATTCCGTATTTCGAAATCTCAAATAGATCCTTTCAGTCTTCCTCAATTTGCATGTACAATCTATGTATTTTTTCGGAAGGCTTTTATATGAAAATTGATTAAAATGTAAATTTGTGCCTTAAAATATATTTGAATTAACTTCGATTAACATTTTGAGCAAACAAATATGGATATATATATTTTGATGGTCTTGATGGGTAAGTATCTTGATTTTGGACTTGGATGTATGCCCAGAATCGAATTCAAAGGTCCCTAGCTCGAGTTATACAATTTGTTACAAATTCAATGATTAAAGGTTTAAAGAATTTATTGTTTCTACCGGGTCCAAATTTCGGTTTCGGAGCTTGGTATATGTTCATTACTGTATTTATGACGTGTGCAAATTTTAGTACAAAACAGAGTTTTTTGACATGATTCGGACGTCTAGTTGTTAAAATAAAAGATCTTAAGCTTTATTAAAAATTTCATAAGTTTTGATTTTTTATTCGTAGTTTTAGGTGTTATTTTGGTGCTTTGATCGCGCGAACAAGTTCATATAATATTTTTGGACTTGTGTGCATGTTTGGTTTGGAGCCCTAGGTTTCAGACCATTTTGTCTTGGGAAAATTGTTGGTTTTGATTTCTGCTGGTGTTCGGTCAAAGCTTCTTTGTGATCGCGAAGACACTCCCGCGATCGTGAAAAGTAAATTGGGACTGGGGGAGAATTTTTCTATGCAAACACGAGGAGATGGATGCGAAAGCATAAAAGTAGGGGGCAATCCCTTCACGAACGTGCCCATACCTTCGCGAACGCGTAAGGTTATAGACCTGGAGGTACTGGATTGCAGTGCTACACGAACGTGGACCTAGGGTCGTGAACACGATGGTCATAGGGGAGAACCAACGCAAATATAGGGCACTTCTTGCAAACGCGTCAGCCACTTGGGCCACTACACTCCGCGATCGCATCACACCCTTCGCGAAAGCAAAGAAGGCCTGACGCCCAGTGACTTAAATGTTTCAAAATTGGGATTTCATCCTTTTTTCGCACCGTTTCCATTAGAGCTCGACCTAGAGGCGATTTTGGAGGAGAAATTTCAGCACGAATTCATATGTTAGTATACCTTCACTCATTTTCATCCATTTCTAACATCACCCATTAATTTGTAGCCTTAATTTTTGCTCTTCTCCGGTAGAAAACAGGGGGTTTACGAAGAATTAGGATTTTTTCGAATTTGATATTTAGACCTTGATTTGGGGTTAGATTTTGAAATTGATTACATAATCAGGCTCAGAGATGAATGGGTAAATTGGGGTTGGTCCAAATATCGGGTTTCGACCAAACACGTCTGGGATTGACTTTTTTGGCTTTTTGGGAAAAGTGTGAAAATACTAACTTTATGCACTGTAATTGATTCCCTTAGAATTATTTGTCATTATCGAGTCAATTGTGATAGATACGAGTGGTTTGGAGGTGGATTCTAGAAGAAAGGCCTAGGTAGAGCTCTAATACCAACTTGTAGTGATCCAGAATTCCTAGCTTCGGAATCATGATAGTGCCTAATATTTCACTCCCTAGGAAAGACAATGTTAGAGTATTTATTCATTATCAACAGTGAAAATTAAATAATAATAAAGAAACTGATATAAGTAAGATAAACTCTAATGTAAAGAGAGTAAAATATATCAAGTAAAATCTCTGATGCAACCCGAATCTGGAGTAACAAGTACACGAGCTACCAGAATAGTACAAATAAAGGGTCCAAATAAAAATAGATATGTCTAAGAGAAAGTACACAACTATAATAAAAAGAAAAGGACTTTAAAGGCTGAGGATACTGAGCAATTGTACCTCAAGTCTCTACTCAATCACCGACAGAGCAATCTACGGATCGCCGCTAGGACCGATTCCAAAATCTGCACAAGAACGTACATAGTGTAGTATGCGTACAATTGACCCATGTACTCTGTAAGTTCCGAGCCAAACCTCGACGAAGTAGTGACGAGGTTAAGGCAGTAACTTATAATGACATGTACGGTATGGAGGGATAGAAATGGGCTGAGTGCCTGGGGCCTGTCGCGCCCCCCTTTTTCTTACAAAATTGGGTTTATGACATTCTATTAGGTCAACTCTTTCCTTTTGGCAAAGGGGTTTTACAATTTTGAAGAATTGCCACCTAACGATTTTAAGGTGTGTTAGGGCACCAATGGGGTTCAACTACAACTATGTTTGGTAACCAGAGATAAGGTAAGGGCTTGAAATTATCCCAAAAAAGGTGGTAGGAACCCCTTAGGATCCACTAGTATGCGGAACTCAGTGGCTAAGATGTCGTGCTTGGTAATTGGAAAGACGCTCCATTTCTTGGTCAGCCAGAGAGGAGTTTAGGTGGTTCATTTTGTTGGCATTTCTACTGTCCAGGTTATTTTCAGGGTTGTAATCCGGATATTTTCTTGTGAATCAAATCCTTCTATCCTTTTATTTTTCCTAGTTTGTTAAGTCGTAGTAGCTTGTTTAGTGTTGTCTAGGTTTGTTCTAGGTTTGTAACCCCATTTTAGTTAGCTTGATTTGTTGTCCAAACCCTTTAACTATCTGTCTAATGCAATTTTTTGTCTTCTGTAATTTCTAGTCATTTTGATTTAGTTCTCTTTTCTTTTTATAGTTCTCTTCCTGTTGACTCTAGTGACATGACATGCATGCAAAATTCTGAGCCAAATCAAGTACCCAGCTGGAGAACAAGGGGACACAATTCGAGTTTTGCTAATCAGGCACCCACCTGGAGAATGAGGGAATATAATTCAAGTTTGGTAATCAGGCACCCACCTAGAGAACAAGGGAATACAATTCGAGCTTTGGTAATCAGGCACACACCTGGAGAACAAGGGAAAATAATTCATTTTTTGGTAGTAAGGCACCCACCTGGAGAACGAGGGAATATAATTCAAGTTATGCTAATCAGGCACCTACCTGGAGAACGAGGAAATATAATTCAAGTTTTTGGCAGTCAAGCGCCCATCTGGAGAACAAGGAGATACAGTTCAAGTTTTTGGCAGTCAGTAGCCCACTTGGAGAACAAGGGGATACAGTTCAAGTTTTTAGTAGTTAGGAGCCCACCTAGAAAACAAGAGAATACAGTTCAAGTTTTGGCAGTCAGGCGTCCACCTGGAGAACAAGGGGATAAAATTCAAGTTTTTGACAATCAAGAGCCCACCTGGAGAACAAGGGAATATAGTTCATGTTCTGAAAGTCAGGCGCTCACCTGGAGAACAAGAGAATACAGTTCAAGTTTTGGCAGTCAGACGCCCATCTAGAGAACAAAGTGATACAGTTCAAGCTTTTGGCAGTCAGGAGCCGACCTAGAGAACAAGGGAATACAGTTTAAGTTTTGGTAGTTAGGTGCCCACCTTGAGAACAAGGGGATACAATTCAAGTTTTTGGCAGTCAGGAGCCCACCTGGAGAACAAAGGAATACAGTTCAAGTTTTTGGCAGTCAGCCGTCCACCTGGAGAACAAGGGGATACAGTTCAAGTTTTTGGCACTCACGAGCCCACGTGGAGAACAAGGGAATACAGTTTAAGTTTTTGGTAGTTAGGCACCTGCCTGGAGAGCAAGGGAATACATTTCAAGTTTTGGCAATCAGGCGCTCACCTGGAAAGCAAGGGGCCTGGAGAGCAAGGGAATACATTTCAAGTTTTGGCAATCAGGCGCCCACCTGGAAAGCAAGGGAATACAATTAAAGTTTTGGAAATCAGGCGCCCGCATGGAGAATAAGGAGAGCAGTTCAAGTTTCAAAGGAAAATAGTTCAAGTTTCAAGGGAAACCAATTTAAGTTTCAGAGGAAAGGAATACAATTCAAATGTTGGTAATTAGACGCCCACGTGGAGAACAAAGGGAAGGCAGCAATGTTCAAAGGAAGACGACTCAAGTCCAGCAAGCAGGCACCCACTTAGAAAATAAAGAAAAATAATTCAAGTTTCAAAGGAAGATAGCACAGATTTCAAGGAAGGCCGTCCAAGTTTCGAATGAAGACAGTTCAAGTATTGGCAATCAGGCACCTACCTGGAGAACGAGGAAATATAATTCAAGTATGGTAATCAGGCACGCACCTTAAGAAAAAGGGAGTACAATTCGAAACTGGGGTTACAAACCTAGAACAAACCTAGACAATACTAAACGAGCTACTATGACTAAATAAACTAGGCAAAATAAAAGATAGAAGGGTTTGAGTCACAAGACAATATCCGAATTACAACCTTGAAAATAACCTGGACAACATAAATGACAAAAAAATAAACCACTAAAACTCCTCTCCGGCTGACCAAGAAATGGAGTGTCTTTCCATTTACCAAGCACGGCACCTTAGCCACTGAGTTCGGCATCAATATTGCCAAGACCATTACCAATTTCAATATCATCAACTTAAGTCAACAAGTTCCCAAGAGGATTTGCATGCTCCATGTCACCGTCATCGATCACAATTACCCTTCTTGGATCATTCTTTCTATTTCCCTTTTCAAAGAACGAATCTTCAATGCTATGCCCTTGGACATTAAAGTGGTACATGCATCAGACAGTAGGATCAAAGCCTTTTGCATATGGGCCTGGAGTATAGCCGAGAAGCTGCTCAATTATGCTAGAATGCTTTAACTATTCAAACAAGCTGGTGTAGGACTCCCAATTGGCGTGAAACTATTTATCTGCCTTTGTTCTCTTCCCTGCCCCTGTTATCTAGGGTTGTTGGGCACTCGAAAATGTTGTGAAGGCAAGAATGCAGTATGCGGTGCTGGTGCTCGCCATAGGGAGTAACCTGGTGGTTGGACAAATGAATGGACATGGTTCGAGGATAATACTGAGGTGGATTATGTGAAGCTCGGGGCTAAGTTTGGGGTTGAAGTTGAGGTTGGGTATGTTGGTGAGGCGGACCTTTTGGTCCATGTCATGACTCTGAAATAACCATGGCAACATCATCGTGTTCATTCCTACCCAGCAAGCTTCCTGTGTCGTTCTAAATTTCTTGTGTTGTCATACCTCCTTTTTTACTACACCTCCGGAAAGGCGTATCAAGGTAGTTTTTTTCAAATTAAAGTGACAATCGAAACGGGATTATTTGTCTATTTAAAATTCAGAGTCGCCACTTAGGATAATTTATGGTGTCCCAAGTTACCGGTTCAAATCCCGAATCAAGGAAAAGGTTGACTCTGTATTACAGTCCGCGAATCAAAAAACTGGGTAAGGAATTTTGTTAACTCGGGAGAAGTTGTTAGGCATTCCCGAGTTCTGTGGTTCTAGCACTATCGCTCAACTGTTATTATTGGCCTATTATCTAATTTTATTACAATTTTTAAACCTATGTGTGTTTTTAACCTTAACCACTTTTAATTATTTATGAAGAAAGATTTCTAACGTCATTTAAAATATGTCTTGATCCACGTCACATAAATGCACCTGCGGTCCGCAACACATTAATGTTGTTGAGATTTAGATTTGGATCTCATAATGTGCACCCGGGTTAAGAAAGGTAAATTAATAAAATAAAGCGCCTAATGCAACTACGCATTTACAACTTTGCGAGGGCCATAGAAAATTCAACTAAATGGCACACCTCGATTTCTAAAGGATTAAAATTAATTAAGTGAGGTCCATAGGTTTTGAGATTTTATTTGGCATAACACGCCTCAAAATTATTCTATTTTTAAGGAAAAAAAAGATTTCCAAGAAAGTGATTTGTTGACTTATTGGGTACATAATATTCAATTAAGATTAGAGAACTTTTCAACTAATTGAGATAAAATTCATTAAAAAAATCTCAACCCTCCTCTGAAACTAGCAATCATCTCTGACTGACTTTTTCTTGAATGATTAAAATGCTTAGTCCCATTAACTATGCATCTACAGCAAATAAAAATAAGCCGTAAACTTGCTTCAACTCGTCCGCATCCTAAACATTTCAATACTTAGACCCTTTAATTCCATTTGCAGCTATGGTTGAAAATCAAACCAACAACATATATGGTGCCTAGTTTATACGCCTTTAAACAAATAACAAATCAATCATTTGAATTATCAACCAAATCAAATCAGCTCAAAATAACAGTTTCTTTTTCAAGTGCTCATTCAAAGAAAAAGTCAACCAAGTACATCCTAAAAAACTGTATGAACCAAAATATCGATCAAGGAATTTATTTTTTTTGAGAGGGCACACCTGGTTCACGGACATACCAGATACGAGTAGCACAATTCCCACAAGCAGATGCACAGTATTAATATGCCTTGTATTCCAAGCTCAAGAACAATATGAAAATTGATGGCAAACTCACACCCATAAGGCCATCATATTTTATGATTTCACATAGTCATATATCCTCTTTATTTTCAAAATTCAACAATTCAAGCAAACACTAAATATTCATTCAAATTTCCAACAAACACCGAGTAAAATAATGGTCCGAACATAAGATACTCAGAAACAACACTCATTCATGTTAAACTTGAAATTAAAACAATATGAAATGGTCCCAATTATTAATAGAGAAACAGAATAGAAAGAAAAAGGAACCTTGGCATATAGCTGATTTTGAACTTTACATTATAGCAGATTCCATGATCGGACAACTTCCGGCAGACCCCTCGACGTGGAAACCTCGACTCAATGACCTCGAACAAAATCGTTGTTGTTATGGTACTGTTCTGCTGCATTTTTTTAGCTAGTTTGAAGCAGTTTTCAGCTTTATTTTGAGGCCGAATTTTGATAGCTAAAGGTAATAATTTATGGACTGATTGAAGGTGAATTTCTGGGTTAAAGTTTGAGCTATAATGGGATGTTTATGGCTGTTTTTGGGACGATTTTTTTGGGAAGATTTCGCTGGTTTTTCTCCAGGTATTAGGAATTTGGTTCCTTTTTCAATGGAAATGAGGATTGCCTTCTGTTGTTTGTTTTTTATGTGTGTTGGTCGAAAGATAAGAGTGGACGGTGGGAGGGGTTCTAGGACTCTAAATTTCTTTTTGGTTGTATTCCCATTTTATGAGCAACTGTTATGGGGTCTCGGGAAGATTTCATGGAGATGGGGATTTAGGACTCGATTTAGGTATAAAAAAGAATAAAGGTTTGGGTGTTGGGTCAAGTCGGATCGATCCAATTTAGGTAGTGTTGGAGAAAATTTTGGGCTTCTAAAATGTGTGGCCCAATTCAATTTAAAACTAGCTTTTTTTTAATTTATATTTCTTTTGTTTTCTTTTCTATCTTTAATGAGTTAAAAACCTAAACTAAATTTCTAAATTAATTCAAATTGTATAACTAAGCTAATTACCTAACCATAATACTTATAAAAATTAAATGATCCTATATTAAAAGAGAAAACTTAATAACCCAAAACTTAAAGTTAAGAATGTAAAAATGAGCCATTTTTGTGATTTTCATTTTTAATAAAGCAACTAAATAATTAATTAATCCTAAAATAAGAATAAAAATCTAAATGCAATGTATAGTATTTTTGGTATTCTTTGATTTTTAATGGAAATTAAATATGCACAAAAATACAAATAATTAATAAAATTCTACAAAAAATCCTATAAAATTGCAAAAAATGGGAAAAATTATTTTCTGATATTTTATGGGAGTAATTCATGTAGAGCAAAAATCATGTGTTCACAGTAGGAACTATCATCATTTTGGAAGTCGGCTCGAAAGTGGCTCATCTTGTCGACCCTGGGTATGACTTGCTTCCTACCAGCTTGCCTCATAACTCGAAGAGGGATGTAAAGGTAGGTTCAGGAAAGGTTTCTCACCAATTAGTATCAGGAAACCATTCCAACATCCATTGAACATACGCTTCAGTCAAATTATCAAATTGCTAAACCCATCCTTTAACATTCTCAGACTGAGTGAACATGTTAGGGATGTAATTCATTTACTTTGGATGGTGGAAATCACTGTGATCACCCCAGTCCCTTTGCTGAATTTCTTGTTGATATTCACCCATTTGGAGATGCTCTATAAGCCAAAGTTGAAGTAGTAGATTGCAGGCCTTGAAGTGTTTCTCACCTTGTTGACATTTCTCTAAGGCTCGGTATATGCCTGCAAGGATCACGGGTATAATATTGAATGCCTACCCACCAATCCCTTCCATTAGGGTTTTGGTTACCATAGCCAACCTAGTATGAATTCTACCTTTCATCATCGGAAATGCAATCAGACCCAGGAAGAAAAACATGAAGACAAAAACCTTGTGATGGACGTGCCCCAAGGATGTAATGGAAAACTCGTCAAGGTACGCACACTAAGATTTGTTGTGACTGTACCTTTCATACATGTAGTCAAAAGGGACATATGATTCCTTCAGGCATGTCAATTCTGTATTCTTCTTCAAACCCATCATTTTAAGGAAGCCCCTACCTTTGCGATTCTCAAGCATTCGCAAACCCGGAGTTTCCCACACTATACCGACCAGTCCTCCTATCTCCTCCAGCAAAGGTGTCATTTCTATGTCCCCAAAGCGGAACACAGCCCTTTCACAATCCCAAAACAATGTGGCAGCTTCTGTGATCGTATTATTAGGTTAGATCTCCAATAGGGATGGTAAATTTTCCAGATATTTTCTGATGAGATTTTTGTCACTAGAGTGTAAATCTTTCCACCAACTTAGTAATCTTCGGTGGATGTTGGTGACCATGCTGAATCTGGGGACTTCATGCCTCATATTTTTGCGAGGCAAATAAGGTTAGACCCTTACCACCACTAGACTCGGCTATTTAATATCAACAATTAGCATGAAGGATCTAGTTCTCCAAATAAATGCACAAAACATGGTGACGTCCGTTAGGGTTTAGGGAAACCCAATGGACTTTGGAAAAGGCTATCTTAAAGGATTATTATGTGGACAACATAACTGATCCGACTAGGTTTGACCATGATGCATGCACAATTTAAAAAGAATAAGATTTCTTTGGGGTTTTAGACTGGTAGCCTTAAGCGGACAACTCAAGGGGAAAGGCTAAGAATTGTCGATTGCACCGTTGATCGACTAGTTTTACCGTAAATATGCCTTTCCGAATTTAGGGGTAACTATATAAGAAGATTGCAACCACTCATTATAGGCATTTCTATAGTATTTTTTTGGCACGAGTGGAGTGTGATGTCAAGCATGATTATGCAATAATTAAAAGCATGTTGACATGTATTTGTACGTTAAGAAAGCGATAAATACAACAGTTTTATAATTTAAAGCAGTAAAGGAAAGAAACAAGGGAGATATGTCAGTTTTGCTTTTAAAGGAGAAATTAAATGCTCGAAGGAATTAAACAAAGAATTCCACATAGGGAGAGGTACAAATTCACAAGAACAACCTAAAATGGTAAAAACTTAAAATACGTAGCAGAGTCGCCATGTTGTCGCCCCCCCCCCCCCCTTCTTGCGAAATCGGGCTTAAGACATTCGATTGGGACAACTCTTTCCTTTTGGGAAAGGGGTTTTGCATTTTTGAAAAGTCACCACCTAATGATTTTAAGGTTCATTTGGGAACCTATGGGGTTCAACTACAACTATGTTTGGTAACCAGAGATAGGGTAAGGGCTAGAAATTATCCAAGAGGAAGGTGTTAGGCACCCCTTAGGATCCACTAGTATGGTTCCCGGCTAGATAGTTTTGTGAATTTGTGTAATTAGCAAGTAAACTAAGAAGTCTCAAGTAATAGGGGATTTTGAACTTAAACACAAAAGTGTTTGAAAAACAATAAAAGCCAGGTTTTGAAAAGAATTACAATCTAAGCACCCCTTAGGTCCTAGGTTTGTTTATAATATGGATCACATCAATGCAATACCCGGTATTGAACTCCTCAGAAGAGGAGATACACGTGGTATTAGCGCACTGGTTATCATATCTATATCTACCCTTTCAAACCCCGTGAAGGTATTAAAACAAGGATTGGTCTCGACCTCTATTGCATATTGTTACCCATCCCATTCCTATCAGTCCCGGGGGAATTTGGGACTACTATTCCTGTAAGAGGGAGGTTCTAGGCTGACTCTTAGGTTTAAAGGTAAAAGTTTAAGGAGACATACAAAAACATGTAAGACTACATTTAAAGGGGAGACATGTAAGAAATTAGAAGGCTCATGTATACCTCTACATATAGTGCATATAAATAGCATAACTTAAACACAATTAATGTTTGAATTCTAATTTCTAAAGCAGGGTGCTTGAGTCAGAACCAGAATCGTTATATAACTCAGAAAAGAAGTCAAAATCAGGCTTGCCTGATTATTGTAGTAGTTGATAATTAAACAAAGGGTAGTTCTAGTTTTATGTTAAGTAATAACCTAAGGCTTGCCCAGGCTTAAGCAATACTTATTAGTTATTTCGAATCATTAAGAAGTTTGGAGATTAATCTTATTACCTAAACAAGTTATTCTAGGTGTTCAACACACAGAATTATGGCCAATTAGTTCTAAAGACTAAATGAAACTGTTTTATTCCTTTTTACGCATTTGTAGTTAGCCTAAGTGTTCTTAAGTAAATATTAAATGATATCCTAAAGAAATGGTATCTAAATGTAAAGACGTGCATAATGATGTATATATATAGATTCCTAAGCAGGATTTCTATATGCACAAATATTTTAGCGTCTAAAACATGATTTCCAGAATGTGTAAAGAGGATATGCTTGTTAGTGTTGTTTTAGCCTAAAACAGGATCTCTAAGTGTGCATGGCAGTAGGAACATGATTTCAGAAACACTAGTTATAACATATTTAACACAGAATTTGCAAAGAGATATGATAGTGAAATGGACATGCTGAAAACAATAAGTGTAAATCCTAAGGAATATGATCTCTAATGCATGAAATGAATATTACGCATGGTTTCTATTGCGCAAGTACTAATATGAACCTAATAATATGCTTTCTAACCCTTTTTGATCGCATGCATATTTTCCATCCCTTTTCACTAGCCAACCCCATAATTGTTTACAAATTATTATAGACCAAGCGATTGAATTACAAAAGAAGTGCAAAAATAAAAATTTACAATCATAGAAATCCTTATCTTGACTTCCTCTCTAAGTTATGTAATAGATCACTTCAACTCCAATATTATTCCAAAGCCTTGCTTATATCTGGGTGTGTCAGAGTTCCCTAAGGACCTCAAGGGATCCCGAGCAGTGCTCACACCCAGATTTGCATAACCAAATAGAATGAGTGCATTATCGAAGGGCCAGCTATTATGTGTCTAAGTTTAGAGGGAGCTCAGGGGTCTCAAAGCAAGGCTCACAAAAAAGGGACAGAACCTAGATTCTAAGAGTAGGTGAAAGTGCTTGACATAGTTTTAAAAAAGTTTGTTTAAAAACTGGGTTGAATGTGATCAGTAACAAAGTGATTTGAGCGGTTGTAGTGGTAAATAAAACTCAAACTCCCAAGACGGGATAACACATAGAATCAGTAGTCATACAAGGAGGTCGAGGGATTCGGGACACGCAGGCATTTAACAGTAAGCACATAACCCCAATAAGGGTCTTTAGGACTAGTTGGATATGCACAGCAATAGCTGATAGTGGCATGATCATAGGCTAGTCAGAAAACATAAGCACATTGAAGGGATAAGGAATTGGGATGGCAAGTGCACAATATGTGTTAGATAATACGCTTAACGTTAGAGGGGGGTGAATAGCGTTATAATAAAAATAGCGTAAACTTGCGAAATTTAAAAATTGCAGGAAATAAATAAGTGCGATAAGTAAATAAATAAGAATGAACGCACCGATATATCCTGGTTCACCACAACCCGTGGCTAGAAAATAAATTTTAGATTCTCGGACTTGAGGCGTACCTTCATAGATGATCTCGAGTTTATCCCACATCTCCTTGGCGGTTGTGCAGCACGAGATTTTCCTATAGTCATCCGCATTGATCACACAATACAATACATGGATGGCCCTTGCATTATTTTCAACTTTTTTGATGTCCTCGGCATCATATTCATTTTCCTCCTTTGGAACCGTGGTTTCTCCAACTTTCTTTGTCGGTATTGGTTCACCGTTTTTGATGATTTGCCACAAACAAAAACTGTTTGCTTTGAGGAAGATACTCATCCGATCTTTCCAATATGTATAGTTTGTTCCGTCAAATAGTGGAGGGCAAGTGGTGGATTGTCCTTCATCCATCGTTCCTGCGTTCAATATTCTCAACAGAAAAATATATATTGCTCTCAACCGGTTAAGGCTTTCAGAGAGTTAGGCTCTGATACCAATTGTTAGATAATACGCTTAACGCTAGAGGGGGGTGGGAGAATAGCGTTATAATAAAAATAGCGTAAACTTGCGGAATTTAAAAATTGCAGGAAATAAATGAGTGCGATAAGTAAATAAATAAGAACGAACGCACCGATATATCCTGGTTCACCACAACCCGTGGCTAGTCCAGTCCCCGAGAGACTCTCTCGAGATTTCCACTATCTTCGTCAAGCTTACGGGTGCTTAACAAACCGTTACAGTTGCTCAAGGATACCGCACCTTAAGACTTCACTTGCTTGAGGATACCTCACCCCAAGACTTCAACCACTAAGACTTTGGGTACTTAGCAAACCCGACAAATAAGAAGATATGTTCTTCTCAAACAACTCTCTTTTACAACAAATACTCTCTCAATAGAGTGGATAAAGAGAAACCAAATAAGCTCTATGAACAACACAAAGTTGTCTATCAAATGGCTCAACAAAAGCTCTAAAATGATGCTTGAAAATGATCAATATGTATATCAATATATGGAGGAGTTGTGCGTTTAAAATCAGCTCAAAAGACCTCTTTTTATAGGTGAAAAAGTGGTGCTGACCGTTGCTTAATTGATAAATAAAATCCCTGATTCTGTGCTCAGACAATCGATTGTTTGGAGGTGACAATCGATTGTCTGACCAACGTTCAAAAAACAGATTCCTGATTTTAGGCTAAACAATCGATTGTTAAACCTGAATAATCGATTGTTCTTCAACGTTCAAAAATAAATTTAGGATTGTGGGAACGGTCAAAATATAATCGATTGTATGAAGGTGACAATCGATTAATGATAATCGATTGTATGACAAGACAATCGATTGTTTTGATGTTTAAAAACCGGTTGCACACTGTCTCAAAATAATCGATTGTTAAAAGTAGACAATCGATTGTTGACTTCATATAATCGATTGTGTACTTCATATAATCGATTATGTTGTTCCAGTGTTCAAAACTTTGGCAACGGATCGATTATATATCATTGATATACACTGTGTATACCAAAATTGAAAACTTACTTCAAAACCCATTTTGGTTAAAAATGAAAACGTTAAAATCATTTTGTTTGAAGTATATTAAAAATATTTATGATATATATGATTTAATAAAATTATTTACTTTAATAAAATAATTTTATGCATATTTATGATGACCTAATGTTGAGCCAAAAGATAAGATAACTTAAACGTTGTTCTTACATTGGTTCTACCTAACGACCTACATCTTGGGTCTTCGGTCTTGAACTCTTTGGCTCGACTTGGCTTGTCTATGCAATCTCGTCATCAATATGCTTATCGCCATTTGATAGTTTGTCATATTATATCGTTGTTTGACGCTTGACTTCATTGTTTGTCATTTATCAAAACCTATACCTGAAAATCATGCTCATACAACCAAAGCGCACATATCATAGATATACATGATTTCCAACAATATGTAACTAACATAGCATGCCTTGAAAAACACTTAGGGGAGTGCATTAATCTAAAAGGGAAGGGAGACATATTACCATGTTAGTAATGCACCTTAGCAGAACCACAAGCATGAGTAGACCAAAAATGAAAGAAGCTGAAACAAATAAGGTAGCATGTGGTTGTTGGAGCTTTAAAGTAAACTAGGACATGCCACTCAAAGAAGCAAAGTGCAGAAAAGAAAAGTAAATAGGATTCTACAATTTAGACTTGGCCTTCACCCGGCTAGACAAAGTAGTAGCACACGTAGTAATAGAGAAAGAAAGAGTTTTGAGTGTGTAAGCGTGTGTTCCGAACTCGATTGTTCGTGTCTTGCTACTGAAAACATTAGGGTATTTATAGCTTTAATAAAAAGTAGAAAAATAAGGTAACAAGTAAAAAGTTTAACACATATATGGAAATAATCACAATCAGAATAAATTAATACAAGTACTTACATTTAATCAAAGAATTACTGCTAAACGGATCCTAATAGGGATAATTAAGGAAAGAGAATCAATTTGAGAAAGACTGATCTCTGACCATACAGGGGATAGTAAAAGTATATAGGAAACAATCGAGTCTAAGTACAGTAGATATACTTAATTTTGGTGAAAAGATTCAGGGGGTGAAATGTCACAACAAGTAAAGGAAGGAATCAATCACTTAAATAAGCGAGTAAAATTAGGGGTATTAAGAAACCTTGCAATTAAACCGTTAAAATCAATCAAGAAGTGGTCATGATTCTGCACTTCAACATATAAATAGAAAGGAATGCACTAGTGTATTAGATATTCAGGGTCACATATATTAACAAAAATGATCAAACTAGATGAACATAAACATACATGAGTGACATGAATAGGTTAAGGACTATTCAAAGCATGATAATCAACAAGGTCAAAGATTCATGGATCGTACGTAGAACCAAAGTGAAGAAATTAGTCTAACAGGTAAAGAAAGTCAGAAACAAGTAAAGAACTCATTAACCTCACGGTAATGAGTGAGGAAACCTTTTGAGCAATTAGAGTTTATGCAAATAGTCAAGTTAAAAAAATGGTAGAACTCAGTACCAAAAAAGTTAAACAAGAAAACGGATTCAAACACAAAGAACCTAATCGAACCAAACATGCGTATAAAATAAACAAAGAGAGACCCAGAACCACAAATAAAACCGAAAAACTTGGGTTTTTAACACGATGAACAAGGTAGAAGAAAAACATAAGCAAATCATTTAAACATAGTAAAACAACACTAAAAATTGGAGAAGCGATCTTTCAAAAGAGGTTGAGAAAACCATAATCGTTGAAACCAAAGAATCACTTTGAAAAAAATTGGAGAACCTTTGAGAAAACATTAAGGAGTTCATAACATACATAGATCTAAGATAGATCTGAAAGAAAAATTGAAAAGCTTCTAAGCTGGGGTTTCAGAGAACCCAGAAAAGTGAGAAAAACTTCAAAATAATACCGATCTAGCCAGAAAATCCATGGATCCGGCTTTATCGGCCATGGATGGTCGGAAAAGACCATAGAAAAAAGTCGAGCAAGATCTGAGTTATATCTCTTTGAGATCTTTCCATGGAACCATAAAGATAAACAAACAGGTGCCATAGGAGGCTGGTACACCTCTCAAACAGCCATGGGGGTCCATGGCTTCGGTAGGGATTGAAAGGGATTAGGGTGGATTTGGGTGGCGGCGGCTAAGATTTACGTGAGGTTGCAAAGATTTTTGGGAGGAGAGGGGATTCTAAGGCGGTGAATTGTAACAAATGAGAGGTTTTTCGGGTCGTTTTCGGATTAATTATGGTAAGGTGACATGGTAGCCGTTGATCTAAATGATCAATGGCCTCGATTAAAAGGTAGGTAGGGATCTGGTTTTGGGTTGAATTTAAAAGGATTAAGGGTCGAGTTTAAATTAGAAATGGGTCGCGCAATTGAGTTTGATTTGGGGTTAAATTGAAAGCCAATTTGGGCTAAAATTTAAATAACCACTTTTTCCATTTTTAATTTTTAAAAAATAGTAAATTGTTTCTGGAAGTAAATTTAAAATACTAAAATAATTTATAACATGGAATTATCAATTTACAAAATACCAGACTCAATTTTATGAGTATAAGACACAATTAATCATTAAAATGGCTAATATTGCAATTATGTGCAATTTAGTTTTAAAAATACTAAATAAATTTGTAAAAATTATTTTAGCCATATTTTGGCATAAATATGAAAATCAATAGATGAATTACGCAAATAATATTTTTGGACATAGTTATTGAGATTTTATGGATGAAAAAGAGAAATAAATCAATTTAAAAACCTTAAAAATTATAGAAAATATAATAAAACTCTTGGACATGCTTATATATGAATATATATGCTATTTTGAAAGTATTTTTCATATTGAAAAATATATAGGAATAATTGGGTATCAACATAACCAAATCAATACAGAAGTCAACATATTTGTCAGGTGGAATCCGCGATAGATCTACAGGAAACACCTCTGGAATCTCACAAAAAACTAGTACCGAATCCATGGAAGGAACCTACGCACTAGAATCGCGGATATAAGCTAAATAAGATAGACAACCCTTCTCAACCATACGTTGAGCCTTTATATACGGGATAATCCTGTTGTTCGAACGACAAGGAGACAACCTCCACTCTAATAGAGGCGATCCCAGCAAGGCTAAGGTCATCGTTTTGGCATGACAAGGTGATAGCCAATCCATACCCAAGATGACTTCAAAATCTACCATATCAAGAAGTAGAAGATGTACGCTAGTCTCAAGACTCCCAATAGTAACCACACACGAATGATAGACACGATCTACAACAACAAAATCTCCCATATGTTGTGCCACATAAATAGGAGAACTTAGAATCACGAGTCACAACCAGATATGAAGCAAAATAGGATGACACATAAGAATAAGTAGAGCCCGGATCAAACAGAAGTGAAGTATCTCTATGGAAAATTGGAACAATACATGTTATAACAGTGTTAGATGACTCCGCCTCACGCCTAGCTGGGAAAGCATAAAACTAGGCTAGGACCCGCCACTCTGAACTACATCTTTTGGACGGGCTCTAGCAGGCTGGCCTCGACCATTAACGACCTGACCTCTACCTCTAGTTGTATGACCCTTGCCCCAAGCTGGCTGAGCGGGTGGTGAAGCAACTGGTGCTGAAATCATGGCATGAGAACTCTATTGTGGTATGCCGCCCAATAATATCTAATAGGACCTCCTCATATGCCCAATACCACCATACTTAAAATGCTCATCCTACTGTTATGGTTGCTGAAACTGAGCCTGACCTAAACGGGCCGAATAATCACGATAATAACTCTAAGTCGGAGTTGCACTGATAGGAGTTGATGGTGCACTATAGGTTGGTTGTCCATAATAAGGAACATAAGGACCACGAATCCTCGAAGCACCATGGAATACCTGAAGAACAGACTGAAATGGCCTAGGAGGATAGCGTCTACCAAAAGTACCCTTACCTCCAGATGAGGCACCACTAAAACCATCAGAATGTTGAGGACTTTTTTGCTTGTCCTTAAGGACATGGTGGAGAATGGTAGTTCCAAGTAGGTTTTGGAGATGATGGGGTTTGTGGATACAGGGTCATATTTGTGCGCCCAATGTGGATGTGCTTCGTGAGTTGATTCTTGAGGAGGCCCATAGTTTCCGGTATTCTATTCATCTGGTGCCTCCAAGATGTATCAAGACTTGCGACAACATTATTATTAAAGAAGGATATAGTTGCATATGTATCTCGGTGTCTAAATTATCAACAAGTAAAAATCAAGCATCAGAGACCTGGTGGTTTGCTTCAGAAGTTAAAGATTCCTGAGTGGAAGTGGGAGCGTACCATTATGGATTTTGTTGTTGGACTCCTACGGACTCAGAGAATGTTCGAAGCGGTATGGGTCATTTTGGATAGTTTGACCAAGTTTGCTCACTTCATTCCTATGAAAGTTACCTATTCTTCAGAGCAGTTGGCTGAGATCTACATCCGCGAGATTGTCTATCTTCATGGTGTGCCCGTAGCTATCATTTCTGATCGAGGTACATAGTTCACCTCACACTATTAGAGGGAAGTACAACGTGAGTTGGGTATGTAGGTTAAGTTGAGTACAACATTTCATCCCTAGACAGATAGATAGTCTGAACGCACTACTTAGATATCTAAAGATATGCTTCGTACTTGTGTTATGGATTTTGAGAGTCCTTGGGATCATCTCTTGCCAATTGTAGAGTTTGCGTACAAGAACAACTATCGTTTGAGCATTCAGATGGCTCCCTATAAGGCATTGTATGTGAGGTAGTGTCGTTCGCTAGTTGGATGGTTTGAACGAGGGGGAGGCTTGGTTGTTGGGTACAAATTTTTTACAGGATTCCTTGGATAAGGTCAAGATTATTCAGGATCGACTTCGCACGGCTCCATCTAGGTAGAAGATTTATGAGGACCATCGAGTTTGTGATGTTGCATTCATAGTTGGAGAGAGGGTATTGCTCTGGTTTTCACCCATGAAGGGTGTCATAAGGTTCGAAAGAAGGGCAAGTTGAGCTCTAGGTATATTGGACCCTTTGAGATCCTTGACAGAGTGGATGAGGTGGCTTACAAGCTCGCATTGGCACCTAGTTTATTAGCAGTCTATCCAGTGTTTTATGTGTCCATGCTCTAGAAGTATCACAGCAATTCGTCCAATGTGTTAGATTTCAGCTCAGTCCAATTAGACAAGGATTTGACTTATGAGGAGGAGCCGGTGGCTATTCTAGCTTGGCAGGTCCGTTAGTTAAATTCTAAGAGTTATCCTTCAATTTTAGTGTAGTGGAGAGGTTACTGGGTCGAGGCAGCCACTAAGGAGTCCGAGTCGGACATGCGGAGTATATATCCACACTTTTTTACCAGTCCATGTACTTTTCTATGTCCATTCAAGGAAGAACATTTGTTTTAGGGTTGGAGAATGTGATGACCCGATAGGTCATCCAGAGTTTTAACCCTTAATTTTATCTTTCGAAACCTCAAATAGCTCCTATTAGCCTTTTTCTATTTGCATGCACAGTTCGTGTCTTTTTCTTGAAGGATTTTATGTGAAACATTGATTAAAATGTAAATTTGTGCCTTAAAAATTCATTTGAGCTTACTTCGGTCAATTTTTTGAGTTAAAGGACCCCGTGAGCCCTTATTGTGATTTGGGACTTGGGCATATAACAGAATCAAATTCAGAGGTCCCTAGCTAGAGTTATCGCAATTTGTTAAAAGTCGAAGCTTAAAGGTTTAATGAATTTATAAATTTGACTAAAGTTTGACTTTATTGCTACCAGATCCGAATTTTAGTTCCGGAGCTTAGTATTGGTTTATTGTTATATTTATGACTTGTCTCTTATGCAAAATTTAGTGCAAACTAGAGTTGATTTCGCGTGATTTGGACGTTTGGTTGTTAAATAAAAGTTGTTAAGATTTATTGAAAATTTCATTCATTTTGGTGTCAGATTCATAGTTCTAGGTGTTATTTTAGTGTTTTGATTGCGCGAGCAAGTTCGTATTATGTTTTTAGAATTGTGTGCATGTTTGGTTTGGAGCCCCGAGGGCTCGGGTGAGTTTCAGATATGTTTCAGACCATTTTGCACTTAGGGAAAATTGTTTGTTTTGATTTCTGCTGGTGTCTCGTAAAAGCTTCTTCGCCATCACAAATGTCACACCCCAAATTCGGGGAGCGTGACAGGCGCTCAACCGAGTGAAACCGGCTGAGCAATCCTGTTAGATTTCTTTCTACCCAAACACATCCATGAATAAACAGGAAATGTACTCCATTAATCAAACTCTGAAAAGATTTCATTAACGACCACAATTTCCACTTTCATTAGCGGTTTCATTCATAATTTCAAAAATATTACAGGTTTAAAGATTTAATGAAAAACATGTTTCCAAATGCTAGCATTTCTAGTTTTGAGTCCCAACACCAAACATCACCTACAATCTGTTTATGGAGCCTCTAACTATAATAGAAGAATAATATGAAAATGCTGATAACAAGGCCCCAGCAATACCTCAAAACAAAAAGTACATGAGAAACAAAAGATACATGACCTCGAAATGATGTAGGGCTCACCAAGTCATCTAGTAAGAGAGTGTACCAATATCACTGAACAATATTGTCTGATATGGGACCACCTGCATCCATTAAAGATGCAGCAACCCTGGTAAAAGGGATGCTAGTATCGTCGAATAGCACCAATATGTACAACTAAAAGTCCTCTTTCAAAATAGAATGCCAAAGTGAGAAAGGGAACCATAGGAACAGCAAGTCACAATCAACAATATCCAAATGCCTAATTGAAACATGAAAATTTTCAAAATATAAAAATAATATATATTTTTGTTTGGAATATCATTAGCACTGATAAACCCTCGTATCTTTAGCACGGAGTCCGATCACGCCCAATCGGCTAGGCCATCGCCCCACGAAAAATGCAGTTTGACATGTGATGCGAAAGAAAGGTGTTACCAAGTGTAGTACCACCATGTGTGGAATATGTTGTTTGATCTCCACCCTATCGGCTAGGCGGCCTTTCCACATATACCGAGTGGGTTAATATTTTTTCCAATTCACAGTCATTACCAGGTTCATCCCAATAAAGGGAAATAATTAAAATTTCGCCAATATTTCCAATTCATCCTAAATAAGGGGAATAATCACAATCCACCCATATACCGGCACGTGTAGTTTCATATGGGCCTTGTGACCCACTCTTCCTCGGCTTACAAATGATACTCCCAAAAATATGTTGGTTTGTACACAAGGAAGAAAAAGTACAAATGTATTCACCTTATCATCTTTCACATTGTATAGATCTTCATTAGTATTTTCAACCACTCACAATAAAAATATTTCCTTGGCTTTTTGGGCCATTCATAAGATTCTTTATTCATGGTACGATAGCCACATTTCATATTCCACACTTTCACTCCTATATTTTTTAGGATCACTATCAAACATCAACATGTAGAATATTTCGAAAATCATAAACCTCAAATTCATTAGCAATGGAAACATTAAACAAAAAAAGTTTCTTCCCAAAGATGGGGCATACCGACCAATAGTAGAAACACACATCATAATCATAAAAAAGCAACACACCATTTATTCATGAAATACTCTTTTCCAAAGAACGACAATGTACAAATTTCACACCTGGGTATGTAAGAGCTTGAGTCCCATTGGATATATTTATAAGCAAATAACTATTTAAAACAATCAGTTATGCGCATGAATTGAGTACAAGAGCTTTTAGGCAATTCAATTTTAGAAGTCATTGTAAAATATTTGAGTTTGAGGCTCATTTCATAATGTTTCTTACATCCTCTCATTTCATTGGCACCACTAGCCACATTTATAACTTAAATTCTTGGTACGTGGGCCACATACTATATCCCCAGTTCACTTATTTCATTTTTAAATAGCTTTATAGATTAGCAACAACAATACATTTCAAATTAAGACTTTAGGTGCACATATGAGCAATTAAGAGCCTTAAGCATCTCGAGTTTTTCTAACACAACTTGGCATACTAGCTTTAATTTAAAACACGGCTCAAAGCCATAATATTTCAATATGCAATCCATACTTTGAACATATATCTTTCAACACAAGGATCATTTGGAATAGTCAAATTTGCAAGGGATAACCCGAAATATAGGAATTAGGAACTTGAGCCAACCATACTCGAAACTTAGGGGAATATAATGGAGTTTGATTCTAAGAGAGAAAGTTTAGCCAACATACTTTGTTTGAGCTTTCTTTAAATTACTACGACGCCCTAACACTTCTACCAATAACAATCTATAGGAAGATAGTGAAAATCGGTTAAAAATTAGAAAGATTCCCATAATGTAACTCTCTTAAGAATTTTGTCAAACACCTAACATCCCTTCCTCCATCAATGAATTTTAGCAAGAAACTACCCAAAATGTTCATTAACCTACATACCACAACCTAGTGTCACATGCATGGCCTATTTCCATCCCCACAATATATTTGAACTAATAACCTCTTGCATGAAAGCTTAGGAGTAGGGCTTACCCGGTATGATAATGATCTAGTGGTTGGCTTCCTTGATCCTTGAAGATTGGTGCAAGATTCGATGATTGAGATGCTAGGTTTTCTCCTTATCTATCTAAAATGTTCTTACCTCTCTCTAGACTCAAGAAAATCGACCCAAATTAATCCATAAAGACTATTATGTCAGGTTATAAAAATAGAAAAATGGACCCTCTGAACTTAGGTTTGCGACCACAAAAGCGACCGCACAACTCAAATTGATGCTCAAGATAGGGATGTTTTGGGTTGGGTTTGTGCTAGGTCGGCGGCTCGCTGACCTGTTCAGCGGTTGCACAATGCAATTCAAACCTATTCTGCGGTCGCATAGTCAACCGCAACAGGGCATCCAATATTTCCCTATTTCTGCCTCACTCTGCGGACGCGTAGTGGACCGTAAAAATGCTTAGTTCTGCCAAATATTTTCCTTCACTCCCCATTGCACTCTGCATAACTCGGCACCACCAAACCTTAAATTCCTTAGCAAAAAATTTTGGGACCTTACAGCGAAGATACTCCTGCGATCGTGAAACATAAATTGGGAATGTGGGAGAATTTTTCTATGCGAACGCAAGGAGATGGACACAAACATGGAGCAGTGGGGGGGTCATCCCTTCGAGAAGGCATTCTTACCTTTACGAACGCATAATTTTATAGACCTTGGGGGTATTGGGTTGCAGTGCTACGTGAACGTGATGGTTAAGGGGAGAACCACTGGGAATACAAAGCTCTTCTCGTAAACTAGTAAGCCATTTTGGCTGCTACACTCTGCTATTGCATCGGGCCCTTTCCGAACGCGAAGAAGGCCTGATGCCCAGTGACTTAAATGTTTCAAAATTGGGATTTCATCCATTTTTCATAATATTTACATTATATCTCGGCCTAGAGGTAATTTGGAGGAGAGATTTCAACACTCATTCATAGATAGTATACTTTAACTCATTTTCATCCATTTCTAACATCACCCATTAATTGGTACCCTTAATCTTTGCTCTTCCATGTTAGAAAATTAGGGATTTTGGAAGAATTGGAGGTTTTTCAAATTCGGGATTTAGATCTCAATTTTGGGTCAGATTTCAAAACTAATTACATAATTGAGCTCGGGGTTGAATAGCTAAATAGGTTTTGGTCCTAATTTCGGGTTTGACCAAGCAGGCCCGGGGTTGACTTTTTGGTAAAAATGTGGAAATCCTAACTTTATGCATTGTAATTGATTCACTTAGCATTATTTGACATTATCGAGTCGATTATGGTTAGATACGAGTGGGTTGGATGCGGATTCTAGAGGAAAGGCCCCGATAGAGTTCTGAGTTGACTGCGGAGTGAGGTAAGTATTGGGTTTAACATTAATTTGAGGGAATTAGGAACCCTTGAACTATGTGTTATGTGAAATTCATGTGTTGTGGCATACATGCGAGGTGATGTCTTCTTAAATGCTGCCGAATAACTTATTTCCATGATTTCTCACATTTCATTAGTTATTTCCTTCCATTCTTAACAGGTACGTGCTTTAAATACTTCCCATGCCTTTATTTTCTACTTGTCACTTATTATTCTCGTGTAAAAAATGTTAGATTTTCCCATGCTTTCATGACTTACTGCTATTTGCCTTAAATGTCTTACTTGTACCATTAGTTGTCGTTTATTGAACTTTCTTACCATTTAGTATTCATTATAGTGGATTCTTAATTTAAGACGAGCTATCCTTTATATTTCTTCTTCATATCCATTACTCGTAGAGGACTATTGTGATTTAAGTTGTTAAATTAAATGCACTTATTGATTTATTCATATTGTACGGAGAGATTGGGTTGTGTGTCGCGATATGTGAAATATGGGTGGGTTGATATGGCGAAATAAGGTTAAATCAATATTGATATAGTGAGATCATGTTGCGTACCACAACAGGTGAAGTAAGGGTGAATTATGATATTGATTCTGATTATATGGTGGGATCAAGTTGCACGCTACAACATATATTTATTTATTATTGTAGATATTATTGTGATGGAATAAGGTAGGATTGTGTTGTTCGATGGAATTGGTTGCACCGTAATAATTTATGTGTTTCTATTTCCTTATCGTGTTGTGTTGGCTTCAGTATTTTCATACGAGACTCTAAGGATTGGTATTTCTTGCATTTGTTGGTTTTCCTTCGGAGGTTGAGTTATTTCCATGTATCAACTATTTTAATTCGTTCCTGAATTTTCTTTCCTGCCATTATTTTTATATTTCATACATGTTATTATAGGTAGCTCCTTAGCCTCGTCACTACTTCATTGATGTTAGGCTCAGAACTTATAAAGTACATGGGCTCGGTTGTACTCATACTACATTCTACACTTCTTATGCAGATTTTGGATTTAGTCCTAGCGGCGGTTCACAGATTGCTCGAGTCGGTGATTTAGTGGAGACTTGAGGTACAGCTGCTCTGCTTCCGCAACCTTTGAAGTCCCCTTCTTTTTATCTCAGCTATGCATTTTCTCTCAGGCAACTCTATTTTTATTCAAACCCTTAATTAGTATTATTCTAGTAGCTCGTGCACTTGTGACACCACATTTGGGCTATATTAGAGATTTCGGTTGTTATAATTTCAGCTCTTTACTTCAGAGTTTATCTCAATTATTTTGAATTTATTATTATTATTTAATTTGAACCATTAAAAAATGACAAATACTCTAATGTTGGCTTGCCTTGCGAGTGAACTGTTAGGCGCCCATCACAGTCTTGAAGTTGGGAATTTCAGGTCGTAACATGTATATAAACCAATACTATTTCAAAAGAAGGAAAATATATGTAATTACCTGGGGCTTATCGTATAGACTAAAGAATATATGCCAATTTTTTGAATAAAAACGGCATTTATCACTAGGAAACACCAGAAACCTTTTAACCCTTTTTGTTTCCCTGTTGTGTGTTGGCTAAAATGGATTTTCTCCTTTTCCTTTTTTACCCCTTTTAGCTTCTGGTTAGTTTTAGCCACAGCTTTGTTGCGTTCCCCTTTCCCTTTTCTCTTTGGGATTTTTACATATACATCCCATATAGCAAACCTTATAATCACTCATGTTTAAGGTTTATGTTTATTACATTTAAGTATACCACCTTTCAATTTATGTACCAAAATTATATTTAAGGTTAATAATCAACTCACTAATTATTTGCTTGATTTGTGGAACAAAATCTTTTCAAACTAATTAATTAGAGGCTTGATTTTCAAACCACGCCCCTTCCCTGTCATCTTCTTCAGCACACCCATCGTCCTCCCCTTCGTCCAAACTCACCGTCACGTCCAGCAGCGAACACCACCATCCATCATCGTTGGTGCTTCGTCGTCTTCTCCAGCCACCCTTGAACCAGTCGCCAGCTCCATAGCCAAACGATCACTACCTTCTCCGGCTATCGTCAACCTCCACGACCAGCTAAAATTGTCAACCCCGCCTCCAGTTGTTCAATGAACCAGACGAGACCCCCCCCCCCTCCAGTTGCTGTCCGTCGTCAACCTGGCGAGCAGTGGCGAAACTCCATAGTCACAACCATGGACGACGACCACTGCTGCTGTCCGAGTTCCAGCTCGTCTATGAATGAGCAACAACACTCACAACAGTCCATCCAACCTCTAATAGTTCAAATCCGAGTTCGTTCAATTTTCAGATTTTTCTTTCGAGATTATTTCATTCTTTTGATCTATTTTTTATTATTGTTCTTGGTTTAAAGTGTCGGTTGTAATCTTGTTTTGTTCATTCTATTTTTCAGATTATCAGTTCTTTGTTTAAAAGTGTTGTTTGTAATCTTGTCTTGTTCATTAGTCCTTCCTCACACTGGAAAGTACCGCATTCTTGCTTGAAGAAGTTGTAAACTTGTCAAACAGTCTCAAAGCCCAAACATTATCATGCAATCACATATAAATTCAGAACTATGTTCGCGAACACTGTGAAACTAGATACCAAGCATCAAGAAGTTTGAGACTGGATCAAATGCAAGTTCATGAATGCCATGAACGTCGATCAGAAACGAGAATTTTTATGGCACAATAATGTACAAACTTGAACCTGTACTGTGAAACACATATTAGCAGACAACAAAACCATGTTTGGAATTGCTTGAACATAATCGTTTATATGTACATACAAGTAATTACAATTAACTACAAAGTTCATATAACTACAAAAATTTGATTACAGTTTAAAAATACACCGGAAACACTGCATATAACATTAACTACATTTACCTACATTTGACTACATTTTAAAAACTCACTGGAAACACTTCGTATAACCTTAACTACATTTACCTACATTTGACTATATTTACCTACACTTCGTATATATATATATATATATATATATATATATATATATATATATATATATATATATATATATATATATATATATATATATATATATATATATATCTTATGTAAATCAAACACTCAAAAATCCCTTCCAAGCTTGACGTTATTTCCAAGCTTGACAGTAGGTTCTCATTTAAGAAAGTATGATTAATTGAAGGGATTTTTACCTTAACTGAATTAGCATTTATTTGGTACAAAATCAAAGATTAATTAGGAGCCATAAATACAGGCGTTATTTTAGGCTACAAATTATTTAATATAGATTTGAGCCTTAATAAATGGCGTTATTTTAGGGTGCAACATCAGCAAAGATTTAAACTCACTGAAAACACTTCATATAACCTTAACTACATTTACCTACATTTGACTACATTTTAAAAACACACTGGAAACACTGCATATAACCTTAACTACTAACCACATTTGACTACATTTTAAAAACACACTGGAAACATTGCATATAACATTAGCTTGCATTCACATCTACAATTTTATCCGATGTATCAATCGATAATTGTTCTGCAATTGTAGACTGGAGTTAATTGTAGTTTTTTGGAGTTAATTTGTAGTTAATTGGCAAAATGTACTGTTGAATCAAATTTGTAGTTAATTGTACTAATGTAGTGACTACAATTACCTACAATTGCATATAACTACACATCTATACTACATATAACTACAATTGCATAACTACAAATTGTTGGAAGTCCAATGCTACATGTACTGTTGCAGTACATTTTGCGCTGTTATGTTTTCGGATTAAACTTCTTGTCTTGAACAATGAAGAATAATGAATTGACGCTGCATAGAAATGCCATTTGTAGTTTTCAGCAACTCATACCATCCAGTAGATACAAGAGAAGGAGCGGATGCAAGTTCTACAAAATTAACAGAAAAGAAACTATATCGACCTATAGTGATTATTTCAAGTTAGGAGTTTGGTTGAGTGAGCAGATAAAATATAGAAATTTCAACTATGGAACAGAACCTAGAAACTGGATGCTAGAAGAATGAGAGGCCTATTTTCAAACAAGTAAAAGAAGAAAAGTTTCTGAAAATCTGTTGCCTTAAGCTCTTACCGTGATTCTATACACAAATATGTTCCTCAAATGCCTCTCATTGCGTCGAAAACACTAGGACATGCATAAATTTTTCCTTCCATTAATAATCATGGCCACTGTACCATGATTACTTTTTCCTTATTAAGAGCGGCTAATCATTAATAATCAGGAGAGATTAAGAGTATTTAATATGTTACCTTACATGATTTAGCATTTATTTGGTAGAAAATCAAACATTAATTAGAAGCCATAATGATAGGCATTACTTTAGGCTACACTTTATTAAGAATCGTTTTTACCCTTAATTATCTATCGATAATTTAGGATGGAAAATCAGCCATTATTCCGTGTGGTATATATTATGTTACAAAAACATGGGATATGAGGGTAATAACCAAACAAGGCACAATAATGGTAATAAGGTTTGCTATATTGAATGTATAGTTTTCTAGTTCGCTTTCCAATGGGCTTAGCCCATTCTCCTATTACCCGTTTTTTTAATTTAGTTAAAGACTTTTATGCCTTTATTAATATATAGGATATTACATATTTCCCACCATATGAAATTCGGTCCTCGAATTCAAATTAAGTATATACATGTAGACTAAAATAAGTGAGGATTGTTGACTGGCATAGCATCTTCTACTTCCCAAGTAGAATCTTCAATGGTATGATGTTTTCATACACTTTAACAAACACAATTTCCTTTGACCGTAGTTTTCTAAGATACCTTCTTTTCGAGCAGTATAGTCGGAGCTCCAAGCACCTAAGATAAGTCTTATATATATTTTTTTACCATTGAGACATGAAGCACTAGATGAATAAAAGATAACTCAGGAGGAAGTGCCAAACGATAAGCCACAGCTCCCACTTGATCTAGTATCTCATACGGTTCTATAAACCTAGGGCTCAACTCGCCTCTTTTCCCAAACTGCATCACACTTTTCATGGGGGAAACTCGTAGAAACACTTATCCTCAATTGTGAACACTAAATCTCTTATTCTCTCACTACATAAGACTTTTATCTACATTGAGCTGTGAGCAACCTCTGCCTGATTAATTGTACCTTGTCAATAGCTTCTTGTACTAAGTCGGGTCCCGATAAGTTAGTCTTCCCAACTTCAAACCATTTGATAGGAGAACATTATTTTCTATCATACAATGCTTTGTACGATGCCATTTGAATACATGACTAGAAGCTATTGTTGAAAGAAAATTTAGCTAAAGGTAGATAAAAACCCAACTACCTCCAAACTCAAGAATACAAGCTCTCAACATATCCTCCAAGATTTGTATAGTATGATCTGACTGCCTGTTTGTCTATGGATGAAATGCATTACTAAGATATACTTGTGTACCCCATTCTCTTGAAAATATATCCAGAATTGTGAAGTAAATTGTGATCCTCTATAAGAGATGATGGATACATGAACTCCATAAAGTCGGACAATTTTGTTCATAAATATCTATGCATACCTCACTCCACCATATATAGTCTTCACCATCAAAAAGTATGTTGATATGTTAGTCAATCCAAAATTACCCACACAGAATCATCACCTTTAAGAGTACGTGGTAGTCCGGTCACAAAATAAGAACAAAAACCCAGTGAAATCCCACATGTGGGGTCTGGGGAGGGTAATAAGTACACAGACCTTACCTCTACCCCGAGGGAGTAGAGAGGCTATTTTCGAAAGACCCTTGGCTTAGAAAGATAAAAAGAGACAAATAAATCAGTACCATCAATAGAAAACATAGAAATAATAACGGTTTCATAAGAATTAGAAATAGATGAAAAGTAATTGTTGGAAACACGTTCTCAAGACCTTATACTAAAACGTGTGTTCTTATGTGTAGGTTTTGATGAATGACAAACAAGCGCAAATTGATATATGACGAAGTTCAAGTACAAGCGCACAATTGGTGGATAACAAGATTCAAGCACAAGACAAAGTTCTATAGTTCAAATGAGTCGTTCTTAATTGTGATCTTGATCCGACAACTTGACTCATGACATGGCTTCTCTCGTAAAACTATTTTTTACAAAATCATGCATATTTAATTTAATGCTACATGATTTTAAATCATGCATATTTACTTCAGTCAAAATGATTTTAAACATGCCTCTAAAATCTGGACTAAGATAATAGATTATGTACTTATGATAATCGATTATGTTAAGCCAAGACTGCATGACAATCGATTGTGAACTAATGATAATCGATTGTGTTAAGGCAGTGAGCATCAGGTTTTTCAAAACCTGCATGACAATCGATTGTGAACCTTATGACAATCGATTGTGATGAGGCAGTGTCCATCAAAGTTTTTCAAAACTCAGAATAATCGATTGTGAAGCTAATGACAATCGATTGTGAAGAGACAGTGTCCATCAGATTTTTAAAAGACACAAAATAATCGATTGTGAACATATGAACAATCGATTGTGTTGAGGCAGTGTCTTCCGGACTTTTTCAAAGTTACTAAATAATCGATTGTGAGTATATAGCAATCGATTGTCACGAGGCAGTGTCTAAAATGATTTTCAAAGTCTGATAAATAATCGATTGTTAACATTGCACAATCGATTGTGAAGCTGACCGTTGTCGTAAAGTTTTCAAATACCGTCAGGTAATCGATTGTTGATTTTGTACAATCGATTGTTGATATTAAAATCTGGAAAAGATTTTTTGAACGTTGCTGAATAATCGATTGTTGAGTTTGTACAATCGATTGTTGAAATTAAAATCTGGAAAAGATTTTTTGAACGTTGCTGAATAATCGATTGTTTTACGTAAAATCTGGAAATGATTTTTTGAACGTTGCCAATAATCGATTGTTGATCTTGGACAATCGATTGTTAAGCGTAAAATCTGGGATTGATTTTTGGTACGATTGGCAAACAATCGATTGTGGCTTCCTGACAATCGATTGTCACAGAGTAAAATCAGCAACTCTTAATTGGCAATTAGGCAACGGTAATGCCAAGTTTTTCAACTATAAATACAGCTTCATTTCAGTGTTTTAAACAAAACAACACACAACAACTGATCATTCTATTACTATAAGCTTGCATACTATTGTTTATCATTTTATATTCATTCCATAAAGCTTTTGAGAGCCAAAGTCTTGTCCATAGTTGTTGTCATCTTGAGCTTACTCATATCTACTCATTAAGGAGTGTTTTGTTTGAGTGTTTAGTGTTTTGTACACTTGTAAGAGAATTGTGATTCTCTTGTTGTAAGGAACTTGTGTTTCCTTGGTTGAAGTCTTGGAGTGTTGTATCTCCGAGCAAAGGTGTTAAGGCTTGTGTCCTTAAGTTGTAAAGGTTTGTTGAGCACCCGTAAGCTTGACAAGTTAGTGGAAAATCTCGAGAGAGTCTCTCGGGGACTAGACTAGCCACGTGTTGTGGTGAACCAGAATACATCGGTGCGTTCTTTCCTTTTGTTTATTTAACGCACTTAATTATTTCCTGCAAATCTTAATTTCCGCAAGTTTACGCTAAATTTTATTATAACGCTATTCACCCCCCCCCCCTCTAGCGTTAAGCGTATTATCTAACAATTGGTATTAGAGCCCAACTCTCTGAAGACTTAACAGTTTGAGAGAACCATCCATGGCTTCTACTCGTGACTCTTTTGCAGGAATTGATGAAGGACAATGCTCCACACGACCACCTCTATTCAACGGTACAAACTACACGTACTGGAAAGAGAGGATGAAAATTTTCGTTCAAGCAAACAACTTTCATCTCTGGAAGGTGATAATGAAGGGAAATCAAATTCCAACCAAAAAGGTTGAAAACGAATGGGTTCCCAAGTCCGAAGAAGAATATGACGCGGATGATATCCGAAAGGTTCAAAATAATGCTAAAGCAATTAATTTATTATATTGTGCTGTAAATGCTGACGATTACAGGAAAATATCGTGTTGCACAACGGCAAAAGAAATGTTGGACAAGCTGAAAATTACGTACGAAGGTACGGACCAGGTAAGGGAAGCTAAAATTGATTTCCTAACCCATGCTTATGAATTATTTCACATGAAGGAAGGTGAAAAGGTGGATGAAATGTTCGAACGATTTTCAATAATCGTAAATGACCTACATGCCCTCAAGAAGACATTCACGGATAGAGAACTTGTTCGAAAAATTCTTAGAAGTCTCACTCCGGCATGGCGATCAAAGGCCGACGCAATTCAAGAATCCATAGGCGTCTCAAATGTCACAATCGACGCATTAAGAGGTAACCTTAAGACTTATGAATCTACAATACTTAACCCTCTTGTTGATGATCAAAGGAGGCAAAGAATAGCGCTTAAGGCAAGCACAACTCAACCTCAAGTTGATGAGGACGGAGACAACGAGTTTGGACTCGTTATCAAGAGATTTCAAAAGTTCATGCAAAAGGAGTATGAACGAAAGGGCAAAAAGCAAGGCGAGCAAATAAAGTGCTATGAATGTGGTGAAACCGGGCACATCAAATCAAATTGCCCAAACATCAAAAAGGAGAAGAAACCTTTTAAGAAGCAACGTGCATACATTTCTTGGGGAGGAGACTCCGGAGATGAGTCAAGCGAAGAAGAAGAAGACGAAGCCGCCAACCTTTGTCTTATGGCGCAAGAAGACAAGCAAGATGAGGTATGTCAAATCTCTTCTAAAAACTTCTTTACTCTTGAAGAAATGCGAACTGCTTTTGATGAGCTATATACTGAATTTATTAAAGCTTCAAAAACTGTCAAGAGCATAAAAGAAAATGCTTCTCTAAAAGAAAAAGATTTTCAAAAACAGCTTTCTTTGAAAGAAAAGGAGTTAGAAAAACTGGTTTTAGAAAATGAGAAGCTGAAAGTGGAAAACAAATTTTTCGGAAAAAGAAGCGCCGACAAGCCCGAAAGTTCTATTAAAAATTGCTCGTCTTGCATGCATCTTGAAAATGAGGTAGATAGACTTAAAGGTACCTTAGATAAGTTTAATTCTTCCCACAAAAATTTGAATAAGGTCCTTGTTAATTTGAAATCAACCAAGCATGGCATATGCTTTAAGAATGAGCCTAAAGAAAAGGTTGACGCCAAACCCCAACCACCTAAGGCTCAACCTAGGATTAATAAAACAAATGCTTATCGTAGAAATAGCAATCCTAGAACAAATATGCATGCTAGACCAAGTGTGGAACATTTTAGAAGACCTAGAAATGACTTACCACCTAGAAATGACTACCCTAGAAATGATGCATATTCTAGGCCAAACACTAGAAGGAGTTTTGAACCTCTTAGAACATCTAGACATGACCATTACTCTAGAAACGCTGCTCATTTTAGAACTAATACTAGGAGAAATGGTTCTCATGAAATGTGCAATAGTCATAATGAAAATAGAGTAATTCATTTTCGTCCATCAAGTTACTATGAACCTAGAAGGATGCATAACCCCAACGTGACTTGCCATTATTGTAGACGCATTGGTCATATTGCCCCTGCATTCTTTACACGACATAGACATATCACTCAATCGCATCATTATAATAGGCCTAACCCTCAAGGACCCAAAATGGCATGGGTACCTAAAATGCATTAATTTGTTTTGTAGGTGTGTTTGAAGGGATCAAGTGTACTATGGTACCTTGATAGTGGATGCTTCAAACATATGACGGGAGACGAATCCAAATTCCTTCAACTAGAACACAAAGAAGGAGGAAGTGTGATTTTTGGGGATAACAATAAAGGAAAGATTATTGGCATCGGATCGGTCAGTAAGGATGAAAATTCCTCTATTAAGCATATATTACTTGTGAAAGGTTTAAAGCATAATCTCTTGAGCATAAGTCAATTATGTGACAAGGAAAATCTTGCCCTATTTGATTCGGATAAATGCTTAGTGTTTAGACGTAGTAATATTAAAATTATCCTTCGTGGTTTTAGAGTGGATAATATTTATATGGTTGATCTTGCAAATTCCTCACCCGAATATGTTGATTGTCTTATGAGTAAAGAGGATGATACTTGGATATGGCATCGTAGAGTAGCACATATCAACATGCATCTTTTGAACAAATTGATTTCTCAAAACTTAGTTATTGGCCTTCCCAATTTAAAATTTGAAGATGACTCTATTTGTGATTCATGTCAAAAATGGAAGCAAACAAAAGCATCTTTCAAATCCAAAAATATTGTTTCAACTTCTAGACCATTGCAATTGCTTCACATGGATTTATTTGGACCATCTTGCATTGAAAGTCTAGGAAGAAATCGTTATGCTTTTGTGATTGTTGATGATTATTCTAGATTTACTTGGACTTTGTTTCTTGCCAATAAAAGTGATGCCTTTCAGAATTTTAAATATTTTCTTAAGCGTGTTCAAAACGAGAAGGAAACAACCGTCACTTCAATTAGAAGTGATCATGGGGGAGAGTTTGATCACAATCTCTTTGCGGACTTTTGTGACGAACTCGGTATCGAGCATACCTTTTCCGCTCCACGTACACCACAACAAAATGGGGTGGTGGAAAGGAAAAATAGGTGTCTCGAAGAGATGGCTAGAACCATGCTCGAAGAGGCCAAGATTCCCAAACATTTTTGGGCGGATGCCGTGAGTACCGCATGCTACATCTTAAATAGAGTAGTCATAAGGCCAATACTCTTGAAGACCCCTTATGAACTCTACAAGGGAAGGAAACCAAATATCTCCCATTTTAGTGTATTCGGTTGTAAATGTTTTATTCATAACAATGGCAAAGATCAATTGGGAAAATTTGATGCTAAGTCTGATGAGGGAATCCTACGTAGCAAAGCATATAGGGTCTTTAATAAAAGAACCGAAACTGTGGAGGAATCCCCTCATGTTGTATTTGCTGAAAATAATGCTCGCTTGGCGAGAAAGGATACCGGTTTTGATCTTGCAGGTATTTTTGATAGCTTGAAAGACAAAATACAAGAGGAAACGCCTAAAGAAAATCAAGACGAAATTTTGAAACAACCAACGGAGGAAGCGCCACAATTGGAGAATGAAACGAAAATGCCAAACGAGTGGAGGACAATTAAAGATCACCCTCTCGAACAGGTAATTGGCGACGTCGGAGAAAAGGTAAGTACCCGAAACACTCTTAAGAACACCCTAGGACACACTTCTTAAGAGATCACGCTCTCACTCGGCCACACTAGTTTAAGTTACTATTTCTTTACAAATTACTGACTTGAGCGTCGGAGACGTCTAATTCTATTTTGCAGGTATCGCCCAAAAGGTAGGGGGAACTATAAAGAAATGGCATAAAACAATCGATTGTTACAGCAAATAATCGATTATTTTACTGTGCAGAAAATCGATTAGCAAGTATCACTAATCGATCATTTATAATTTATGCTTATTATGAAGTTTTGTTTAACAATCGAGTTTTTAGCTGATTAATCGATTACCGTCTCAGCCATTCAGTACTGCTTTTCTACAACAATCGATTGTTCCATATATATAATCGATTATTTTCTGAGTCAGAAAATCACTGTGCTCACTGGAACAAAACAATCGATTACCATATTTTGACAATCGATTATTTCATGTCAGAAATTCAAAATTGTTACCGTTTGGTTCTGCAATCGATTTGTGTCAGTTCCGAGATTCAGTCAAATCTTAATGAAAATCGATTATCTCATCCCAACAATCGATTGTCTAACGGTCAGTAAGATTTATTTTTACCGTTTCTGACTGTTTCAGCTTTCAATTTTTTGCAGATTTCTTCCATTAATGAAATGCCTTTCTTCCCTCTATAAATAGGCTCCATATATGTTCATTTTTATTCACTCAAGCATCAATTTTAGCTCTCAAACTATCAAAACTCTTTCAAGACTCTTGCAAATTCCAGCAATACTTAGTTAACATGTCGGGCCGTCACTCTAAACGTTCCCGTTCTGCGAGGCATGGTGCATCCTCCTCTGCTGCTCCAAACTATCCTTACCAAGATGGTTCCGTTCTTTATTTTTTTACAAAATTTGAATTTGAAAAGCGCGACATTCTTCCTCCCCGTTTTACAACCAACAAGTATCTTGAATCTTATGGCCCTGCTGCAAATATACTCAAAAATTGTCAACTTCTTGACTTCTTACTTCTTACCCATCCTTACATCAATACTACTTTAATTCAAGCATTTTACTCCAACCTTCATGAGGATGATGACGGTGATCTTGTGACAAATATAAACGGTGTTCAAATTCTTATCTCCGATGAAAACCTCCATACCATTGCCCATCTTCCTCGTAATGGTGAAGACATTTTTCGGTACACCGGAGAGGCCGGAGCCCTTTTTGATGAAACAGCCCTCCTACATCAAACCGGTATTACTTCTTATGATCCAAATCTTTCTTCCCGTCGTCCTACAATTACGGGAATGGATCCCAATTATCGGTTGATTTTCTATTTCATCACCTGAGTCCTCAAGCCTCGTAAGCATAACCATACTACCATTTCCCAAGAGGAAACCAAGCTCATGCATGCCATAATAACCGGAGCTAACATCAATTGGTGTCGGTTCGTCAAGATTCACATGCGTGACACTATCGGAGATGATAAGCCTCTTCCTTATGCTCTCCTCATCATGAATTTTCTTGAAGCCTCCGGATTCATCACTTCCAACGGTCCTCTCAAAAAGAGTACCAAGAAGTGGGAAATTTCATAATCCTCCTTTCATCATGACGGTGATCATGCAGCCTCTGCTCCTCCTCCAACCCGTCGAACCCGTCCGCCTCAAGAGCCCACTCTCCAATCCATTTCCGACCAAATTGCTTCCTTGACCACCTCTGTTGGTCAATTGACTCATGAGATCCATGGATATTTTGACCATGTTCATTATCCATATGCGGGTCTTGTTCCCTTCGAAGCAGTGCCGGATGATGAGGCGGGAAATGATGATGAATGATTTCTTTGTTTTTTGGTTCTATTGTGATATGTTTTATTGTCCCCTCCTTATGTAATTATTTTTTTTCCAATAAATAAACAAGTTTTATTTACATCTTTGGCATCTTCTTATATTATTTTTGCTAATGGCAAAAGGGGGAAGATAACGGGTATGCACTCTCAATATTTATAAGCTTAAATTGAGGGGGAATTCATATATTGAGGGGGAACTAATCGCATACTTATTGCATATCTTTACTTGTCTTGAATCGTCATTATAAATTGTATAAGTTGCATATCCCGCTTAAAGTTTGCCATTATCAAAAAGGGGGAAATTGTTGGAAACACGTTCTCAAGGCCTTATACTAAAACGTGTGTTCTTATGTGTAGGTTTTGATGAATGACAAACAAGCGCAAATTGATATATGACGAAGTTCAAGTACAAGCGCACAATTGGTGGATAACGAGATTCAAGCACAAGACAAAGTTCTATAGTTTAAATGAGTCATTCTTAATTGTGATCTTGATCCGACAACTTGACTCATGACATGGCTTCTCTCGTAAAACTATTTTTTACAAAATCATGCATATTTAATTTAATGCTAAATGATTTTAAATCATGCATATTTACTTCAGTCAAAATGATTTTTAAACATGCCTCTAAAATCTGGACTAAGATAATCGATTATGTACTTATGATAATCGATTATGTTAAGCCAAGACTGCATGACAATCGATTGTGAACTAATGATAATCGATTGTGTTAAGGCAGTGAGCATCAGGTTTTTCAAAACCTGCATGACAATCGATTGTGAACCTTATGACAATCGATTGTGATGAGGCAGTGTCCATCAAAGTTTTTCAAAACTCAGAATAATTGATTGTGAAGCTAATGACAATCGATTGTGAAGAGACAGTGTCCATCAGATTTTTAAAAGACACAAAATAATCGATTGTGAACATATGACAATCGATTGTGTTGAGGCAGTGTCTTCCAGACTTTTTCAAAGTTATTAAGTAATCGATTGTGAGTATATAACAATCGATTGTCACGAGGCAGTGTCTAAAATAATTTTTAAAGTCTGATAAATAATCGATTGTTAACATTGGACAATCGATTGTGAAGCTGACCGTTGTCGTAAAGTTTTCAAATACCGTCAGGTAATCGATTGTTGATTTTGTACAATCGATTGTTGATATTAAAATCTGGAAAAGATTTTTTGAACGTTGCTGAATAATCGATTGTTGAGTTTGTACAATCGATTCTTGAAATTAAAATCTGGAAAAGATTTTTTGAACGTTGCTGAATAATCGATATTGATTTGGTATAATCGATTGTTTTACGTAAAATCTGAAAATGATTTTTTGAACGTTGCCAATAATCGATTGTTGATCTTGGACAATCGATTGTTAAGCGTAAAATCTGGGATTGATTTTTGGTACGATTGGCAAACAATCGATTGTGGCTTCCTGACAATCGATTGTCACAGAGTAAAATCAGCAACTCTTAATTGGCAATTAGGCAACGGTAATGCCAAGTTTTTCAACTATAAATACAGCTTCATTTCAGTGTTTTAAACAAAACAACACACAACAACTGATCATTCTATTACTATAAGCTTGCATACTATTGTTTATCATTTTATATTCATTCCATAAAGCTTTTGAGAGCCAAAGTCTTGTCCATAGTTGTTGTCATCTTGAGCTTACTCATATCTACTCATTAAGGAGTGTTTTGTTTGAGTGTTTAGTGTTTTGTACACTTGTAAGAGAATTGTGATTCTCTTGTTGTAAGGAACTTGTGTTTCCTTGGTTGAAGTCTTGGAGTGTTGTATCTCCGAGAAAAGGTGTTAAGGCTTGTGTCCTTAAGTTGTAAAGGTTTGTTGAGCACCCGTAAGCTTGACAAGTTAGTGGAAAATCTCGAGAGAGTCTCTCGGGGACTGGACTAGCCACGTGTTGTGGTGAACCAGAATACATCGGTGCGTTCTTTCCTTTTGTTTATTTAACGCACTTAATTATTTCCTGCAAATTTTAATTTCCGCAAGTTTACGCTAAATTTTATTATAACGCTATTCACCCCCCTCTAGCGTTAAGCGTATTATCTAACATTAATAACAATAACAAGTAAATAAGGCATATACTGCGGAAAACGGAAGAATAGTGTGGACATAATATTAACCATTAGTAATATAAGATGAAACCCTATCAGGCTAGCCTCACACCCGATACGAAGTAGAAATTGCTCAACTACATTCTAACCTAGATCCTTAATGCTCGACCTCTATAGCTTTATATCAAGGGCCATGTCCTCAAAAATCGAAAGCCATGCCATGTCCTGTATGAAACCTCTCCCCAATACTTCTTAGGTTGACCTCTACCTCTTCTCATACCTTTGCGGGGATACCTCCTTATTCCCGGAAGTTTGATTCTGCGTAGGTGCTTGTGTATGTAAAGTAGCCTGAGGATATGAACTTCTACCCTGAGTAGGCACCAATGCCGCTAACACATTCAATAACATTGCCATTGTGTTAGCAGGTAAAGTAATAGTAGGTACAACATTTTGCACTGGTGGTAGAGAGTCTCGAACTCCATGTTCTTCTACATGATCTAGCGTAGCAGCTTGGGATTGATCTATCTTCACAACTTTAGGTTAAGGAGCAATATGTCTTCTACTATGATGACTCCCAATTTGACCGCTACCTCGGGTAATACCATGTCCAGCACCATGTCTAACAAATGAGAGATTGTGTGTCCTAGCCATCTACGAAAGAAATACTCTAAAATCAATATCATGTTATATCAAACGCACGATCAAATAATGAAAAAAGACAAAACATTCCTAGAAGTTCAGTAGCCTCAAAATCATAAGTATGGGATCCTACATACGTATGAACCAGACTCTACTAAATATTGCTCCATGACTCGAGACTTAAAGCCTAAGATCTGATACAACTTTTTCACGACCCAATTAGGATCGTGACCAGCGCTTAGGAGCAAGTTCTCCCAAGTTAGTCATATAGAGTTTCCCCTGTTTTGGAGTATCCAAAACTTTTTCTGTCTCATAAAAAAATAACAGCCAACCAATATTCACCTCAATCAGTCACAATCTTCATCAACTAACTACAAACAGGTTTCCACAAATATTAAAACCAAAGCCAATTCTAAAAAATACAGAAAGTGCAATACTAGTAGCTAGTCCATTCTAACAAATGAATACTCACGACACTAATAAGATAACAATAGAGCACTGTAAGGGTTCATTTGGTATGAGGTATAAGAAGGTATAAGGTTGGTATAAAAATTAATACCACCTTAATACTCTATTTGGTCATCAAAACAAGTTACAAGTTATTCCCGTGTTAATTTTAACTCTGAGATAACTTATACCTTATATAAGGTGGGGTTATTACCACCAGTATAACTTATACCTTCTTCTTAGAAATTATGCAATTGTCATTCTTAGTACAACATACCAAACAACGAATAAAATAACAATCCAAGTATAACTAATCCTAGTATAACTTATCCCAATATAAGTTATACCGGCATAACATATACCGGTATAAATTATATTCCAACCAAACGACCCCTAAGAGTTAAAAAAGAAAATACTATAGCAATAAATAAAAATCTTCGCCCACGTGAACGAGTGCGGGGCTTATCAAGAACTATAAATCTGTGCGCTTCAAATTAACTAAATCTTTGCCTATGTCAACTGTTGTCTCTGTAAAAAACAAATAGTGAGACATTAGCTCATTGAATAATAACACTTAAATATAACTGTTTTTAATGGGGACAAGTTAGAAAACATACTTGTATAATAATAAGAACTATCACAAAAATAAAACGCCCTTTTTAAAACGGTAATAATAATTAGTCTCATCACGTGTTTTATATAATAAAATTAATTTAACAATTCAGTAATAAACTCAGTAAATACTGTATATACAAATCTTTATATTTAGGAGGTTTCCAGAAAAAGGATCATGTGATCTATATCACTGTGTAAACCCCTTCGTAAAAGGAGTCAAATATAATTATAGGTCCATACTCGAGGGAAAAATGTAACTGTATGATAGTTCTACCTTCCTAGCGAGGGCTATATAATCAGTAATATGTAAATATAAGGTGCACCAGGTCTAACAAACCCGCTGTTAGCTATGGGATCCTTCAAAGTCTCCTCCCATTTATACTTGTATTTATAATCTATCAATACTCATATGAAAATGCCTTTAAAATGGTACATGGTATTTTAGTTCTTATCAATCATGTCATTTCATCTGGTAACAATAATCATATCTCAAGTAACGATAAAACCTATCTAGTAACAGTGAGAATATTCATAACAATTGTAATTATCTCAAATAATTATTTTGGTATCATATCGAGTAAAGGACGTGTCCCACAATCAAATTCAAATAATTGATAACATGTTCATATTAAAACTCATGTGTAAATCATGTAAGTTATAAAAACACAAATTGCGATAGGGTTACTACTCACGGTACTCGTATTAAATTATCAAACACTTCACCTCGAGGAATCCATACAACTTACTTCGATCAATCTATAATCACATCATATCAATCTCGTGTCAATTTCTAGTTCAAACTAATTCAGAACTAATTTAAAATATATATTAACCCTTGTAGGTTCATGTTTGACCATCAATTTGTCAAATTATACTTACCCATACTATGAATTTAACTAGTCCATAATCTATAACTTGTTTGCCTATTTATATAATATACCCGTTTAATTCCTAAAAAGACTTATGGATTTTTCTCTATTCCCTAACCTCATCTTCTAACTAAGAATCAAATCCCAAGATTATATTTACATAGTCTCGCGAGGAATCATGTATATAAACTACTACTGTTTCAAAAGAAGAAAAATATATGTAATTGCCTGGGGATTATCGTATACACTAAAGAATAGATGACAATTGTTTGAATAGAAATGGTATTTGGCACGAGGCAACACGAGAAACCTTTCCCCCTTTTCGTAGGGTATTTTCTCTTCTTTTTTTTTTTTTTACCCCTTTTAGCTTCTGGTTTGTTTTAATCGCAGCTTTGTTGCGTTCCCCTTTTCCCTTTCTAGTTCTCTTTTCAATGGGCTTAGCAAATTCTACTATTATCCCTTTTTTTACTTTAGTTAAAGACTTTTATGCCTTTATTAATATATATGGTATTACAATCTCGTACCGACACACACATGGACTCGATAATTCTTATATTATATCCTTACGTACACAGCGACTCATTGGCTCGATAAATTAATGTGTTATATCATTCTGTATCCCACCACACATGGGCTCGATAATATCTGATATCATGTCATATGTATCCGGCCACACATGGGCTCAATAGAATATGATGTTGTGTTATTTCGTACCTAGCCAAACATAGGCTCGATATTTTGTAATAAATATATGTGTCTATTTAAATACAATATATGTTTAACATTCCATAATTTTCAAAATTAAACTTAGAATAGATTGCACCTTATAGCCTTACGTACCACTCGCGAACATCCTTAACCTAAAAAAAACACTACTGGTAATAATGAACAAGAACATGAACAACTTTACCAGGGAAAGCATAGGACAATGAAGTTTTACAATATGAGGATCATTCTGAAAGAAACACTTATATCAATTCATGTCAAGGAGAAAAGACTGTCTTACATAACTTTTTGATGAACTAGTTATACCTTCTGAGTTCTTGCCTTTCTATAACGGAAAGCTTCACTTCTGAGGAATCTTCAAGATCAATGTAACAAATAAATGTTTGATCCAGAAATGATTGCAATATCTTTTCTCTAATCTTCTCATTAAGTTTGCCTTTGATCGTAGCCCTGAATCATTTAGGGACTTTCTTAGAAAACTTGAGAGAGTGTATAGATGAATTAAAGTGGGTGACACTTCCTAGAATGAAAGAAAAAGAGTTATATTTTTCTTTTATACTAAACTAAGCATAGGAAATTCTCCCGATCCATATACAAAATGGATCAAATTCGTCCCGCCCCGGTCATTGCACCCGGTGGGACAACTGGTGCACGTCTATGAAAGCGCGAAATCCCATTTTTCCCTATGTATCACCAGCCGGTTGGCCTGGCTAGAAACTAAACTTGTCAAATTCTAATTTTTACGTGTGGAGTGTAACACCTTCTCGGAAAACAAAGGTGACAGTGAATTTACATGGTGTTTATGAGCAGTTTTAAAGTGGTTTATTGTGTTTTACAATAGTACGCAATTGTGGCGCTTCTCTCTTTGCTACTGCCTAGAGTTTCTTCTTCCTCGTCCTCTTAATGTAAACTAAGTTTGTTAGATTTGTTGTTATTTGACAAATTGATGATTGAAGTTTGTTCTTTTATAATATTCGAAAGTTATGATTCAAATTTAAGCTTATTTGGAGTAGATTTGATTGTTGAATCATTTGTTGGATTGTTAAAATTAGAAAAATAAGTTTTTATTTCTGGGTAATTTTCACTTCAGACTAAAAAGTCAGAAGTGCATATAAAATTTGCTGCACTTCATTCTAATTAAGTCTTAAGCGTATCTTAAGTGCAATTTAGGCACATGCAAAAATTAGCTGCATTTCAGACGAAAACAGTCTTTAAATGCACTTAAGTTTGCAACTTCAGACTTGCGAAGTTTGAAGTTAGTCCTAAAACAGATAAACTTGTACATTTTTATACAATACGAGTATAACTTCGATAACGACCTCAAAACTAGGTATATATACAAATCCCCCTAAACTTTAGGCTATGAGTGCAAAGCACCCGAACTTTGAGTCCAAGGGGAAAAAAGGGATTTTGTATTTCTATACACTATTTGAAATTTTATTACCCTTAATGTTCATATTTAACTAATTACCCAACATAAACAAGTTTTGTTTATAAAAAATATACAATTTACTTTAAAAAGACTCCCAAATCCATTATTTATGCTTTCAATCAAGGAATTTAGTTACACCCTTTTCCTTCTTTTTTTCCTCCTCTCTCACCTCCTCTCCAAACAAATGGAATTTAAATTTTTTTTCTTACTTATATTCTGTATTTTATTTCCTACTATTTCGGTTGTAATCAAAATTTAAAATCTAGAAAGAAGCAAATAAATGAGCTTAGCTAGTAAGCCATGTTATCTCACAAATTTGGAAGCTTTCCTCCAACCAAACCAAATACTATACAAAAATCATAAAGAAAGCAAAACATGGTATTCCTTATTTATAAATCAGATCTTGTTATTGAAGGAACCAAAAGAAAGATGAAAAAAGCATACAGAGAAAACACAGAAGTTCAGGCACAGACTTCCATCAGGTTTTTTGTGCACCAAATTTAACTCAAAGTAATATTTTTGTTAGGTTTGAATTTATAAAATCAGTTTTATCTGTCTCTAATTCTCTGTCTGCACAATTTATTCAGTTGTCAGTTTGTTAACACATTATGAATTCGTTTATAAGCACACAATTTATTCAAGGGAAATTTTTTTGTACATTATCTAGTTAAATACAATTAAACTAACATACAACTTAAATATAAATTTGATATAAAATTTAAAACAATATGTTTTTTATATATTTTGTATCTGATTTATACATAGTAAAAATAAATTCTATACAACTAATATATATTATACAATTTATCTACAACTTTCACATATTATTTCTACCCAGTTAAATACAACTTAAAAAAATATACTATTTAAATATAAAATTTATACAATATGTCTTTTGTATATTTTGTACTTAATATATATATATATATATATATATATATATATATATATATATATATATATATATATATAGTAAAAATGAATTTCATACAAATAATTATACATTATACAACTTATCTATAACTTTCACACATTATTTCTATCAAGTTAAATATAACTACAATAATATACAACTTAAATACAAATTTTATATAAAATTTATACAGTATGTCTTTTGTATATTTTGTATCTGATTTATACATAGTAAAAATAAACATTATACAACTAATACATATTATGCAATTTATCTACAACTTTCACACATTATTTCTACCCGATTAAATATAACTATAAAACATACAATTTAAATACAAAATTTATATAATATGTCTTTTTTATATTTTGTACTTGATCTAAACATAGTAAAAAAGAATTTCATACAACTATTATATATTATACAACTTATCTATAACTTTCACACATTATTTCTATCAAATTAAATATAACTACAGTAACATACAACATAAATACAAATTCTATATAAAATTTATACGGTATAACTTTTGTATATTTTGTATCTGATTTATACGTAGTAAAAATAAATTTCATACAACTAATTATATATTACATAATTTATCTACAACTTATTTATAATTTTCTTATATTATTTTTATAATTTTCTACTAGTTTACTATAATTTTATAAATATAGTGCATATCACGTCTTCTTCTTCGACTTTCAATCTGAAAAATTGAGTAGGGAGGGTATTATAGAATTAAATTAGAAAACTAATTAATAATATTAAATTTTCTAAAAATGTATATAAATGGTAATTAGGTATATAAAAAGTAATTATATTAAAAATTAAAAATGAAAGGTAATATAGATTCATATATGATATATGAATATAAAAATTTCAAAAAAAAAAAAACCAAACGAAATTTCTAAAGACCAACATATCCTATTTCCCAACCATTTTCTTATTAAGCCTCAATTTCATCATCCCTTTATGAAATAAGGGGTAAAAAGTTCCTATCATGTAAAGGTTGCCGCAAGTACAACTCAAGGAGGACTTCACAAGAAAAAGAGCAGAAACTTTGGGATTGACTGTCGCGTGATCCCAGATGATATCACAATAGTAAATACATTATACAATAGAGTAATACAATAATTAAAAAGAAAGTGAAACAAAACAAAAATTGAAGTTTCCTATTACCAAAAGGAAATAGTTTACAAAATTCCATACCCCAAAATAAACACTAAACTCCAACCCAACAATTTCTGAAACCTTTTCCATCTACATACTTTAGTTGTTAAAATATACATAAAGATTTTTTCTACAGCTCTAAAACCCTTCTCCCAATTCTTCAGTTTCTTCATAATTATCAGCCGCTGTAAATTACCCGTAAGTTAATCTTTCTTTCACTTTTTCTGTAAAGTTGTATTATTTGTGCGTACCCCATATTATCTTTGTTTAATGATAATCCCTTTGAGGTTTGCTTATTATTTCAACTTATTACAGAGTAATTCTTCATCTTTCCGTGGTTGTTTGGTCGCTGGTGATAATGTTCCAACAGTCTAGGTAAATTTACCATTGTTGTTTCTTCCGATCATCTAACACTTTTTTCTAGATAGTAATTAAAGTTGTGACCTTGCGACTGTTATGTTGACTTCTAATGTAATTTAGCACATTAAGACCTCTAAGCTAATGATTTTTGGTTATGATTATGCCTTTTTCCTGGCTTTGATGCTTTGTGTTGCAGAATTTATTTATTTATTTTTGTGTTGCTGAAAGATAGAATCTTTGCTTTATTGTTCTTTTAAGAGCTGGTTCATTTTAAATGCTCTGCTTTCTACTTTTGTTATTAATTTTTTTTTTCGTTTTTCAACTCAAATAGCCGAAAACTGTAAGAACTTCATCTCTTAATAGTATATGGTACCACAATCTCGTTATACTCCCTATCTGCTAAAGGTGTTGTAGCTTGAAGAGGAGTTTTGGAGCAACGGTAAAGTTGTTTCCGTGTGATCACATATAGGTCACGGGTTCGAGCCACGTAAGCAGCCACTAATGCTTGCATTAGAGTAAGCTGTCTACATCACACACCTTGGAGTGTGGCCCTTCCCCGGACCATGCGTGAACACGAGATGCCTTGTGCACCAGGCTGCCAACTTATAGCGAGATAAGTCTGAAAAGTTTCCAGCTTCAGTTACCACTGGTAGTTAATATTGATTTGTCTTACGTTGCACTAAAAGATGTTATAACTTTTCACTAAATTGATTTGTCTTATGTTTCACTAAAATTCGACCACAATTAGTGAAAAGATGTTCAGTTGAAGAATTTTCAGCATTTATAGCTTTTAAAACTACGTCTGTGGCCTAAACCTTTTGAAGATTTCTGAGCAAGCTAAATCCAGCTGCATTGGGGTGCTCAGTTATGTGCTTGCCTTCCTAATATGTCTTCCGAGTTATGTGACAGAACGTTAATCATGATGTTTATGCAGGTTATTGCTTTTGGCAGGTGATACTGTTTTTTGGATTAAGACATTGCCTTGTTTAAACGATTTTGAAGTGTGATCAGGATTTAGTGTTATAATCAACTCTTACATTGCACCATGGAGAAAATCAGAAGCAAAAGTTGGATTGGAAACATATACCACAAGTTTGAGGCTGCGTGCCAGGAGGTAGATGGATTTGTAACCAAGGTATGTAAATGTGATCCGTTTTGACCATTAACTGCTTTCAGATGTATCATATACTTCGATATATATATGTTTCTCTCTTTTTGTTTTGTTTCCTTGGAATCTGCATGTTACTAGTAGTTTGTTGTGATGGACAGAACATTTAACCATGTTATGAGTATTTTGGGGTTTTAATTTGGCTTAATTCTTAACTATTAGGATACAGTTAGATATGTCGAGAATCAGGTGCAAACTGTTGGTGCAAGCATGAAAAAGTTATACTCTGGTGTGGTGCAAGATTTTCATATCCCAATAGATGATAAAAGAAAAAGGGAAACACAAGCTGTCAATGGAAAGCAAAAGTACGATGTTCGTACTTATACTAGTTCAGTCGCAGGCGCTACACAGAACCCTATCAAAGAACAATCATCTCTGGATCAGGATGCTGATAGTTTCATCGAATGCCATAATGCTTCAACTTCAACTGAACTTGATGGTTTAATAGCTTCCGAAGAAGGAGAAATTGATTTTTCTGTAGGAAATCATAGAGCTGGTGCAACTTGTAAGAGCTCTTGTACGGTTTTTGAAAAGAATATAACAAGGGAGGAAGAACTGGTAGATGAGGAATCAAGTACTTCGATAGCCACAATTTCATCTGAATCCTGTTCTGACAAAGATTCCAAAGATACCAAGAGCGGTAGCTTTTCAGATGATGATAACTGTTTTTCTGATGTATTAAGCTCTCAGATGATTATACTACAAGATGATATCGTTAGGGAGGAACAACCACTGGCTGAGGGATCAAGTTCATTTCTGGATAATTTGTCTAAATCACAACCCAGTGCCTCTGAGAAGAATGAGAAAATGTTTGATAGCTCTCCTGATGCTATTAACTGTATTTCTACTGCACCAAGTAGTCAGATTGTTTTGCAATGGAACATCACTGGTGAGGTTCAACCAATCACTGCTCAATCAAATTCTTTTGGAGATATTGCTTTATCCAAGTCATTACCATCTTTAATGGAGGAACGTCATGGAAATTCCGTCACGGCTAAGTTCCCAAATCCAACTTCATTTTTTGATACAAAACCTGGAACCTTCCCAGAGGATGAGAGAGGATGCAACAGGTTTTTTTATGCTGCTGAGGGAATTTCCAATGTTCCAATAACTCATACGATATTGCAAGACAATATCACCAGTGAGGATCAACTTACACCCAAGAAATCAAGTTCTATTAGAGATAAAAGTTTGCCGCAAACCCCAGCATTTACAGCTGATATACCTCCAACTTCACTTAGTGATGCAGGATTTGGGTTGTTCATGCCCGTCTGTAAAAGCTTCTTGGACGATGTTACTTGTGTTTCTGATAGGTCAAGTAAGGGGGCATTTGCAGACGCTTCAAATACATTCCAGTCATCTGAACTTGTACTTTCTCGAGTTCTTGTAGGGAATGAAAGTGTGGATGTAGACACCGGAGTATCAGACTCTTCCCCCTTAACAGAATCTTCAAGCCTGTCAACTGGAAACTGTTCAGTGGAAGCAGAGTCCAATTGTAGTATCTCCACTGGCCCCTCATCTTCCTTGTCAACTCCTTTAGCGAGTGCAAACAATGTTGTTGCTGTCATTCCAGCTCTCTCAAGCGCTGCTGCATCGTTGACGGATTTCAATGGTAAGTGGATTCCTCTTCGAACCCTCTGGTGTAGTAGTCAAAAATAAATACAGTCCAGTTTTTAGTTGTCTCTGTTTCCACTTCCTCTTCTTTCTGTGGTATCTACTGCTTCAAAAGATTTCTCCTTCTGCAGATGTAAATGTCTCGAGTTCTCACGAGTCAGTTGGGGATTCTGGTTCAATAAGAAATAACCTTGAGTGGTATCCAAGCTCTCAGTTGAAGGCTCTTATGTGTCCTGCAGAAATAGGTACAACATGAAACAACATTATTTGTCTTTCCTTCCTTTGAAATTTCATGTGTTTCTAACAAACTCGCAATTAAACTATGGGAATACAGCTGAGATGATGATGCATGTATGAAAATAAAGAGAATAATGAGAAATGAATGCAAACTTAGATCCCTGCTGCACTACATGCTTATTACGTAGTACTCATTGTCATTGAGTAATGCAAAGATGCTATAACATAGTGTATCATTTTTTTCGGAAGGAGAGATCAAAAAAAGAAATGAAAAAGGGAATTTGAGGGCGAAGGGATGCTATTGATTAGCCTGTTTTCTCCACTATAAACTTATGGAAGAATAAAAGGGTTGCTCTTTATAAATATTAACCATAAGATATCTCGGTGCTGTATTCCTTGTTTGGAAAAATCGTACTAGTTGATTGCTAATTACTTTATCCTGTTATATCCTCATCATTTCATGGAAACAGCAATTTTGATCGATCTTGGAACCAGCAAAATCAGCATCAATAGGTTCTATCTGTTTCACGAAGGTTTATAAAAACTACTTATTTTTTTTGAAATATAAGGGTGAGGATTGAAACAAGGTTTGGGAAATCTTGGTTGAGAGCAAATAACTTCGAAGCTACAGATGTCATGGCCATATATACTCATCGTTCAGATTGATGCGTTGCTTCTCGGACCTGGGCATTCATATCCGTGTCTTTTGATGCTTTTTGCAGGATGCTTGAATGATTGCTGCATTGATCTTCTTGGGATGGAAACGATTGATCTAACTGATAAGCGAAAGCTCGAGGAAAGTTGTGTTCTTGTGGACGATAAATTACAAAGAACTGTTTCGTTTAGGCCAAGGAAATATAAGTCATACAAGGTAACCTCTCAATTTATAAGCTTCCCTTCTGCTTTAAAGCCTAAACTCGATTAACGTTCAGTTTTTGTCTCTGTTATACGACAGGAACTAATACAGGAGGCATTTGCTTCTAGGAAGAGATTGATAAGGGAATACAAGCAATTGGCTGTTTTATATGCAGACGTCGATGCAGAAACTAGCCAGCACATTGAGTTGCCTTCTCTTCCTTCACCATGTTTACGCTCAACAGAATCGTCCTTCTGTGAATCTGGGTGGGAGCTTCTATAAATAAGCATTTTTTCTGTGCAAGCTTTCCCATGTTAATGATTTTTACTGGGAATTTTCTCTTTATAAAGGTTCCATAAAATGGTTAGCGGTCGAGCTAATCATTAGTCTTATTTGTGAGATAAATGATGGAAACTACATCCTTTTTTTTTCCTTTTCACTTAATTTGCCGATTACTCTGTCCAAACTCTGATCTCCAAGTATGATTTGAAGTTAAAATCGAAGAGGGAGATTCGGAATCAATAAGACAGGTAATTCTCCACAATTGTGTATATACGAAATATACATGTATGTATACCATATTATATATCGTGATATATCGGATGTGTGATATACAGTGATATTACAATATACATTATCGGAATGGATGATTTTGAGTCTCGAAATTTCCGAATAAGGCATCTATAAATATGTTATACACTGAGATTGTGGATACGGAAAATATAATTTTGATATACACAAAGGGGTTGTAAATTGTAATATACGATTTCATGTACACATTGTGAAATATCATTATATATTTGTATTATACACTTGTATATACCAAGAGGAATAAACTTAGTCCCTTAAGTATGGGCATACAACTATCTTTGTCCCTTTTTTATACAACTGGATGTAAGATATCCATTATAAAAGTGGATAGCTTTAGTCTACTTCTTGACATCGTTAGTTTTACTGTCAATGACAACTGTTAAACTAAATACTAAAAGAATGTCATAGGAAATAAATGAGGACCTTTTCTTCTTTGCACTAGTTGTAGCCATGAGAAGGAAAATGAGTAAAGAGAATGTAACGTAAGTTTTCGACACACACGGCATAGCATGAATTAGGATCAATATGAGGGAAAGCTAACTGCTTTTTTCTTTTTTTTTTCTAAAGAAACAACCATTTAGGTAGTACTAATAGCTTTTTAGTTCCTTTGTAACAACAATAAATTATTTTTGGACAGTACATTTTATCACACAAGAAGAGAAAATGCAATTTTATTACCATTCATCAGCCATCATCTAACTAGTCAATTGAGGAAAAACAGTGAATTTGAAAAATTTCAATGATGCTAAAATCGTAGGTTTATATTGTTCTGAAATTAGATAAGAATGAGAGCACCTAAATTGATAACAGATTAGGGCTCGTATTTTTTTCTTTCGATTGAACTTCGATCCATTGATATTAGGGTTTTGTTTATTGGAAATTTGGGTAGAATAACAGAATTTCAATGGATCACCCTATTCGCGTGGAGTGTGGACTTCTCTCTGAGGTATAAAGCCCAAGTTTTATCTTTATAATTTAATTATTTAAATTTGAAAATTTATATAAATTGTCCCAAATAAATCTCAACTTACTAATCTCTAACCATTAATTATAGACTTACCAAAACTAGCCAACAAAAATTGAAAAACCAAATAATGGGATTCTTTCTATCAAATAATCGCATGCAAAAATCACCTTTCATATTTTGAAGCGTGATTAGCAACATTAGATACACGTCAGAAAGGAAATTTTATGGATAGGGTTGCACATAAGGTGATGGAATACAAAAAACTATACAATATTCCAAAAATAAATAAAAAATGAACTTTTTCAATGGATATAATTGAAATTTATTAAAAATATATAGATAAGTCAATATACAAAATTTGAGGAAGATTGGGGGTGATTTGACTGGTTTGGTATCAAAACTCATAAGTAAATCGAGTTCAACAAAGTCTTCTGCGACACATGTATCAAACATGTATCATGCATGTATCTTATACACATGTATACATGGATATATATGTGATACACAATTGACACAAATATGATACACATGTGGTACACAAATGGCACATTGTGATAAACATATTATTATTTTCATGTTCAACTTTTATTTTGAATTTTCAATTCAAACCACCTCAAAAGTTCATCAAATCATCTCAAGACTGAGATTTCAAGCTCATTAAGTTGTGTCCAATCTATTCTAATAATACCCACTCAAAACAAATCAAAAGCTTGATTTTTTTGATAGCTAATTGGCTAATTTGACAGTATTAATAATATTTTATCAATTGACCAATTTTTATAATAGTTACTTATAAATGAACATAGCTTATAATTTCACAATTTTCAATTCATGCCATGAGAATGAAAAAGAAAAAAAGAATTCTGATAGAAAACATGTCCCCGTTAATAGGTCTTACGTCCAGATTAATTGAACTCCAAAACAAATGCCGAAAACTTACTGGAAAACCAAAAAAAAAAAAAAAAACTGCCATTATTTCTTTCAGCGTTACATTTATAGCCAAAATCTCAGAGAAATCCATCAAAATCAAGTTTCTTGAACTGGCCTTTTTACATGTACCCACAAGCCACCATGATAGGGGAAATTCCACCTTGTCCCAATTTCAAGTAAGAAATATAAATACATACAATAACAACATTAGAGTAATAACTAACTATAACGGATTAAATTCAATACAACATATATTTAATGACGGAATGCTGGTGATAAGGAATGATGCTGAGCATCTGGTCCTCCTGGAGCCACTCTCATTGTCTCTGCATCTAACATTGCTCTTCTTCTGTAATACTCCAATTTTGATTCATCATATCCATATTCTCGTAAATTTAGACGTGGCCTAGCACAAAATCCCGAATGCATAGACGATACAATCAACATACATAATAACAGTACAACTTTTATTTTGATGCAAAATCTAGCCATAATAGAGGACTATATGTGCAACAGAATATGAGAATAAAATCAAGAATAAAGGAAGGGGAGAGACAAAGGTAAGTGAGTACTCAATCCCTTTTATACACTAGCTAACCAAACCAAAAAGATTTGGTCATTTGGATAATGAGTTTGGGTCAATAAATTGAGCAGGGACAATAAGTGAGACAAAATAAGTGGGAAAAGAGATGATGGGACAATGTTGTTTGCTGCGTGCCAATGCCCATATTAGAAAGGGAATTCTTTTCGGTATATATACCATATATGAAACTATACTACTAAATATGTTCATAGTTTGTATATTACCTTTCAGGCTAATAATATTTCTACAAAATATAGACCATGCATTAAATAAGGAATCATTGTAGCTGTATGCTTCCTTATTTAGGCACTAAAATTGGGGGATAAAATATTCTTCCAGATCTTCTTAACACAAATCACGTACATTAATCTTTTTCGTCAGTTTCGTTTCAGATTTAGTGTCTCTACATCAAACGCAATTATTCTTCTACATCTCAAAAACGAATTGATTATTCTTTTACAATTCACAAATCACATACGACTAAATCTTCTACAGTTCTTCTACATCAAACGCAATTATGTCCAAATTTCAGTAACACAAAGCAAAAAAAAAAGAGCAGCAATTCCACCATTGAAACCATTAAAAAGTTTCAAAGCTTTGAATTCAAATTTGGGTTTCAAAAATCAATATTTGTTTGGATTGGGTGTTGTTGAAAATAATTAGAAATATGGTTTGGAGTTTATATCTCAATATTGATGGATTTTGGTGAAGATTAGACTTGGTTTCTATTGAATTTCAGATTAAAACTCGAAGAATAAGAAGAAGAAGAATAAGAAGAAGACGATGTATATTGCAGAAATTGTAGATAAACTGAAGAAAAGTTGTAGAATGTTGTTTATTTATTTTTCTTTTATTCATTTACTTATTGTATGAAACTTAAACAACATTGTATAAAAATTGTATTTAAGTGGATGATTTAATGCTGTTTTGGACAAAAATATGTATAAAAATATGAAGCATACATTTCAGGTGAAGCATGTTGAGTCCAAATATGTATCCAGTTTGTAGATATTTTGTATATAAACTGTAAATTATTCGTGTTCTGATTGTAGATTCTTTATTTTCTATTTTCACAAATAAAAAACGACTAAAACCTCTACAAATCTTTCGAAAAAAATAATTATGTCTAAAATCCCAATTATGCTACAATTGAATGAGAATTCAGATATTAAAATTTAATGTACCCAGTTTGTAGATAATTTGTAGATTATTAGTATTCTGATTGTAGATGCTTTATTTTCTATTTTCACAATTTAAAACTTCTACAAAATCTTCTGAAAAAACGCAATTATGTTGAAAATTTCAATTATGGTACAATTAAATGTAAATTGGGATATTAAAATTCAATGTGCCCAGTTTGTAGATATTTTGTGAAAACATAGAAATTCTGTATTTTCATATTAATTTTTCAAATGATACGTAGTTTTATTGTAGATTAAATTTAGAAACAAGCCATTGTGAGTCTTATTTGACTCATTCCTCACATCCAACTTATACTACAAATTCACACCTGTTTAAATACAATACAATCATACTTTCCTAAATTTAAATGTATAGCAATATATATAACTTTAAAAATATCTTTTCCTCTGCACAAGTTAGCTCCAAAACAGATGAAGTGGAATAACAAGCTCTCATAAAAAATTTTAATACAAAAACACAAAGCTCAAAAATAAATAAACAACAGTCTACAATTTGTCTATAATTTCTCTACAGTGTCTGCAATATAATGTATGTAATGTTTTCTTCTTCTTCTTCTACGAATTTCAATCTGAAATTCATCCATAAACAAGTTTAATCTTCACCAAAATCCCTCAAAATTGAGATATAAACTCCAAGCCATATTTTCAATTATTTACAATAACACCGAATCCAAACAAATAATGATTTTTGAAAACTCAAATTTAAATTCAAAGCTTCAAAGCTTTTTAATGGCTCTCAACGATGGAATTGCTGCTCTCTTTCGCTTTCCTCTTATATTACTGAAGGAACCCGAAATCATAACCATAAAAAAGTTATTGCTGCGTATGAAACTTTGAAGATTTGACTGGTTATAGAAGAAAAAACCTTGATTATGGACGTTAATGGTAGATGGCTTCAATTGTTTTTTCTGAATTTAGCAGAGTGTTTCAATTGTTTTTTCTGATTTTTTTGATTTCTGGTATGTGGTGATACATGGGTGAAGGTCTGGGGTTGGGAGAGAGAACGTGTGAGAATGAGGATTTCGGGGAATATACGGTATCATAAATTTAGGAGTAATATAAGGTACAACTAATGTACACTTAAAACACCTTATGGTATAGAATTAATAATTAAATATACTGAATGTAATTATATCAATCCTTAAACATTGAAGGTAATATAGTTTTCTAATTAAATTACAAAATGTTTTGCATTCTTAGATGAGAGTCCATAATACATTGTCAAATCTTAAATGGAACAAGGATTAATTATAAGCACATGAGCATGCATGTTGCTTGTTAGTGTTTAAGTGGGTTGGTGCTTACCGTTGTCTTAATCACTATTACTCAATCCTTGAACAACTGTCAGTAGGGGCTAAATTTTTAGTTAGTGATCTAGTCATCTTTTGTTTTTTTATTCTCCTCATTAATAAGAAGATAAACAAGAAAAGATAGACCGACAAACACATATTTAGACAGACAAACCTTTTATTCCCATTATGTCTAATTCTTCAATTGTCTAATTCATTTGACTTGTTATTCTTTTTGTCTATTTATTAGGAGTAGTACTATATATTACTCCTATATGGTTGCGTGTCGTGCCCTTAGTTAACGACGTTTTGGGCATAGTTTATAGTTTATTCTTTAGAGGGTGGCACGAAGTAGCAAAATTAGAGAATACATGAATTATGAAAAGAAATCCTTTTTACAGAGTCAAATAGTAATTGATTACAAGATAAGCAAGAGGGCACTTTCTGCATTATCATCATCCGCCTAAATTGAAATGTCGGCTAATTGGTATTCTAATTCTGGAAAGTCTACGTAATGCAGAAATGTCATTGGTTTATTTAGAGCACTGAAATAGTGACAGACCATATACTCAAATGCTCAGAAGTCGTTGGCATCTTGGCTTTGATAACCTGGGATGTCTGCTCCAACTATTTCTGTGGGTGCGGCTAAAAATTTTCTTTTCTGTTTCCGTCTTCTCTTTTACGGGTTAGGTAATGATAGCCTTAAGGTCTTTTAATCTATGTTTTGATAATTTAACAAATTTTCTGTATAAAATCAGATAAAGGATCTGATATATGCCTAGTACAATCATTCAAGTTAATCAACTCAAAATAATCTGAGCAGTATGCCTTTAGATTCACAAGAACCAAATTAGGGACCTAATCCCTGGTGTTCCTGGAACATAAGTACAAGCCAACTATACAGCTGAAAATTAATTGTAGAAAATACTGCCTGCAACAGTGCAACGGTGCAGCAGTCACTTCCCTACCAACCAAGATAGACATCTATCTCTGTGGGATGTCTTTGGTAGTATAATAACATTGTGCAAGGCATAGAATATGCACTTGTACATTTAGTGATATTCTCTCAAGCATTGAAGATCTTATCTAGTATTGAAGTCACAAGTGTATCAAGAACAAGAATACATCTCCACTATGGACCCGTTTTACTAGGAGTCTATGTATGTTCTTAGTTGAATTGTAATCTTGTATTTTATTTTTTATTGTAACTCATATCCTGCTTTATTAGAAGCTTTATTTTAGGAAATAAATATCATAAACTGTCTGAGTTTGTGTTGTGACTAGAGTAAGTCATAGGTTGAAGTCTTTGTAACTAGTGAGTGACAAAGTGGCTTGTGATAAGTGTAATAGAAGTTAAAGTGATTGAAGTCTATGTAATAGAGTCATTACAAAGTATCTTGTAATTGTATAGTTACATGTTACCGAAGTTGAAGTCCTACTTGTGTAGGTCGTTATTTTTGTACCCTTATGTTGGAATTTTTCCACGTAAAAATCGTATGTATTTTACATACTATTTTAAGTAGTTAACACTGAGGGAACTGGTACAGGACCAGGTCTTTATACAGTTGGTGGACTAATATAGACTATTATTTGGTATTAAAGCGGGTTCTTTCTAAAAGGTTAACACCTAGAAAGGATCTTAATGGCTGCTCCACCTAACTTTGAGGATGGACAATTAACCTACAGATCCCCTAGATTCAATGGTCAGTATTACGACTGGTGGAAGACTCGTATGTATGATTTTATAATGGCAGAAGACTCAGAGCTGTGGGATGTCCATGGTCCACATATTCCTATGAAGAAGCTTGGAGAATATGAACCAATGGTGTAGAAAAACAGAAAAGAGTACAATGATATTGACAGAAAAGCTGTAGAAAAGAACTTCCGTTCCAAGAAAATCTTGGTATATGGTATAGTACCTAATGAGTACAATAGATTCTTAGCTTGTGATTCTTCCAAAGAAAAATAGGAAGCATTACAAAAGACACATGAATGAACTACTCAGGTTAAATAGTCCAAGACTGACATGCTCACTACCGAGTCTGAGCTCTTGAGGATGAAGGATGATGAGTTTATACAAGATATGCACACTAAATTCATATCTATCATAAATGAGCTTCATTCACTTGGAGAAGTTATTCACATAAACAAACTTGTAAGGAAGGTTCTCAGTGTTTTGCCTAGCTCTTGGGAGAGTAAGGTGAATGTTATCACTGAAGCAAAAGATTTACAAACTCTAACCATGGATGAGCTGATTGGAAATCGGAAGACATACGAGATGAAAAGAAAAAAGATAGTGAAAGAAGAGAGCCGAAGAATGAGAAAAACCTAGTGCTAAAGGCTGAAAACAATGACTCAAGTGAAGACGATAGTAATATGGCCTATCTCACTAAAATATTTCAAAAGATGGTTCGAAGAAATGATGGTATACCTAAGAGAGGTAGTTCAAGCAAACCAAGACATTATGATCTATGTCACAAGTGCGAAAAGCCACAGCATTTCATCAAAGACTGCCCACTTCAGAAATAGGAGCATTACAAACAAAACTCTGACAAAGCAGCAAAAAAGAACCTAGTTCCATACAAACGATTCAGCAAAAAAGTACAACTGACAATATTGTGAAGAATGCTCTTAATGCTTGGGGAGAATCCTCCAGTGAATTATAAGGGGAACCAGATGCAGAAAACAACTCAATGATGGCAGTGAAAAATGAAGCAAAGGAATATGACTCATTGTTTGGATTGATGGCTCAGTCCGTTGACGATGAAGAGAATGAAAATAATGAGGTAAATTTTAGGGTTGTTCGGAGAAATCTGAAGTCCTATCTTCTAAGAAATTGATGTCTCTAGTAAATGTTTTAATTGATGCATATTACGGTCTTGATAATGATAAGGAGGCCCTGATCATAGAGATATGAGACGTTGAACAATCTAGAGATGATCTGGTGGTTTGTGTGGTAGATTTAAATGAGACAATAGCCAATCTTGAAAAAAAAAGAAGCTCTAACTGAAAAACTAAATAGTGTAGAAAATGAGAGATATGAATTGATGGCAGTGGTTATTGACTTGAAGGACACCATAGAAAACCTAAGCAAAGAAAAGAATGCCCTAGAAGAGAAAATTGCTGCTACTGAGCAAGAAAAGGATGACTTTTTGGTTGTTATCATAGATCTAGAGAAAACCATTGAGGGACTCAATTCTGAACACAGACATGTAAGTATTGAAAAAGGGAAGGGAGTAGCTACTGAGACACACATCAAACTTGAAAAAGAATGAAATAATGTGAAAACTAGTCTATGTGGTGAACTCGAGAAGAATAGACAGCTTCAAGCTGAAATGAAGAAAGTAAAAATTGATTTTGAAAAATATCTCAAGTAGACTTGGTCCTCAAATGTTGTCACTTCCATGTACTTCAACAATAATGGAAACAGGTAGGGAATCGGGTTCCAAAAGGAGAAAACTCCTTACAAACCTCGCAACAAGTACATCACAGTTCCTGATAACTAGCTTTGTACCCACTGTGTGAACAATGGACAATTCAAAGAAAATTGCCCAGCGAGGGGTCAATCTGTTCAGAAAAATAAAGTATTTGCTGAAAAAGTGACAACTAAAGAGGGACCAAGTACCAGTCAAAAAAATGAATATTGCCTGCGTGGGCTAGAAAAGCTGTTATTCATCCTTTTTCTCATTACAAAGGAACCATACTAGTTTGGCTTCCTAAATCTAACCCATAATTTATATGTGTAGGGAATAATGAAAGGAAGCGGACTATAATGGATCATGGACAGTGGAGGCTCAAAGCACATGACTGGAAACACCATGGATTTTCTCTTACTGAAAGCCCTGCGAGAAGGGAATGTATCCTTTGGAAATGGAAAAAAGGAGTATATTCTTGATGTTGGAAAGGTTGGAAAGTCTATTTCACATTCAATTGAGAACATGTACTATATGGATGGCCTGAAGTATAGTCTCTTGAGTGTTTCTCAATTCTGTGATAAAACGAACAAAGTAAAGTTCTTATCTGAAGTGCGCAAAGTTACTAATCTGGTAACTGGCAAAGCGGTCTTAGTAGCCAAAAGATTAAGAACATCTATGTTGCTAACTTTGAATCTTTACAAGCTAGTGATATGAGTTTCTTGAAGGTAGTTGATAATGTTGCAGAACTTTGGCATAGAAGATTGGGGCATGCAAGCTTCTCACTTCTGAATACATTGGTCTAGAGGGACCTAGTTCATGGTCAACCAAATTCAAATTTCAAAGAGCACAGAGTGTGTGATGTATGTGCTAGAGGAATACATGTGAAATCATATTTTAAGCCAAAAAAGGATGTTAGCACATCAAAACCACTCGAACGCCTTCATATGGATCTTTGTGGTCGTATGAGAATACCAAGTAGAGATGGAAAGAAGTACATTTTTGTGGTTGTGGACGACTATTCAAGATTCAACTGGATGCTATTTCTTAGAACAAAGGATGAGACTTTCAAGGTATTGTGGCATTTGTCAAGAAAATCTAAGTGAATTTGGAATTGAAGGTAGCATGCATTAGATCTAACCATGGGACAGAATTTGACAACGCCAAATTTGATGAGTTTTGCAATGAAATTGGGATCACTCACAACTTCTCAGTAACAAGGACTCCACAGCAAAATGCTGTTGTTGAAAGAAAGAACAGAACTCTGGAAGACATGACACAGACAATGCTTATTGACAGTGGAATTGCCAAAAATATTTGGGCAGAAACAATAAACACTGGTTGCTACTTGGTGAACATGTATATGATCAGGTCCCTCCTAAACAAAACTCCCTATGAGCTACTCAATAGAAAACCAAAGTTAACTCATCAGAAAACCTTTGAATGCAAATATTATGTTCTCAACAATGGGAAGAATCAGCTTGGGTAGTTTAATGCAAAAAGTGATGAAGGAATCTTTATGGGATATTCCTCTTAAAGCAAAGCCTACAAAGTTTACAACAAAAAGGCACTATGTGTGGAAGAAAGTGTTCATGTGTTATTCAACGAGATACCCTCCTCTAACAATGGTGGAAACAATGATGATCAAGATAATGAACCACTTTTGGTTCCTGGGGAAATATCTTATGTTTCAAATGGCAAGGCCGATTTGATGAGCTAGATGAAAGAAACAGGTGAAGACAATGTAACATCCTCTTTCATTTCTCAAGAGGAACCCGGTATCCCAATTATTACCACTAAAGCTGAAGAAAGAGTTGGAGATGCAGTGCAAGACACTCCATAAGTAGCAGAACAGGAAGTGCAGGGATATTCATTTGATTTACCTAGTTCCTCTACCAATCAAACTTTAGCCCCAATTGGAAACACAAAAGCTCTAATCCACTTGATAACATAATCACCCCCTTGATTCCGGAGTTCAGACAAGATAAAAGAAACCAGAAATTCCCTAGCCTTCTCAGTATTTCTACCCCAAAAAGAACCCAAAAATATCAAGGAAGCCTTGAAGGATGTAGAATTGATTACTGCAATGCAAGAGGAACAACGTCAATTTGAAAGAAACAAGGTATGACACCTGGTACCAAGACCCCCAGACAGAACCGTCATAGGGACTAGGTGGGTGTTCAGGGATAAGCTGGATGAACATGGAAACACTACAGAAACAAAGCAAGGCTTATTGTCCAAGGATACAATCAAGAGGAAGGGATAGATTATGATGAGACTTGCCCCAGTTGCTCGCATGGAAGCTATTAGGATTTTCATTGCCTTTGCATTATATATGTAATTCACCTTATTCCATATGTATGTGAAGATTGCCTTCCTGAATGGTTTTCTCAAGGAAAAAGTCTATGTCAAGCAACCTGTAGGTTTTGAATGTCATGAACATCCTAAATATGTATTCAAATTAGATAAAGCTCTGTACGGGTTGAAGCAGGATCCTAGACCTGGTATGAGAGACTATCCAAACTTCTCTTGGAAAATGGTTTCACAAGAGGAAAGATTAACAATACACTATTTTTGAAGAAACGGGGAAGGAACATGCTTATTGTTTAGGTTTATGTGGATGACATCATATTTGGGGATACAATTGACTCATTATGTGAAAAGTTTGCCAAACTCATGGGAAATGAGTATGATGGGGGAACTGAACTTTTTCCTAGGTCTTCAAGTGAAGTAGTCCATAAAGGGAATGAATATCAGTCAGCAGAAATACATCAAAGAACTCTTGAAAAGGTTTGATATGGAAGCTTTAGAGGTGATCGATACCCCTATTGCTACTACTACTAAGTTGGACATGGATGATTCTAGATCACGTATAAATTAAATAATGTATAGGGGAATCATTGGATCTGTACTCTACCATACTTCAAACAAGCCTGACATTTTATTTAGTGTGTGATTATGTGCAATGTTCCAATCAAATCCTAAGGAATCTCATCTGAAGGCTGCTAAGAGAATTCTGAGATACCTTAAAGGCACATAGGACCTGGTCCTGTACTATCCTTCCGGTGACAACTTCAACCTTATTGGATATGTTGATGCTAATTATGCAGGCTATCTGGTGGATAGGAAAAGCGCATTTGGAATGAATCATTTCCTTGGATCTTGTCTCATATCATGGGGTACGAGGAAACAAAATTCAGTGGCTCTCTCAACAATTGAAGCAGAATATGTTGCAACTGCCTCGTGCTATGCTCAATTAATGTGGATCAAGCAACAATTGGAAGATTTTGGTGTATACATTGACTGTGTATCGATTTTATGTGACAACACCAGTGCTCTCAACATGGTAAAGAACCCGGTTCAACACAAGAGAACCAAACGCATTGATGTCAGACACCATTTTCTCAGGTAAAACATGGAAAAAGGGACTTATTTGTATGATATTTTGTTGCAGAGAAGATCAAATTGCAGTTATCTTCACCAAAGCTCTAAGAAGGGAACATTTTGAGAAAAATAGGATGGCACTAGGGTTACTTAAACCAAATTGAGAACCTGATTCTGCTGACATAACTATGATAATCACACTAATGTAAAATTGGCTAAAGTGCTTTCTGACTAGGCCTAACTCATATCTATACTATTGCTGGTAAACATTACATGATGATTATAGAAGCTAAAGGTACAATGTTGAACTATGGAAGAGAGCTGCAAAACCTTTTTACAAAAACAGGTTAAGAACCTGGTTCCTGTACCACATGTTAGTAGTAATGTATTTTTCACATTCTTTTTCAAAAAGATTGCAAAATTAATTTAACTGCCACATCATCCGAATTTTTAGAGTCTTCATAACGCGTTTTGGCTCTCAAATCCCTTCACCTGCTCTGCACATTACATATTCCCACAAACCTACCATCATTTCAAAATCCTTCAGAACCTGTTCCTCTCCCCTCTTATTTTTAGCACTTCTCCCCATAAAACCCTCTAACTATCATCTTCTCTGTATCTTTGTAATCTTTTCTTCTCTTCTCTCTCACTCAGATACCTCTACCAAGTTCTATCACCATGGACAACGAATAGTCCCCTCCTTCTCTTGCCATCAACACTACTCATATATCTCCACTTTCCTTAACATCACCACAAAAATCCACTCCCTCACTATCTCTGCCACTACTGCACCCATACCGGTTTCCTCATCATCTTCAGTTCCATGTGTTAAAATCCCTCTCTATCCCTCTTCCTCTGGTCTAACCAAAGAACCTACCCCTCAGGCTTAGAAGTATCTAAGGACGATCCTGATTAGTACTTGAACTCCTCAATTCTAGATTTAGTGGCTCCCTTGGAGTCACCAGAGAAAAAGAAACAACACAAAATATCATTGCTATCACTACTGAGAGTCTTATAAATGAAAGAGCCTCCCTCCCGCCTGAGTCTTAGGGGGAGGAAACTCCATTTTTGAGGGATAAAAAGACTATGGTGCTCTTTGAGTCTCATGACACAGTCACATAAAAACCTATTGGAGAACCTGGTTCTCTTCTAACTGAACCAACACAGGAACTCCTCCTCTCTACTCAGCCTTTGGAATCCATTCCTTCTACTACGGTCCCTCTTGACGAAGATGACATGGTGCTCAGTGCTCATTTTAAGATTCGCAAACCAGCACTCACTCCTGATTCCTCTTCCAAGCGTCCGACTACCAGACTGCAGATGAAAGATGAATTTGAGGATGCTTTGCAGAAGAGCAAACGCAGTAATAAGAAAAAGAAGAAGAGGTTGATGAAACATGGGGGAGTTGTGGTTGACAAACACATTGCAGTGGTTGAGGTTGATGAATATGCTGTGGAGGAACCTAGTTCCTTAGTGAAAGGATCTACAAAGGTCCCAAAGTTTGTGGTTGAGGCTTCAGAGGAAGTTGTAAAAAAACAAAGCAGAACATCTATGAAGAGTGGTGGTAAATATAAAGAAGGTTGTAATTGAGAAATATTTGTATGATGGTAATATCGTGGCTGTTGCAAGTAGGAAAAGAAAGTCTGTAAAAATGTCTAGAAAACGAAAAAAGGGAAACTATGGGAGGACCTGTTTCAATAAAGACCATTCCAAGTGACAGTTGTCCTGGGCTGGAGAGACTGAGAACTCAGAAAGTGTTGTGAGGTCGCATGTTCGACCTGGCTATCTCAAAGACTGTGGGTATAAGGAATGTTTTGGAAATGGTGAAATTTAAACAATGGGTCACCTGTTTAAAGAGGATGTGCCTAGGGTATTATGAACACCTTATTTTTGCACTGTCTTAACATCTCCTAAAGCTATTAGTATTTTGTTATTTTAATTATTTTTCTCAATTTTCGTATCTTTAGTTGCATATTTCCTATCATAAAAATACCAAAAATAGTTCTTTTTTTTTTATTTGTGTATTTTAGGAATTAATTGATATACTTAATTGATCATTTGAATAAGTTATTCAATTAATTTATTTGTTTTGTAAACTTAGTTTAAGAATTAGCATAAAGGAAGAACTTGGGAAAAATTTGCATGAGAAATGTGGCCAAGAGTGCAAGACAAGGGGTTGCCATGGGAGAATTGAAACGTAGTTTTGGCCTAAAACTACGTCGTTTTGTTTAAGTGATTCAAGATTGAATCTCATCCATTTATTTTCTTTGATTCGATAGTACTCATTTGATCCTTCATGGAGTATTTAAGTTCCTAAAATTAGAGTTTTTGCCCCATTTACACATAATCTAAAACCCTAGCCCCCCTCTATCTCTATCTCCATTCTCTCTCAGCCACCGCGCCTCTCTATGGTTGAACCACTACCCGACGCCGTTCACCGAAGTCCAAACCACCCCAAAAGTTTATTATCTCTTCCTCTCAACCTCCTCTCCATGAATAAAAACCTCAAATCCTTTAATTCTCCTTCAAACTCCATGAATTTTAGATCTAGGAAAGCCCTAGCTGCACTTTTTTTTGAAAAATCTGTGAATATTGAGACACTCCTTCACCCATTGCCTACATAGAAGTATATAACTCGACTTATAATTTAGCGTTGGTTTTGACCCGATCTCCGGCGAAGCAGTCGTACGGCCACCCACTGCCGATCCACCACCATTGCCACCCCTCTACCATCACAAACTCTCGTTTCTCTTTTCAAACCAGCCTCGAGCAAAGTTGTGTCGTTGATATCATTGAAACCAGACTCGGATTAGCCAAAGTTCTTGGTTTCTGAATATCAACAATCAAAGCTTGCTGAAATCGAGCAATCGCCAATGCCACCGTGCTATTGCTACCACCCAGATATTTGAAGTTGGGTAATATCGATTCCCTTTCTACCAATTTTTTCTCTATCTTTTGTGATCGATTTTGGTATTTTAGTAAACGTTTAAGTTCGGTTAATCATTTCTTCTTTGTTGGTTTGTTTGATAATCTCTTTCATAGTAATCCTAATCCTTTTTTATTTTGTCTCCTCTTTGTTTTATGTTAAATTTAGCTTTAGTTTAATTTAAGTTCTACTTTATTTTTTAAATTTTGTTGGTCATATGTTCAGTTTCTTTCATATGTTTGGTTGTACTTGTTAACAATTCTCTTGATACTTATATTAGCTCTATTCGATTTTGATTCATGTGATGAAATTGATTGAAGTTCAAATTAACTAGTTAATTTGGTTCATTATCGAAGCGATTCAATTGGTTTACAAATTTGATTTCAGTGAGTGCGAAAATAAATTTATATAAATCTTAGCTTGTATTTGGTAGTTGGTACTACAGATGTGAAGATATTAAACATGAATTTCCTACCTTTAGTAAGTCAGATTGACCAAAATATCACTTTATGCATCGGTGAGACTTTGTATAGCTATATTGTCTTTATAACATCTACTTCGTCATTATAATTTCTTTATCTCTGCTCATAAAATGAAATATAAGTATTGCATGTGCTGTTAACTATCAGATCCAAAGAGATTAAAGTTCATCCATTTTCATTAAGATTAAAACGTCTGAATTTAAATATATATTTTAAAATATTACATTATGATCTAAATACTAAATAATTAAGATTATTTGTTTCTTCGACACTAAAATATATAAAAACATATGTTTATTTATTTTCTTAAAATATGGGAGTTAGTGATGGTAATAACTAACGAATATACTTGTAATGCCAACTAGAGGGGGTGGTTGGTAGTCATTTTAGTTGATGGTGGTGATTCTGCTAGTAGCTAGTGGCAGTTAGTAGCAGTGATGATTATGGTTGGTGGTGGTGGCAATGGCAGTTGCGGTGGCGGTGGTGAATATTGATAGTTAATAATGGTGGATTAAGAGTGCACTGTGGTCCGGGCCTGAACCGGACCTGACCGGGCCTGCGGTCCTGGCAGGCCTAACGGGCCTGGTGGGCCGGTCCTGGTGGTATTGGGCCTGGTGTCATATGTAGGCCCGTGACGGGCCGGTCCGAGACCATTAGCCCGTGACCCCGGGACGGCTAGGCCCGGGACCGTCAACCAGGTCTGGGCCAGTCCAGGCGGGCCTAACGGGCCCAACGGCTATTTTTCAATTTTTTTTTATAAAAATCAGCAACGGCCATATTTAAAATATATCCGTTTGGGCTGAAAATATGGCCGTTTGAAAGTTTACAAAATGGCCATTTGGCCCTCAAACTTTAATTTAACCCCAAACTTTATATAATTACACTTTTCCCATTTCTCAACTATAAATACCCCCTCATTCTTTCATTTTTATTCACCAATTCATCAATATCTCTCAATCTCTCTCAATATTTCTACTACAATTGCTTAATTTATTGTTGAAAATTCGTGAAAAATTGTGAAGTTGTTGAATTGAAGTTTTCAAGTGTTCAACGATTTTCAATTTTCAAGAAGTTGTTTGGCAATCCGGTAAACTCGTTTCAACTTTTACGTTTTAATAATATATTTTTGTGTGATTTTGCATAATTATAATTAATATGGCATTTTCTTTGAAAAAAATATTTGGTAAAGGAAATGTAAAATCGGTGAAAGTAGTGGCCATAATACTACCCTTCCCCCGGCTCCCCGACCTACAAAAGATAAGCAAGTTGAAAGTAGTCGCCAAACTAGACGTCCTCCTCTTCCTCCCGTAATGCTTGATAGTGATCACCCTTGTTTTCAATTTACCGATAGTAAATTTTTACATGATGTTGCAGTAGGTGATAGATTAGATGATGAAATTATGAATGCTCTTTATCCTAATGAACCTATCTTAGAGGAAAATGAGGATGATGATGATGAAACCCAAGCACCAGATTTAGGTGATACACCTACTAGTCCTGTTCATAACTCAAGTAATGCACCGGCCGACCCACCTGTAGAAACTCCAACTTTTAATAGACAACCTGCTAAACGTCAAGAAACATCATTAGTTTGGAATATTTTTACTCAAGTAAGAGAACTAAATAAGGCTAAGTGTAAAACTTGTGGGAAATTACTGGTTCATAAATTTACTGGAGACCGTAGCGGCACGGGTAGTTTGACTAGGCACATAAAAACAAACCCAATAGATAAGGCTAGATTTTTTCAAATGCAAGTGTAGATTCTGCGGTTAACCCTAGTACAGGTTCAAATCTAGTTCAACCAGGAATTAACACTGTCACAGGAGGTATTTTATATTACGATCCAAATAGAGATCGTGAAGAATTAGAAAAGATGATTACAGTTATGTGCTTACCTTATACTTTTGCTTCTAATCCTAATTGGGTTCATTATATTAGAAGAGTTTTTAATCCTACTTATAAAGGTTGGCCTCGCGCAACAGTTAAGGCCGATATTTATAAATTCAAACATGAATATGAAAAATATTTGCGCTACTTATTTACTCATATACCTTATTAGATTTCTATTACTATTGATATTGGTAGAAGTGGTAATGATTGCGATTATATAATTGTTACAAGTCATTGGATAGATGAGGACTGGACAATGCAAAAACGTATAATTGCGTATAGAATAATTAATTCACGTCACACAGGTAAGTTTATAGCTAGTACTGTTTCAGATATTTGTAGATATTGTTGCTTTAGCGATAAAATGATGGAAATTTCTATGGATAATGCTTCTAGTAACACTAGTGCTATAGGCATGCTTACAAAAACATTAAATCCTGCATTTACTAATATTTTCCATCTTAGATGTATATGTCATATTTATCATTTAATTGTCGCTGATGGTATGCGAATTTTAAACATAGAAATTGAAAAGGTTCGAACGGCTCTTAATTGGCCTTTTTATTCAAACCATAGAACAAGACTTAGAGAGTAATTTAAAAAATGTGATGAATATGGCCTTAGAGAAAGAAAGGTTCCTAAACCTTGCCCGACTAGATGGAATTGTATGTACGAAAGTTTAGTAGTTGCATATGAATATAGAAACCCAATTAATGCAACGTTTAATTCGGGTAGGTGGTGAGGATGATGATGAAATGCTTACTACCCAAGATTGGACGAATGTTAAAACTCTTTCAGATTTTTTAGAACATTTTGAAGTTGCTACTAATGCATTTTCTAGGCAATATTATCCTACTATTTCAAATTGTTTAGTTTATATTGCAGCACTAGCTGATTTGTTTGTTGAATTTGGCGAGGGTGGGGATATTTATGAACTTGCTATAAATGAAATGAAACAAAAATTTAAAAAATATTTTTTCCCCATCCCTCCTATTTTTGGTGTTGCTGCAATGTTAAATCCTACAATGAAATTGGGAGGTCCTCATTTTTGGTATTCAAATATTTATATGGCTTTAGATCTTTCAAACGAGGAAGTTGCTACACTTGCAGATGCAAAAGTATCAATTAAAATTAATGCTCAAACAGTTTATAATGCTTATCAACTTGTCTTAGAGTATGCTAGGCCAAATATTCCAACCCCTACTTCGTCTAGCTCACAATCTTCTAAAAGAGTTGCGGGCTTAACAGCTCTTAAATCTTGTACGGAGTTTCGGGGTTCTCAAGGTGATAATTATGATGAAACTTCACATCTAAATGAGCTTCAAGTTTACTTGTCTCAGGGACATGAAAAGGAGAATCCAGATGGCTCTTTTTATCTTTTGAAATGGTGGAAGTCAAGGGAAACAAATTTTCCAGTTCTTGCAAGGAAGGATCGGGATATTTTATCAATTCAAGCTTCAACTATTGCATCGAAGAGCAGTTTCAGTCAAGCAAGACTGCAAATAGGTGATCATAGAGCGGCGATGAGGTATAGCTTGGAAAAATCGGTATTTTCTAGAGATTGGATCCGCGCGGAAAGAAGAAACTTTGGAATTGCAGAATCACAATCGCCGATAGATAAAGCTTATGAAGATATGATAGAGGAACTCGCGGAGGATTCGGCTTCGCCCGAAAGTGGTGATGAAACAGCTTCTTTTCCACCACCACCAACAAAACCTCCTCCCAACCTTGACGGATTTATGAGATTTGTTAGAGATACAATGTAGATTATGATGTAACATGTACTTTGGCACATCTTCTTTTAGTTTTTTTAATGGTGGTATTAGTACTTTGTTGTGCTCATTCCATTGGGGGAAGGAAGACTAAGAAAGATATGTCATCTTGGGTAATAAAAATTATAAGACATACCCTTGAATATCTTTTTCTCAATATTTCTTTGTCTTTACTTCGAATTATTTATAAGCTACAATATATATATATATATATGTATATATATATATATATATATATGTATATATATATATATATATATATATGTATATATATATATATATATATCATACAATATATACCACAAGAAATATATACGAGAATATATAAACATAACATACAACCTAAACTACAGGAAAATATATAAGTAATAACATATATACATAAGATACAATATATATAATAGAATATATATACATTATACATAAGAGATACAATATATATACTATTATATACACAAGATACAATATATATACTATAAGAAAATATATATACATAACATACAAGAAAATATATAAGGCAATATATATATACATAGCACACAATATATACTAATTACTACAATACAATATACAATAAAATATATATTATATATACTATACTAATAACGAGTATACTATATAAATATGATAAATACTAGTATATTATAATATTATACTAATGACTACTATACAAGATATGCCTTAAACAATTACAAAAAAGCCCCCCAGGCCCATCAAGCCAGGTCCGCTAAGCCCAGGACCACATGGGCTTAGGCCCATCACGGGCTGGTCTCACCCATTGAGCCCACGAAGACCGGGACCACCAGGCCCGGGACCGCCAGAGCCCAGGCCCATGAAGCCCGGGACCGCGAAGCCCGGCCCGCGAAGCCTGTATAGGCTCGGGCCCGGGACAAAATACAACCCTATGGTGGATGGTGATGATGGTTCTGATTGTGATTGAGGAAGGTGATGGTGGGTGGTGGTAGTTTCTAATGGTGGGCGGTGCCGGCTATGATTGTTTGTGAAGGTCATCACATGTTTTTAAAATATTTTGAGGCCTTAAAAACCTCTTTTAACTTCACCTTAATTTACGTGCGCAGTCCAGACGTGCAGCCGAAAAGCTATTATGTAAAAGAATTATAAAAATATTGAAATTTTGGCTTAAAATATAATTAAGTAGACTTTGGTCAATATTTTGGATAAATGGACCCGGGCCTGTAATTTAACGGCCCGGGGGGCCCGTGAAAAAATATGGGACATGGGTGTATGCTCGGAATCGAATTCCGAGGTCCTAAGTCCGAGAAATAAATTTTTAAAAGAAATTATTTTCTGTAAAATATAAAGGGTTTTGAAAGTGTAATGCTATGTGAAATCTATGATATTGGGCTCGTATTATAGTTCCCGAGCCCGGTACAGGTTCAATATGATTCATATGTATTGTCGGTAAAGTTTGGTAAAAACGGAAATTATTTGACGTGATTCGGACCTTAAGTGCAAAATTTGATGTTTTAAGAAGTTTTGAGAAATTTCATTGATTTTGAGGTTTAATCTATGAATTAAGAGGTTATTTTGGCGATTTGATCGTACGGATAAGTTCATATAATATTATGAGTTAGTACGTATATTTAGTTGTGAGCCCTGAGGGCTCGAGTGAGTTTCAGATGTGTTTGGAAAAGTTTTGAACTCATAAAAAGTTGTAAGTTTTCAGTTGCTGGTGTTGTGACATTTTCTTCTCCGCGTTCACAGGAGGACCCTCGCGAACGCAATTAGTTATTCCAGCTGAAGGAAATTTCCTTCCACGTAAACGCGAGACCAAGTTCGCGAATGCGAAGCTTTGGGGGGTCTTCCCTTCGCGAACGCGGGCCTGGTATCGTGAACGCGAAGGCTTATGAGCCTGGGCAGGGGGAGGGGTATTATACCTATGCGAATGCGACAACCTGGACGCGAAAGCAAAGGCTCGGGGAGTTATCTCTCTGCGAACGCGAGCCCTCATTCGCGAATGCGAAGGTATCTCAGGCCTAGCTCATTGTCACCGTGTTTAGACTATCGTGAACACATAGAACAAATTCGTCCAGTTATTTGTAAGTTCAAAAACAAAATACAATTCGGGAATTTCACCATTTTTTCATAAACTTCATCTTCTCCTCACCTCTTGGGCGATTTTTGAAGAGGAACTTTACCATAGCTTCATAGGTATGTAATACTAAGCTCTTTTTTCTTCCATTTTTATCAACACCCACTAGATTTTTAGACCTAAAACGTGTGATTAAGGATAGAAAATTAGGGATTTGCGTAGAGTTATGGCTTTTTGATTATTTGGGAGTTTGACCTTATTTTGGGGTTGAATTTAAAATAAATTATATATTCGAGCTCGTGGGTGAATAAGTGATCGGGTTTTGGTCCGAACCTCGTATTTTGACCAAGCGGGCCCGGGATCAATTTTTGGAAGAAAGATTGGAAAGTTATAATTAAGCATTGAAATTGGATTGTTTGCCGTTTATTGATCTTATTAAGTCGATTATGTCTAGATACACTTGATTTCAAGCTAAATTCAAAAGGAAAAGCGGTGTTTGAGACATGAGTTGGTTGTGAAAGTTCAAGGTAAGTGTTTGGTCTAACCTTAGGTTGAGGTATTAGGATTTGTGTCCTATTTTCTATTTGATTCTTGTGAGTACGACGTATAGGCATGGTGACGATTATCTATACGTTGGTGTCAAGCGTGATCTTGAGTCTTAAATTGTGAATCATTATATTCTTAAATAATACTACGGATGCTTAAATTGATGACTTTCGGTATTGTGCAAGGATTTAGATCGTTCTCGTGGATATTACTTATGATTAAGAATTGGAATTAGCCGAGGTACTTAGATGTCAGAGTAAGATTGGTTATAAATGTTTCTCCCTTGCCGGGACGTATTTACGTATGCTGTCGATTCCCTTGTCGGGATAGTGTAATACTTTATTGATCCATTGTCAGGACTCTTGTTATGATTGTTGTTGACCATATATTTGGATCGGGTTACGCGCCACAACAATGTTATATTTGGATCGAGTTGCACGCTGTAACAATATTATATGTCGATCGGGTTGCACGCCACAGTAATGTTATATTTAGATCTGGTTGTACGCAACAACAATGTTATATGTGGATCAGGTTGCAAGCTGTAATAATGTTATATGTGGATCGGATTGGACGTCGTAGCAATGTTATATGTGGATCGGGTTGCACACCGTAACAATATTATATTTGGATCGAGTTGTACGCCATAACAATGTTATAAATGGATCGGGTTGCACGCTGCAACATTGTTAAATGATAGGGATCGGGTTGCGCGTCGCAATAGTATTATCATTGTTTGTTGTAGATTCGGAATTGTTCTCATATATTTATCTTAAATTATCGTTGGATTTGATATTTCCCCCAGCATGTACCCCCTCCCTCTTTGGTTGTTTACTCATGTTTGGTTTTCCGCTGTATATTATATAACTGCATAGGTTTATCTGGAGTCTAGTCCTAGCCTCGTCACTATTTCGACGGGTTAGGCCAGACACTTACTAGCACATGGGGTCGGTTGTACTGATATTACAATCTGCACTATGTGCAGATCCCGGAGTAGCTTTTGGACAGTAGCACTTGGAAAGGCTACCTTCAGTCCAGATAGAGATCTCGAGGTAGTCCTGCAAGCGTCCGCAAGCCCCGCGTTCTCTTCTATCTTATTATGTGTTCTCTTTTCACTTGTTTCTGAGAAGACTGTATTTCCTTTTTCAGACACTTGTACGTAGTACTCAATAGATAGTCTGTGATATTGTGACACCATATTCTTGGTAGAGGAGTATATTGGCGTTGTAGTATTGGCTTTGATTATTTTTATCTGTTTAAGTCTTCCACTTGTTATGTTCATCGATTAATATTAAATGTTGATTTCCTGTTAATTTAAGTTGTTAAAAATGGTGAAAATAGAATAGTTTGCGATTTCTATATTTTGCGGCTTTCCTAGCTTCTACGAGTAGGCTCCATCACGACTTTCGAGGGTGAAAAAACCGAGTCGTGAAATTATTGATAGTAATGGGGTGGTTGGTTGTGCTAGCTAGTTGATCCAAGTGAGTGTGTGGTTGTGGTTGAGAATAATGGTTGTGGGGTGTGGTGAGTGATGGTAGTTGTGGCAACTATGGCTGAGGATGGTGGTAGTACTGACAACTATGGTTGAGTGTGGTGGTAGTGGTTGAGTATGATTGTGATGGTAGTTGATAATAGTAGGCATTGGTAGTAGTTAGTAATGAAGGTGGATGATCGCATCTTAATTGAATTAAGCCTTGTTATAGATCTCAGTAGGCGTTTGGACATAAGAATTCTAAAATTTCAAAAAATGGTAAACAAAAATTTCAAGTGAAAATGGTATTTGAAATTTGAAGTAGTGTTTGGATATAAATTTCAATTTGGGTTATTTTTGAAGTTTCGGGAGTGATTTGAGTGAAAATTTTGAAAAACAGCTTTATGGAGTTTTTAAATTTTTTAATAATTTTCAAAATGCATTTTCAAGTGAAAATTGAAAATTTTGTGAACAAACGCTAATTTCGAGAAAAAGAATTTTTTTTTGAAAAAAAAGGAATTTTTTTATGTCCAAACGGGCTCTAGTTAATCATACAGACCTATTCAAACCCATTAAGCAGTTAAGGAAAAAAAATACACTTAACGAATAAGAGTTAAATAATTAAGTTGGCATTTGGACATAAGTATTGTGAAATTCCAAAACAAAAGTGAAAGATTTTTTTAGTGAAGATGGTATTTGAAAATTTGAGTTGTGTTTAAACATGAATATAGTTTTTAATTGTATTTGAAGATTTGTTTGTGATTTGAGTGAAAATTTTGAAAAATAGTTTTTTCGAGTATTTCAAATTTTAAAAAACTTCAAATTTTATTTTCAAGTGAAAATTAAAAATTTTATAACCAAACACTGATTTCGAAAAAAATAAGAAAATTTTGAAAAAGTGAATTTTTTTTGATGTCCAAACAGGCTCTAAGATTTAGACTTTAAAAATAAATATACTTAATATCTAAGATCTGAATAATTAAGATTCATACTTCTATTAAATGCCAACAAATGAGGCCATGTTATATATAGAACCCTATTTAAGGTGAATGTCTATATTTAGAGAGATTCTAGGGTTTACTACTTGGTGGCTAAGTCACCACCTCCCTATAAATAAAGGGGTTCTCTCCCATTGTAAATCATCCCAAAGTATCAATAAGAATACTCCTCTCTCTACTCTTCTCTCTATTGTTCTTGTTCTTGTATTATTGTTCTTGTTCTTATATTATTTCATAACACGTTATCAGCACGAGTCTCTAACCAATCTTAAGAGAGTAAGGTTCTATACATCTGTTCTCTTCAGTTTGAGCATTGGAGTTGAATTGTTGACTCCTGTATTCCCACAATACTTTTTGATGCTTGCATCAATTGCCAACATCGCCAAGCAAATAAGCCTTGCTTATTACCTAGCAACTGGTACTGCCGTTCATAGAAGCTTTGCAATTGCCGATAATCTTGGTGAGGTTTCTGCAAAAGAACAGATTCAAACAGTGTGCTTCGATAATCTTGGTCTTGCACTTGCTGCAGCCCTGAATATACTATTTGCTAATAATCCAAGAATTTCTATACGGAAAAATAGAAGAGATGGTATCATCATAAAATAATGCAACGGGATAGAAACTCAAGAGGTATATTTGATATCACAACATTTATTGGTATACCTTAAAGGTAAGTAATTTACTTTTCCCTTTCAAATTCTTGAAATTCTACGATTTGGTTTCATATACAAACATAGGCAACAAAGTTTGATTATAACTCTAATGGAGTTTGTAAGGAATTATAACCACGTGAAGTGGTAAAAGTTCTATGTCTTGCCATGATTAAATTCATGTATGATTATGGGCAAAGAATTGAAAATCCGTCCCACTGAATTTGCTTCATTCTCATTCCCTTTAGAGAATGTGATAGCAGTATGCGATAAGTCTGAAAGAAGACAAAATTATTACCATGAAGGTATCAATGGATGTGGACGTGGCAATAGACGGAATTATAATCGTCATCATTGTGATAATGAGAATAAAAAAGATTCTCAAAATAATCTTTCACTTTATGAAAGTAATATTTGACATGAGATTGTATATAGCACAAACAGATGATTATGATCCATTCCCTGAAGTGAATGTTATAATTGTAATAAAGCCCGTAAGTATGGACACGCTCTTGATGTAATTTTGTTCCATGTCTGACAATATGAAAAGAAAGTTCGTTGCCCTTGAAATTTCGGGCAAGAACTATATGACATGGGTGTTGGATGCTGAAATCCATTTGGATGCAATGGGTCCTGGAGACGCCATTAAAGACAGAAATAATGCATCCACCCAAGACTATGCTAAGGCCTTGATTTTCTTGCGCCATCACCTTGATGAAGGTTTGAAACTGTGCTAAGGCCTTGATTTTCTTGCGCCATCACCTTGATGAAGGTTTGAAAATTGAATATATCACATTCAAAGACCCACCTATCTTGTGGAATGGCTTAAAGGAGAGATATGACAACCTGAAGTTGGTCACTCTGCCACAAGCACGATATGATGAGAATCCAAAAGCAAATAGTTCATAAACTATATGTTATCGTTGCGGTGGAAAAGGGCACTGGGCGAAAATTTGCCGTGTACCAAGACATTTGGTTGAGCTTTATCAAGCATCCCTAAAGAGTAAAGGTCCTGAAACCAATTTTGTCTCTGACGACAATTTTGACATCACCCACTTGATGTGGCAGACTTCTTTGAGCACCCTGAGGGGAAAATAGACCACTTAATTGGTGATGGATCTGTGATGAAGGAAGATGGAATTGTTTGATTTTATTTTACTTATTTGAATTAGTTAGTGAATAAACTAATAGTCATTAGTATCAGCTCGTATTAGTTAGCTTATGATATAATGTTAGTATTAGTCCTTTAGAATGTTTCAATATGCTTAAATTTCAAAGATATTTTTATTTTCCAGTAGAGTTAATCGACTAACCTAACAGTTAGTCGATTATCTAATATTTCGCATTAAAACTGGATTTTTCCGCCAGCTAAGTTAGTCGACTATCTGATTTAGATAGTCGACTAACCTAATGACTGTTTACTAAGTTAGTCGACTATCTGATTTAGATAGTCGACTAACTAATATTTCGCATTAAAATTGGACTTTTCCGCAAGGCAAGATAGTCGACTATCTGATTTGGTTAGTCGACTAACCTAATGACTGCTTCCCAAGATAGTCGACTATCAACTAAGTTAGTCGAATAACCTCAGCAGATTTTGAAAATATTTTTTAATTATGAAGCAACGGATTAAATTTGTTTATTCTCATGTTCGTATATCTCTTTTGATTAATTGATTCATGTACCACACATACGATATTCAAAGAGAAGAAATATTACTCTCATTTAAGTATGTGTAAGGCAGATGTTACTACAATTTCTGGTAGTAGTAAATTGATTAAAGGCTCCGGAAGAGCAACTATAACTCTGCCTAAAGGAACAATATTTTAGAGAATGCAATGTTCTCCTCCAAGTCTAAAAGGAACTTGTTGAGTTTTAAAGATATCATTCAAAATGGATATCATATTGAGACAATAGATGAGAATAATCTTGAATTCCTCATTTACTCATGAAAATGAGGCTGCCCACTTCGGTTTGGGGTCACGCCATTTTGCATGCAGCAATGCTAGTTCGTCTCAGAACGACGAATTATCACAAATATTCCCCGTTGCAATGAGTTTTGGGTCATGAACCTAATATATCCCACTTAAGAATTTTTGAATGTGCAGTATATGTGCCTGTAGCACCGCCATATTGCACCAAAATGGGTCTGCAAAGAAGGTTAGGAATATATGTTGAGTTTGAATCGCCCTCCATTATTCGCTACCTCGAAACATTGACAGGGGATTTGTTCACTGCACGATTTGCAGACTGTCAATTCGATGAGACACTTTTCCCAAAATTAGGGGGAGAAGTTGGTGAAACCAAACGGGAAATTTTATGGAAAAATGCATCATTATCTCATCTTGATCCACATACCTCTATTTGTGTAAAAGAGGTGCAAAATATTATCCATTTGCAAAGAATAGCTAATCGAATGCCAGATGCATTTACAGATTTGAAAAGGATAACAAAATCACATATCCCCGCAGTGAATGTGACAACATCTGATTCACGAATACATATTCATTATTGGAAGAATATGAACATGAAATTGGTATTGAATATACCACACTCACTCCTAGAAGGAGGTTTGAGATGATATATGAAAATAATGTCATTGTTATGGCATGAATAGTCATTGGTCACGTACCTATTGTACGCCAAAATAATTTGTCAATGTGATTATCAAAGGACAATAATAATGCAAGAAACATATCTTGCATATAATTTTGACATGACCATAATGGTATAACTTTCTCTTTAAAAGAGATATTCACCACATGGATGTTGATGAATTTGTGGTAGTACAAAATTAATTGAGCGCTCTAGAAGAGCCAATTATTACTATGTTGGAGAAACACAATTGATTACCAATAAGGTATTGTGTTGTAGTAAGTCTCAAAGAAAATTATTCAGTTTCCAAAGTATATGCGAAAGCGATTGATTATATTGAGACTATAAATAAAGGAAAGATTTGATATCTTCTATTACTACAACTTGTAGCGGGATAATCTGTATGTGAAAAACTACCCGCTTTATTCTCCAGTTTGTACTACACAAGAATACCACAATAAAGTGGACGTTTATTGATATAAAAACCCATATCATAATAAACTTGAAGTTTATTGATAATTGCACATGTCATGGTGTAAATTTGAAGTTTATCAATATTGATAATTTATTCATTTGGCATTCGGGTTAGCCATATCATTTTAAGAATGATATGCAGTAATAGAGAATTCACATGGGTAAATATTAAAGAACTAGAAAGTTCTTTACGAATTCTCTTGTATTACTTGTTCTCATTAATTAATTGACCAACTAAAGAGTTCAGGTTGAATCCCATAAATTCTGGAAATATCAAAGGTGAATATGGGCCCATTCACCTGCCATGTATACCACATATGATGCATCTATGATATGGTTACATGTGCGATTGTTATTAACCCGCAGCCTGGCCGGTGCTTGCGAGGTAAATTGCTCAGTAATATAACTTCGAGCATAATTTCCAGATTTTCTATTCAAGATAGTTCGTCTTGATAAGTTGGTTTATATCATAGTTGGTTTAGCAAGATAATTATTGAGTGCCTCCACTTAATAGCTAAACTGTTTTTTATGAGACCAAAGTTATATATATCAGTTTGATATACGTTGTATACGAGAGTATATTATATTCTCCCCTCACAAGTGGTTCAGGTCAGGAACCAAATAATTTCATCTTATTATTATTGATGTGCGGTGTATATTTTCATTAACACCATAATGCACAAAGATGGACTCTCAAAGTTGAAGAAACAAGTTAGCTTTTCTAACATGAGGGGGAGACATGATAAACACTTGAGAAAAGGTTACATAGGATGAATAATCATTTGTATATATAGATCCTCGAATATCATAATATGAACCTGAAGTTCATAAAAGGATAATTCAATTGCAACATATTGCAAAGCATGCTATACGCATTTGCTGACCCAAAGAAAGTAACTATATTCTCACAGCAAATGCTCATATTAAGTCCCAGAAGGACAAAGTCTTTGATACGCTTAAAGCGTATAGACAAATCGGTTTCAAAATAACTTCTTAATAAAGAAGATGAGCAAATGATCAAAGTGATCATAATGGGGAGGCAAGTGATCTAGAAGATCACATGATATAACACTTCATAAAATCTCATGAGAGATTCAGGTACCTGAATATATGAATAAAGAGATCTCCATGTTATGTCTTTATGAAAATTTACTGGAACCGATATAAAATGTTCGTCGACGACATCTATGATAGCGCTAAATATCGATGAGGATCTTATATTTGTCGAATACAAACAAAAATATTGGCTAAATGGAAGAGATACAATTCAAGCAGAATTGATTCCATATGAAAGACATGTAGTTTTGGACATATAGTTCAAATACTTGAAAGTATAAAGTCAATGGTATGTGTAATCAGTTTTCGATATCTTATTTGTTTAGCATGACATGAAAACTTGATATGCATCTAAAGTCTATTATATGGCTTATATGATTTAACTTATATGTCAATCCATGAAAGATTGAAGTTGCTTGAAGCATATACAATTCTTGGTCCTGAAGTACCACATCCTAAGTGCAACTTGTGTACATATGTATCTTGCTATAACTATAAGCATGATGGCATCGAGAATACCTCTATGGAGATATTGAAGAGTCATTCCACGACATTATATGAAGATGTTCATATCTATCAAGAATGATAATTTCAAGGTGCGGAATATTTATTCAAATCAATATGGCTGATTTATTTATCAAATATCTACAAAAGATCGTTTTGAAGATGGTGCACAAGATTGGAATGCAAATGCTCAAGGATGTGAATTGATACTCTTTTCAGGGGGAGTTAATGCGCGTTATACTCTTTTTCCCTTACAAGGTTTTGTCCCACTGGGTTTTCCTTGCAAGGTTTTTAACGAGGCAACCAATAGGCGCATTTGTAAATATGTGTACTCTTTTTCCTTTTCTATAATTTTTTCCCATTGGGTTTTGTTTTAGTTAAGGTTTTAACGAGGCACATTATTGAATAGACATTCAAGGGGGAGTGTTATAAATAGAACCCTATTTAAGGTGAATGTCTATATTTAGAGAGATTCTAGGGTTTACTACTTGGTGGCTAAGTCACCACCTCCTTATAAATAAATGGGTTCTCTCCCATTGTAAATCATCCCAAAATATCAATAAGAATACTCCTCTCTCTACTCTTCTCTCTATTGTTCTTGTTCTTGTATTATTGTTCTTGTTTTTATATTACTTCATAACAGGCCAATGTTTTTAAAGCTAATTTTGTATTAGAGTTGCAATCTAATAATTACAATTCTATCATATTTTACTTATGTGCAAGATTCAAATCTTATTTCCTGTTTTATCTTTTGTCTTTTCCCTATTCACGGGTCTAAACCCTCACAAAAGGAAAAATTTATTTTAGAAAAAGATTACATATTTGATAAAAAGCAATCAAAGAGAAAATAGAACAGATTAAAATGCTGAAAGCTATTTAAGCATGGTGTGAGGAGGCCATTATATAGGAATTTGGTAAATTAACTAAAAAAGACGTTTGAAGGAAAAGAAATGAGAAAATAGTGATGTATAACTGTTCTTAAAATAATAGTCAAAAAGGTATATAATGTTCTAATATTTTTTGTATCTATATATATATATATATATATATATATATATATATATATATATATATATATATATATATATATATATATATATATATATATATATATATATATATATATATTATAACTTTTTGTTGTTATTAAATGTGAATAGTTTTAGTCACCGGTTAAAATTAAGTGATCTTTGTCAAAAAATAGGGGGGAAGTGCACGGTTAGCCACAAATAACACATGTATTTACTTTTATGGCACTGTTTAAAATGTCTTTAGCCGCTGCTTTAATAAACTTTACTTGCTCGAACGAAAACACCTTTCTGCTCATAAAGTTCAAGACCAAGTGTCCTTAACTTTTGAACTTGCAACTCTAAGTTTGGAACTTTAGGACTACATGTCCTTAACATTTGAACTTGGAACTCGAAGTTCAGGACCACCTGTCCTTAACTTTTGAACTTGTAAATCTAAGTTCATGACCTATTGTCCTTAACTTTTGAGTTTGTTAGTCTAAGTTCATGACCTATTATCCTTTACATTTGCGCTTCTTAACCTAAGTTCAGAACCTACTATCATTAACTTTTGAGCTTGTTAGTCTAAGTTAAGGACTTCAGTACCTATTATTCTTAACTTTTGAATTTATAATTATAACTTATTATCCTTAACTTTTTAGCTTGTTAGTTGTATCTCCATCCACGTCATGATCCACCAGGTATGAGCCCGGCCCAAAAAGTGAAAATATGTGGTGTGGACGTGTAATTAGAGGTGATGCTTCCAAAACTGCAGAAACAGTCATAACGTATATTAGCAGAGTCCGAAATTTTAACAAATATTAACAAATAGTCCGGAAAAAAAAGAGTCCGAAATTTTAACAAATATATAAAAAAAGTAAACATATAAATGTCATTCCTGATTTATTAAATTGGGACCTAAGGCAATGTTTGAGACGCTTTTTTTATTATATTAGAATTTTTTTATGTGAAGAAATTCAATAATTTATATATATAAAGGTGATTCAATCGAACTTTTAATCATTTTGATAGAGGGATGAAGAAAGTAGAAAAACATCGACTCGCATTTCAGACAGAGCTCCGCCCCTGACTACTAATAAAGAAGCAACAACAACACAATATAATCTAATTTAGTGGGGTCTGGGAGGGTAGTGTGTACGCAGACCTTACCCCTACCCTTGGGTAGAGAGACTGTTTCCAAATAGAAATCCGGCATCCTTCACTCCAAGAACTTCCCACCTTGCTCTTGGCGAGACTCGAACTCACAACCTCTTGATTGGAAATGTAGGTTGCTTACCATCAGAGCAACCCCTCTCATCCACACTACTAATAAAGCAATTGGAATTAAATGATCACAAATTATGTCATCTCTCACTCATTCCTACCCTCCATGGATTTACATGGGATAAGGTATTCATTAGCTGTTCTGCAATCCTTCTTCTCCTGGACAGGCTGAAGGCCACATTTGATGGTGGGTTTTTCCTTTATTTATGTATTTTTATAAGTTTCTTTTTCTAACTTTTTCCAAAGAATTTTTTAAGAAAAACAAGAAAATATTTTGCCTATATTTTATGCAAGATTTTCTAACCTTTTCCTTTCCTTTTCCATGCAAAACAAAATTTCTAAAAGAATAATAGAACACAAAGTGCTCCACAGAATCATTAATGTCAATTTTGAAACAAGCAACTTGGTACTTCCACCCCTACAATACTAATAATGTACTCATATATTCGAAGATAAACTCAAGTACCTTGACATGAAATATTATTAAATTTCCGACCTTGTCATTCACAAATTAAAATGTTTCAAGATCACGTTTAGCTTCTTTTTAATTAATTTATCGATACTAAGCTAATTGTAATCATCAATTATACAAGAAGTCACTCCATCTATATATAACAAACAAGAAATAATTAGATAAACATAAATAAAAGGGCCAGTAGTGGGGTTTTAGTTGCACATTACGAGGAAATTGGGGAGTTAGCTCAACCTTTTTTTATTAATCATTCTTCATTCGTCTAGTTTCTAGGTTGCAGTTGTTTTCCACTTGAAGCAATCTCAAATCAATATTAAGAGCTTAACTGAATGTTAAGTATACTATCCACTGTGTACCTGCATATATATATATATATATTTCCAAAACTATATTTTTTATGAAAGTATTTTTCAGTATTTGTTTTCCTTAATTTGCTGCAATGTTTTTCTTCAAGGAACGCAAATATTCATACAAAATTGCGAATATTATGAAGAATATTCCGTAAAACATTCTAGAAATACTAATAGTTAAATGTAGGATAATAATAATTATGCATATTGTACGTACGTACCACAGTCCCTTATTAGGGTCAAGTTCATTCACACTTGTTTGTTAAGGGATGGTTTGGTCAACATGCTATTAATTAATGGACCGAAAGATGGGGTGGCACTAAGGTTGACCTAATTTTAAAATTAACACTTTTTGGTTTGTTGGGTCATTTTCGTGAGGGAGACAAATGTCTTTACTTTGTTTGTTAACTAGTGGAATCTTCCTTTTTTGTTTTATAAATTTACAGAAAACAAACAAAATTCGACTGGTATGATAATGTGAAATTCACATCATGTAGCCACTTTAAACGTGATATTTAAAATATATCAACAATTTATAAATGTATTTAAAAATTAGTCAATTCTCTCATGGACACGACGTTCTGACATTATGTACTAAAATTTAAAAATTATATCCAAAAATTCAAATTTTATGTCCTAAATTTTATATTAGTAGGTCAAAATTTATGAATACTTAGTCCTGAAATATGTGTATATTGACTAATTTTTAAATACATAATAAATTATAAACATATTTTAAATAGCGGATTTAAAAGTGAATAGGGGTGCAGGTAATTAGCCCTATAATAATCATCCACAACGGTTTTAACAATTCCTTAAACAAGAATTCTTTCTCTTTCACTTATAGCGTTTGCTAACCCTAATTTCGAATAGTCGGTCCTGCAAATGATTGAATACCGACCACTAACTACAGTAGGTTCCAAAATTTACTATAAAGATAAGTAATAAAAATATACTTCGTACATATTAATGAAATCCTTATAACTTTTGATAGAGTAATAAGTTTTATCCACTTAACTAATAATTGGAGTATAAAAAGGAAACCTATTTAACTTTTAAGCTAGGTATTGTAAAGAAGCTTATTAAAGTTAAAATGTCTGATATGTATGAAAGTGATGGATAGAAATGAATAATTGATGAAACTTCTGTTACTGGATATCTTAAAATAGGTTTGGTCAGGCTAGCAGAAAAAGTAAAAAGGGTAAATGAGCACTAGCAAGAAAAAGGCTTATCCATCTAAAATTCTCGTTGGTTTTACTGATGTGTAATGTGTTTTACATTTGAAAGTTGGATCAGTTGAATCTTGTTATTTGTCTTTTTTGTAAAATGATGTGAAGCAAAGCGATTTGTGAATCCTTTGCCAAATAGTTGTTACCAATTACATGGATCTATCCATAATTTTTAATCTCATTAATCTCTCAAATTTTACACTATTTTTATGTAACGTAGAATTTGGAGCATTCTAAAATTCGGAGATCCAACTACAAAAAGATAGATGACCAGTACTAATAAAGATAAAGTGACTGACATATAAAAGAAAATAATTCATCATTTGTAGCATTTGTTTAATTCCTCATATAAAATTATTAACTCTAGAAATAATGTAATATGGAGAAGACAAAATTATTTCAAGCACCCATAAAAACACAAATACCCTGTCTTATTAGTTATAACTAACCATTCCATTAAGCAATTAGAGTTTGAATTAACTATAAAATGAGAGATATATTTTATATGAATGCTTACTTGTCGATACCTAATACTCAAGTAAATCAATCTAGTAAGACCTACTAATTCATTCAAACTAGTGGATGGAAATCAAACTATCTTACGTTTACCTAAGAGTATCTATAACATACAGCTACAAACCAAACAAACGAATATAAGATATGTATTTCGTAATATATTTTAATTACATATCGATTGTTAGACGAGGAGGTTAAGAGACGCTTTTGGGAGGATTTGGATGATATGGTGAGTAGTATTCCCCGATCTGAGAAGTTAGTTATTGGAGGGGACTTTAATGGCATATTGGGGCTGATGCTGGTGGTTATGGTGAGGTGCACGGTGGCTTCGACTTTGGGGTTAGGAACGGAGGGGGCACATCACTACTTGATTTCGCCAGGGCTTCCGAGCTTTTGATTGCGAACTCAACATTTCAGAAGAGGGAGGAGCATTTGGTCACCTTCAAGAGTTTGGCGGCGAGGACTCAGATTGATTACCTCCTCCTCAGAAGGAGCGATAGTGGTATGTGCAAGGACTGCAAGGTTATTCGGGGAGAGTCCCTTTCGACTCTTCATAGACTCCTATTGATGGATGTCGGTCTCTGGGTGAAGAGGAAGAGGAGGGGTTCTCGGGGACAACCGCGGATTAGATGGGGTGTTTTGACTAAGGAGAAAGCACAGGAGTTGGAGAGGAGGTTAGCTGAGGGCGGAGCTTGGAAGAGTTCTGGGGAAGTCGATGATATGTGGTCAGAGACGGTACTTGGTTAGGGAGATAGCACGAGATGTGCTCGGGGTAGCCAAAGGCTATTCAGGCAGACATCAGGGTGACTGGTGGAGGAACGATGTAGTCCAAGTAAAAGTGGAGGCGAAGAAGGCGGCGTTTGCTAAGATGGCAGGGAGCACAAGCGAAGAAGAGCGGAGAGCGAACAGAGAGATCTACAAAGCGGCGAGGAAAGAAGAAAAGATGGCGGTTACGGAAGCAAAAAACGCGGCGTTTGGTCGCATGTACGAGGAATTAGGGGAGAAAGGCGAGGACAGGAAGTTATTCCGGTTAGCTAAAGAAAGGGAAAGGAAGGCGCGTGATCTTGACCAAGTTAGGTGCATCAAGGGCGAGGATGGTAGAGTTCTGATGGGGGATTCTCAAGTCAAGCAGAGGTGGCAGGCGTACTTTCGAGACTTACTTAACGATGAGGGGGATCATAACATAGAGCTAGGGGTGTTTGGCCATTCAGAGCAACATAGAGACCTTGGGTACTGCAGGCGCATTAGGGCAGATGAGATCATGGGGGCTTTGCGTAGGATGAGTAGGGGTCGAGCGACCGGGCATGACGAGATCCCAGTAGAGTTCTGGAAATGCATGGGTAGGTCAGGAGTCGAGTGGCTCTCCAGGTTGTTCAATGTGATCTTCAGGACCAAAAAGATGCCGGAGGAGTGGAGGTGGAGTACAGTGGTGCCCTTGTACAAGAACAAAGGTGACATCCAGTGCTGCAATAACTATAGGGGTATCAAATTAATAAGTCATACCATGAAGGTCTGGGAGCGGGTGATCGAGGTGAGGTTAAGGGAGATGACATCTATATCTATGAACCAGTTCGGTTTCATGCCGGGTCGCTCCACTACAGAAGCTATCCACCTTGTCAGGAGGCTGGTGGAGCAGTTCAGGGATAAGAAGAAGGACATGCACATGGTGCTTCTCGACTTGGAGAAGGCGTATGACAAGGTCCCAAGGGAGGAGCTATGGAGGTGCTTGGAGGCGAAGAGCATGCCAGAAGCCTACATCAGAGTAATTGAGTACATGTACGATGGAGCTAAGACTAGGGTTAGGACGGTGGGTGGCGACTCAGACCATTTTCCAGTGGTTATGGGGCTCCATCAAGGATCGGCGCTTAGCCCTCTCTTGTTTGCCTTGGTGAGGGATGCTCTTACCCGACATATTCAAGAGAATGTGCCTTGGTGTATGCTATTTGCTGATGACATAGTCTTGATAGATGAGACGAAGGCCGGTGTTAATGAGAGGTTAGAGGTATGGAGACAGACTCTCGAGTCTAAGGGTTTCAAAATAAGCAGATCTAAGACAGAATACCTGGAGTGCAAGTTTAGCGCCGAGCCGAGCGAAGTAGGCAGGGATGTGATGATTGGATCACAGGTCATCGCCAAGAGGGACAGTGTCAGATATCTTGGGTCAGTGGTTGAGGGGGACGGAGAGATTGACGGGGACGTCACTCATCGCATAGGAGCGGGGTGGTCAAAGTGGAGGCTTGCATCAGGAGTCCTGTGTGACAAGAAAGTTCCACAGAAACTCAAGGGGAAATTTTATAGAGCTGTGGTTAGGCCTTCCATGTTGTATGGGGCGGAGTGCTGGCCAGTGAAGAACTCTCACGTTCAGAGGATGAAGGTTGCGGAGATGAGGATGCTCAGGTGGATGTGTGGGCTCACCAGGTTATATAAGATTAAGAATGAAGTTATTCGAGAGAAGGTGGGGGTGGCCCCGGTGGATGAGAAGATGCGAGAAGCGAGGCTGAGGTGGTTCGGGCATGTGCGGAGGAGAAGTCCTGACACCCCGGTGAGGAGTTGTGAGCGGCTGGCGATGGTCGGCGTACAACGAGGCAGAGGGAGGCCTAAGAGGTATTGGGGAGAGGTGATTAGGCATGACATGGCTAGAATGGGGGGTTTCTGAGGACATGACCCTAGATAGGAAAGTAAGGAGGTCTAGTATCAGGGTTGTGGGATAGGGGCCCCTAGAGTTTTTCATACTCCTCACCCGGGGTTGGGTGAGGCTTGGCAGGGCTATTCATAGATGATTTGTGTATTGGATTTTGTCTTATGCTAGTTACTGTCTGATATTATTGCATGCTATTTTATTTATAGTTTTTATGTTTTTTATTTATAGGTTTTTATGTTTAAATAATTATTTACGCTATTTATGTTGAAGTTACTAATGCTCTTTTGTTGTTTTTGTTTTTGTTGTTCCTTTCCTTCACTGAGCCGAGGATCGATTGGAAACAGCCTCTCTGCCCTTTCGGGTAGGGGTAAGGCCCGTCTACATATTACCTCCCCAGACCCCACTTTGTGGGACTATACTGGGTAGTTGTTGTTGTTGTTGTTGTTGTACTTATCGATAGTTAAACGATATGTGATCTCGCTTTACTTTTTTTCTTTTTTACTTTTATAATGAAATTACTTGATTTTGTATAAGCACAAAATTTTAGGTAAGTATTTTTTAAGTACTTTACTTTCTACATTACATAATTTGCACCCAAGAGTATAGCATAGGTGAGAACCATTAGGTATCTGGTTTAAATTTTATCAGAAGAAAAAAATACTAGGTGATTTCTTTTTATATATCTAAGTTTTGATGGATAAAATTACTTAATATCGATTAGTGGTGAGAGATAATTGATATCCCAAAGAAATAATTGAGGTGCGTGTAAATTAACAAGGACATCATGGCCAGAAAAAAAAAGAAGCAAGCTACGCTTAGCTAAGCCAAGTTCAATTCAAGTACGTAGTATATAATTGGGGAAAGTAGAGGAAAAAAGAGCAAATGACCTTTCAGGACCTTGTGGGGGGAAAGTCTACTTCAAGCCAATACTTAGCTTCCCAACATCAGCAGCTGCTAAAGTCCAAGCCTTTATGATTTGGCACACCATATTTCCTTCCTTTCATATGTCTAATTAGTCTTTAATTAAGGACAAATTAGAGAGCCCTTAATAACAAATTAACTGTTTCATCTTAAAAGCTCAGAATAGTGCAGGCCTCTATGTACTATTTCATCTTAATAAATTAATTTCGTACTTTAATGTTATAAAATAACTCAAACTAATTTAAACGTTTAAATCTTTATGTCCTCTGCAGTGTGGACCACAGGTCCACAATATAACGAGTATACATATTATCACAATCTTCAGAAAGCATAGATGAAGGTGCGTGTGATTATGACTTGTGACTAGGTTTCAAGATTTCTAAATGGCGGCAAAAAAAGAATTGCCGCACACAGTCTACAAACAATAAAAAGGTCAATAGAAAATACACGTCGGTTAATTGAATACTTGGTAGTACTTTTTTTCCTTTTAAAATTTTGGAGGTGAAAAGTATATAGGATAAAAGATAATATGACACGTAGTCATCAAAGGCACATGTGACCCACCATGAGGATGTTTGAAGACTAAACATAGATATTTTGCTTGTTACCCAAAGGGAGATAATATTTTTAGGAGTGTTAAATCCCTAGTGTCCAGTAATATTTAATAAGGAATATTCTGTAGCATTAAGAGCAATTGCCTCTTACAGAAAATTAGACATTTATATTCACCGTTACGTTATCATCAATGACCCTCATAATTGGCATTAAAAGAGGACACAATCCTAGTACCTCCTTTCCTAGATACAACTAAATAGTGAGCTTAGTTATTATTGTAAAGTACACGAATTTTCTGGAAAAATTACACTACATTCTGTACAAAGCTTTATTCTATTTTACTTTCTTACTTTTTGATTTCATCATCATTGTGTCCGAAAACCTTATTCCTGGAACTGTCATCTCTATTGTTTCGTCTACATTTTAAGGCTAAGTATTGCTCAATTATTTACTTATTTATTATTTTCAGGAGTTTATTTGTCTAGAAACCATGTATAAATTGAATTGTAAACTATTTGGCGTCCACCATGCGGCCTAGACAACCATGCAACTAAACTGATCCTTGCCTTTTTTACCAACGTGCTTTGAGTAATTTTGTCTTAGAAAAAATTATAAGAAATATCAGATAAAATTGTTAGCAACACGCACAACCCCGAGGTTCGAGGAGAACAGCCTGACTTCGAGGAATCAATCAGTGACACCCACAACGAGGGGAATGACGACACATCGGTGCATGTCTGGCAGTATCCTCGACATGTTCGACTCGCGATTATGCTGATAAGGAGCATGCAGTCGTCACGATAAGAGTCTTGCAAGAGCAACATGCGATCATTTTAGTCCATCTCATGTGGCAAGACAAGGTTATGACGGAGTTGAAGCAGGCACTGTCGGGAGCTTCGAGTAATGCAATTCCAAGGGTGAGCCAATTCGTCCCGGTGTTCCCGTAAACCAAACAACGCAGAGAGTCGACACCAACATTCCTAAGGGTGAAGTTGGCTCAGGCGGAACTAGGGGAGCGGATATGGTTTCAATAATGAGAATGATCCTTTCGAAAAAGAACTTTTATGATGTATGAGGGAAGTAGACTCATGCATGGACCAACTTCTAGGCGCGCCACCAGTACTGAAGGGCCCAGAATCCAAGAAGTATACTCAATTATCGTACAAGCTAAGTGTTGCACTAGAATTAATTACGAAAAAATTTAAAATGCTTGGAGTACCAAAGTATGACAAAACTACATACCCTCAAGAGCATATTACCACCTGTACAATGGGAGTAAAAGGAAACGATCTAGCTCTTCACGGAATTGAGTCTTTGTTGTTAAATAAAATAGGAGAAATTCTCATGAGGGGAGCTTTGACGTGGTATTCACTGTTACCGGAGCATTCCGTAGATACTTTGAAATGCTCATGGATTATTTCAATAAGACCCACACTGGGGCCAGAAAAGCACAAGCATAGAAGGCTGGTATATTCAGGATTGTGCAGGGAGAGTCCGAGTTATTATGAGAGTTTGTCACCCAATTCCAGAAGGAAAGAATGTTTCTTCCGACTATCTTGGATAAATGGGCAGCTGAAGCATTCACCAGTAGATTGAATCTGAGAAGTTCACACACCTCCTGGATATTGAATGAAAGCGTGCTCGAGTTTCAAGCAATGACTTGGGCGGACGTCTATAACCGTACGATTCAAAAATAAGGATTGTAGATGACCAAGTAGCTTTCCATCATCGATCAAAGGACGGAATAAGAATAGAGAAAAATCAAAAGCTGATTACGACATGGATAGATAGACTTCAAGGGGCCAATTTTTGCCCTACGAGTGGACTGAAGACCGTGGCAGAGGCATCTGGACAGCAAACAAGTTCACCGCTGACAGAAGGACTGATCGTGGTCTGAACAACAGATCACTGCATGATAAAGAAAAATCAGGATCATGAGATGTTTCTTACCCCAAGTTATCGGAATACAAATTCAACGTTAGTATAATGGAATTGGTGTCAGCTATGAGAAACATCAAAGAAGAACATTTCCTAAAATCAATGAGATCAGGTCCAGATAGAGAGATCCCAACTTATGGTGTGAATACCATGGGAAAATTGACCACCGGGCAGAGGACTACTGACACCTTCGAGAAGAAGTGGCAACACTATTGAAAAATGGTTACCTCAGAGAATTCTTAAGCGACCGAGTTAGAAGCAATTATGGTCGTAACACAAACAATGCGGAACCTTTTAAAGTAGGAAAATAACCCCCACGCCAAATAATTAATATGATCTGCGGAGGGAATGAGATTAACGGGGGTCACCTTCTCAGCAGTAAGGAAGATGAAAGTGTTAATAACTCATAGTAAAAGGCCTCCGGGAAGACAATATCACTTTAACGGAAGAAGAAGCTGATGGATTGATGCCACTACACAATGATGCACTAGTAATTTCTTTAAATGTTTTAGATTTTAAGATTAAACGTTTTCTAGTAGATTCATGGAGTTTAGCTAAAATCATACAATGGAGAGTATTGGATCAAGCAAAACTCATCAGAAGCATTATTTTGGCCACAAAGCTTCTAGCCGTATTTAATCTCGCGAGCATGATGACTCGGAGAGAGATTTCATTGCTTACCAATGCTGAAAAAGTAATCAAAACAACCGTTTTCGAAGTAGTAGATGGTGATATAGGATATAATATCATACTGGGAAGGCCATGGTTACACGAGATGAAGATGTGTCCTCAACGTATAAACAATTGTTGAAGTTTTTAACGCCTGAAGGAATCTAGCAGATAATGAGGGATCAACTGGCAGCAAGAGAGAGGAATGAAAATTTTGACTCCAATAGCAAAGGAAAGGAGCACATGGAATAGCAACTGCATGAACCAGTACCTACTCTTGGACCATAAGAAGTGAGCCTGGAGATAGAGGCATAATAACTTTATCAGGTACCGAGACATTTCCAAGTTCCAGAAGATACAGATGCAACAAAGTCCACATTAGAAGAATTGGAGCAGGTTGCATTGTTCAAAGAATTCCTAGAAAGTAAATTCCATTTGGGGACGGGATTACAGCCGAAACTCAGGTTGCTTTCATGAAATTTTTAAATTCAATGCTGATTATTTTGCATGGTCGCACGAGGATATGACAGGTAACCGACTGAGGTAACAATTCATAAGTTAATCATGGATCCTGAGATACCTCCGATACAACAAAAGGAGCCACCTATTACCGAAGCCAGGAAAAAACTCGTTAAAGAAGAGGTAGCCCCTTTACTTAATGTTAGTTTGATTTGAGAGGTAAAGTATCTGTAGTGGCTAGCTAATGTAGTAGTAGCTCTTACGTAGAACAATATATTTTTTTGTGTGTAGATTATAAGGTCTTAATATGGCATGCTCGAAAGACTCCCTCCTACTGCCAAATATCGATCAAATTATTGATGCCACGACCGAGGCACGAGTTAATGAGTTTTCTTGATGCTTATTCCTGGTACAACCAAATCAAGATAAAATGGGAAGATAAGGAAAAAACTTTGTTTATAGTGAATTTTGGTACATAGTGTTACAATATGATGCCCTTCAGATTGGAAAATGCCGGAGCCACTTATCAGCGACTGGTAAATAAAATGTTAAAGAAAATAAGAATGACTATGGAAGTTTATATGGATAATATGATCGTTAAGTCTTTGAATGTAGGTGATCACCTTAAACTTCTGCAATAAACCTTTGATATCCTGAGAAAGCATAATATGAAGCTCAATCCCGAGAAATACGTTTTTGGGGTTAGCTTCGGTACTGGGGGTCCAAATTTCACAAAGGGGAATCTAGGTAAACCCCAATAAAATCAAGGCCATAGACGATATCCCCAAAAAAGTTGTCAAACGTAAAGGAAGTCCAAAGGCTCACAGGAAGGTTGGCAGCCTTGAGTAGGTTCATCTCCTGATCATAAAAAAATGTCACTTCTTCACACTATTCAAAAAGAAAAATAATTTCGAATGGAAACTAGAGTGCAAACAGGCTCTGAGGGTTTTGAAGGTACTTATCAAGCCCTCCATTGCTTTCGATACCAAAAGAAGGGAAATCATTGCTAGTCTACCCCGTGTTCTCGGAAGTTGCGGTAAGTGCTGTTTTAGTGTGAGAGGATGAAGGTACAAAATCTCCCATTTATTATGTTAGAAAAAGTTAACACGAAATAAACTCGCTACCGTATTTGGAAATATTTTCCTTGGCTCTCATAGTTGTCACTCGGAAGCTGAGGTCTTACTTCTGATGCCATCCAATAATTGTGGTAACTACTTTCCCTTTGCGGAACATCCTCTATAAACCTGAGCTCTCGGGTAGATTGGCCAAATGGGCTGTCAAAAGAGTGAATTCAACATAGAATATAAACCAAGAACTGCAATCAAGTCGAAAGTATTGGTTGACTTCGTGGCCAATTCAGTCCGGGAATGCTGCCTCTGGAAACAAATGAGGCAGTACTGGTGTCAGAATTGACATTAAGGGTTTGGACCTTATTTACAGGTTGAGATTCCAGTGCAAAAGAGTCTAAATAGGAATAGTCTTAATCACACTTGCGGGGAAAATCTTAAAACGAGTCATCACAACGATCCCTTTAACTAATAATGAAGTTGAGTACGAAGCTTTGCATGCAAGAACGAATTGGCAAGACTTCATTTTGAGGCAACCAAAATAAAATATGACCTGCAGTTGGTGGTAACAGGTCTACGGGATATTTGACACTAAAGAAGTACGTATGCAACAATACATGGTAGAGGTCCAAGCTCTATTGGCATGATTCGGGGAATGGTATATTACTCATACCCTAAGGGAGGATAACGCAAAAGAAGATGCATTGGCAAACTTGGGATCACCGAAGGAAATAAGAGGATCGGAGTCTGCGATGCTAGTACAACAGATGAAATCAGTCATGGATGTGGATGGTTTATTATGAGGAAAATTTGAATAATTTGGTCTAAGACTAGAGAAATGAAATCATCGACTATCTCAAGCACGAGAAGTTTCTTGAAGACCTTAAAGCATCCCGGGGTTGCACACCAAAGTGGCTCAATACAACTTCAAGAAAGGGAAATTATATAGAAAATCTTTCCAAAGCCTGTTGGCCTGATACATAGGGGCATTCAAAGCTAACTATGTCATGAGAGAAGTCCACGAAGTAATATGTGGCAAACACTCGAGCACAGATTCCTTGGTGCTATAATTGGTGCGGGTAGGATACTACTAGTCCTGCAAGGAAAAAAAACCAAAAGATTTTGTACAAAAATGTGATAAGTGCCAAAGCCATATATTAGTGCATCAACAGTCAGTTCCTTTACATTCGGTTCTATCCTTGTGACCGTTCATAAAATGGGGATAAACATCGTCAGACCGCTACCACCGGCCCCCCGAAAGGGTAAAATTTCACTTAATTTTGAATGATCTTATTAGAAGATTGGGGAACGCGAAGTGGTCAATTTTTCATAGGATAATATAATTTGAAGGTTCAGAATACTAAAAGAGATTGCATGTGACAATGGGCCACAGTTTTCAGAACAAAAATTACAAAGTTCCTCGAAGATTTGAAAATAAATAGGATCACATCTTTGCCCAATCATCTAGTGCAAATGGTCAAGCAGAGTAAATGAACAAAGAGATTATTCAAAACCTCAAGAAAAGGTTGGAAGCGGCAAAAGGCAATTGGCCCAAAGAATTACCGAACAACGGGCAAGTCGAGCACAAGAGAAACTCCCTTTTTCCCTTGTGTATGGTGCATAAGCTCTAATCTCGCTGGAAGTAGGTGAATCCACATTTATGTATTCCCTTACATATGAGGAATCAAACACCAAAGCAATGTTAATCGATTTGGATCTGCTCGAGGAACGCAGGGATTTGGCACATGTAAGAATGACATCTCAAAAGTAGGGAATGGAGAGGTATTACAATCGAACAGCCAACCTCCATTATTTCAAAGTTGGAAATTTGGTTCTAAGGAAAGTAACCTAAAATACCCAGGATATCAATGCGAGGAAGGTGGAATCAACGTGGGAAAATCCCAAATTTTAGCTATCACCGAGAAAGGTTCATACGAGTTGGAGAACCAGAATGGAGATAAGTTTCCCAACAATTGGAATGTGGCAAAGCTCAAAAGATATGATTGCTGATGAACAATATCCAATCAGAAAGTAAGTGATGCACTATTTTTCCCTTCGTTTAGTTATTGTCCCAATTGGGTTTTCTGGCAAGGTTTTTAATGAGACAACGACATTGGGCATACTACGAAGACAACAATAATATGACCTTTAATAACAAGACAAACAAGAAAATTTCCATACGGGAATAGTTAGATAGTCTTTGGATCTATAGCAAATTCCCAGTAGGAAGTTAAGTTTGCTATTGAGAAAAGGTTACCCGACCGTTCACAATCACAAACCACTAGAGGATTTTTAGATAATCTTTTGATCAAAAACATATCTGTTGAATCTTTGAAGATTCAAGACGTCCGGTGTTTCAATTTTCTTTCTTCATATTCGAACACTAGGGGGAATGATGTGAGGATACGACATCAATAACTGCCATGCCGACCGAGAAACAAAAATCTAGAAACATAAATGTGTCACCAAGGACTACGTAGCCAGGCCCATAGAAACAAGTTGTACAAAATAGCCACAAGTAATGGCAGTTTCTTTTTAGCCTAGCTAATGCTTGTATACTCTTGAAAATAGAAGGAATTGAATGAAATGAAATCCTTTTGTTTTTATCTTGTTTTTGGTTTAAATGATGAACTAAATTTTGTCATATGAAAGTTAAATAAGTATTTCAAAGGCTAGTGCCGTAATGAATAGGATACTTCCTCTTCAGAGCACCATAAACATAAGAGGACCCTCTCTTAAAGAAAAATCCCACGTTAAAGGGTTATTTCAGAAGAACTCATGTCTGTAATTAAAATGTCTTCAGGGAAATATTCACCCGAAGACGTACATAAAATGATGTATAAAGTACACTTGCGCAAATACTTATAAAAATCCTCACGTTAAAGGGTTGCATTCAGAAGAATTTATGCCCAAAATCAAAATGCCTTCGGGATAAAATGCAACTGAAGACGTACACAAAATAAGGCAGAAAGTAAACTTGCACAAATACTTATAGAAAATCTCATGTACAAGGAATATGCTCGGAACCAAAGTGCTTCAAGGAAAAAGCATCCGAGACTACATATAGCAAATCGCGAATAGAAAAACGTGTACAGAATTCTTAAGCAAATACAAATATTAAGGACTTGCATGTATAATCAAATGAAAGTAAGACTCAAACAATACTTAAGCAAAAACATGTCTTTTTTTACAAGAACGAGCAATAATGACAAAAGCACAAGAATGGGAAAAGAAAAGAAAAGCTAAACTATAGTATTTCCGAAACCAGGAGAAAGAGAAGTATATACGCCCCTTGGAGAAGTAGGTGGATCCACCGGTGGCTAGACATTTTCCGCTTTTTGGTCTTCAGCATTGTCACATTCCAATTTCTCTTAGTTCTCGAAAACTAAGAAACAGAACCAAAAGAACCAAGAGCATTAGACTGCGCTGGGAGCCTATTTTTAGCAGCCAACTCAAGCTTTTGGGCCTTAGCAATTTGGCATCAAAGTTAATGATACATGCTATGGCCTTTTCCAACGTTTATCTCCTCATTCTATACATAGCATATGTTTTGTCAAAAATGAGGGAAGACGCTCGACGCTTAAGTTCTTCTTTGAGTTGAGCTACGTCGGCAGGAAGACATTCTTCGGTTGGCCTAACAGAATTGAGGCCACCATCAAGATCGCGGATAGTTGAACTATAGAGCCTATTATGCTCGATAGTTTTCTTGTACTTCTCTTCCATCTGGGCATGTTTTGCCCCCACATCAGCAAGCTCTTCGTTTCTAGAGTTCAAGGCTGCCTTTAATTCAGTCATTTTTTTAGCAATGTCATCCCTGCACTAAGTTTCAGCAAGAACAACGTCATGGACTTCACCCCATTTTTCCTTGGCTTCGTCAAATCTACACCCCAGCAGGCCAATTTCTTGGCTAAGTGTTATCACCTCTTGCTTGCTTTTCTGCAAACGAGCCTCAAATACAATAGTCTCGGCAGATTTGTCTTCCAATTTTGAAAGGCGAGCAAAACTTTGCTCCCGCTCTTCCAAAAGCTAATCTCGAGTGGAAGTAGGTTCCTGTTTATCATGAATCAACTTCTGAAGTCCCGCAGAAACAAGAAATTGGCCTACAAAACAAGAAAGATGAAACTCATAATACATTCATATAAAAATCGAAGGAATAACAAAGGAAGAGAGGAGCATACCGCTGTGACATTGTACATGGTGTTGTTCAACATGTACTCTCTTGAGAGTGCCCTAAAATTTTCCCAATGTTTCTCTAAAGCCAAAGGCTTTAGATAATTATCAAGCTCCACCAACTGAGAAAGCAGATTGCCCCTGATAGAGGCCTGAAGGGTAACATTCCTTTGGGGATCTTCAGATGGAGCGGTATAATTTTGCCCTAAATTCCCATGAACTGGGGACTGGGAAGGAGTAACACCTACTTCGTGATCAAATGCGTCCGGTGGAGATAATGTTGCAATTGCTGGTGGAAGAGTGGATGAAGATGGAAATGATGCAGCAATTGTTGGTGTTGTTGAAGATGGAAATGGAGCTGATGGAGTTGAAGAGTAAGAAGTAGTTGCATCAAATGTAGTGCATGTTTTTGGATGCTCACCATCAAAAGACGGCAGTAAGTTGGTACTTTGCCCTACGATACCGAGCACATAAATTAGGGCCCAAAAACGAGAATTGGCATTTTCCACTAAATTAAATTCCTCTTAAAGTGTTGAGGTATCGTCCTCAGTTGGTGTAATAAACCCAACAAATTGAGCATTTTGTTGAGTTGATAATGAATATCACATTCTATGTAGAGAAGCCCCATCATCACTAGCTTCTCCATCACCATCAATCATCATGGTGTGTATGACCGTCCTGAGAGGAGGGCTAGTGATCACAACTTCTAGAGATGACTGATCTCGTCCAAGTCATACTTTCATTTTAGGTTATGAAATAGTCGATGGAATAGTAATACCCAACAAAGACTCGGGGTCAAATTCCACAGGGAGCTTTACATAGGATTTAGGAGTATAGATTGCAGTGTATGATTATGAACTATCTCTATTTGCACTTCCACAAATTGGTGTTTTTTCTATTTCTATTTTAATCTATGATTGCAAGATTAATAATTGAAACAAAGAAATTGCTGTTGTTGTTGTTTTTCAAATGATATGAAAAGCCTAGGGCTATGACTTTTATCTAGGTGTTTGCCTAGCGGGTTGTAAACTTTAAATCTTGTTTTATTGATCGAGGTGTATTATAGCTATCATCACCCGAGTACTTAATACCTTTCGGTAAGAGAGTAATTTTTCCCAATTTGGCTTTCTCAAGTCCAAATGAGTATTGAACAAAATGGTTGATACAAAGCTCAAGTCGGATTTTACTGTCTCTAGGTTCAACCCTTTAATTAATACTATCAATATCTTGAACTACTCAACTTCTTGTTAGCCAAGTTATCCTAGACCAAGTTTCTCTTTCTCAAGTAGAGATTAAGCCAAATAGGCATGAACTAATGTTTGCAACAATTAAAAGCAACAAGGCTAAATAATAAATATTCAACCATAAACAAGCAATAAATCAAACACCCATTAGGATTATACTCTAGGGTTGGGTCACAATCCTAGTGAAATCTAGCTACTCATGCTAAAGATAGAAGAAATAGAAGAAGAAATGATAATTAAACCCATATTGATAATTAAAGGGATGAAATCTATATTCAAAAATCTCAAAATAGCAAAAACTACTAAGAAAAATGTCTATTGTGGCTGCTGATGTCAAAAATTAACCTTAAAAAGTAGAACTCTTATATTTATACATAACTGAAAATTTCGGGCAAAAAAGACTTATCGGAGGTCTTGTGGCCGCACAATTCCATGTGCGGTCCGCATGTTGCTTTAGCCTGACAAGATTTCATCTTGGAGACTCATTTTTCAATATTCCTGCAATTAAGCATATTTAATTTGTTTTTGGGAACACGATTAAATGCTTTTGGACTAAAACAAAATCTAAAAGGCACTAACAAGTAGTCAAAATCCCCACTTATCAATTTCCCCAAACTTAAGTTTTTACTTTTCCTCAAGAAAATAAGGCAATTCAAACCTCCACAAGTTAAGAGCTATTCCATCTAATCAAAGATGCATCAATCACACATAAATTGGGACCAACAATTACCCGCAACATGAATCATCAACTAGACAAGGAGTTGATCTTTTAAGCACAAATAGTTTTAATATGACACTTGAGCATCAAGAGTTTGACTTTATTTATCAAGAAAACTCACTCTTTCATGTAGGTCAGTTTGGATCCCAAAATCCTCCTCCTTTACTATCCCTTATCATATTTCACTTTAGCATGTAACATTCGATTCAAACGTTTGTGAAAGGTTCGCTCATCACTCTCAAAAGAATGTCACAAGTAAGGCTCTAAGTACCATATGCTTGTCCCTCATGTAGATCACCACTAATATAATCTTACTTGGCTTGAAATCATGTGGGGATTTTTTTGGACTGCAATGAAGGCTTTTGGACTAAGGTTGGATATGTTATAAAAGAACGACTTCATCTTTCTTTAAGCACTCCATTTTATGTTAATGGCTCATGTTTTGTCAACTCTTTGAGGCATTTTCTTTTCCTTAGGGGAATTAGAGAGACTTAACATCACTCTTTCTTGGTCATGATATTCATGTTTTTCTTTTTTACTTTCTCCATGCTTTGCATCATTATTTTCTTGAATCCCTTCAACTCTTCGGCTTATTCACTTTCTTTTTGCATTTTTCTTTTGTTCTTTCTTTCTTTTTCTTGCCTTTCCTTCTCTTCATTTCTTTTCTCTTTTTGTTCCTTGATACCTTTTTCAAACTCCTCATCTCTCCCCCCAAAATTATGCTTTTAGCCAATTGTTTCACAAGAGTGTTAAGGAAAGCTGAGTGCTAAGAGAGGATTACAATAAAACGGGTAGAGGCTTGTAATATGGTTATCAAACGAGAATGGTTTTAGGGTCAAATTGGTTGTCTAGGGCTAACAACATATGTAGGCCATGGATAATTTCAAGCAGGTCAAGGAGAGCCTACAATCACTTCTCAAGCCAAGCAAAACTTAAAATATTTCCTCGAAACACATTCAATGTAAGTTCTACACCATTCACAAGGGTACTTGGACTTGAAAAAAAACCATCTCAGCTCTCACACAACTAGATTATTAAGGAGGATAGGGTCAAGGACCCACAACAAGCATATTCAAGATTGAAAATCGCTATGGTTCGACTAAACCACTCGATGATTGCTTAAGTCAACACAAGAGTCAGAAGGTCACTAACTAGAGCTATTTCTTTCCAAAACAAAAAACTTGTTTCTAATCATAAGCACGTAGTTAAGTATGTTAGTAACAAGTGAAACATGTTTGAATCTTCGAGTCTGACTCAGTTAGGTCTTTTCATTCATTATTACTACTATTCTTTCCTGAATGCAAAAAATGGACTCAATCCTTTAAGAAGGTTGTCAAGCCACCAATCACCGTGAAGAGTCACCTAATTGACACAAAAACTATCTTCGGAAAGAACTGTATCATTAAGAAAACCAAATGATTATTATCCATTGAAACATAAAAAGAAGCTACTAGATTAAAAAAAAGCTATTAGATTAAACAAGAAGCTACTGAACTTGACATAGAATAATAAGAAAACAAAATAAAGAATCTATAAATCAAGCTACTGAAAGCATAATGAGATAGCAAAGAGAGAATACATACATGAATAGATAGATAGATAGGTAAATGGAGAGAGAGAGAAAGAGAAAGAGATAGATGGGAGAATATATATACATGATAAAGAAAGCATAAAATATTAGTTATTACAAACTAAATGTCAAATCATCCAAATATCAAATAAACTCCACCCTAGAATAAAATAAGCATTGTCCCAAATTCTTAACAAAATAAGAATAAAGAAGGTTAAGCATGAGAAGGACTCGCTATGTGGCTTTGTCCAAAGTAGAGTCATCGCCCTCAGTCTCTTCTAGCCGGATCTCATCATCCTCAACTCTGAGAGTAACTGGGTGGGTAAATATCTGGTGCACGACCTCAACAGTGTTGATAGCTAGGTTTGGCTCCTCAGACTGGCCAGCTAGTGCCACTGGTGCTGATGGATCTATTGGTGTTGCTGGATCTATCTCCATTAGCATATTAAATGGAAGGTCCCTATCGGTTGCTGTCTTGGTCACCTCTTTCTTCGATTCTTCTACTGATTTCTTGGATGCTAGGGATCTCTTCATCTTGTTTACTAGCTTTCCAAGCTCCTCAATTACTGCTCTATATGCTTCAAAGGTGTTCATGATGGTATGCTAGTTCTCCAAGATCTTATTTAATATATCCTCCATTGTCGGAGGAATCTAGGGTGGCGGGTTAGATGATTGTGCTGTATCAACATTAAATATGTTAGATAGCTTTGCATTAGATGTCTCTATCCAGTTGTTGAGGCTCACCAGTGTCTGAAAGACACACAATGTAGATAGCGGATGAATGGGCATAGGCACAGGCTTTATATCCAAAGTGGAAGCGACTGATGTTGAAGGATCAGAAGAAATAGGTGGAGGCATAGTTGTTGCACTGGTAGAAGGAACTACTGAGGTGGATAGAATATCTGCTGACTCTACAGCTACCCCCAAAGGCTTATCAGATAGCCCTCGGCTGGCCCTTTTTCTTCGGGTTCCTTGGGTCCATCAGTGAATACCAAGAGAAAGGCTTCTTTATCTCGAACCTTTGTGTCAAAATCCCTCGGCTCCACCCCACACTCGTAAGGTACTTAGTGATAGTGTTGGGATTTGGGTAGGAGGTGTTAGCTTTCGTAGCAACCACAGATATGTTAGGCTACATCATAAATCCCACATTGACTGGGTACCCAACCATGATAGAGGCAACTAGCACTACCAGCTGAATAGGAAGATTTTTTTCATTCTGGCACGGTGCTATTCTACTGTATATGAAGGTTTTCCATCCTTTTTTCTCGATGTTCTAGGTTCTTCTTTGAATGGGAACCCCTACTATGATCCATGATGGTGGTGGCACCCTAGCGGAAAAAATCGCAACTAGGTGTTCTGGTCAAACTTCACCTTCAAGTTCCTCGCTTTTGTCCCTTTGCTCCCTTTCTTTATGTGCTCCATATTGGTATAGAATTCACGGACCAGATACTCCGTGTCGTCTACTACACTCAAGATGAACCACGTCTACCCCTTCTATACTTAAAATTGTCTCGACAGTACCGGGTTGTTTCTATCAAGATCTTGCAATACAAACTGACGCTCAAGAGTGAGCGACCTCACTGACCACCAGTCTCAAAAACTAGTGAAGCGTAGCTAGACTGGCAAATCTATCTTCCCTAATTTCTTTCTTATTCGACCCCTCAAGAATGTCACTTCTGGTATCACCCCTTCAGCTATTATTCGGGATATCATCCACACTATTATAGTAGCCGGTGCATTGGGGGAATCTGTAGATGAGGGCTCTGAAGCCTGAGTTACCCTCTGATGCTTTCGCAAATGGGACATAAGAACTGTATTCAACGACCGCCACAGCTTGACCTCGAATAGATGTTGCCTTTTTGGTATAACTCTTTGATGGCCGAGGGGTAAGGTAATCTTTCCTTGTCTTCGGGAATGTTCACCCCTCCTCTTTGATGTATCACCCCGACCATATGATCAAACCAATTTTTGCAACAAACAGCAGCAGGAGTCAATTCTAGTACTAGTGCAGATAAACAAAAATTTATAGAACAATACATGTTATAGGGTGGGGAAGTGCGGTCTGCACAATTGCTAGTGCGGCCGCAGGTTCAGTTGGGCGGACCACACAATTTAAAAGTGTAGCTGTAGAGATGAAACTGTTGTCACCACTCTTTTGAGTGTGACCACATATCTGAAGTGCGGTCCACACATTTTTGATTGCGGCCGCACATTTGGTACCTCAAAATAGCAACTCTTTGAAGACATGGAATGCCCTGATCTGTGGTTGCACACATTTTTCTGCATCTGTGATTGAATTTATTCGGACCGCACAATTTTGCAAAACCAAATGCCCTAATTCGTACTTCTCCAGACTATACAATTCTTTGTGCGGTCTATATTCCTTGTGTGGCTGCACATTTCAAAATTTAATCGGGCAGAGTCCTTTATGGTTTCGATTTTGTGCATAAATTGGACATGGTAGTAGCAATTATACATGATAAACCGAATACCCATTCCCCAAATAACAACTAGGAGTTTACCCAACACAAGTTACACCCCACATAAATATGAAATTGACAATTGATCTAAAATAACTAACGAATTGTAAACTAAACTAAGAAAATTGAAGATTCCTAGAAGTGATTTGAAATACCAATGATGAAGCAATGCTATGCACTGAACATATATGTTTAATTAGGTGGTAGATGATTCAATCAGATGTGTGCAAAATTTTAACCCTTTTTTATTGCTCAGAGAATGTAAAGTTTGAACATGAGCCTTAAGGTAACTATTTATACTAAGAGGGTATGGTAAAGAATTTAGAGGCGAGTGCGGCTGCAGAATTCCTTCTATGTTCCGCACTCTGTTACCTAGGTACCAAGTTTCTTTGCTGATTTGTGGTCCACAAATTTTGCTGTGCGGCCGTAGAATTTTGTTTGGACCGGAGAATTCATTGTGTGGCCTCACTTTGGTTGTTTCTCTGACAAACAAACTTTAGATAATTTTCATTTTCCCATCTCAATTTGTGGTGTCCACACAAGCATTGTAGGCTCGTAGTTTCCTTCTATTGTAGAATTCAAATTAGTATGGTCCACATAATACATGTGCGGTCTGCACAATACATATGCAGCCCGTACTTTTTCCATCCTTAGCTAATTTTTCTAAGCAAAAATCCTGAAAAATCATTCCTGCAACATACTTTAGATCTAGTTAGCGCAATATAATTTCTATCTAAAGAAGAAGAAAAAAAAAGAAAAAAAAACATGTATTGCCTCCCAAGAAGCGCTTGATTTAACATCGCGGCACGATACAGATTACCATCACTTGAAATTAATTATCGCCACGACGTGGCCATCACCAACCTTTTCCAGATAATGCTTTACCCAGCGCCCATTCACTCTAAATATCTCATCATTTTTATTCTTCAAGTCCAATGCACCAAAGGGTATGACACTCACAACCTTAAATGGGCCACTGCATTTAGACTTTAACTTTTCAAGAAACATCCATAACCGTACAAACTTGTTTCTAATGTACTTGCCATGAAGATATTTCATCTTTGTATAAGGCCGAACTTGTGTATGCATGGTATCGAAACTCGTCCAACTTATTCAAATGTGACACCCTTAAGTTGGCAGCGATATTCCACACAAGATTCAACTTCTGTAAAGCCCACATGGCCTTTTGCTCAAGTTCCACCAGAAGATGACAAGTTTTTCGAACACCAACAACTATGGAGACATTTCTATATGTGTTCTTTAACCCGTCCTATAAGACCATAAAGTATCATTGAGTTTCTTGGACCAACCCGTCCGATTAGCATTCGCTGTTTAGACAAAATACTTTTTATCTACCAATTGGAGACTTCCACTTGATCGCTTATTTATGGATGATAGGGAATCGTAACTTTATGAGTGATATCATACTTGGTAAGTATGGTGTCGAAATCTTTGTTGCAAATATACGAACTCTCATTGCTTACGATAGCTCGCAGAGTACCAAACCTTGTGAAAATATTCTTATACAAAAATACCACCACACTTCTCACTTAGTTGTTGGGTAGAGCAGGGGCCTCAATTCATTTTGACACATAATTAAACACGGTCAAAATGTAGGTGTTTTTACAAGAACTCACAAAATAACCCATGAAGACAATAGCCCACACATCAAAAAGATCAATATCCAAAATGGTGGTGAGGGGAATTTAATTTTATTTTGAGATTCCATCGACCCTTTGACATTCATCACAATGCTTGACGAGATCACTTGCATCCTTATAACAGTGGGCCAATAGAAGCTGCAAATTAGCACTTTGGCCAACGTTGTTGCTCCACCTTGGTGATCACCATACTGCAAAGAATGACAGGCCCCAAGAATTTCACATTGTTCCTCCTCTTGTACACATCTTATAATCACTCCATGTGTTTAACTCCGTAAAATGTAGGGTTCATCCCAATAATAGTCTTGACAATCTTGTTTAATATTCTTTCTTTGGTTTGAAGAGAACTCATCCGGGATGATACCACTTATGAGTGCGAACCATGGCATCTATTTCACTGAAATAGCCAAGCGTTGCTCATTAAGAAAGTGTCTCGACCTTCTTTTCCATCTTTGTAGCGGAAGTCAGTGTTTCAACATTCATTTGGGACAACTCATTTCCTTCTGGGAAAGGGTACGGAAGTTGAAGAGTCGCCACCTAACGGATTTAAGGTGCGTTAGGGCACCTATTGCAAGTAACTCATAAAATCGATTTGTTTTATCGAAAATTGGGTAAGGGCTTGATATTACCTTGAGGGAAAAGCATTAGGCACCCCTCAAGGTCCATAAGTAGGTCATGACCAAACTCATTTTGTGAATTAGTCATTTAACAGATAGGCAGTCTAACCACACATATAAGATAAAGGAAACTTAACAGATAAACAGTCTAAGCACACATATGTAAATAAGATGAGGGATCTCCTAGTTTTGTTAGCCTATAGAATGACATCTGTACAATACCCGATAATCCTTCTTCAACTAAAGGGGCTACACATGGTGTTATTGCATAGGCCATCATATCCTTTTACTACCCAACTACTATCCCTTTAGCGGTTATATAAGCAGTTTAAATTAGACGAACTCAATGCGTGCATTACCCGTCCATTCCTTGTGGTCTTGGAGGTGATTAGGACCTCTAATTTTAGGCAGTTCTAGACTATCCTAAGGTGTTTAAAAGGAAAAACCTAAGTGACAACAAACATGAGTGTCACGTAAGAAACAATTAAAGGGGGAGGGGGGCTCATATTTACCTACACAAATAAATAGACAATTAGCACGTCTCAAACATCATATTTTAGATATTTCAAAAAGGTCCAAGAACAAGATATCTAGGTAAGAATGACAAGAAGAGAGTATGCAACATTGTTAAGGTGAAGCGATAGAGACCTAATCAGTTTTCCTACTGATTATAGAACTAGATGAATCTGGGCAGTCACAAATAGGAAAAACATATTTTCACTATTTTTATTATACCTTGATTACCTATAGGCTTGCCTAGGTAGGGATGTGTAATACCCTATAAACATGTTGTCTAAATGCAATCAGAATTCTGGGAATCAGTTTAAAATAGTTTGAATATATTAAGTCCTATAGGCATGCTGGTCTAGGTGCTAAATATTACATTACAAAACTTGTTTATACACACTTATCTGCATGTCATCTAAGTGTTGGGATTGTTTTTAAACATTTTTATAGACAAGGTAGTTATTGATATAGGCGATGTAGACATGGTTTAAAACGAATACAAATACAGTCTTAAGGCAGGATCTCTAATGCACATAAAGAATGGACGTTTTTATTAGGCGGAATTATAGCAGTAACTTAATAACATAATTTATAGATGATCATGATTATGCAGAACCAAAAATTCATAGCAAATGAGGTGATGTGCCCATAACATGTTGTCCAGTATGCATGGTGATCCTAAAAGCATGGTTTCTAATACATGTAAACATACTATAAACCTAAAGCATAATTTCTAATGTAGGTAAACATAATATAAACCAAAAGTTTGATTTTTAATGCAAGTAAACACAATATAGACCTAAAGGCATATTTCTACCCGGTTTCCCCAAAATAGTCATATAAGAATCCCTCCCTTTTACTAATTTCCTTATTATCTGTTTACAAAGATTATCATTATAGACCATAAATAAATAAATTACATAATAAATATAAGCTATGATACAAGGAGCCTGAGATAGGCCCAAAGGGAACCTAGAAATACCATGCTTTCAAAAGAGTCCAAGGTGTCATAGTTCATAGTATCAAATGAGGTACCCTGATGCGCAAAGTTCCCAAGGGCCTCAAGGACCCCGAGCAATGCTCACATCAAGATCCTTATAAATATAAAAGTAGTTATGTGCAGTGTGGAAGGGCATCCTTAGTGTGACAGAGTTTAGAGGAATCTCATAGATTCATAGGCAATACACACACTAGAGAGGCAGAATAAATAATCTAAGATTATAAGTGAGAGTGCTTGACATAGCTGGAAGAACTTAGTAAAAACAGTATAGAGGTAAAAATGTTAGGAGTGAAAAGGTTTTCAGGAATGGAAACAATTTTAAGAAGAAAATGTTAAGAGTGAAAACAGTTTTGGAAGCAATTCTGAGAAGAACAAAGATTCAACAAACAACCACACAATCACAAAAACTTAGAGTGACCAAATTCAAAGCAATTTATTACTTGATTCTAAGTGAAGACAAACAAGTTAACAAACAAGAATCAGATGGGTTCGGAACATAGGGAGCTTATATAAGAAACACATGAACATGGATAAGAGGGGAAGCATATTCATCAACAAGTACACAAAACAAGTAGGGATTGATTGACAACCAGTGACCAAATTCATAGCATTAGAATACAAACTGCTGATTCATAATATTAACAAGGAAATTATACTTAAAGCTAAAGTGATAATAGACATTAGAGCATAAAGACAGAACGCATGAATATCCATATTGAAGACAAGGGTCTACCACACAGAATTAGTCATACTAATTATTGTTAATCAGATAAATTAGGAGCCTGGTCTACTTAAAATGAGCATGCTAGTTGAAGGAAACAGACAAAATCTCAAGTAAACATGCTGGCTAAAATAGCAAATAAGAAGATTTAAACCTAGACATGCTAATTAAAACACTGAACAAGAGGGGATAGAAATTATACATACTGATATAAGCAGTAAATAGGAAGAAAAACGAAGTACATAATAAGTTAAACTAGTGCGGAAATAGGCATGGATTTTAAAACTATAGAGTACATAGACTTGAATTTCAGAATGACATTGAAATAAGAACGTACCAGTTAAGGAAGCAAAGTGCATAAAGTAAAGCAAGTAGAGCTTTGCAGTCTAGCCTTGGCTTTCAGCCGGATAGACGAGCAATGAGCACAAGTAGCAGAAAGATAGATGAGAGAAAGTTTTAGTCTATGTGTGTATTTTGGAACTATTGTCCATGTACTTGAGAGGTAGAACAAGAGTGTATATATAACACTTAGGGAGTTGAGTAAATAAGGTAAAGAGAATCAGAAGTTAGTCAATTAGGAGGCAATCAAATAATCGCAGAATCAATTCATGTAAGGGAGTCCGTAATAGACCCTTCAATTAGGGGTAATCACTTAATGGTCACAGCAAAGGGGGTTAATTAGGGTAAGGAGTCCAAATCATACCAAATAGGGAATCAGTAAGAATCCCAAAACCACACAGATAACTTATTAAGGCAAATGTGATCAATTAAAGTCACAAATATGGGAACAAATAAGATCTGCGCACACATATTTTAATAGAACCTTTCAAAGAATACTGATTTTTGGGAAAGAATTACTCAGATTCCATAATTAGAAATTTAATAAGTAAAGCTTCACAAAAATACAGAATTCAACACGAAATACAAGTTCGAACCATAAATAGAGACTAATTAGGGCAAAATCCCAAAGAAATACTGAATTTTAACAAGGAAAACATTTAACCCCAAAAACGAAGTTAACTAATATGACTGGTATCTTAGAAACAACAGAGTATAAATAAAAATCAGAGAAACCAGTATATCACATAGAATCAACCAGGATTTAAACATTCGTGCAAAAATCAGTTAAGATGATGAAGAAACAATTAACTAAGCACTGAGAACTTAGAAAATTCACTGAAGAAAAGTTTGAGATGAACCCTAGTTTAGAAAGAGTGATTAAAAATCAAAATAATCAATTAAAACAAGAGAGTTTTTGAAGGAAAATAATTAATAACATTCAAATCACCTCAGATCAATAAAGATTTGAGAAGAATCATCGGTATCGAACTAGGATTTTCATAGAAATAGAAAAGGTGAAGAGAATCGGTAAATAACACATAGATTTGTTATAAAACAAGGAGAGATCCTTACGTGCGAACGAAAAATGGCCTGATATAGGCCGGTAAACAAAGTTTCAAACTAGAACTAGTTGGACTTCCTTAAGATCTTCTCAAGGACTTATGAAGTCGAAGAGCCATGGAGTGTTGGAGGCCAGGAGTGGTCCGAGAAGACATAGAAGCACTATAGGACGAAGGTTTATGCCGGGGAGATAGATTAGGGTTAGGGTTATGTTGAGAGAGTTGAGCGATGAGGGGAGACAATAACGATGGGTTTTGAGAGAATGAAAAAGGTTTGGGGTAGGTTAGAGGTTAATTAGGGTAAGGGTGAAAAAGGACCGTTGATCTAAAAGATTAATAGCCACGATTGAAGATGTGTTATTGGGTTGGGTAGGCAGATTGGACCTAAGGGGTTTGGGCTAGCTTTTTAGGTTAATATTAAAGAGGGTTTTGGGCTAGTAAAAATGGTTAAGTGTGAAATTAAAAGGGTTATTTGTTATATCACAAAAAAATTGATAAACAATATTTTTTAAAATAATTAACTGATTATAAATATAATTTTCATGCGTGGAAATGCTTTATAGTAATTATTCAATATTTTAAAATTACAATGAGCTATTTTCTGGTAAAATAATGCGATAATTCATGCATGGACTATAATTGCAAAGTTATTCCAATTGTAACCCCAAAAAATACAGATGTGGCTCTTTGCAAAATAATTTGATCTCAATATTAATATAAATAGAAAAATTAAACCGTGAAATTGCTATAAAGTTCTTTGTAATGAAATCTGTAATTATTTATATAAATAAAATACTGGGATAAATTAATTTAAAATGTAGAAATTATGAAAAAATATCAATTGATGCTATTGCGTTGTTTACAAGATATATATGCGTTTGAAAAATATTATAGGAAAAAATTGGAGATTAACAGGAAGGAGTCATTGATTTCAAGGCCATCATGTAGCCTTCCCTCATCTTTCAAATGAGACAAGTGGTCTGCCACTAGGTTTTCACTTCCTTTTTCGATCTTGGATGTCTATATCAAACTGTTTCAACAGAAGCACCCATCATCAAGTGGGCTTTTGAATCATTCTTGCTCATAAGATAATGATGTGCCGCATGATCCATATGTATAATAACCTTTGCACTCATCAAGTATGGGCAGAACTTCTCAATAGCAAACACAATGGCAAAGAGCTCTTTTTCCGCAATGATGTAGTTGACTTGGGAACTATTCATGGTCTTACTGGCATAGTAGATCAGATGAAGGATCTTGTTTATGCGTTTCCCCAAATCATCCCCTACAGCTACATCACTTGCATCGCACATGAGCTCAAAAGCAACACTCCAATTTGGAGCGGTGATAATGGGAGTAGTAGTCAACTTGAACTTTAGCAATTCAAAGGTTCTCATGCAATCCTCATTGAAGTGGAATTTAGCACCTTTCTCCAAAAGCTTGCATAGTGGGTTCACCACTTTAGATAAATCCTTGATGAAATGCCAGAAAATCCTGTGTGGCCTAAGAATCTCCACGAACCTTTCACCGAAGTTGGAGCTCGAAGTTTAGAAATCACCTCAATCTTTGCCTCGCCGACTTCAATTCCATTCTTTGAGATCTTGTTGCCAAGGACAATGCCTTCCAGGAGAAATTTGTTTCTTCACATCTTGCCAACACTTTATCCAAATTTGCGGGAAAATCATCAAAAGAATTCCCGACCACCGAGAAGTCATCCATGAAAACTTCAAGGTAATCCTCGACCATGTCCAAGAAGATATCCATCATGCACTTTTGAAAAGTCAGTGGTGCATTGCACAACCCAAATGGCATCCTCGAGAAGGTGAACGTACCATAAGGGCATGTAAAAGTAGTTTTATCTTGATCCTCTAGAGCAATAAGAATCTGGTTGTAGCCGAAATACCCATCAAGGAAATAATAGAAAGCACGGTCAGCCAATCTATCAAGGTTTTGATCTATGAAGGGAAGAGGAAAATGGTCCTTGCTTGTGACTTTGTTGAGCTTATGATAGTACATACACACTCTCCACTAGATCACCGTTCTTGTAGGAATCAACTAATTATTATAATTGGTGACTACCATTATGCCCCCTTTCTTTAGGACACATTGAACCGTAAAAGTCCATGAACTATCAAAAATAGGGTAGACAACTCCGGCATCCAACCACTTGATGATCTCCTTTTTGACAACCTTTTGCATGGCTTCATTGAGTCACCTTCGATGTTCTATAGATGGTTTGGTACCTTTCTCCAAGTTAATCTCGTGCATGCTAAAAGCGGGGTTTATTCCCCGAATATCTGCCAATGTCCATCCAATAACCTCCTTCCTCTTTTGTAGCATCGCCAATGTAAAGTCTACCTGCATGTTAGTCAAACAAGAGAAAAGAATAATCGGTTAAGTAGAAGAAGGGACAAGAAATTCATACTAAAGATGTGGAGGAAATAACTTCAACTCCTAGATGGGAGGCTCCTCAATTGAAGGATTTATTGGAGGAGTTGTTCTATTTTCAAGATCCAAGAACAATTTGCAGGGCGCATAAGTGTACGACTCCATTACATGCAAAGAGTTCATGCATTCCACGAAACCCTCCATCTCTTCATCATCATAGTTGAGTTAGACGGCTTCCAATATATCATCATCATCATCACATCACTTGATTCATCAACAGTTAGATCGGTCATCAAGTTCACGAAAGATCACACCTCATTGCTATTGGGTTTCCTCATAGACTTACATACATGGAAGAGCACTTTTTCATCACCAACCCAAAAGGTAAATTCTCTAGCTTCAACATCAACTTGAGCCTTCCCCATAGTAAGGAAAGGTCTTCCAATAATAATCGGTACCTCATAGTCAACCTCACAATCAATTATGAAGGAATCCACTGGAAGAATGAATTTATCGACATGAACCAATACATCCTCAATCACTCCCAATAGTATCTTCATGGTAAGATCGACTTTTGTAATCTCATAGATGTGGGTCTTGGTTGCTTGATTTCCAAAGTCTTGAAATCAAATATGGCATCAAGTTGATACTTTCCCAAAGATAACAAAGAGCTTTAGCAAACTAAGTAGTTCCAATGGTACAAGGGATTACAAAAGCACCAAGATATTCCAATTTGGGATACATTGAATGCACAAATGCACACACTTGATGAGTCATTTTTATAGTGTCACAATTTATTTACCGCTTCATTGTTACCAAATCCTTCATACACTTTGAATAACCGTGCATTTTCTCCAATGCTTCAGCTGATGACACATTGATTGATATACAATTCATCATGTCAATGAACTTTTTGAGTTGATTCTCACCCATTTTTCTTGCCAAGCCTTTGAGTATATGGAGGAGGAGGCCTAGGAATTGGTGCCTTAGCCCTTTTCACTGCCAGTTCGGGTATGACAATGACATGATTGTCACGCCCAAAACTTGGAGAGCACGACTAGCAGTCAACCAGGTGAACTCGGCTAAGCAAGCCTGCTAAATTCTTTCTACCCAACTCGCTCAAGCATACGACCCAAGTCATTTCCTTAGCTACATTTTTTTGATGTCTCAAAATACACATCATTTAATAGTATGAAGTGGAATAAATGATCCAAACATGACATGGTTCATATGACTTTCCCCGGAGATATACATAAAACACGCTATGTCTACAGAGCTTTTAAATAGACATAAAAGAGTACGACAAAAGTGCCAGCAGCAATGCCTCAGCTATACCTCAAGTACTGTACATAAGGAACCAAAATACGTAGGGGCCCGATATGAAATGGTGCTCACCAAGACTGATGGGATGAGGATGTACCGCTAACACTGATTAGCTTTTCCTGCTATAGAACCACTTACATTCATTTAAGATGAAATGCCCCCAGCAAATGGGATGTTTGTACCGTTGAATGGTGTACTAGTATGTATAACTAAACACCATCTCATTTGAATGAACAATAATACAAGAAAAAAGTAATTGTAAAATCAATAAAATCCTTAACAACACAACATCATCAAATTAAGAATCGCATAAGCTTTCAAGTAAATTTCTATAGCTTTAGGTTGGGACATCTTTACTACTAATACACCGTCATCCATAATACCACTACATTATTATGCGGAGTCTGATCACGACCCGATCGACTAGATCATCTCATTTGAGACCTCAGCCATAATCACAATTTCATTCTCAAATTCTAGTTTCAATCTACTGCACAATTACCACCATATGTGAAGTATGGTGTCAGATCACGGTTCAATCGGCTATCTCACTCGAGACATTACAAATTTATATAAATCATCTCATTTCATACTTCTTTCACATTTTTCAGTTCATTGGCACTAGTGGCCACACTTGTTATATCATACTTGGCACTGGGCCGCATTTCATAATTCAAGTTCTTTTATACATTCAACATTATTATCATATCAACAACAACAACGCCTTTCATTCAAGATTTTTATTACACATGTGAGAAATTTAGAATCTAACGCACATAGAGGCTTTTCACACAATTTGGCATAACAATATTTATTCAAATTTGACTTGAAGCCTGGGCATTTATAGCCCATATCCCATATTTTTGACACAACATCAATTGATAAGATGACATGACAAAATAATGGAAACACATGTTGCACACGTATTTTTTTTCAACGCAAGCACATTCAGAATAATAATTTCCATAACAATCAATTTAGAACTTACACTGATTGCATAAAAACCAATTGGTTCAACTTTAAGAAGTAGGGATTTTAGCCATACATACCTCAATAGAGTTTCCTTAAATTTTACAATATTCCGGAACTTATAGCAACTTCAATCTATTTTAGGAATATAACATGTTAAACCAAAAATAAAAGATGATCAGAGTTCTAGCTCATTTGAGCACATTATCAAACAGTAGGTGTGCATTATGTTTTTAAGACCCCTTTTTGTGAAAGATTCCATTATCCCCTGCCCCATTCTTTACCATTTTTAGCTCACAATCCTCCTATACTCATTTATCACACATGCATGCAAGATAAGAAACTCCCTTACCCAAGGATGGTCTTGTTAATTACCAATATTTAGGAAGATTTCGAAATTAAGAGCTAGGACATAGGTTCTTACCTTTAAGGTGAAGACTTAGTGAACTTTACTTGATAATCTTCAAGGATTGAGCAAGAATTGTTGGATACTAGCTTGAAGGTCATTTCCCTACTCTAAGAACTATTTTTCACTCTAAAAGTATCAGATTTTAAACAATGCTTATACAATGAGATTGGGTCGAGTTATAAAAACCCAAAAGTGAAGCCCTAGAACACGATATGCAGTCGCATATGTGATCGCATAATTACTGCAAAATGACTCTATAATTCGCCCTCGGGAACTAATATTTTCTGCCTCGATTTCCGACAAGTCTGCAATCCGCGGGCATGTTCCGGGTTGCATAATACGTCACGGACCCACCATCTAAAAAAATCTTGATGTTGGATTTGCGATCAAAGTGTAGCCCACAAAATAGTTTTGTGGTCGTAAAAATGACATAAAATAGCCAAATTAGTTGCCTCACTCTGCGGCCATTCTACAGCCCGCAAAGTGATGCTATGGACGCATAGTGGGCCGCATAAGTGCCTTATTCTGCCAACATTTTTCTTTAAATCATCGGTGCATTGTTAACCCAAAAAAGTTCGTACTTCCTAAATAATCTTTATCACATAAGCCTAACTCGGCGCCACAAAATTTTGGGTTTTAGGTTAAATTTTTTGGGGCTTTACAGTGATTCCTAGACGGGTTCACTTCCTCTTGAGTCACTTCCACATTGTCATCAATATCAATCCGCACTTCATCATTTTCTTACACCACATTGTTCATGGTATCATCTTCTTGAACTAATTGTTTATCATCCACAAGATTCCTTTGACTTGAGTTGGGTAACTCCCTACCTTTTCTACTTCTTATAGTGACGGCCATAGCATGTCCCATCTTGTTCATACCCTTTAGGTTCACTACCGTGTCATTTGGTTGTTCCCCCTTAGAACAAGTGTTGAGAGCTTGAGAGATTTGGCCCATTTGAACTTTCAAGTTGCGAATTGATATGTTGTGTGAGGCTATATAGGCGTCGGAGTTGGTATTCTTACACATCATTTGTTTGAACATACTCTCCATTTGTTCCGTCTCATTATTAGAAGAACTTGGACCATGGGAAGGATAAGGAGGTTGGTTTCTCGGTTGTTTATACATATGAGGCCTTTGAAAGCCCATCCCCAATTGCCTTGAATATTGTTCCATCCCCCTTAATTGTTGCTTCCCCCATATCCTTGGTTGTTGCCACTCTAATTGCCTTGGTTACTTTCTCCACTCCAATTTCCTTGATTGCTGTTATTATTCCAATTCCCTTGATTGTTGCACAATTACCTTGGTTGTTAGAATTCCAATTACTTTGATTACCCTGAGGTCACCATTGTTGATTCGGGCCTTGAGGGTTGTTTCTTTGCCCTTGAAAGTTGTTCACGTATTGGATTTCCTCTTCTTGTTCATTATAAGATTCATCTTAATCTAATCCACTATCTTCTTGTACATAATTCTCCACATTGTTTTGCACTTGTGGACCCTTTGGCCTTCTGTTGTTCACCCCATGAAATTGACCTGCTTAAGACTTTGCACTTTTTGAAGTTAAGCGTTGGCTAATTTATTTATTATGGTGGTCAACTCAGCAATAGCTTGCCTATGATCATGATATTCTTTATGTAGATAAATCACGTATGGATCACCTTGAGGAAAATCTGCTCTACTTTGCCATGCTGATGAAGTATCCACTATTTCATCTAAAATCTCACAAGCTTCTACACACGACATTGTCATGAAATTTCCATCGGCAAGTTGATTAACCATATATTGGTTAGTTGTAATAACTCCCAGATAGAAAATTTATTGAATCATAGTCTCTACGATGTCATTGTTGGGGAACTCTTTGACCATTGTTCGATAACCCCTCCTCCCCCCCCCCCCCCAATATTTCATTCGACGGCTTAATGGTTTTTTGTTTGAAAGCTAGAATCTCGTCATTAAGAGTAGCCATATGCCCGAGAGAAAAGAACCCAGAAATAAATGTCTCCGCCAATTCATCCCATTTATGTATGGAATGGTTTGGCAATCTCTCTTACTAATACAAGGCTTTCCTTCGTAGAGAGAAAGGAAATAGCCTCAACCTTAAAGAACCTTCGGAGACGTTTGTCCGTTTACTTCCCCAACAAGTCTTCACAAACCCCTTTATGTGTTTGTATGCATTTTGATTCGGAGCCCTAATGAAGTGTCCCTATTGCTCTAGAAATATGGGCATTACATTTGTCATTTGAAAGTTTCCTACCCTAATGTAGGGTGGGACTATGGTACTTGCATACCCTTCATTCGGCAACACCTGGTGGGGAGACACTCTTGGTGGAGGTAGGGGTGGAGCTGGGACATTGTCTTGAGGTGGTCTGTCTCTTCTATTTGCTTGAGGTTCAAGAGGAATCTCTTCAATTTGGTCATCTTCCACGTCCACATCCCCAAAAGGCATTTTCCAAATTGATCATTGTTGAGTGCTATTGTTGTACCTACAATTGATTCACAAAAGTCAGTAACACGGAAGGAAAAAAGACAATTCACACACAAAACCAAATATATAGCTAAATCATTTAGCAACGGCGCTAAAAATTGATCTCTTCCAAGTCACACCTCTATTTGAGGTTACGAAATGGCCAATACAATAGTAATACCCAACAAAGAGTCGCGGTCGAATTGCACAGGGAGCTATATGTAAGATTTAGGAGTATAGATTGTAGTGTATGAATATGAACTATCTCTATTTGCACTTCCAGAAATTGGTGTTTGTTTTATGTCTGTTTTAATCAGAGGTTGCAAAATTAAGAATTGAAGCTAAGAAATTATTTGTTGTTGTTTTCAACTGATATAGAAAGCCTAGGGCTATGACCTTCATCGATGAGTTTGCTAATGGGTTGTTAACTGTAAAGATTGTTTTATTGGTCGGGGTATATTATGGATATCAACACTCAAGTACCCACTCAATACCTCTCGCAAAGAGAGTGGTTTTTCCCAATTAGGCTTTCTCAAGTCCAAATGGGTATTGAACCAAATGGCCGATACAAATCTCAAGTCAGGTTTTACTATCTGTAGGTTCAATCCATTAATTAGGACTATCAATCTCTTGAATTAACCAATCTCAAAATAGCAAAAACTACTAAAGAGGGTAAAGAAAAATTTCATATTTTGGTAGTTGATGTCAAAACTTAACCTAAAAATGAAACTTCGGACAAAAATGCCCTTACGGAGGTTCTGCAGCTGCAGAATTCCATGTGCACTCCGCACTTTGCTTCATAATTATAAACTACAGCCGCATTTCTAATCCTGATAGGATTGGAATCTTACGGCCGCATAATTATGAACTGCGGTCACACTTCTCTTTTTTACGTATGCATAATTGTGACTGCAGCCGCATAGCTGATATTTTACGGCCGCACAATAGTTATGCGGTCTGCACTTCTGTTGAACTTGAGATGCAGGTTCTCTGGACTTTTTCTCTTGCCTAACTCCTATGGCCACATATTTCATGTGCAGACCACACTTTTCCCATATCTCTGATATGATTTTATTCACAATTTATGGCCGCAGATGATGGTCTGCGCTTCGCACATTTAAGCTTCTGTGTCTGTTTATGTCGTTGAGTTCATATCGCTCCTTCTTGAGTTGGATTTCATCTTGTAGACTCATTTTCCAATATTCCTGCTATTAAGCATATTTCATCAATTTTTGGGAACACGATTAAACATTTTTGGACTAAAACAAAAGCTAAAAGGCGCTAATAAGTAGTCAAAATCCCCACTTATCAATGACATAGAGCAGTAGTCTTTGCCATCTTATTCTTTTCCCCGGCCACAGAAGAACGCCTTCTTTTTGGCTGCTTGTTCTCCGAACGGGGACTCCGTATTAAAAAACTTGTGCCCGAAGCAGGTCTGGAGACACCTGCTTGAGTAACTGCCTCTTAATAAAGCTTTTCCGCATCATTAGAATCAGCCAAAATGTCCTCATCGATGACAACAATTGAGCCCACAGGTAGACCTGATTTAGAGGAAAATATAGAATGGATCAGTCATGTTCTTCACATGAAAAATTGAAATAAGGTGAAATTAAATTACCTTGATTATTGGCCTTCCACCCATATATAAGGGCTAGTATTTTCGACAAATGAGTTTCGAGCATTGTAACATTTAAGATTTTCTGAACCCACCGGTCCAAGACTTCCACCACCGGTAAGACCCATCGAGTTGCTGAAACATGTGACAAGATAAAGAGTTAGTACAACCACAAAGGAATATTTAATTGAAGGAAATATTAATTGAAAAATCTTATGAGTGCGGTTCCAAGCTACCAGAAAGGATGAAGCCGTTGCTGGAATGATTTTATCGGTGGCAACTGCACGTTCCGTTCACCCACGATTGTTATCATTATCCATGATGGTCAACATAGCACGGTGACCACTTTTTAGAGGTATATCATCCCCCTATGAAAAATCGTTGGAGAATAAAGATTCAGCATATAATATAAGGTTAGATCTTCTCCGGTCTCCCAGCACAAGCGCCGAAGGCAGGAAGCCGTCATCCACTCAAAGAAAAGGCACCCAAAGTAAATGGATACATGTAATAATATGTAAAAGCCTCCTTGAAAAGGGTCAGTCGCTTGGATAGATCAAGGGAAATAATATCTAACTCATGGTAGCGATAATCTACTTTCATAGTAGGAATAATTGAAGGACAAAGGATACCTACTGACATCCCATGTAAGAGGGTTAATAGTAGAGAATTTTTCTTCGAAGTATTTTTTGATATTAATACTTCTGGGAATGATGAAATCCATCATTGGAGGAGGAGAAGAGTCGTTGGCCTTGTCCTTGTTCTTTGAAGAATTGGCACGCTCTGAAGAAAAAGCCATTGAACTAAAGTAGGAAAATGTTTTTTTTGTTTGAAGAGAGTTAGAGAAAAGATGGAGAAAAAAGGTGCAAATAAAAATCTTGGAAAATTGTAAGTACAGGGAAAAATGATGATATGTATAAGTAAAACTTTGGTAGCCAAATTCATGGCCACGATTACCTCGTTATTTGGTAAAAGCTTTTCTAAATTATGGGATGATGCATGTTTGGAGCATTAAATACGGAGAGACGTGCTTTTAATCAATCGTCATAAGCCTACAGATAGAGTTATAGAAATTCCCACCAAAATTGCGTTTCTACCAACTTCCCGATAACACAAAGTTATGTTATTGAAAAGTAAGGGAACTATCCATGTAGGGTAAAATATGATATGACACGTGGTCATCTAAAGGAAGGACATGTGGGACCTATGATAAGGATCACCAAAGATCGAACACAGATATTCTGGTTTTCACCAGAAGGGATAACATTAATAGGTGCGTGTTAAATACCTAGTGCCGATAGCATTTAATAAGGAATATTCTGCATCACTAAGAGCAATAGCCCATTAAATGAAATTTGACATTTATGTCTAAATGTTACATCACCATGGATGACCCTCATAATTGACATTAAAGGAGGGCATATCCTAGATCCTCCTTATCTATACACAACTATAAATAGTGAGCTTAGTTATGATGTCACCCAAGTTCATACCACAAATAGAGGAAGTGAGGCAGTCGAAGCAATAATAAAAACCCAATGCAAGTCGGTGTCAAATCCTCAGGGAGTTAGAATTGGGATTAGGTATATACCTAGTGCAACTATATAATGTGCCTCAAATTGCACTTTCACGTTCTTGTTTGATGTTTCTATTTCTACTTTATCTATTGACTGTAGATAATAAAATAGGAGATAATACTTTTGGTTTTGGTTGTTTTTCAAATGATAAAGGATCTAGGTTCATGACTTCCACCTAGGTGGTTACCTAAAGGGTTGTAAACTCTTGGGCAAGTTTGAGTAGTCGGGGTTGTAATAGAGCAATCACATGCAATTACCCACTCCATACCTCTAGGTAGTTTGAGTGATTTTGCCCAATTTGGCTTTCTCAAGTCTAAAAGGGTATTTCACAAATCAAGTGATATATATTCAGGTCGGGTCTTACTATCTCTAGATTTTACCCTTTAATTGGGGCTATCAACTTCTTCAGTTTACGATAATTTCTTGTTAGCCAAGTTTTTCGAAACTTAGTTTCTCTTTCTTAAGTAGAGACTAAGTCAAATAGGCATGAATCAATATTTCCAACCATTAATTCTTGAACACAAGCATGAACAAGGCTAAATATCACTAACTCAATCAGAAACAAGCCCTAAATCAAACGCCCATTAAGTACCTACACTAGGGTTGGGCTACAACCCTAGCTAGAAATTTAGCTACTCATTAAAAATAAAGAAATACAAGAAGAAATTGAGATAGAATGCATAATAATTGATAATAGAAAGAAAATCCAATGTTTAGAAGTTAATCTAATATAATATTACTCAAAACAGTAAGAAAACGACTCATGTGCTCTTTCCAAATGTGAAATTAACCTGAAACGGTAAAAAAAAAATTATATTTATACTAAGCTAAAAATATCTGAAAAAATAACTTAGCAAAGTTTTTGCGGCCGCATAATTATAAGTGCGGTCCGCACCATGAGCTTCTGCTGTCGCACAATTATAGTGTACTTCGTATTCGTGAAACGTGGGCTTAGCACTTTCGGGCTTCTGCGGTTTGTATAAAAGTGAGTACAGCCGCACTCATTGACTTTGGACTTGAACTAAGCTATCTGATTCTTCACTATTACGGACCACATAGTAATGAGTGTGGACTCACTTGACATCCTGCGGCCGCACAATTTCAGTTTGGTCTGCATGCCTTCACTTGGCCCAAAGACTAGCTCTCTAAATCTCTTATGTTGTGGCCGCACTAGAATTTTGTTGTCCGCACTATTGGACTTTTTCCTCTATTTTGGTTCTTATTCACTTTTGACTCCTTTATGAGTTGATATTGATTTTCTTGGCATGTTTCCCAATATTCCTGTACAAAAGCACATTTCATTAGTTCTTGGGAATAGCTTTAAGCATTTTTGAGCTAAAATGCTAGTAAAAGAGAGCAAATATGCGGTCAAAATTCCTACTTATCAAATCCCCCAAACATAAGCATTTGCTTGTCCTCAAGAAAATAAGGCAATTCCTACCTCCACTAGAGAAAGGGATATTTGAGATAGCCAAAGGTGAATCAATTACACATCAATTAGGACCAAAAATTACCCACAACACATATTAATTATCAACAACACAATGATTTGACTTTTTGAGTACAATAGTTCTAATGCGACACTAGAGCATCAAGAGTTAACACTATTCATCAAGGAAACTTGCTCTTTCACATAGGTCATTGTGGATCCCATACTCCTCCTCCTCCACCCTCCATTAGCAAATCTCACTTTAGAATGTAACACTCGAACCAAAGACTGTGAAAAGTTTGCTTATCTCTCTCGAAAGAATGTCACAAGTCCGGCTTTAAGTACCATAACTCCATAAGCTTGTCTGTTATGTAAATCACCACAATGTAAGCTCACTCAACATGAAATCATTTAGGTCTTTTGCAGGATGTAAGTGCAGGATTTTTGACCAAGGTAGGACTTTTTGGAATATAATAGTTTCATCTTTCCATAAGCACTCTATCTTATATTTTCGGCTCATATTTCTCGACTCTTTGAGTCATTTTCTTCTTCCTCAGGGGACTAGAGAGACGTAACATTTCTTGATCATGACATTCATTTTTCTCCTTTTCTATTTACTCCATGTCTTTCATCATCATTTTCTGAATCTCTTCAAGTTTCTACCTTATTCACTTTCTTTTTGGAATTTTTCTTTTTGTTCTTCTTTCTTTTCTTTGCCTTCCTTTTTCTTCGTTTCTTTCTCTTCTTTGTACCTTTTATCACTTTCAAACTCCTCGTCTCTTCCCCAAACATATGTTTTTTTTCTTTTTTTCTCAAGAATGTTAAGGAAAGATCGGGTGCCAAGAGAGGGTCATTACAAGACGGATAAAGGCTTGTAACTTAGTTATTGAAATAAAAAAGGCTTTGTCTCAAAAGTGTTAACAAGGGAAATCACATTGGCAGGCTATGGAAGACTTCAAATTTCAAATTGGATCAAAGAGAGCCTACAATCACTTCTCAAGCTAACCTAAACTTAGAATTTCTCCTAGAAAAACATTTGGGGAAAGTTCTAGACCATTAGCACGGGTAGTTGGACTTGTAACTGAATATCTCATCTCTCATGCTTCTGGATTGTTAAAGAGTACAGATTCAAAGGCCTACGACAACCCAAGATAATATTGAGAATTACAAATGGCTCAATTTGAACCATTTGATGACTGCTTAAGTCAACACAAGAGTCAAAAGGGTCACAATTAGTGTTATTTTTTGCCAAGAACTTATTTTTAGCCGTACGATCATAGGTAAAGGCTTTTAACTTAGTTATTGAAATAAAAAGGGCTTTGTCTCAAAAGTGTTAACAAGGGATATCACATTGGTAGGATATGGAAGACTTCAAATTTCAAATTGGATCAAAGAGAGCCTACAATCACTTCTCAAGCTAACCTAAACTTAGAATTTCTCCTAGAAAAACATTTGGGAAAGTTCTAGACATTTAGCACGGGTACTTGGACTTGTAACTACATATCTCATCTCTCATGCTTCTGGATTGATAAAGAGAACAGATTCAAAGGCCTACAACAAGCCAAGCTAATATTGAGAATTACAAATGGCTCAATTTGAACCATTTGATGACTGCTTAAGTCAACACAAGAGTCAAAAGGGTCACAATTAGAGTTATTATTTGCGAAGAACTTTTTTTTAACCATACGATCATAGGTAAATGTGTTGGTACCATGTGAAGTATGCTGGAGACCTTTTTATTCATTACTACTATATTTTCCTAAACCTAAAATAAAATTTACTCAATCCCTTAAGAAGGTTCTCACGCCATCCACGTTAGGAAGAGACTTGGTTAGCAGAAAATACATCTTTGGAAAGAACCATGGCATTAAGAAAACTGAAGGCTTATTTTTCACTCAAAACGTAAAAAGAAGCTAACAAATTAAGAAAAATCTACTAAAGTAAATAAAAAGTTATACTACTAAGGAAAAACAAATTAAAGAAGCAATGAAATAACTACGAAAAGCGAGATAAATGAATATACAAATTAAAATAAAATGAATATATACATAAGGGAAACTTAGTATGTAAATAAAACTAAAGGGAAGAATATATACATTCCAAAGGGAAATAAATACAAAAGATAAATAGTATAAGATTTATTACATGCCAAATACTCGCTAATATTTGGGAGACTCGCAGAGCAGTCTGAGGATAAGTAGATGAAGCCGGCACTGATAATGGCACTGATAGTCTAGCAGAAGCAGGTGGTCCAGAAGATGAAGGTGGCATGACTGATACCCGATGGAAGTACCGACTGCTGTGGAAGTTTCGGCAGCTGACTCAGTAACCACTACCACTGACTCCTTAGAATGGCTAGCGGAGGTAGTAGCTTTACCCTTGAATATCAGGTTGTTAGATCCCTGGAGGTGGTACTATGAGACAGACTTTGTGGCCTTTAGCTCGGTGTCATAATGCCTTGGATCCACCTTGTGATTTGAAGTATTATATGAGGAAGTTTGGGTACAGATGGGATCTTTAACCCGTCTATGAAGCTAAAGAGATATTGGTGGACATGATGTCACCAACATTAATCGGATACCCAGCCATAATGGGTGCCACCAAAACTACATGGGGAAGTGGGAGGATGTTCTTATTGGGACATGGATCAATGCGGCTAAACACGAATGTCTACCACCCTTTTTCTTCAAAGTTTAGGGTGGCTCGGACTATTGGAACCCTTGTTGTGAGCCACGAAGGTGTTGACCCTCGGATTCCCAGAATCTCAGCTAGCTATGAGCGAGCTGAATCACCCATAGCTAGCATTCCCAAGTATTGAATTGCTTCTACTTCTTCAAACCCTACATATGAGTTAAGTGTATAGGAATCAAAATGGATTTTTAGATTTTGGACTTTTTCCACCTTGGTACCCTTTTTGTTGTGAGCAACGTTGGCATAGAATTCTTTAACAAAGTGCTCAATTGCATCTAGAATGTTGTGGGTGGACCATTTTCATCCTTTGTGCTCTTGGAATTGTCTAAGGACATTATGCCTGTTCAAATCCTTCATCACGAATTGTCGCTCAAGAGTGAGCGACCTCTTCGTCCACCATTCTCTAAATTTTGCACAGGGTATTAGCACTGACAAATTTGTCTTCCTATTGTTTTGGCCTCCTTGATCTGTCTAAACCTCCCACTGTCGTATCACCCCCTCTCCCATCATCTGGGACATCATTATCTAAATTTACTAGAGAAACTCGAGCATATGGGGAAGTTGGCTTAGAGTCTTGACTACCCTCTTCCGAACCTTTAGAAGAAAAGCGAATGATTCGTCTACCAAATGAAATCTACCTGGGACTTGTTGTGATTGGGATTTTGGCCGTGCTTGCATGGAATTTCCCTCAGAAGCTTCCCCAGATGGGAGATACTCGATGGTCTCAGAGGGTTTGGGACCTCTATTGGCTGTAGCTTTCTTACTTTTTGCTGCTTGGATTGATAGGGGTAAGTTTCTTTTGCCTCAACCTTGGGCTCGGGAGGGTTCCACAATCCCTTTTGACATATTTCACTTTCCACATGATCTAACCACTGTATGCAATGCATATGGATAAGAGCCAGTTAGATTTTTAAAATACAGATGCATGGATAATAATTGCAGTAAAGCTGTCTCAAAAGAGGTAATGCGGACTGCAAAAAAGTCGGTGCGGCCGCATATCCAATAGTGCAGACTGCAGACCACACATCCCCTGGTTCAGACTACTGGGGTATCAGATGCTTCATCAGACCAGACTGTAAAAAAATGAGGGCTGCCGCACAAGTCAACTACAAACTGCACAATTCATGAATATACTACCCTAACTCAGAGAGTTGCGGACCGCACAAAAATGTGTGTGGTCGCATAGTTGTAAAGACCCATAAAATTTTTTTGCCTAAAATAATGTCGGGGAGGTCCCTGTGTTGTTATATCTGTAGTAAAGTACCCCGGAATTTGGAAGATAAAATTTTCCAAAAATTGGGCATTATGCGATGCACTATGCGATCGCATAACGAGTATGCGACCGCATAATGGTCGCATACATGGCAGGCCACTGCCCAATTAGAGGACAACTATGCCGTCCAGAACGCGTTTGCATTTTGGTTATGTAGACCGCATAGTTGTCGCATTTTTGCCCATTGACTTTGGTAAGGAAGGTTATGCGACGCATTATGCGATCACATAACGTGTATGGGGACCGCATAATGGTCGTATACATGCGCAGCGTGTTATAATTTTTGCCCATTTTTAGGGCTATTCTGCGATCGATCTGCAGGTCGCATGTCAAGAATGCGATCGCATTCCGTGTAGGGGCTCCTATTTTTCTAATTTTTTAACCCGGCCCATTCTTCAATAAGATACCCCAACCCTCTATTTTAAGATATTTTCTAAACAAAACTAGAGAGAGGGAAGAGAGAATTGCTGAGAGAGAAAGTCTTATCTCCATCAATTTGATTTTCAAAGTCACCCAGGCCGGGAAATTTCGAGTAAATATCTTCGTCATCATTCTTACAGGTAAAATACCTAACCCCTTTTTGTTGGTTTTCATATTTAAACGAAGGGGGATTTTAATCATTGATTCTTGAAAATATAAGTTGAAACATACATGCATGTTCATTAATACATAAAATCTAGTAAGAGGAATTGGGTAGGAGTAAAGATTTGCAAAATTGAGTGATTGATCATCTAAGTGAGTTAGGGTTGTATTTGTGAACTTCAATTTTGAGATATATGTGTTTACTTGTGAACTAGATTGACGGTGCTAGGCAGTTTGGTGAATTGAAAGTAAGAGTTAAAAAGGAAATTAGACTCCAGGTTTAAGTGAGTTAGGGTTGTATTTGTGAACTTCAATTTTAAGATATATGTGTTCACTTGTGAACTAGATTGACGGTGCTAGGCAGTTTGGTGAATTGAAAGTAAGAGTAAAAAGGAAATTCAACTCCAAGTTTGTATGGCTAACTTTAACCTTTGAAAAGTAACATTGTTTGGTGTATGAATAATTTATATATGTTATTTATGTGACTATATGTGAATTTTTGGTTGTTTCCTGGTGTTAAGGCAAGATGGCATATTTCATGGATTCTTGTCATTTATATGCCTTGAACTTTGTTGATTATACATTCGATATGATGGTGTGAATAAATGGCAATGAACTGTGTGTATGTCAATGTGTTTATATGGTAAGGGTTGTGTAACAAATGATGGAAAGAGGTCGTAATTGATGTAATTGAAACAACTGTGGTAATATCATGTGTGACTTGTCGTGGGATATTATCGTTGTGACTTAAATTGTATACGGGTTGTTGGATATGATGGAAATGGTAGTGAGGTTAATGAAAACTCATTGTTATATTGTTATTGTGGTTGTGAAATGATATTATGGATGTCCTGAAGCCCCGTGATTGATCTGTGAACTACTGTTGTTGTGTGAAATGTGATTTTTTTGGTAGGATCGAGTCGCGCGCCGCAACACGAAGTTATAAGGTATGGGTTCTGGTGATAAGGGTGGCCGAGGTAATAAGGGTGGAAAAGTGATCAAATTGACTATTGAAATGAAAATATACTTAACTTTTGAGTACGAAATGATGTTAAAAGGAGAAAAGGAGAGATTATGAAACTTGTTGGCTTTGGATGTTCCTTCCATGTGCATTTGATTGTTGATTCTATTCCTGTTTGTTATCTGTGTATTGATTTTTACATAGGGTAAAGTTTGTTGTTACCTACCAATACAATTTAAATATACTGACGTCCTTTTTGTTGGGGGTGCTACATTCTTGTTATGATTGTAGGTGGTTCTATAGCAGGTACTCCAGTACACCGATAGTAGCACTCCTCCACTTTCCGTTAGCTGTATTGGTGAGCCCCTTTCCTCTCGGGGCCTGGCGTGGCTCATGCCACTTTTCTTCCGGGAGTCTTATTTTGGTATTTGTGTAAGGTATAGTCAGAGCCTTGTTACCGACATACGTTGTAACACTCTTTTGTATCCTCAGAGGCTCCCTAGACAAGAAATGTCGGTTATGTACTTATGTATTTTGTATTTGGGAGGTATAACTTGTAGGCAACGCAAAGTAATCATGTATGATATTATGTCTCGTAAGAATAAATTTAACTTATTTCACTTGGGTAATGAGTATTGAAATCACAGGGTAACATGTGGGATAGGAAAGGCACCTAGGTCCGCTTAACTGGGGCTGCCGGGTCGAGCGCCAGTCATGTCCCTCAATTTTGGGGCGTGACAATCTTTGTATCATAGCCTAAGGTTTTAAAAGAGTCCTAGGATGTCTTGAAGCTATGTCTAGTAGAGCCCTTCTTATCAGTGTGTTGTCGACCACATTTATAAGTAGGGGGCTACATGGACATTTAGGAAATTACCCTCTTCTTTGTTACTCTATATTGTGCGGTGAAGTGAAAATGAAAGTATTTACGTCTAACTCGTGGTCTGCTCTGAATTTTTCAGTAATGACACCTAAGAAGAGAGCTAAACTCGGCCTAGGGGCTAATGCTACCCCAAGTGTGGCTATAAATCATGTACCTAATACCGTGCGTGAGAGTGACTCCCCGGTCTTGAATCTACATGGCACATCTATCCCAGATCAAAGTGTTCTTGTTCCTCCTATGGCAGAGGGTGCTACCATCCCTCCCGCGGATATTCCTGATCCCGATGCAGTATCAGCTTCTAGTCCCGGGGTTTCTAATGGGGACCTTAGAGGAACCATCCATATGTTGACCTGGTTAGTGGCCGCTCCGGCCAAGAGATCTCATGATGCCTTTGCGTCCTCTAGCAGATAGGAACATTCCGCCAGCTCTAAAGTCAACCATTTTCTGTGGTTGGCCCCTACAGAGTTCACAGGCACATACCCAGAGGCCGATCTGCAGGATTTCGTTGATGAAATGTATAAGACCCTTCGAGTGATGAAGGCTTCGGAGACGGAGGGAGTTGAGTTGGCTTCATAGAAGTTTAAGGGAGCAGCATATTTGTGGTTCGAGATGTGGGAGGATTCTCGTAGGGAAGGAAGACCTCAAGCTAGATGGGATGAGTTTGTAGATGCATTTATGGACCACTTCTTGCATGGCGAGACAAGCCCGTGCCACGGAGTTTCAGGTCCTCAAGCAGGGCAGTATGAGTGTTTGGGAGTACCACATAGAGTTTGTGAGATTTTTCAAGTATGCTCCTCAGTTAGTGTCGACCATGGATGCTCGAGTTCAGTGATTTGTTTAGGGTCTTAGTCCTTTGGTGGTGAATGAGGCTGCTGCAGCGGCATTGCACTCGGATATAAATTATGGGAAGATTGTGGGATTTTTTCAGGCCACAACGGCTAGAAATTTGAAAATACGGGTGGAAAGGAAGAGTAGCAGCAGGGCCCGATCAGTGAGCCACTTAGGGAAACCAGTTCAGCTGAGAGGGCCATCAGGGCCATCCCAATCATCTGCTCAGCCTTCAGCAAGCGCACCGCTATTCGTGCGCAGTTATCAGCAAAGTAGTCACTTGAGACCAGGTGCAGACAGTAGGAGACCCTATCAATATGGTAGTCCAAGAGGGATATTACATTGACCGGGGAGGGCTCCGCGCCCTAAGTATGGGAGGTTCCATTCTGAGAATTGCTATTTGGATATCCTGGTGTGTTATAGATGCGGGATGGGTGGTCATATATAGCGGGACTGTCGTGCGCCCAATCAGGGTATGAGTAGGGGATTTGCTTAGTCATCCAGTTCTTTCGCCACCACATCATCCGTGCGTCCTCCAGCTCCATCAGGCCATCGTGCAGTTAGGGGTGGAGCTTGTGGTAGAGGTGGACCCAGCCGATTTTATGCTATGAGTGGTCGCCAAAGTTCAAAGGCTTCTTCAGATATTGTTGCAGGTATCTTATCTATTCACGCCATTGATTGTTATGCACTAATTGATCTGGGGTCCTCTTTGTCTTATGTCACCCCATTCATTGCTTCAGGTTTTGGGATAGAACCCGAATATCTTTATGAGGCGTTCTCTGTATCAACTCTGGTTGGTGATTTTATTACAGCCGCACGAGCTTATAATAATTGTGTTGTCACGGTATATGGCCGATTTACAACGACCGACCTTATTGAGCTTGGAATGGTAGATTTTCATGTGATTATGGGAATGGACTGGCTTTATTCATGCTATGCTAAACTTGGCTATCGAACGAGGGTCATGAGACTCAAGTTTCCTAATGCGCCAATTATTGAGTGGAACGAAAATAGTGTGGTGTCGAAGGGTACGTTTATTTCTTACCTTAAGGATTCGAAGATGATTAATAAAGGGTGTATCTGTCATTTGGTCTGGGTGGCAGACACCATTTACGAAGTGTCTGTCCCCAAGTCCATGCCCGTCGTGAATGAGTTTCTTGAAGTGTTTCCGGATGAACTTCTAGGGATCCCGCCAGACAGGGAGATTAATTTCGGGATTGATGTATTTTCAGATACATACCCAATATCCATTGCACAATAGAGAATGGCGCCAGCAAAGTTAAGGGAGTTAAAAGAGCAGCTGAAGGATTTATTAGAAAATGGGTTCATACAGCCGAGTGTGTCGCCGTGGGGTGATCCGGTTCTTTTTGCCAGAAATAAGGATGGGTCGCTTCAGATGTGTATTTATTATCGGCAGCTCAACAAATTCACCACCAAGAATAAATATCCTTTGCCTCAGATAGATGATTTGTTAGACCAATTGCAAGGTGTAAAGTTCTTCTCCAAATTTGATCTACGGTCCGAGTATCACCAATTGAAGATCAGAGAGTAGGATATTCCTAAGACCTCTTTCAGAACTCACTTTGGTCACTTTGAATTCTTGGTCATGTCCTTTAGGCTAACCAACACCCCGAAAACTTTCATGAATCTTATGAATCGGGTCTTCAAGCCATTTCTAGACTCCTTCGTGATTGTTTTCATTGATGAAATCCTTGTTTACTCGCGGAGCCGGGAGGAACATGTCGATCACCTCAGGGCAGTTCTACAGACTCTTCCTCAACACCAATTGTACTAAATTTTTGAAATGTGAATTTTTGTTGGAGTCTGTTACCTTTCTGGGTCATGTTGTTTCCAGTGAAGGGATTTAGGTAGATCCCCAGAAGATTGCAGCGGTGAAAGATTGTCCTAGACCCATGACCCCTATGGAAATCTGTAGCTTATTGGGTTTAGCAAGGTATTATAGGAGGTTTGTGGAGGGATTCTCTACCCTCGCCTCCCCTTGACTAAGTTTATGCAGAAAGCAGTTAAGTTCCAATGGTCTGACGCTTGTGAGAAAATTTTCAGGAATTGAAGTCGAGGTTGACCTTGGCGCCGATATTGACCTTGCCAGGAGGCACGGAAGGATTTACTGGTTTATTGCGATGCCTCCAGGGTTGATTTGGGGTGTGTGTTGATGCAACATGGGAAGGTTATAGCGCATGCTTCAAGTCAACTCAAGAATCACGAGAAGAATTATCGGACTCATGATTTTGAGCTTGTGGCAGTTGTGTTTGGCTTGAAATTATGTTGCTGGCTTGTGTCTTGGATTTCAAAGGCAACTGAGATGATCACTTGTCACTTATAGAATTTTCTTACAATAACAGCCTTCATGCTAGTATTAAGATGGCCCCATTTGAGGCAATGTACGGAAGAAGGTGTAGGACTCCCATTGGATGGTTTGAAGTCGGTGAAGCAAAATTGATAGGGCCAGATCTCATGCACTAGTCTATGGAAAAAAATTGAAGTCATTCGGGAGAGGATGAAAACTGCTCAGAGTCGCCAGAAATCTTATGCGGACATACGTCAAAAAGAATTAGAATTCCAAGTAGATGATTGGGTGTTCTTGAGGGTGTCTCCTATGAAAGGAGTCATGCAATTTGGGAAGAAAGGGATGTTGAGTCCTAGATATGTTGGGTCGTATCGGGTCGCCCAAAGGATAGGGAAAGTGGCTTATCGGCTGAAATTTCCCCTTGAAATGTCAATAGTGCACCCGGTGTTCCATGTGTCTATGTTAAAGAAAGTTGTGGGAGATCCATCCACCATCGTACTAGTTGAGACTATCGAGGTTAATGAAGAGTTGTTGTATGAAGAAATTCCAGTTGCTATTCTTGATAGGATAGTCTGTAAATGGAGAAACAAGGAAATTGCTTCAGTTAAAGTATAATGGAGAAGTTAACGAGTCGAGGAAGCCACTGGGAAGCGGAAAATGAAATGAAAGAAAAATATTCCTACCTGTTTTGAACAAGTCTAGTCGTGATCATGCGAAATCTTATCTCTAAGCAAGCTGTTGTTGTGTTCAATTTGGTGCAAAGACACTCCATTTTCCCCTAAATGCTTTACTATTGTAACTCCTCAAGTTGCGCAAGAATTGCATGTGTTGTGATTATTTGAGTCATGTGCAGCCCCTTTTTGATAAATGAAAGTTTTGTAAAAACTCATGTGATAAGTGAATGCTGAATGGTAGTGTAGATTGGTAATGATTAATTGAAATGCATATAGTATATTGAAGTGGTTGAACTATATGGGACTCATTGAAGTGACCAATTTATGTGCAAAAAAAATGTGACAAGTGATTGAATATGTGCAAGTGTTGAGGTATGAATTGTACACCAGTTGTAGGGATAATAAAAACTCTGTAATGGTGCTTCGAAAAATATTTCGGGGACTCTATGACATATACATAAGTCTAATTACAAAGGAAACTCTGGGAAAATTTTCTAAAAACATGGGAGTTAGTGAAAAATAGGGAGTTTGCATATCATGTTTGAAAAACCAACTGATTTCCAAAATCCTCATTCGAGGACGAATGATTTTAAGTGGGGAAGGATGTAAAACCGTAATCATTTCTTGCCTAAAATAATGTCAGGGAGGTCACTGTGTTGTTATAACTGTTGAAAAGTACCCCAGAATTTGAAATGTAAAATTTTCCAGAAATTGGGCGTTATGTGACGCACTATGCGATTGCATAAGGAGTATACGGACCTCATAATGATTGCACACCTAAGCAAGGCACTGCCCAATTGGAGAACAACTATGCGGTCCAGAATACGATAACATTTTGGTTATGCGGACCATATAGTTATCGCATTTTTTCCCATTGACTTTGGTAAGGAAGGTTATGCGACACACTATGCGATCGCATAATGTGTATGCAGATCGCATAACGTGTATACAGACCGCATAATGGTCACATACCTGTACAATGTGTTTTATTTGGCCCTTTTTTAGGGCCATTCTGCGACCGTTCTACTGACTGCATGTTAGGAATACGATCGCATTTCTGACCGCATTTTGTATCGCGGATCCTATTTTTCTAATTGTTCAACCCGACCCCTTCTTCATTAAAATACCACAACCCTTCATTTTAACACATTTTTTGAACAAAACTAGAGATAGGGAAGAGAGAATTCTTGAGAGAGAAAGTCTTATCTCTATTAATTTGATTTTCAAAGTCACCCAGGCCGGTGAAATTTCAAGTAATTATCTTCATCGTCATTCTTACAGGTAAAATCCCCCACAATTTTTCATTGTTTTTCAGATTTAAACGAAAAGGGGGTTTATCATGCATTGATTCTTGATTAGTTGAAAAATACATGCATGTTCTTTATTACCTAAAATCAAGTAAGAGGAATTGGGTAGGAGTAAAGATTTGCAAAAAGGAGCGATTGATCATCTAAGTGAGTTCAGGTTGTATTTGTGAACTTTAATTTTAACATATATGTGTTAACTTGTGAACTAGATTGACGGTGCTATTGGTGAATTGAAAGTATGAGTTAAAAGGAAATTTGACTCCAGGTATGTATGGCTAACTTTAACCTTTGTAAAGTCACCCTATTTTGTGTACGAGTAATTGATATGTGTTATTTATGTGGACTATATGTGAATTTTGGTTGTTTCACGGGTGTTACGGCAAGATAGCCTATTTCATGAATTCTTGTGATTTATACGCCTTGAACATTGTTGACTATACGTTCTGATATGATGGTGTGAAAAAATGGCAACGAACTAAGTGTGTGTGTGAATGTGTTTATGTGGTAAGCACTATGTAACAAATGATGGAAAGAAGTCGTAATTGATGTAATTGAAACAACTGTGGTAATATCATGAGTGACTTATTGTGGGAAATTATCGTTATGACTTAAATTGTATACGGGTTGTTGGATATGATAGAAATGGTACTGAGGTTAATGAAATCTCATGGTGAAATTATTATTGTGGTTGTGAAATGATATTCTGGATAGCCAGAAGCCATGTGATTGAACTGTGAACTATTGTTGTTCTGTGAAATGTGATTGTACGGTGGGATCGGGTTACGTGCCGCAACACGAAGATATAAGGTGTGGTTTCTAGTGATAAGGGTGGCCTAGGTAATAAGGGTGGCCGAGGTAATAAGGGTAGAAAAGTGATGATATTCACTATTGAAATGATAATATATGCAACTTTTGAGTATGAAATGATGTTGAAAGGGGGAAAGGAGAGATTGTGAAACTTGTTGTCTTTGGTTGTCCCTTTCATGTGCATTTGATTGTTGATTCTATTACTGTTTATTATCTGTGTATTGACTGATTTTTACTTGGGTTAAAGTTTGTTCATACATACCAGTACAATTCAAATATACTGACGTCCCTTTTGCGGGGGCGCTACATTCTTGTTATTATTGTAGGTGGTTGTATAGCAAGTACTCTAGTCCATCGACAGTAGCACTCCTCCACTTTCCATCAGTTGTATTAGTGATCCTCTTTCCTCTTAGGGCCCTACGTGGCTCATGCCGGTTTTCTTCCCGGACTCTTTTTTTTGTATTTGTGTAAGGCATAGCCGGAGCCTTGTTACCGGCATATATTGTAACACTCTTTTGTATCCTTAGAGGCTTCATAGACACCAAATGTGTTGTGTACTTATCTATTTTGTATTTTGGCAGTATAACCTTTAGACCACGCAAAGTAATCATGTATGATATTATGTCTCGTAAGAATGAGTTTAATTATAAATGACTATTTCACTTAAGTAATGAGTATTGAAATCCCAGGGTAACACGTGCGATAGGAAAGGCACCCAGGTCTGCTTGACTGGGGCTACCCGGTCGAGCACCGGTCATGTCACTCGGTTTTGGGGAGTAACAATAGCCGCTAATGCTGACCGCCCAAAAGTGTGCGCAGCCGCATAATTTGAATTTTATGGGCAGTGCCTTACGATTCATACAATGCTTTTCAAGAATTAGACATGGATCTAAAAATTAAGATTGATTAGCTACTTACCTATGCCCAAGTTAGTATTTAAGATGCTACCCACATGATTCTAAGCAAAATGAACTAAACATTGACATTTTTAAGCATGGAAATAACCCTAGGTCAAAGAACAAAATAAAACAAAAGATGAAGAATCTAAAGATCAAATTAACATACCTGTAATAAAGATGAAGGTGAGAACCTCACTTGATGAAATGAGAGAAGATTTAGAGCTAATGGAGTGCATTATAGATGCTTAGGGTGTTTGCAGAGGTCAAAAAGTGTAAAACGTTATGAAGGGCACAATTTATAGTCTAATCTATCGGTCGTAGACCTACATGAGTGCGGCCACATAATTCTTAGTGCGATTGTACTCCTTACCTGCCCTTGTGAAGAATTTATGTGGACCGCACAAAAGTAAGTGTGGCCACAGAATTAGTGCGGACCACAAAAAAAATGTGTGTGGTAGTAATTTGTAAAGGACTTTCGATAGGCCAAATTTCCAAGACTATGAATTTTTTATCTTCCAATTGTGCAATTGCACACAGAATTGTGCAGCCATAGATTGGTTTTGTCTTCTGCATAATTGTGGTGTGGTCTGCACTATTGTGACACTTAGCCCGATTATCTTGCATGGTGCCTGCAATGCACACTCATTCCCGCATACACTGCAAAACTAGTGACCACAAAACAAAGTCTATCTAATCTAAAGAAGAAAAAAAGACGCATGGGTTGTCTCCCAAGAAACGCCAAATTTAACGTCGCGGCATGACGCAGATTACCAATCACTTGAAATGAAGAACTGCTACAATATGGCTATCATCTACCTTTCCAAGATAATGTTTAACTCGGTGCCCATTGACTCTAAAAGTTTCATCATTCTTATTTCTAAAATCTAGAGAACCAAAGGGAGTTACATTCACCACTTCAATGGGATCCCTCCATTTTGACTTCAACTTTCCCGGAAATATCTGTAATTAGGAATTGAAAAAAATCACAATATCACACTTTTTAAACTCCTTGTTACAGATATAATTGTCATGAAGATGCTTCATCTTTTCCTTGTACAAGGATGAACTTGTTTAGGCATGATACCAGAATTCATCAAGCTCATTCAAATATTCCACTGTTAGGTTTACAGCAACATTCCACTCAAGGTTCGTTTTCTTTAAATACCACATGGCCTTATACTAATGTTCTACCGGAAGATGACACGGCTTTTCAAATATCAATCGATATGGAGACATCCCAATCTGTTTCTTGTAGGCTGTCCAATAATCCCAAAGATCATCATCAAGTTTTCATGATCAATCCATCCGGTTGGGATTCACATTCTTTGACAAAATATTCTTGATCTCTCGGTTGGAGACTTCAACCTTTCTCCTTGCTTTTTGAGATGGTGGGGGGTTGAGACTTTATGAGTGACACTATACTTGGTGAGTAAGGTATCAAAAGCCCGATTGCAAACATGTGAACCTCCATCACTAATAATGGGCATCGGATTACCAAAACCTTGTGAAGATGTTCTTTTTCAAGTATGCCACGACAATTCTAGCTTCATTGTTGGGTAAAGCTTCAACCTATTTTGACGCGTAGTCCATAACTACCAAAATATAAGTGTTATAACAAGAGCTCATGAATGGTCCCATGATATCAATACCCAAAACATCAAAGATATCAATCTCTAAGATGGTGGTGAGGGGTATCTCATTGTTCTTAGAAATCCCAACGGCTCTTTGGCATTCATCACAAAGCTAGACAAGATCACTAGCATCCTTGTAGAGAGTAGGCCCAAAGAATCCACTACTCAACACTTTTGTAGCCGTCCTAGCTCCACTATAGTGACCACCATACGTTGAAGAGTAAAAAGCCTCAAGAATTCCCATTTGTTCTTCCTTCGGCATACATCGCCGGATCACACCATCGGTAAATATCCAGAAAAGATACAGCTCATCCCAATAATATTCCAAACCATGCTGTTTGAGCTTCTTCCCTTGGTTTGAAGAGAACTTATTTGGTACAGTTCCACTCATAAGATTATTGGCTAGATCGAAAAATCATGGCATCCCGGTCATTGAAACGGCTAGGAGTTGCTTTTCGGGAAATAAATCATCAATCTCAAGGCCATCATGTCGCCTCCCCTCCTCTTACAGTTGGGAAAAGTGGTCCGCCACTTGATTTTCACTACCCTTGCAATCTTGAAAGTCTAGATCAAACTCTTGCAATAATAGCACTCGCCATATCAACCTTGCCTTAGAATATTTCTTGCTCATCAAGTAACGAAGTGTCACATGGTTAGTGTGAACAATCACCTTAATAATCATCAAATACGGCTGAAACTTCTCGGTAGAAAAAACAATAGCAAGTAGCTCATTTTGGTCATTGTGTAGTTGACTTGGGCATCATTCGTGGTCATGCTAGAATAGTAGACCGGATGGAAGATTTTGTTGATTCTTTTCCCCAATACCGCTCTAGCCGCAACATCACTAGTGTCACAAATGCGCTCAAAAGGAAAGCTCCAATCCAATGCGGTGATAATAAGAGTAGTAGTCAACTTGAACTTAAGCAACTTGAATGCTTTCATACGATCTTAACTCAAATGGAACTTGGCATCTTCATAATGGGTTCACCACCTTGGAAAAGTCCTTGATGAATCGGCGATAGAAACATGCATGACCTAGGAAGCTCCTCACTCACTTCATGGATCTAAAGGGAGGATGTTTGGAGATCACCTCAATCTTGGCCTTGTCGACCTCAATACCATCTTCTCACATTTTGTGGCTAATTCCCTCTACAAATTGTTCAAAAAATCTTCAAAAAAATTCCCAACCACAGAAAAATCATCCATAAAGACGTCAAGAATAGTCATCATACTTTTTTGAAAGGTTTCTGGTGCATTACACAACCCAAAATGCATCTGCGAGAATGCGAAAGTGCCATAGAGACAATTGAAAGTGTTATTCCATTGGTCCTCCTGAGAGATAAGGATTTGATTATAGCTGGAGTATCCCTCAAGAAAGTAATAAAAAGCATGTCTATCCAACCTATCAAGCATTTGATCAAGATATGGAAGCGAGAAATGATCTTTCCGAGTGACTTTGTTGAGCTTCCTATCGTCAATGCACACTCTCACATGGTGACAGTTTTTGTTGGGATTGATTAATTCTTTTCATTTGGTACCATAGTCATGCCCCCCTTTATTTGGGAAACATTGCCCCGGTGAGGTCCACAAGCTATCCAAAATGGGGTACATAACCTTGAAATCAAACGACTTGATTATCTCATTCTTCACCGCCTTTTGCATTGCTTTATTTAGTCTCCTTTGATGTTCAAGGAGGGATTTGGAACCCTTTTCCATAATAATATTCTAAATGCAAAAGGCAGGGCTTATGCCCCGAATATCTACCAAAGTCCATCATATTCTCTTTTCCTCCTTTGTAGCACCTCTAATGTGGACTCTAACTGCATGTTAGTTAAGCAAGAAGAAAGGAAAATCGGTGAAATACCCGAGATGTGTGGGGAATGGCTTTAACTCCAAGGTAAGAGGCTCCTTGATTGAGGAATCTGTTGGATGAGTCTTCAGGTTTTCAAGATACAAAGATAGCTTTTAGGGCTCATAAGTGTATGACCTCATGCCTTGGAATGCATTTATGCACTCCGCATAGCTATTACTCTCCTAATATTTATCAAGATTGAGTAAAATGGCTTTCAATTTGTCTTCAACATTCATTGTGGCACTAACACACCAACAATCAGATCCATCACCAAATCCACGAACGAACAAGCTTCATTACTACTTAGTTGCCTCAATAACTTGCACATATGGAAGACCACATTTTGGTCACCCACACGGAAAGTTAGCTCACCAAGTTCCACATCAACAAGAGCCTTCCACGTTTCAAGGAAAGGTCTACCCAAAATGATATGCACCTCATAGTCCACTTCACAATCAAGGATCACAAATTCCGTCGGAAGGATGAACTTGTCAACTCGAACTAATACATCATCAATAATACCCAAAGGCCTCTTCATTGTTCGATCTGCCATTTGCAACGTCATGGATGTGGGTCTTGGCTTCCAAATTCCCAAAGTTTTGAACACCTAGTAGGGCATCAAGTTGATACTTTACCCAAGATCACATAATGCTTTGGCAAACTTGGCGCTCCCAATAGTGTAAGGGATTGTGAAAGCGCCTGGATCTTCCAATTTAGGAGACATTGAGTGTACAATAGCACTTACTTGATGAGTCATCTTGATGGTTTCACAATTTATTGATCTATTCTTGGAAATCAAATCCTTCATGAATTTTACATACCCCGGCATTTGTTCCAATGCCTCAACCAACGGCACATCAATCGATAAACTCTTCATCATATCAATAAAATATTTGAATTGATTTTCACTATTTTGCATTGCAAGCCTTTGAAGACATGGAGGAAGCCTTGACATTGGTGCCTTAGCCTTTAGCACTACCGATTCTGGCATATCAATCATGTGTTCCCTAGACGGGTTCACTTCTTCTTGCGTCTCATCTATGCTTTCATCTATATCAATTCTCATTTCTCCATAAGCTTGAACCACATTGCTTAGGATTTTATCTTATTGAACCACAACATCTTCATCCACAATCCTTCTTTAATTTTAGGTGGTTGCATATCCACCTTTTCCATTTCTAATAGTCACGGCCATAGCATGTCATATATTATTCCTAACCTTCAGGTTTACCACCGTATCACTATGTACTGCCCCCTTAGGATGAGTGTTCAAAGGTTGTGAGATTTGGCCTAATTGAACCTCAAAATTTCAAATAAAAGTATTGTAAGATGCTAATTGGGCATCAGAGTCGGTATTCTTCTCCATCATCTATTTAAACATGTTTTCAATTCTACTCATCTTATTGGAAGAATAGCTCGAGCCTTGATAAGGATAGAGATGTGGATTTCGTAGTTGTTGGAATATTGGGGGCCTTCAAAAACTTGACCCCCGGTTGTTGTTGTTGGTCCACACTCCTTGGTTATTTCCTCCCTAATTTCATTGATTGATGCCACCCCAATTGCCTTGATGATTACCTCCCCAAATGCCTTGGTTACTTCCAATTGCTTTGATTGTTATTGCCACCACTCCAATTGCCTTGATTTCCTTGCGACCTCCACGTTTTTCATTTTGTCCTTGAGCATTGTTTCTTTGGCCTTGATAATTGTTGGCATATTGAACTTCTTCATCTTGCTCATTGGACAAATCACCTTGATCATAACCACTATTTTCTTGCATGAAGTGTTTTGGACAGTTTAGCATTTGTTGACCTTATTGTCATATCTTGTTTACCACCATATTCACACCTTCTATTGCACGTAATTGTTTCAGCCCTTAAACTTGTTAAGGTGAGCTTTGGCCAATTGGTTAATGGTAGTTGTCAACTTGTCAATAGCTTGCCAATAATCATGTATCTCTATGTGTAGATGAATGACATTAGGGTCACCTTGTAGAATATATATATATTTTTTTTAGATATAAATTGTTCGTTTCATTGATCTAAAAAAAATATGTACATCATAGAGCTAGGTAGTAGTTTGGACTAGCTACTACACTGATACAAGTATTCCTACACTATCTTGACTATCTAAACTCGAGCAAACTATGTGTCTAATTACAACAGCTAAGGATAGTAATTGAGTTGTCTTAGACCAGGTTGCCACTGGTTGCATTTGCTGCCTCGAGTGTGCAAGAGTAAGGCAATCTCTTTACTAGTAAGTTCCTCCACATAAGCAGTTTCTTCAAATCGAATGAGGTTCCTTGCTTTCCATATGAGGGCAGTAGTAGTGACAAATGCTGAAGCTGTTATAGAATTCTTCCACAGTCGACTTTTAGGTTTACCACATGCCCAAAGAAGTTCAGTTTCCCAGCAGCCAATTGTTCTGATATGCCCCAACCAAATACATATTCTGGACCACAGTCTGTTTGTAATCGGACAATCAAAGAACAGATGATTGAAGTCCTCTATATTCTATTTGTAGAATACACAATCTGTTAGAATTTGTATGCCCATGTTCTGCAATCTTTCAATAGTAGGAAGTTTGTGTTGAGCAGCCAACCAAACAATGAATTTATGCCTAGGTAGGACATTAGAAATCAGCATCAAATTCTTCCACTCAACCTTGTTAAAACTGGGCAGAAGAGTGAGATAAAGTTTCTGGATTTGAAATTTGCCCAGGCTGCATACACTTTGTAGTCTGTCAATTATATCACCTTGAAGTTGTTGGCTCTCTAGAATCAAAGTTCTACTTTCCATTACCTTTCTGACCACCCATGATGCTGCTTTTGGAATGCTGATTGTGGCAATGCTTCTTTGCTTGATGTAATAAGAATGAACCCATCGAACCCATAGACAGTCTATCTTCCTAGACAAGTCCCAAAGCAACTTTGCTATGGCTGCTTTGTTCCATATCTTCATGTCTAGTATACTTAGTCCTCCAGCTGATAAAGGTCTGCACACTTTGTCCCAAGCCACCAGTGACCTTCTGGACAAATTAGCTGAACCAGTCCATAGAAAAGTTCTGCAGATGGCTTCAATAGTTTTCAGTACTTTCTTGGGCATAATGAAGACCTGTGCCCAATAAGTCTGAATGCCAAACACCACAGCTTTGATCAATTGGCTCCTTCCTGCATATGATAGTAGTTTTGCTGACCAGCAAGTAACTTTATCTGTAATCTTTTCAATTAGGGGCGTATAATGGTGGATTGCCAGCTTCTTAGAGTCAAGTGGAATTCTCAAGTATCTGAATGGAAGTTGGCCTGCAGTGAATCCCAAGGTGTCAATGATTTGTTCTCTGATGGTTTGCTGCACTTCAGCCATATAGATAGCACTCTTGCTGATATTTTCCTGAAGACCAGATGCTTTAGAAAACTGAAGAAAAGCTTTATGTATGATCTGGATAGACATAATATCTGCTCTACAAAACATAAGGAGGCCATCAGCAAAACAAACATGAGAAACATTGAGCTTTTTGCATTTGGGATGAAAGTTAAAGTTCCCATCCTTGTGCAGCTGCTGAAGAATTCTGTTAAGATATTCCATTGCTAAGACAAACAGGTAAGGTGACATAGGGTCACCCTGTCTAATGCCTCTCTTAGCATTGAATGGTTTAGTTAAGCCACCATTCATTACTAAGGTGTAAGAGACAGAGGTGACACAGGTCATAATCCACTGAATAAATTTTGCTGGGAAGCCCAAATCAATGAGAATCTGCTTCAAAAAAATTCCATTCCAGTGTATCATAAGACTTCCTTAAATCCACTTTGAGTACACATCTGGAGAGACACCTTTCCTTGAGTAACCTTTAAAGATTTCATGGCTTAGCAAGATATTGTCTACAACATTTCTTCCTTCAATAAAAGCAGATTGAGCAGGACCAACTAACTGCCCAATGATAGTCTTCATCCTTCTGGTGATAATTTTTGAGATGATTTTGTAGACAGTAGTGCAGTAGGCAATAGGTCTGTAGTCTTTGACAGTAGTAGGAGCTTTGACTTTAGGCACAAGTGCTATAGAATTGGTGTTGAACATATGAGGCATTTTGCTTGTAGAGAAAAATTCCTTCACAGCAGCTAGAATGTCACCTTGTAGAATATTGGCTATACTTTTCCATGCCAAAGAGGTATCCTCTATCTCATCAAGAATTTCACAAGTTTTAGCATAAGGCATTTTCATGAAGTTCTCTCTGGCGAGTTAATTTACCACACATTGATTTGTTGTGTTGATAACCCTGTAGAAGGTTTGTTGGATCATGGCCTAGTTCATATCATTATTCAGGCACTTTTTAAACATGGTACGATATGTTTTCCAAATATCGTGCAATGGCTTATTGGGTTCTTGCTTGAATGCAAGAATTTCATCCTGAAGTGTCCCCATATGTCCTGGAGAGAAGAATTTTGAAATAAATATCTCCTCCGACTCATCCCAAATGTGGATGGAATGATTAGGGAATCTCTCTAACCAGTCCAGTATCTTTACTCATAGAGAAAAGGAAAATAGCCTCAACCTTAGCGCGTCCTCAGAGACATTTGTTTGGTTTCTTCCCAACAAGTATCAGTGAACCCCTTAAGATGCTTGTAGGCATTTTGATTCGTAACCTCAGTGAAGAATCCATGTAGCTCAAGTAGTGTAAGCATCACATTGGTGATTTGAAAGATCCTTATCCTAATTCAGGGTGGGACTATAGCACTTGCATAACCCTCATTTGGTAATTGTCGGTGGGCTGCCGCTCTTGGTGGAGGTGGGGAATGGGTGGGCACATTATCTTGAGGTGGGCGGCCTTGTCAATTACCTTTAGGTTCAAGAGGAACCTCATCCATTTTATCATCGTCCAATTCCTCCCTCAATGGCACATTTCTGATAGGCTCGTTGTTGGGAGCCAATTTCTTTCCTAGAATCAATTCAAAAACAAAACTAATCACTCAAAAGGAAAATAAGACAAAGCACACAAAAACCTAGATATATAGCTATATCCATTTAAATCCCTGGAAATAACATCAAAAATTGATGTCGCCAAACTCACACCGTAAATATAGGTGGTGAGACGGTCGAAGAAATAATAAAAACCCAACACAAGTTGGGGTTGAATCCCCGGGGAGTTAGAATTGGGATGAATACACCTAGTGTAATTGCATAATGTGCCTCAAATTGTATTTCCACATTCTTGTTTGATGTTTCTACTTCTACCTTAAGCAATAGATTGCAAACAATAAAATAGAAGATAATGTTATTGGTTTGGGTTGTTTTTCAAATGATAAAGGATCTAGTGTTGTGACTTTCATCGAGGTGGTTACCTAACTGGTTGTAAACTCTAGGGTATGTTTGATTACTTGGGGTTTTCATATAGCAATCATACGAAAACCCACTCTATACCTCTCTGTAGTTTGAGTAATTTTGCCCACTTTGGATTTCTCAAGTCCTAATGGGTATTGCACAAATCAAGTGATATATGCTCAAGTCGGGTCTTACTCTCTTTAGATTTGAGCCTTTGATGGAGGCTATCAATTTCTTGAGTTCACCCCAATTGCTTGTTAGCTAAGTTTTTCTAGACTTAGTCTCTCTTTCTCAAGTTGAGACTAAGTCAAATAGGCATGAATCAATATTTGCAACCATTAATTCTTGAATAGAAGTATGAACACAAACAAGCGCCACAACCCTAGCTAGAAATTTAGCTACTCATGAAAAATGAAGAAAGACTAGAAGAAATTAAGATAGAATACATAATAATTGATCAGAGAAAGAAAATCTAATATTTAGAAGTTAATGTAGTACAAAATTACTCAAAATAGTAAATAAAACGACTGAGGTACGCTTCTCAAAGCAAAACTTAACCCAAAATGACAAAAAGTTCTATTTATACAAAGCTGAAAATATCTGACAAAAATGCTCATGTGAAAGTTGTGTGGCCGCATAATTATTTAAGTGGTCCGCACATTGAGTTTTTGCGGTCGCACAATTATAGCGTGGTTCGCATTCCTTGAACTTGGACTTGGCATATTGGGGCTTCTGCGGTCCACATAAAAATGAGTGTGGCTGCACTCTTTGACTTTGGACTTGAGCCCAACTCTCTGATTCTTCACTTCTGCGGACCGCATAATAATGAGTGTGGCCAACCTTGACATTCCACGACTTCACAATTTCAGTGCGGTTCGCATGCCGTCATGTGGCCCAATGACTAACTCTTTGAATCTCTTCTGCCACAGCCGCACTTTAATTATGCAATCCGCACTTTTGGCCTTTTTGCCCTATTTTGGTTCTTGTTAACTTTGACTACTTTATGAGTTGGTTTTGACTTCTTTGGATCGTTTTCCAATATTTCTCTGCAAAAGCACATTTTATTAGTTCTTGGGAATACCTTTAAGCATTTTTGAGATAAAACGCAAGTAAAACAGCGCAAATAAAAGGTCAAAATCCCTAGTTATAATGTTATCATTGTAAAGCACGCAAATTTTCTAGAAAAGTTATACTTATTGTAATACAAAGCTTAATATATTTTTTTACTTTATTGATTTTTGATTTCATCATTGCTGTGCCCGGAAGCATTATTCCTGGAACAGTTATCTCTACTGTTTTATCTATATTTTAATGCTAAGTATTGCTCAATTCTTTTACTTATTTTATTATTTTCATGATCAAATTCTTTTACTTCTAAAAAGCATATATAAATTTAACTGTTCCATTTTACAGGTGAACAAAAAGGTCAAACACTCAACGTATGGGTGTTCATAGTTCGATTTGGGTCGATTTTTCTCTAAAAAGAAACCAAACCAAGTAAGTCAATTTTTCAAATGTTAGAACCAACCAAACTAATTAAGTCGATTTTTTCTCGATTTGTTTTATATCGGGCTTTATCAGTTTTTCGATTATTTGTTGTTTTTTCTTAGATATAGGATATAATTTACCAAACACATATTTTGGCAACTACATTGTCAATATAATACTATCAAATCAATTGCCCTTTGAGAGATCTATCATTTACCAAGATATATTGATGATAATCAAATAGTGATGAATAATTTAAGGACTCGATTATAAATATATTATTTTTAACATGAAATCAATTCTTACACTTAACAAAAGAAAATAACCTATCAAACTAGAATATAAAGGTAAAAAACTATATTAAAAGTGCAAAAGATTAACATGTGCCATAAAACTTTAGAAACTTTATATAAACATATACATATGTATAGGTATAATAATAAATTTAAAATAGCTACTTCTACAATCGGTTAGGTTCGGTTTTTTGGGATTATTTTAATATTAAAACCAAATTAAATTTGAACTATTTTTAAAATTTAAAACCAAACAAAAAAATATCAATTTTTTAGTCAGTTTGAATTGGTTTTCTATTTTTTTGAGTTTTTTTGAGAAAGTTACCATTCCATATTAACCGTAAGTGCCACCACTTCTTCACCTCATAAACTCAAAATCTACTCTGTTTATTAATGATTCTGTATTTGAAATTTAGTGATCTAATTAACTGAGATACACGCATCAAAAGCTTTCTATAAGGGGACTCAATTTGTAGAGATTCCTGGACTCGAGGAATATTTGTATATATAAGGTGTCGTTTGGTGGATCATATAAAGATAATAATCTTTGGATAAAATTTGGGATTAACTTTATTTTATATTTGATTTGGGGTATTAGTTAGTCCGGGATAACTTTTAAAAATTGTGAGATAAAAGATGGGATAACTTATCACGTGGAATATCCCATCATTATAGCAAACAACCCTAAGTATCTACTACCTTTGTCTTAAATATCAGCAGTGTTTCTTTTTTACACGACCCTTAAGAAACATTAAGTAGGAAATAGATTAAACTATTTTACTCTTATTTATGTCTTAAGATAAAATCTCTTTTTATTGAATATTTATTTTATTTATATATTTTCTGCATCTTCTAGAACAATTATTTCAAAGGATAATAAATAATAATAATAATAATAATAATAATAACAATAACAATAACAATAATAATAATAATAACAATAACAACAACAATAATGATAACGATAATAATAACGATGATAATAATAATAATAATAATAATAATAATAATAATAATAATAATAATAATAATAACAGTAACAATAACAATAATAATAACAACAATAATAAAAATAACAATAACGATAAAAATAACAATAACAATAATAACAACGATAACAATAATAATAATGATAATAATAATAATAATAACAACAATAAAAATAACAATATCAATAACAATAACAATAAAAATAATAATAATAATAATAATAATAATAATAATAATAATAATTATTATTATTATTATTATTATTATTATTATTATTATTATTATAAGTCAAAGATTCCTTTGTGGTTCATATTCTTTCTCACTTTTTTATCTTTTATGAAAAATAAAGTGTCCCTAATTGGTTGTAGAAAGTTTCTTTACCTTCTTTTTATCGAACTACTCTTTGTTGGGCTTGTAAAGATTTAGTAAAAGTGAGTGGCCTTGTGTCATAATCCAGAATCCCTACCGTCGAGACCGTGATGGCGCATAACATTTCACTTGCTAGGCAACCCTACGTTAGAGATCATTAAACAAATTATTAAACCTTTCAGTAATTAACAACAATTAAACCATAATAAGTTGAAAAGAGTGTGGAAATCCATAAAAATTTTAATATATAAAGTTACCACGAATCCAGAGTCACAATCCACGAACTTCTAAGATATTAACTACAAGTAACTATCTGAAAGAAGAACACTATTTTTGATACAAATGAAACAGTAAAGAAAATATACAGAGAGGAACGCCATGGCCTGGAGATGCCAACATGAATACATTAGGTCTCCTATCAGATGAAGCCATCACCTAAACTCGGGATCAATTTCGTCCAGCACCAAAATTTCCATAGAAGTGCAATGTAGTATCACTACAACCGACCCCATGTACTGGTAAGTGCCGAGTCTAACCTCCGCGAAGTAGTGTGAGTCTAGGACAAGACACCACAAAACAAACCTGTACAATATATATATATATATATATATATATATATATATATATATATATATATATAATAGAAATAAGAGAAACAAGATAGTTAATATTGGGAGGGGGACATGCTGGGGGGATCACAAGATAAAGGATCATAGTAGAATCTAGAACTTTGATCAACTGATATAATTAGAACGGATAAGGACAAGTAATTACAGCAAGACAAAGTACACGGCATTACCCTTTGTTCTTTGAATCTCAACCTCGCCATATGAATCAAATAGGAACGACACAACATCACCTTTCGTACATTAACTCTCTTATATCATGGCACGGCATCACCCTTCATGCATTAATACTCACAAAACATGGCACAACTTCATCATTCGTGTATTAACATTCACAATACATTGCATGACATCACTCTTCGTGCATTAACACTCTCCCTAAAAAAACAATAAACAATAACAATAAGGAGATAAATACCAACCTCAACTTTGAATCAATACTCAATTGATACCAAAATTCGTAAATAAGATAGGAACGATCAACATAACGATAAACTAGTCTAAGAATATGTAATATGATCATGGAAAGCTATAATTTCATAAATAAGACTCACGCGCATGCTATGACTCCACAACAACGCATAGGTACTCATCACCTCACCTATACGTTATACTCAACATTCAAACACGTAGCAAATAGGCAAATAAGACCTAATCTCTTAAGCCAAGGTTAACCACAACACATACCGTGCTCCAACAGCCAAACTCAAATCTCAACCATAGTCTTTCCTTTCAAACAAGCCACCAGACCAATACAATCTATCAAATTACCAGCCAAACGATTCAATTTAACCCTTAGGAACTACCCACGATAGCAAAAGATCTAATTTAGGCTATTTTTTAAAAAGTCAACACCCGAGCCCACTTGGTCCAAAACCAAAATTCAGACTAAAGCCTGATTACCCATTCACCCCAAGCCCGAATATATAATTGGTTACGGAATCCGACCTCAATTTGAGGTCTAAATCCACAATTTATCAAATCCCTAGTTTCTACCCAAAACTCTTAAAAACCTTTGATTTTAGGTAGAAATATTATAAAATAAAGTGAAAGATTGAAAGAAAATAGTTTAGAATCATTTATCTATGATTTGGGTAAGAAAAGGTACTTGGAAAATCACCTCGTGTGCTTTAGGGATTGAAAATTTGAAGAATGGGAAAAAAATTCCATGTAAGTCACTTCTGCACAGTTGCAAATGTCACATTTGCGACCTGAGCTTCGCAAAAGCGAGGGGACTATTGCAAATGCCAAGTCCTTCACACCTGTGTTGCCTTTGCAGATGTAAAGGTTTGTTCGCAATTACGAACATCACACTTCGTAATTGCAATATAAGTGCATGCCCTATCCACACTCACTTTGCAAATGCTAAGATCTTTTCGCAATTGCGAAGACTGCCTGACATATCTATTCTTAGAATTTGTGATGAGTAGCTCGAAAACGAAGATTTCATTCTCACAAATGCAAACTTTGATCTCGTAAATGCAATATCATAGGCCAATTCCCAGAAATTGCAGATACCAGCAATGCATGCGTCCAATTTAACTCTGTAGCCTATCCAACTCACCCGAGCCTTCAGGGCTTCATACCAAACGTGCATACAAGTATAGAAATATCATACAAACTTTCTTGCGCGATAATTAGAACTACGAATTTAGCACCAAATCAAATGAAATTCTCAAAACATTTTAAAATATCTATTTTCTCAACCGGATGTGTGAATTACGTCAAACCAACTCAATTTCTCACAAAATTTCACAAACAAGTCATAAATAGGGTATTGGACCTATACTGGGTTCTAGAACTAAAATACGAACCCGATATCCAAAAAGGCAAACCTTGGTCAAAAGTGTTAGAAATCATTGATATCATTGATATGTGTTCTTTGGTTGTATTAGCATGATTTCCAAGTGCAGTTTTTGATGAATGACAAACAACAAAGTCAACTGTCAAACAACTATATTAGTGTATGACATATGACAAACAATGAAGATGCATTAGCAAACGATCAAGATGGTTGACGAATCAATGATGATGAATCAAACAATCAAGACTGAATGCCAAGAAGCATATTGATGAAGGGATTGCATATACAAGCCAAGACGAGCTCAAGAGTTCTAGCTTTGAAGACCCCATACGTAGGTCGTTAGGTAGAACCAATGTAAGAGCAACGTTTAAGTTATCTCGTCTTTTGGCTCAACATAGGTCATCATAAATATGCATAAAATCATTTTATTAAATCATATATATCATAAACATTTTTAATATACTTCAAACAAAATGATTTTAACGTTTTCATTTGAAACAAAATGGTTTTTGAAGTAAGTTTTCACTTCTGGACAGAATGGCCAGATAATCGATTATCCTGAAATTTCCAGCAAAGCTGGAAATTCCAGAGAGCCTCAATAATCGATTATGCAATAGCCAATAATCTATTATTCTCCAAATAATCCATTATGCTCATTGCAATAATCGATTATTCTGGGAAAATTCCAGCTTTGGTGGAAATTCCAGAGAAGTAAGATAATCGATTATCATATTTCAATAATCGATTATCTCATATCCGTTGCCTTCCAACGACTAGTTTTTTTAACGTTAAAGTCACATAATAGATTATGTAAATACAATAATCAATTATTCTGTTGGAAAATCAGATTTATTGTTTAAACGTTGGGCAACGGCTATATCACCTCCACACCCTATAAATAGAGGTCTTTGGAGCTGATTTTAGATGAACAACATCTCTCATTATTCTTGAACATATTGATAACATTTATGCATCATATTTAGAGCTTTTGTTGAGCCATTTGAGAGACAACTTTGTATTGTTCATAGAGCTTATATTGTATCTCTTTATCTACTCTTCTTAGAGAGTTCTTGTTGTAAAAGAGAAAGGTTCTTGAGAAGACCATACCTTCTCATTGAGCGTTGGGTTTGCTAAGTACCTTCAATCTTAGTGTGTGAAGTCTTGAGGTGCGGTATCCACGAGCAAGGTGAAGTCTTGAGGTGAGGTATCCTCGAGCAAGTTGAAGTCTTGTAGAGCATACATCTACGAGCAAGTGTAACGGTTTGTTAGGCACCCGTAAGCTTAACGGAGTTAGTGTAAACTCGAGAGAGTCTCTCGGGAGACTGGACTAACCACACGTTATGGTGAACCAGTATAAATTCGGTGTGTCCTCTCCTTACTCTTTTAATTACTGCACTTACTTTACTCCTGCAATTTTAATTCCACAAAATTTATCGACATTCTCGTGCCTCATTATTCACCCCCCCCCCCCTCTAGTGACGGGCATAAATCCTAACAAAAAGTCTCCATTTCATTAAGTATTTAACTATTAAATTTGCACAAAGTATGATATCTCGAGCTTGGGACTTCCAATATTAATTCCGGGCATACGCCCAAGTCCCAAATTGCGATGCGGACCTACCGGGAACATAAAAACACGAATCTAGGTTTATCTACCAAAAATGTTGACCAAAGTCAAATGAAATGAAGTTTTAGGCAAAATTTCTTGTTTTAATAGAAGTTTAACATAAAAGCTTTCTGGAAACACCCACCGACGGAGCACGCAAATCGTGGAGGGTAAAAATTAAAATTTTAAGGCTTAAAAGCGCAGAATTGAGTTCTAAAACACAAGATGACCTTTCGGTTCATTACATTCTCTTTCTTTAAAACAATCGTTCATCCACAAGCGAATCTATAAAAAAGTACCCAAGCTAGTGAAAAGACAAGGATATCTACTCCGCATATCTGACTTGGACTACGAGGTAGCTCTCTCAAAAGGATGACTGCTCCACTGCACTCGAACTAGAGGATCACTCTTCGTTCTCAACTAACAAACCTTCTAGTCTAGAATAGCCAACTGCTCCTCCTTGTAGGTCGAATTTTTGTCCAGCTAGACAGTGCTGAAGTCTAACACGTGGGATGGGTAATCGTGATACTTCTGAAGCATGGACACATTAAACATTGGATGCACATCTAATAAACTAGGTCGAAACACAAGTCTATCTCTCCCACCCTCTCAAAAATCTCAAAAATCCCTATGTATCTTGGGCTCAACTTACCCTTCTTTCCAAACCTCTCTCTCCGGCCATAAATACAACATCACGAACCTTACGGTCGGCATAAATCTTCTGCCTGGTCTGAGTTGTAGAATTCTATCATGAATGATCTTAACTTTCCCCAAGGCATTATGTACCAAATCCATGCCCAATAACCGAGCATCCCCTAGCTCAAACCATCCAACCGGCGATCAATACTATATACCATATAATGTCTCAGAGGGAGCCATCAAGATGCTCTACTGATAGTTGTTTTTGTAGGCAAACTCCACTAGCGGCAAGAACTGAACCTACGAACCTTCAAAGTCAATAAAACAAGTGCGAAACATATCCTCCAATATATGGATACAGCGCATTCGGATTGTCCATCCGTATAAGGATGAATTTTGCTAAGCTCAACCTGCATGCCTAACTCATGTTGTACTGCTCTACAGAAATGCGAGGTAAACCGCATACTTCGATCAAAAAAGATAAACACGGGCACACCATGAAGACGAATGATCTCTAGGATATAAATCTCTTCCAACCATTCTGAAGTATAGTTAACTTCCATAGGAATGAAATGCGTTGACTTTGTTACACCCCATGTTTTCGTACGTATGAGTATGTCATAAGTCAATTAATGTAAGCTCAGAAAAGGAATCATCTTTGAAAAGTTTACAAACTCAGTTCATAATGTTAATTTGGAGTTTAAAAATATTTGATATAATTAATACCAAGTAGCAAGATGGTTTGAAGGCTTAGAAGCTAAACGAATTGAAGAAAATAAGTTTCGTCGAAAGTCGACAAATTTGGAATGCCATATACTTTGAGTTGAGACTAGGGTTTTTGAAATGATAAGGAGGTTATGGTATGAGTTACTATAGTTGTATTATAGTCATTTTCTATGTTTTTAGGGCAAGCATTTTGTGGAACAAAATTTGGCAAAGGTCATCACAAGTTACATTCATAAATGTACTGAAATTCAGGTCAAATGTAGTTGAACATTTCTCCGAATATACTTGTAATTAAAGGATTATCTATATATCAAATTGAATATCTATGCGTATGGTTTCTAACACATTGAACCGTTCGTCGATATGATATCGGACTACAGAGATGTTCGCGTTTTGCGAGACTGCGCAAGCAGCTCCCATAGGACACACAAAATTGGTTTAAACTTCAGCTTGTATTTAAGTCATTTTTATGTCGTTTTAACTCATTTTTCGTGTCCACAACAGTTGCTAAATCCTCCTAAATTCTCTCCAAGGGTTCTTCCATGATTATATGGTGAAAACCTAAGATCAAAACATGAATATAATGCTAGAAATCCCGTGGCTTGTTAGATCGTAGTTCTTCATCTTGTGGCTGTTTTGGCGGGTTCTCCAAAGGTAATTAACCTCAGATTTTGAGTTTTTCTTTATGATTATAACTACCTCTTTCATATATATTAGATTTTCAAGGCAAAATGCAAGTTTTTACACACCAATATGAACACAAAAGTTGATTCAAGAAGAGAATACAACTCCTATAGTGTTGTAGTGTGATTGAGGATTATTGTGAACTACACCGGCTGGGGACTTCAAGTTGTATCTACTGACTAAGGTAATTAAATCATGTTCTTTATTGTGCTTAATGTCAATCATGTGTTGGTTGAGTTGTTTGAGTGAAAATCTATAAGATAGTAATTGACATGGCATAAGGAATTGTCATCATTTTTGTGGGATTTATTGAGGCTATATATATGGTGTGTTGTGGCTGGAAATTGTTATAAATAGTTTTATTATGTAGTGGCTTCTGTTGTTAAGCTTATCTATGTGCTAATTCAGTGGATTGAAGAAGATATCATGAAAAATAAGATGTTGACGATAAAGGTTAAGGTGCTAGGTGTGTGGACTATATTTGAAGATTACGCTTATGTTGTTTTTGATTGAAAATGACATAGTAAACATAAGTATGATGTTAAATATGTTGTAGGTAGATAGACGGAAATGGAATTGGATTCAAACCATATTTGGGTAATCATAAATCGATCTTGCCGCTCAAAATGGTTGTTGAACAAATTGGAGAGCTTATTGTCAATTATACTATTGTTGTTTAGGTTGTTTGGTAACATATGGGACGTAGTACAAATAGGGGAGGTGATGTTTGTTTTCTTGTAGAATATTAGTTTCCAAGTATAAGAGTTACAATGTTTATATGATGACGACGAAGTCGATTTACTTATTGTAGACGTAAGAAGATCATATTGAGCTTGCTTGACGATTAGATAGAAGACTTAAAAGGTATGTTAAGGCACTTCCTTCATTATTTTAGCATGATCTAAAGTTAAATGAATACACTATTTCATAACGGATCTACTCCTAGCAACTAAGGTTGTCCATGTTGTTCTTTTTTATAAAATTATTCTAATCAACTGTATATGATCCTTGAATCCTACTGAGGTACATTATGAGGGTATGGATGTCCATAATGTTCTTAAGTCACTCCAAAAGGCTTATAACTTAATTCCATGAGTCTAGTCTACATTATATAATAGTATCTATTTTACTCTATCGAGCCGCACTATAGTCGACTATGTATGAAACCTATTGTGCAACCAGTGATCAGTTGGGTTTACCGAGCTCCACGTGGTCGGGTATGTTTCTACCGAGCCTTATGATAGCCGGGTATGTTTTTTACCGAGTCCTTTTTTAGGTCGGGTACAATATGATGATGGTGATGCCCAAAGAGGTGTATGTTTTGAAAGTTTTTTGTATATATATGTATTATGCATTTCATGTTAGTAGCCCTCAGAGGAACTCAGATGTTACAAGTTGTATCTTCTCTACCACTCTTTACATTAATGTACTTGCTTATGTTTTTCTGCCTTACATACTCGGTGTTTTATTCGTACTAACGTCCCTTTTGATTGGGGACATTGCGTTTCATTCCTGCATGTCCCGATTGATAGGTTGACAGTCCTCTTGTTAGGCTATCAGCTCACCGGAGGTGTTGGCGCACTTGCTCTGAAGTTGCCTATTTGATCAGTGTGCTTTGGATAGGTATTGACTGGTATGGTTGGACCCTGTCCCAACCTTTATGATTTTAGTACTCTTAGAGGCTTGTAGGCAGATGCCATGTGTATTGATACTTGTATGGCCTTGTCTGCCAATGTTTTGAGTTTACAAATGGTCATGTCGTCCTTATAGGCTCGTATGTCATATGTATAAGTTAGTATATCATGTTGGGTCCTCATATGTTGATTATTACCTTATGTTTTATTCTTGTTATCCAGTGACGGGTTTTATGGCTCATTTAAACATGATAATATTGTACGAAAGATGTGTTTTGTTGGTACTCGGTTGAGTAAGGCACCGAGTGCCCATCGCGGTCCTTTTCTTTGGGTTGTGACAAAAGTCGTATCAGAGTAGTTCTGTCCTAGGAAGTCTACAAGTCGTGTCTAGTAGAGTCTTGTTTATAGGTGTGTAGTGCACCACACTTTTAAGCAGGAGGCTACAAGGCATTTAGGATTGTCATTGTTTCTTCTTACTCTAGATCGTGTGGTAGAGATCAATTCTAAGAATTCAAACTTTTAAATTCTATTTTTTTTGTAACACAATGATACCTCATCCAAACATATACTTGGTAAGAGACTAAATGTTGTTGTGGAAGAGTTGCATCAATGGAACTTGATTTTGCATCATGCTTGTGATGAGTAAATGTAAGTTTTTCAGTAGATTATGTTTGTAATAAGACACTTATATTTCTTAATAAGGAGGACTAAGGCATGAATATCTATATACACATATGATTTAAAAAGAAATTACAAAATCAGAAGGTAAATACAAGTTTCAACAAGTAAAAGAAGCAAGGTGACAAAGGTTACGAGGTACCAGTTAGTGAAGCTTTTGAGTTTTTACAATTCATGAAAGAGAAATATATGTATGCTGAGTTACCTTCAACAGTAACAGAGGTATGTACAATCGGCCACGCCATTCCCAGTATGCCCTATAGGAATTGAAAGATATCGTTTAAGAGAAGAGGGAATAGAGTAACCCAAAATTGTAGATGGATTGTTATCATTAGCTAACATTTCAGAAGGATATTGCACATGTGGTAATAGTTCTCCTTGTGAGACACCCCGATGGTGCAATCTGGAGTAGTACATTCAGATCTGAATACTAGAATGTCTAAAAAAATTTAAAGGATTAGCACTAGAATCGAAGAAATTATAAATATTTACCTGTGTATGGCTCATGTTCATAGTAAAGACAGAATGCTAGGTAACCTAAAAAGCTAGTGAGATGAAGCAATGGGAGCTAAAAATGAAAGAATGTATTGTTGAAGTTATCAGAATAAAGTGATGGACAAAAATATTAGCCAAAGAATAAGAAGAGAGTAGTTGAAGCATTATGAGTAAGATGTAATAAATGGATAATAATAGTAAATCAAAATATGACAGAATGATAGAGTCTATAGTCAAGTGAAGGAAAAGACAATAGGTGACAGGCCTTGAGACAATTATAAAGTATAGGCCAAAGGTCATATCCTCATTTCGAGAAATGAGTTGGTGAGTTTAACACGATTACCAGAAGGCTAAGTTAGACCCCCTATAGTAACAGAAATTATTATGGTCTAGTAAACAAGATAAAATCAAACATGAATTAGTGACCAGAGGATTTGTTAATGGTCGACATCATGAGAATTTTGGAGATCATGCTCCAACAATAATAGAATAGACAACAAACAAATTATCATTAAAGGTCATTTGGGAAGTCATTTACCTAAAGCAAGTACACTTAGCAGAGTTAATCTTAAGGGAATAAGTGTGCCAGTTACAGTGGGTGACACCTTCGTTCATAAGGCGATAAAGGTTTATTGATAATGTGAAAAGAGACCAAAAATGAAGAAGTAAAACATCTATAGGTAGATTGTCATAGTACTAAATCTTAGTACTCCCCTAAAGGGGGGAATATGGTGTGATATGGTATCAAGTCAGAGTTAAACGGTTCAGGTAACTATGGAATAGTAAAGGAAAAATATGGTAAAAAGGAGAAAGGGATGATGTTGCATTTATTCAGTTCCTGCAGATATGTTGCGACTCCAAAACATTATACAAGATTGACACCAGCGAGAGGCAGTAAAAGTTTACGGCCAGGATGTTATTGATAAATAAGTGTGAATGGACACTTGATACATCAGGAGCTAGTGGCGTGAGATAAGTAAAGACAAAGGATATATGCCATGAGATATTATGCAGAATATATATATATATATATATATATATATATATATATATATATATATATATATATATGAGAGAATGCACCAATGAGTAATTAGTAGTTGATTCAGGAAGAGACCGGATATAGCTAGAAAAGAGGTCATAGATAAATAAACAGATCATGCAAGATATATGTAGTGAACCGCAGCATAGTGAATTCAGTCTCGTAAATACGAGTCGCAATCATTTGAAATTTTTTTTAGATAGGAGTTAAGGCAGTTAAAATGTACCGTTTGAGGTTTACGAAAATAAGAGAGAGTGCCACTAAGGAGACAACAAATATTTGAGCTTATAAATAACCTTACGATCACAAAGGCACGATTCTATGTAACTAAGGATTATTATAGGCAAGTAAGAACAACAAAAATTTCCATCGAGTGTGTGAGCACATGATTTTTACCCGGTTGAAATAGCTCATAAAGGACTCTCAAAAGTTTTCGATTTTCGTTAAATAATTGTTTTTTTAGGATTTTAATTTATTAGAATTTAATTGCACGTCGGCGTGTTCATTAATGCATGTTTCGAAAATTGATTAGGATTTAATTGTTGATAGGTTCGTTTTTACAAATTAAAATACAAAAAAATGTGTGCAAGTAGTATTTCTGGCATTTGTAATTATTTTTTTTAATTTAAATTTGTTACATTTTTCATTTGTGTTAATTAGAATTTTTTGTTTAAATTTAGAATTAATTAAAATAAAAGAAAAGGCAAAAAATACACATAAAGGTACAACCACTTAGGCTGGTCACAATTGGGCTAGACCTGAGTGGCCCAAACCCTTTCTCCCTTTTAAAATACACAAACCCAGTCCAGAAAATTAACCCTGAACAGGTCCACTCCAAAGACCAACCAAAACGACGTAGCATAGAGACAGGGCCATCACAGCTGTCGATCATGTGCCCATCCAACGGTCCTGAAGCCTGCCCCAATTTTGGATATAAATTTCCAAACGCCTCTAATACACTCAGAGACCAAACTCATCTCCTACCTCGTATCATCTACCCCGCTGTAACACCGCCCTTGACCACCATTGACAACCCCTTGACCACCCGTCTACCACCCTAACGCCGCCGTCGGAAGTCGCCTCACTGCGGCGGCCGGTCACCAAACCTCCCCATATTTATACCACAAAACCATCACAACCTCCTCTTTCCATCATGTAATTAGTTTCCGTCGAATAGGTCCCCTTCGTCTCGAATATTCAAAAAAAGGTCGTCGGAACCACCGTCTCCGGCGACCTTGTTCCAAACATCCCCAGTTTTACACCATAGGACCACTAGGACCTCCTCTTCCCCGTCCTGCATTCCATTCCCTTCAAATAGCGCCCTCCCCCCCACCCATCATCTTAAATCTTCACAAAAAAGCCGTCGGAACCCCCATCTCCGGCGTCAACTCCAAACCCTTCCAAACTTACACCCCTGAAATTACTCAACACCCTCTTTCCAACAATGTGTGTCACACCGTTTGAATCCAGTCAAAACGTGTCGAATATTGATTTGAAGTTCAACCCTAAAACTCAACCCTGTCGGAGTTTGGTCCGGCTCATCCCAGGCAGTCCCCGTCTGTTTCTTTCCCCAACCATACCTCACACAACCCCCAATCACCGAGAAAAATCAAATCTGAGACCTCACATGGTATCAGAATTACCAGAACCCCACTCCTAAACCCCTAAAACAACATCAGTCCATAACAAGGTGCTAGAAACCCCTGTAGAAGGGGTCAAGAACCAATGAAATGGTCTCAAGTAGATGTGCATAAAAAGCTAAGTACTCTATCCTTGCTTGTATATATTTTCTTCATCTTTGTTAATTGTTTTGATTTTTTGTTTGTTTTTCTACAATCTCATATGAAATGGGTTCAGTAGTTGTATGCCTAGGTTGTTATTAGTTTGAAATCTTTTCGTCTCTTGAATAATTTGATCTCCTTTTAGTATCAGCTCCTTGGTCCTGAAATTTTAGCTTGCTAATCCTTCAGTAGCGTGATTTCTATGGTTTGTTGACCTTCATCTCATGATCTCCATTTGTTTTGTTTCCTGATATTCTGATTAGTGTGATTGGTTGCTTCCAGTACTAAGTATTTGATTTTTATTATAATTTTGATCTTCAGTATTAATATTAGTTTAGGCTGATTTGTTTGGTTGAACCTTTAATTGCTAGTGTTTAGCCTTTACTTTTCTAATTTGATTCATGAACTAAGTGTTCACTTTCCGATGTATGCTTCTTATTTTCAAGATCTCTAAGTACTTTAATTGGTTTATTCCTGCAAGTTGAGTGTTGAGGGATGGTTCCCCTATTCTAGGCATTTTGATCTATGGCTTTTGATATTGAATGATTATCATGTATAATGTTTGATTATTGGAAAATCACTTTCAGGCACTTGTTTTAAAACCTGACTAGTTTTGGCTAATTTTGAACTTTGATAAGCATGTTAGTCCAAGATTAAAATGTAACCCAACTTGAACATAATTGACCTGGGTCAATTGTAACTAAACCAGATGATAGACTGAGGTTAAAACCCGAGGTTGGTTATTTAGGAAAGAAATAGGGGTATAAGAGGTACTTGAACTTTAAGAGAATCTGATAGTAACCCCTTAGAACATTCTAGTGAGGGACTAAAACATAATTTCTTCCTCAAACGTGAGGCAGAAGTCAGAAATGAGGGATCATTTAAGAAAAGATGAAAACTTACTCATGGACTAAAAGAAAAACAAAAGAAAAAGCTGATGCCCTAAGGCTCTACTATAAAAGAAACCATCTGAGCATTTTTTAAAGGATCCTGAACCTTTCTTTTGAATTCTATAGAGAAAAATACATATTCCTCCAATATCTGTGATAAACAATCAGTTCTAATTCTTATTCCTTTGAGATTTTTAAGTCCCTCAAAATCTGTTGAAACCCTGGCTTATTCATTGAATTTACTCATAGGCTTCTGCTTTCTACTGTATTACAGTTACATTTGATGCTCATTGATGTATTGAAGCTCAAGTAGAATGTATCTTTAAGTAAGAAGAATCTACTGCTATTATTTTGTTCCAAATCTTCCCCTATTTTCCCTTTCCTTTAATTGTAATATATCTAATTACTTGGTAGCAGTTAAACACTTGAATCATTCATTTTTGTAATAACTGGACATTGGGGCTGATTTATCTTGTAATATCTGGACATTTGAACTATTATTTTAATATGTATAATTGATAGTACGATTAGCTAGTGATGTGGTTGTTTTAGATGGTTATTTCACATTTTGTTTAAAAATAAGGAATTAGGAAATGTTAGCTTAGAAAAAATTATTAAAAAAGTCCTGACATTGTGTATTGTTTAGTTCACCCAAGTTTCAATACATTTAGGAATAATTGTTTCAGATCTATCCAATGTAGCGTAACTTGATTCATAATTAAATTTTAGAAGTTGGACTCGTGTACTCTGACTGACGAGTATATGAGTCATCTAGTTTGGATTTAAAAATGAAAACTGATATAAAAAGTAATCACTCGTAGTTCCCATGTAAACTTTGTAGATATATTTGATAGTTAAAATCTTGTGTATAAACTAAAACTGAAAGGAACATCACTGAAATTTTTTCATGATGAACTCTTCCGTCTAAATTAACTCTGGGTCCAGTTGAGAGCCCAGCAGTGGCCAGGCACAATGTGCGTTATGGGCCGGCCCAAACTTGAATCCAGTGTGTGCAATTAGCCTGAATGAGGCTAAGATGCAAGAATCATTTTCCAAAACATTTTGCCTTACTATAAATGATTAGTGCATTAAAACACTAACAATAGTAGAGAACTTAGTATCTGTTAGAATGTCCTTATAAAATAAATTGAGCTGCGTTGATTCCAAACAAATACCATGCGATGACTCTTTAATTCATACAAATACATAGAAAAATAGAAAGTGTCGTTTAGCAAATTTCACGGCCTTCCCACGAATTTTGAAGACGTAGTTGCTATAGGCGCGTCTTTAATAAAAATACCTTCCTAAATTCGGATGCGCATTTATGTGACCCAAATCCCATTATCAATAGAATTAAAATATGTCTAAAATTGCGGGTGCATTTATGTGACGTGATTCGCGACGTGTTTTAATAACATTAAAAATTTTCTAAAAAAAATATTAAAAGCGGTTAATAATCTAAAATTGCAGGATTAACAGGTATGGCAAATCATATTTTAGCCACCTATAATGAGTTTATGTGATCGTGCTAGAACCACGGGATCTGAGGGTTCCTAAAACCTTCCCTCGGGTCAACAGAATTCCTTACTCGAAAATTTCTGGTTCGCAGACTCTAATCGGGCTGTCAAAATTTCCTCGATTTGGGGTTTTAAATAAACCAGTGACTTGGGACACCAACCAAGCCTATCCCAAGTGGCGACTCTTGAAATAAATAATTCCGTATTGAATAATGTCACTTTAATTGGAAAAACTCCTATACGCGTGTCATCTTTCAGGGTTAGAGAATTCAAGCTTAAAATAACAGTTATATTTGGCTTCTTCTAATTTGCTTACCTGTTCTGTGTTAAATGCCATATGTTTTACCGCTTTGATATTATCTAAGTTGTATATATGAACTGCTACGAAACCCTTCACTTCTCACCTCCGGCGATGTGCTTACTGGTTGAGACTCCCTATTATGTTAGTGTCTTAACCTTCAATAGAAAGAGGCCGGACAAGTTACTAAATCGAATGGCCTTATGGTTCCCGGTACGTAGCCCCCTCCTCGACTCGAGTTGTCCGCTCGGGTACACAGTCTAGACCTAAACCTAGTATAACAAAACCTCACGCCGGATCCCTAGTAGGAACGTTTATTTCCATCATGAATTTTGACTTAGTGGACTCAACAGAGGGGTTGGGTCCATCTAAGACAGGTTCCCTGAAATAAAAGACCATCATGATGCATTTTTACGTGCTACTTGCACATTTATTTGCCTTGGATTCGCATGTTGACCGTCCTGTAAATGAAGGGAATAAATTGAGAAAATAGCAGTGCTAAGGTAGCCACTTTTAAAACCAATGCTCAAATGGCGCCGAAATGCTGCCGGATTTTTCAAAAAAAAAACAAAACAAAACAACAAACACCATATTTTGGAGTTTTTCAATAATGTCTGTGGGTTTCAATAAATTATTTTGGCCGAGTCCAACCTCTTCTTTTCAAAACTGTAAAAAATGCCCGAATTTGTTTTCTCACTTTGAAATGAGTCGGAAGGTGCCATTATTGCGATAATAGCTAAATGTTCTACAAGGGAGGCCGGAAGGCTGATCTTGTGCGACTGGCTACCTCTGAATTTTATTCTGACTGGTAAGCAAGCATAGCCGGAAAAACTTTCTAGGCGAAGAGTCGAAAGACCGTATTCGCAAAGCTGGTCCTGGTTTTTTAAATAAATTTCATAAAATGTTTTGAGAAAACTAATTCGCCCCAATAAATGCGCAGAATGAGCACGATAATGAACAATATTCCCTTGGAGCTGCGGCTGTGGTGGAATGATCTCGGGGAAGCAGGATAGAAAAAGGTCAACGCACATCTTGGGGGTCTCACTGCTTTATTGAAAATTAACCCCATGGGAGACATCATAAAGGCCTTAATCACCTTCTGGGACCCGATCCACAATGTATTCCACTTCTCAGATTTTGAGCTAACCCCGACTTTCAAAGAAATGACCGGATATTTTGGGACCCATACAATCCCACTGAGACATCAACACTTGATTGCACCCAGAGCTCTAGCTGTGAATAAATTCCTGGATATCCTGAAAATCAATAGAAAAATCCACAATCCCGAGTTATCGGCTGGATTTTGCACCCTCCAGTTTATATACCAAAGATACGGCCATATCGGAGGATTCTACAACCCTAAAAACCTCATTTGTTGCAAGGGTAATTGGCTCAAGTGGGAGGAGAATCGATGCTTCGCGTTCATGGTGTCTTTCTTGGGTCTTTTAGTATTCCCACAAAAGGACGGGAACATCGACATACGTATAGCAGGGGTCGTTAGTACTTTGATGACCCATGCAAAAAGTACTCTTGCTCCAATGATCCTATCAGATATCTTTCGAGCCCTTACCATCTGTAAAGCAGGAGGGAATTTCTTTGAAGTCTGTAACTTGCTATTGCAAATCTGGATGATTGAGCATTTATGTCACAGGCCTCGGTTCACGAATTACGGGCTGCCGACAAAAGGTTGCATAGAAGAATTTGACAATAGGGTGAATGGGTTTAAATTACCAGAGGGTGTCGCAGAGTGGGTCTCGCATCTTCAGGTTATTTCTGCAAATCAAATAGAATGGACATTCAGTTGGCTCTCTATGGACGAAATTGTTTATATGCCCGCTACTGGACCTCATTTCCTTTTGATGGGCATCCGAAGCATCCAAACCTATGCGCCGTATAGAGTACTCAAGCAATTGGGTAGATGCCAAATGATTTACAGAGACGAGAATATTAGCCGCCATTCGGATGAGATAAGCCCGAATGGTCAATTCCCCGAAGCAAATGTACGCCAAATTTGGAGTGAATGCCAATACTTGACAGCTGACACTCGAGTACGTGACGTATCTAAGGATGAGGTTGCACCGGGATATGTAACTTGGTATTATAGGGATATAGAGCCTGGGAAGCTGGCAAAGAGACCCCATCTCCAGGAATTTACTGAGACATCACAGGAATAGTGGGATTGGTTAGCAAAAGAAAATGAATAACAGGCTTCTATAGGAAGGCTGGAAAAGAAAATTCAAGAATTGCAATTCGAAAACAGTATGCAAACCGCAGCTAGTGAAGGAGAAAATAAGGTATTTGTCAAAGAAAATGAAGCCCTGCGAGCCTAGATTCAGAAATTGAAGACATCCACAGAAAATCCTCTGAGGAGTACAAAAGATGAAAAGCTCATAGAGAACCTGCGTCGAAAAGTAACTGAATACGGTTTCGACCTCAATAAGGCAGAGGGTGAATTATCTAGAGCTTAGAAACAATAAATTAAAAGTGCTAAAGAAAGGGCCCGCATACTTGAATAGTTAAAAGAGGGATGCGGAAATGAGAGCGTTGGTTTAAAACAGAGGGTTGTCATAGTTGAAAACAAAATGGACAAACAAGCCAAAGATTTCAATGCGAAGAGAGAGCATTGTAATGCGGTAATATCGGGATTGGAAAGAGATATGCGGCAGTTTCAAAAGTTGAATCAGGTAGCTGAATGTGGACTTTAGAAGCACGAGCCGAAAAAATAGGGCGTCTGCTACAAGAAAAAGGGGTTATCATAGAAAAGGTGCGGCCAATTGCAGACTATATTACCACTAAATGCAATCACTGTGATGACATGACGAAATCTATGTTTTTCTCCGCTGCTATAACATTTGTCTGACAAGTAATGGAAAATCACCATTATCTCCAAGGAAGTCTAGCGTGCAAACCTGCGGCAAGGCCGAATGATGCCCTGCAAGCCCAAAAAGCATTTGAAGTGTTAATGTACTCATAGATTTGTATTTTTCTAAAAAAGAGTCTCTCTCTTGTCCTCTCGAGTCTGTAAGGTTATTAAGTCCCAGTCTGGAAGTTGCTCTTCCTTCTATTAGCCATTGTAATCAAGGTTTATATCTTTATCAAGATTGAAAATCCCAAAGATATTTTACTGTGTACTTAACCTTTTGTTTTCATGAACTATGCTTGGTCTGATTCATGCAAAGTCTTGATACATAGGCAATCTCTATTGAATTCGGCCTTATTCTTTAAAAAGGCTAAAAAGAGAGAAATAAGACGCAGGAAACAAAAAGGAAATAGGAATAAATGCCAAGATGACACATGCGACCATGGCAAGCATATAGAAACCCATAATCTGCATAGGTGCATCATGCCAAACGTGTGATTTCATGTTTGTTATATACCCCGAACTAACTGCATTTTACAGAATTATAGTCCGTATGTTTAGAACAGTGATTTGTTTTGTGATAAACTGGCTTCACACGGATACTTCACTAGGTCAAAGTGAAATACAGAGATGTCAACTGAAATGGCACTACCCACCGTCCATATTCAAGAGGAAAGCCCAATCACAAGAGTACCAACCTCTGAGTCTGCAGCGGCTGAAGAGAATCGGATCCTTGGCTCCGAGTCATGGAAATGTGGGATGCCTGGACCAATGGTAAGGAACCTCCCAGCGCTATCCCTAGATTCCCTGGGCTATTTCCAAGGTCATGGGGTACCTCCACTATCCCTATCAGTCACCCGAGTATTCTCCGAGGGCAGCCCACCATATCGACCAATTTTGTTGGGGTGCCTTCTGAAACCCACCCTATAATGTTTGCATCCGGGCAAGTTCCCAACATCTATACGGCCCCTCCGTGCGCAGTGACCACACAGCCTGCAGTATCGAGGCCCATGTTTTACCCTACAACCTTTACATTCCAAACTCCTAATTACCAAAATGAGCCTCCCCCTTGCCCACCATACAGCTACTCTCAGCCAGCATATGAACTTACCCATGTGCCAGACAAAACTTCGAAAACGCCCGAGCAGGATGAAATGACATGGAGAATGAAGAGTCTTGAGCAAAGCTTGAAGAACATGCAAGGACTGAGCGGACAGAATAGTGTATCTTATTCAGACCTGTGCATGTTCCCCCATGTACATCTTTCTTTTGGGGATTAAAATGCCAAAATTCGAGAAATATGATGGCCATGGCGACCCCATGGTCCATCTGAAGAAGTATTGCAATCAATTACTTGGAGCCTGTGGGAAGGAAGAATTCCTGATGGCGTACTTTGGGGAGAGCTTTGTATGTATTGCATCCGAATGGTACATATATCAAGACATTACCTGATGGCACATATGGGATGCCTTGCCCGGGACTTTGTAAGACAATTCCAGTACAACATCGACATCGCCTTGGATAGGAATTCCCTAGCCAACTTGAAGAAGAACCTGCTGAAATATTAAGAGAATATGCTATGAAATGGCGAGAGCAAGCATCGAGAGTGAAGCTTCCTATGGACAAAACAGAAATGGTCACCATCTTTCTGCAAGCACAAGAGACAGACTATTTTCAAAACATGATGTCTGCAATGGGCAAACCATTTGCAGATGCAATAAAGATTGGGGAAATTGTAGAGAATGGCCTCAAAAAAGGGAGGATTCTAAGTCAATCTGCCATAAGAGCGACCTCCCAGGCCATACAAAGAGGGGCAGGAGGAATCCCAAGGAACAAGAAGAACGAGGAAGCATCCATGGCAGCCTACGGGATGAGGAAATAGCATACTCACAGGCATGCATTCTCTGAAAGAGCGCCTCAACATTAATATCCTCAACGAGGCATGCACTATGTCCCTCAACCCTATGCAGTTATGAACGCTCAACCCTTTGCCCGACCTCGACAGTAGAACAATACAAATCAAGCTCCAAGAAATCAACTTCCTAAGAATCATTACAATCCCCGCCCCCAGCAAAATAATTATCGTCCTAGGGAGCCACCTAGAAGATAGAACTGCACACCAATAGGAGAATCCTACGCCAGCATGTTCCCAAAGCTAGTCCACATAGGTCTCCTCCAGCCTATACCCCCAAACAGACATAATCCTGAATCACCTTCTTACCAAAGGGGCGTGCATTGTGCCTACCACTCTGGGGCAGAGGACATGATACTGAAAATTGATGGACCTTAAAAAGAGTAGTGAAGGACTTGATTCATCAAAAGAAGATAGTACTAAGAGATGATGAGGTCCCAAATGTAACTGAAAACCCGTTGTCGACCCACAACAACAGGCCGGTCATCGGAATGATCTGCGAGGACAAAGAATTTGATCCCGCTCTGAAAGCCATCATAGCCATCGCCAAGGCAAACAGAAGACCAAAGTTCATCCCAAAGAAGATGGAAGAAAAGAAAATGAATGAGGCCAAATGCCCTGAAGTAGAAAAGAAGGATGAGGTCGAAGCTGAGACGACCCCTACCAAGGAAACAATACTCTACATCCCACAAGGACGCAAAGAAAAGCAGCCCACTTTAAGCCCTCCCTAAAGGTTCGAGCTGCACAAAACCATGTATTTACCCAAGAAAGCCTATGTGGTACGGGGATCGATTAAACCACCGGTGCTGAATGAGCCCGTGCTTATCGGTCGCGCGCCATAAAAGCCCATGACCAACCCCTCAGCCGTCCCTTAGAATTATCAGGAAACCATCGTTACATACAAGGACAAAGAAGTCTACGGAAAAGCCCAAAAGGTGTGTCCAACAAAGAAATACTTAGACATGGAAGAGGTGAACGCTGCTACCAACGGCGATTTCCGCCAAAGAGGCCAGTGACTGCTGAGGAAGCAGAAACTATGACTAGAACCCAAACCCCGCTGCCTGTCTGTGAAATAATGAACCAGGAACCGGAATACAATGAAGAAAAGGCTTTTATGGAAATCATTCAAGAGTTGGAAAACTTTGAAACAAACCTAAGCCTAACTTAAATGATACTGAACCGGTTAACCTGATCAATCTATGTGAAATCAAAGGAACTAAAATAAGCATCCACGCAAATAAAGAAACACGTGATTCATTGGTTCAACTCTTGTTGAAATTAAAAGACGTATTTCCGTGGTCCTACGATGACATGCCTGGTTTGAGTATGGATTTGGTGGTTCATAAGTTGCCTACATACCTTGAATGCCCTATGGTCTAACAAAAACAAAGAAAGTTCAAGCCTGATGTGAGTGATAAAATCAAAGAGGAGATCACAAAACAGCTTGAATCGGGGGTAATCCGGGTAGTGCGGTACACCACATGGCTGGCTAATGTGGTCCCGGTACCGAAGAAGGACGGGAAAACTCGAGTGTGTGTGGATAATAGAGATATGAACAAGGCGAGTCCCAAGGATAATTTCCCTGTACCCAACATCCACATCCTTTTCGATAATTGTGCCAAACACGAGATCCAATCCATCGTAGATTGTTATTCAGGATACCACCAAGTGCTGATGGATGAGGAAAATGTTGAGAAAACTGCCTATACCACTCATTGGGGATCATATTGTTATAGATTTATGCCTTTTGGTTTGGAAAACGCCGGGGCAACATACATGAGGGCTATGACCACTATCTTCCATGATGTGATGCATCGAGAAATAAAGGTGTACGTGGTCGACGTGATTATCAAATCCAAGACACAGGGCGATCATGTAAAGGATCTGAGGAACTTCTTCGAAAGGCTTCGCAAATATAATTTGAAATTAAATCCGGCAAAATGTGCATTTGGAGTCCCGTCGGGAAAACTGATGGGGTTCATCGTCAGCTGAAGAGGCATCGAATTGGATCCAACCAAGATCAAATTCATTCGGGAGTTGCCCCCGCCAAGGACCAAAAAGGATGTAATGAGTCTATTGGGAAGATTGAATTATATCAGCCGATTCATCGCCCCATTGACTTCAACATGTGAGCCTATATTCAAGCTGCTGAAAAAGGATACGGCAGTTAAGTGGACGGTTGAGTGTCAAGAAGCTTTGGTAAAATCAAGCAATACTTGTCCAATCCCCTTGTTTTAGTTCCGCCAGAACCGGGCAGGCCACTCTCTATCTGACGATCTTGGAAGGCTCTTTCGATTGTATTCACGGGCAGCATGACGCCACAGGAAAGAAAGAGTAGGCAATTTATTATCTGAGAAAAATGTTTACCAGTTACGAGGCCAAGTACATATTGTTATAAAGAACGTGCTGCGCCTTGACATGGGTAGCTCAGAAGTTAAGGCATTATCTGCAAGCCCATACCACGTACCTCATAACCAGGATGGATCCACAAAAGTACATATTCCAAAAACCAATGCCCACAGGATGACTGGCCAAATGGCAGATCTAGCTCACCGAGTTTGACATTGTTTATGTCACTCATACGGCGATGAAAGCTCAAGAATTGGAAGATCATCTGGCAGAGAACCCCGTTGATGATGAATATCAGCCTCTAAACACTTACTTCCCTGATGAAGAAGTGAACTCATTGGAAATAGCACCTGAGGATACCCCCGTCTGAAAAATGTTTTTTGACTGAGCAGAAACACAAAAGGCGTAGGGATCGGGGCAATGTTAATCTCTAACACAGGCCAGTATTATCAAGCTACAGCCAGACTCAGATTTTTCTGTACCAATAATATAGCTGAACATGAGGCTTGCATTATGGGCATGAACTTGGCAATTAACAAAGATGTCGAAGAGCTGCTAATCATGGGAGATTCCGACCTAATCATCCGACAAGCTCAAGGAGAATGGGAGACAAGGGACATTAAGCTCCTCCCGAATAGACAACATGTCGAAGACCTCAGCAAACGGTTCAGGTCGGTACAGTTCAGGTACATTCCTCGTTGCCACAATGAGTTAGCAGATGCACTTGCAACCTTGGCCTCCATGTTACCATACCCTGGGAACGCCTATGTTGATCCTTTACAAATCCAAATTAAAGAAAGGCATGTGTATTGTAATGCGACCGAAATAGAGCCCAGCCCACAACCTTGGTATTATGACATCTTGAGATTCCTAAAAACTTAGGAGTACCCTGAGCAAGCCACCGGAGAATAAAAGAAAACCATCCGACGGCATGCGAGCAATTTCTTCTTAAGTGGTGACACTTTGTACAAAAGGACTCCAGATCTTAATCTGTTGAGATGTGTCGATGCCGAAGAAGCCGGAAGAATTAAGCACGAAGTACATGTGGGAGTGTGTGGACCCCATATGAACAGCTATGTACTAGCAAAGAAGATACTCCAAGCTGGTTATTATTGGGTGACCATGGAGAAAGACTGCTTCAGCTTTGTGCCGAAATGTCATCAATGCCAGGTGCAGGATGATTATATTCATGCACCACCAAATGAACTGCACCCTATGTCAGCACCCTGGCCATTTGCCTCATGGGGTATTGACGTCATTGGGACGATCAAGCCAAAATCCTCAAATGGGCACAGATTTATATTGGTCTCTATTGACTACTGTACAAAATGGGTTGAGGCCATCACCCTCAAGTCTGTTACCAAGAAAGCGATAGTGGATTTTGTGCATTCCAACATCATTTGCCACTTTGGGATTCCCGTTGTCATCATTATAGACAATGCACCTAAGCTAAACAGTCAGCTGATGGGAGAGATATGTGAACAGTTCAAAATAACACATAGAAACTCCACTCCCTACCAGCCTAAAGCTAACGGTGTGGTCGAAGCAGCCAACAAGAACATCAAGAAAATCTTGAGGAAAATGATTCAAATCTCGAGGCAATGGCATGAAAAGCTACCTTTCACACTAATGGGAATCACACCACAATATGCATATCGGTGGGAGCAACCCCCTATTTGCTAGTCTATGGAACCGAGGTTGTTATACCAGCCGAAGTAGAAATCCCTTCGCTCTGAGTGATTGTCGAAGTAGGAATTTATGATAGTGAATGGGTCAAAACCCGGTTGGAGCAGTTGACCTTGATTGATGAAAAAAAATGGTCGCGGTATGCCACATGCAGTTGTACCTCGTGCATACAACAAGAAAGTGCGCCCTAAGAATTTCGAAGTCGGGCAGCTGGTTTTGAGACGGATACTTCCCCATCATCAGGAAGATAAAGGAAAATTCTCCCCAAACTGTAAATGCCCATACATCATCAGAAAGATATTGCCTAGAGGAGCATTGTACCTGGGCGGCAATGAAGGAGACGAGCCCGAGGCAGCATTAAACATAGACGCGGTAAAAAAGTATTATGTTTAAATCCCCTGCAGCAATTACCTTGGTGGATTAGAATGACGAAGACTTTACTCTCCCGCTATCCCCACCCACTTTGCAACCCGGAAATGTTGTTCAAAAAAGGAGAAAAAAAAAAGAAAAAAAAAGAAAAAAAAGAAGAAAAAAGAGGAAAATTCAACAAAAAAAGGGAAAAGAAAATGAAAAAAGAAGAAGGAAGAATACAAAACAAAATTAGTTTAGGAAACACTTCCTAAACTACATCTGAGTTAATTCCAAAAGAATACGTAGGCAGCCTCTCTCTGAGGTTCAGTCACATCAAAATAAAAACCCATTTAGCCAAAAAAATCAAAACTGGGGTAGAAATGTATTGGTTCGGTTACAAATAGGGGAGGAAAAAATACTGTTTGTTAGGGTTCGGCACTAATCAAATTTTTGAGAGAAATAAAATGAGAGAGTCTTATTGGTGAAAACCTCCGGGCACGATAAGGTGATGGCGAGCAGAGAAAAACAAAAATGAGAGAGTTCGTTTAGTGAAAACTCGCAGAGAGCGCTATCGGGCGACGGGAGAAGAGAAATGAGAGAGGCCGATTGGCGAAAACACGCAAAGGGCACCGTCGGCCGAAAAGAGGAAATACTGCTGCCCAGGTCCGAATAAGTTTCATTGGTTTTCGGAAAGTTGAAGTCAAGAAGTATTAATGGATTTGGGTCGGTTATCCAGTCCAAGAAGCATGTCGTCGCTATTTAAATCCGGCTTATATTTCCAGATAAGTTCCCTCTTTGTCTTCAAAAGAACATACCTCTCTAAATTCATACTTCACTCCTTTCCACTTTAATTTTGATGTCCTAACAATTCCTTAAGAAAGGTAGCAGGGTCGGCTTCACAGTTTTCTCTTGGCAAGAATTAAGGGAACGGCCGACATCGTCAAGTGCGCGTAGCCAATCCCGGTTTATCAGGAAAGTTAATGTCCCAAAAGTAAGGAAATAAAAGAAAGGAAATTCAAAGTCAAAGAGGCATGAAGGTGAAGCAAAATCGGGGGTTTTAAGCCGAAGAGGATGTTGATTCTTATCAAAAGTCCCAAAAGTAAGCCCAAAATCAAAGGCGGAACAAAACTCACAACCCAAGGCCCGAGAAACAAAGACCAATCCAAAATGAACACCACATGGCCAATTAACAAAGCAAGCATTGAAAGCTAAGGGTTTGCTTTTGAACGCAAAGGAAGTTGAAATCAAGCGTGACAAGGCCGCAAAACCAATCACTGTTCAAATTGACAGTTTATTTTGTTTCTTAACTAAAATAGATGCAGGTGCAACCTACAAAGCAAAAGGAACATAGGGCAAAAACAACCAAAGGATTGACAAAAGGAAGGTTTTCTTTTTTTTTTGTGCAAACTCGTAAAGAAGCATGATAGCACGAGATCCCAATCCCTAGTTCCCCTTTGTGCAGCTTGTGGATTTCCTAGGCATTTCCTAAGGATTTCATTCCACCCCCTAAAACATAAAGTCTCCCCCCCCCCCCTCAAGCATAAGCTGATAAAGTTTCCCTCCACATCCCTAGCATAACCTGAGGATTCCCTCCCTACACTTTCTACTCCCCAGCGTAGCCTAGGAGTTAAACTCCCTTACCTTAGCATAACCTAAGGGTTTCTTCTTTCCTCCTCTATCCCCAGCACAGTCAGAAAGATCTCTGTGGTCCTCCACTGCTGTGAATTTCCCTAGCATAACCTAGGATTTTTCATTCATCCAGGCATAACCCATGGATTCCCCTGGCATAACCCACGATCTCTTTCAAATCCCGGCATGACCCGCGGATCTCCCTAGTATAACCTATATTTTTTCATTCATTTCGGCATTACCCGCGGACTCCCCTAACATAACTCAGGATCTCCTTTCATCCAGGCATAACCCATGGATTCCCCTGGCATAACCCAGGATCTCCTTCCAATCCTGGCATAACTAGCGGATCTCCCTAGCATAACCTAGGATTTTTCATACATCCCGGCATAACCAGTGGATTACCCTGGCATAACCAAGGATCTCTTTCCAATCCCGGCATAACCCGTGGATTTCCCTAGCATAACCTATAAATTTTTCATTCATCCCGGAATGACCCGTGGATTCCCCTGGCATAACCCAGGATCTCCTTCCCATCCCGACATAACCCGTGGATTTCCCTAGCATAACCTATGATTTTTTCATTCATCCCGACATAACTGCGGATTCCCCTGGCATAACCCGGGATCTCTTTCCAATCCCGGCATAACCCACGGATCTCCCTAACATAATAGGATTTTTCATTCAACCAGGCATAAGCCGTTGATTCCTCTGGCATAACCTATGAATTTCTTCATAATCCATGACCCTCTTTCCATCCTTAACAGGAACTTTCCTATCCTGGAATAACCCGCAGATCTTTTCTTTCCGTCCCCGCAGAGACTCTTTTCATTCCTATCTCGGCATAACCCGTGGTTCTCATCTTATCCCCACCAAGAACCCTTTCTCCTTCCGAGCATGACTTGGCAATTTTTCTAAGGGATACACAATTCCAATTTTTATCATTTTCAATAAAAGTAGCATGGATGTGTGTTGCAAATAACTCACAAAATTTTCCAGTGAAAACTGGGGCAGAAAATTTCGTTCGTTTGTTTGTGTTGCTGTTTGAGCAGGTTTCACCTTAAGGCACAAGAGTCGGAATGACTGAAATCATGAGTGTCAATTCAGTACGACAGAAAGAAAAAAAGACAAAAGAAGTAAACTCAAAGTGATGGAGCAGACAAATACGCGGACTGCTCAAAATATAATCGTAATCACAAGCTCCGCATGTCCCACTTTACTTCACAATTGAAGACTGAGCTAGCAGCTGCAGTTAACGAGCATCAAGATTCAAATCGGAGTCTGCCGCAAAAGATAGCCAAGACTCAAGATCAAGCTTCAACAAACTCATAGATAGGAATCTTGTAACTTGAAGTTCATAGGCTTAGCTAGCTCAGCTTTTGATTTTCCTTTGGTGTAATAAGGAGCTTAACAAGCAGAAACAACAGCAACAACACCCAATCACAGTCTCCCGATAGTCCCAGCTACCAACACTTCCAGAATTACACTGACCTGATTCCTTTATTGCCAAGAATGTGTAGGCAACTTTTGAAGCGAGGTTCGGTCAGAAATTTTCCAAAATGCTTCACATGGAGTATTCAATTGGACAAAAATCGCTCATATTTTCTCACTTATCTATGCACGAAAACTCTTTGTGTTCCCGCGTAAAGAGGGGCAACTATGAGCACATGATTTTTACCCGATTGAAATAACTCCTACAGAACTCTCAAAAGTTTGGAATTTTCTTTAAATATTTGCTTTTTTAAGGATTTTAATTTTTTATAATTTAATTGCACGCCAGCGTGTTCGTTAATGCATGTTTCAAAAATTGCTTAGGATTTAATTATTGAATAGGTTGATTCTACTAATTAAAATACAAGAATATGTGTGCTAATAATATTTCTGGCATTTGGAATTATTTTGTTTTAATTTCAACTTGTTTCATTTTTCATTTATGTTAATTAGAAGTTTTTGTTTAAATTTTGAATTATTTAAAATAAAAGAAAAGACAAAATATACACATATAGGTATAGCCACTCAGGCTGGTCACAATTGGGCCAGACCCGAGTGGCCCAAACCCTTTCTCCCTTTTAAAATACCTTAATCCAGCCCACAAAATTAACCCTAATCAGGTCCACACCTAAGACCAACCAAAAACGATGTAGCTTAGAGACAGGGCCAACACAGCCGTTGATCACGTGCCCATCCAGCAGTCCTGAAGCTTGCCCAATTTTGGATATAAATGTCCAAATGTCTCTAATACACTCAAAGACCAAACTCATCTCCTACCACGTATCATCTACCCCGGTGTAACACCGCCCTTGACCACATTGACCACCCCTTGACCACCTGTCCACCACCCTCACGTCGCCGTCGGAAATCGCCTCACAGCGGCGACTGGTCATCAAACCTCCCCATATTTACACCACCAAACCATCACAACCTCCTCTTTCCCGTCTTATAATTATTTTTCATTAAATAGGACCACTAGAACCTCCCCTTTCCCGTCCGGCATTCCGCTCCCTTCAAATAACCCCCCCCCCCCCCCATCGTCTCAAATCTTCACAGAAAGGCCGTCGGAAACCCCCATCTCCGGCAACTCAAGTCCAAACTTTTCCAAACTTATACCCCTGAAACAACTCAACACCCTCTTTCCAACCATGTTGTCACACCTTTCCAATCCAGTCAGAACGTGTCAAATATTGATTTGAAGTTCAACCCTAAAACTCAACCCTGTCAGAGTTTGGTCCGGCTCATCTCAGGCAGTCCTTGTCTGTTTCTTTCCCCAACCATACCTCACACAACCCCCAAATACCGCCAATCACCGAGAAAAAACAAATTTCAGACCTCACAGGGTCTCAGAATTACCAGAACCCAGTCCTAAACCCCTAAGACCCATCAGTCCATAATAAGCTGCTAGAAACCCCTGTAGAAGGGGTCAAGAACCAATGAAATAGTCTCAAGTGGATGTGCATAAAAATCTATATACTCTATCCTTGCTTGTATATATTTGCTTCATCTTTGTTATTGCTTTGATTTTTTGTTTATTTTTCTACAATCTCATATGAAATGGGTTCAGTTGTTATATGCCTAGGTTGTTATTAGTTTGAAATCTCTTCATCTCTTGAATAATTTGATCTCCTGTTAGTATCAGCTCCTTGGTCCTTAGAGTTTTGTTTGCTAATCCTTCAGTAGCGTGATTTCTGTGGTTTATTAACCTTCATCTCATGATCTCCATTTGTTTTGTTTCTTGATATTCTGATTAGTTTGATTGGTTTCTTATGCTACTAAGTATTTGATTGTCATAATAATTTTGATCTTCAGTATTAATATTAGTTTAGGCTGATTTGTTTGGTTGGACATTTAATTGCTAGTGTTTAGCCTTTACTTTTCTAATTTGATTCATGAACTAAGTGTTCACTTTCTGATGTATGCTTCTCATTTTCAAGATCTCTGAGTACTTTAATTGGTTTATTCCTGAAAGTTGAGTGTTGAGGGACGGTTCCCCTATTCTAGGCATTTTGATCTATGGCTTTTGATATTGAATGATGATCCTGTATAATGTTTGGTTATTGGAAAATCACATTAAGGCGCTTGTTTTAAAACCTGACTAGTTTTGGCTAATTTTGAACTTTGATAAGGCTGTTAGTCCAAGATTAAAATGTGACCCAAACTTGATCTTAATTGACCTGGGTCAATTGTAACTAAACCAGATGATAGACTGAGATTAAAACCTGAGGTTGGTTATTAAGGAAATAAATAGGGGTATAAGAGGTAGTTGAACTTTAAGAGAATCTGATAGTAACCCCCTAGAACAATCTAGTGAGGGACTAAAACATAATTTCTGCCTCAAACTTGAGGCACAAGTCAGTAAATGAGGGATCATTTAAGAAAAGCTAAAAACTAACTCAGAGACTAAAGGAAAAACAAAGGAAAAAGTTGATGCCCTAATGCTCTCCTATAAAAGAAACCATCTGAGTATTTTTTTAAAGGATCCGGAACCTTTCTTCTGAATTCTATTGAGAAAAATACATATTACTCCTATATCTATGGTAAACAATCAGTTCTAATTCTTATTCCTTTGAGATTTTAAGTCCCTCAAAATCTGTTGAAACCCTGGGTATACTGTTCGATTAGTTTGCTGTTTTGCTTGGCTTATTCATTGCATTTACTCATAGGCTTCTGCTTTCTGCAGACTTACAGGTACATTTGATGCTCATTGATGTTCTGAAGCTCAAGTAGGATGTATCTTTTAGTAAGAAGAATCTACTGCTATTATTTTGTTCCAAATCTTCCCATGTTTTCCCTTTTCTTTAATTGTAATATATCTAATTACTTGGAAGCAGTTAAACACTTGAATCATTTATTTTTGTAATAACTGGACATTGGGGACTGATTTATCTTGTAATATCTGGACATTTGAACTATATTTTTAATATGTATAATTGATAGTACGATTAGCTAGTGATGTGGTTGTTGTAGATGGTTATTTCATGTTTTGTTTATAAATAAGGAATTCAGGATATGTTAGCTTAGAAAATATTATTAAAAAAACCTAACATTGTGTATTGTCTAGTTCACTCAAGTTTAATACATTTAGAAATAATTGTTTCAGATCTATCCAATGTACTGTAACCTGATTCATAATTGAATTTTAGAAGTTGGACTCGTGTACGCTGACTGATGATTATATGAGTCATCTAGTTCGGATTTAAAAATGAAAACTGATATAATAAATAATCACTAGTAGTTTCCATATGTACTTTGTAGACATATTTGATAGTTAAAATCTTGTGTATAAACTAAAACGGAAAGGAACATCACTGAAATTCGTTCATGATGAACTCTTCCGTCTAATTTAACTCTGGGCCTAGTTGAGAGGCCCAGCAGTGGCAAGACACATGTGTGTTCTGGGCCGGCCCAAACTTGAATCCAGTGTGTGCAATTAGCCATGAATGAGGCTAAGATGCAAGAATCATTTTCTTGAATCCAGTGTGTGCAACACCAGCAATAGTAGAGAACATAGTATATGTTAGAATATCCTTATAAAATAAAGTGAGTCGCGTTAATCAAATCAAATACCATGCGATGGCTCTTTAATTCATTAAAACTCATAGAAAAATAGGAAGTGCCATTTAGCGAATTTCACGGCCTTCCCACAAATTTTGAAGACATAGTTGCTATAAGCGCTTGTTTAATAAAAATACCTTCCTAAATTCGGGTGCACATTTATGTGACCCAAATCCCATTCTCAATGGAATTAATATATGTCTAAAATTGCGAGTGCATTTATGTGACGTGATTCCCAACGTGTTTGAATAACATTGCTAATTTTCCCAAAGAATGTTAAAAGCGGTTAATAATCTAAAATTGAAGGATTAAAAGGTATAGAAAATCATATTTTAGCCACTTATAATGAGTTTAAGCGACTGTGCTAGAATCACGGGATCTGAGGGTGCCTAACACCTTCCCTCGGGTCAATAGAATTCCTTACTCGGAAATTTCTGGTTCGCAGACACAAATCGGGCAGTCTAAATTTCCTCGATTTGGATTTTAAATAAACCGGTGACTTGGGACACCAAAAGACAAGCCTATCCCAAGTGGCGACTCTTGAAATAAATAATCCCGTATCAAATAATGCTACTTTAATTGGAGGGTAGCCACGTGTAAGCGAAAAAGGAGGTGTGACAAGGTGTATGATATGACAAGCTCACAACTGTACAAGAGCCAGAAGTTCTCCCTAAGTACTACGACTAAAGACTAGCTAAGAAAATAAGGAAGAAGGTTTTCACCTAAGCATAGTGCGCTAAAGAGTAAATTATCTCGTAACAACAATTTCACTACAATATTCTATACAGTCCATAAGAAAGTGGCACCTATCATGGCTAATGAATGGAAACAAAAGTCATCAAAGGTGATGCTTGAGATCATACGACGTACATGAAATTATGGTATTTGTGGGTAATAAGACAAGCCACAACAAGTGGCAGAACGATCAGGAAAAGTAATTGCTTACATTTAAAGACAATTAAGAAGGCACAAAAGGAAATCTGTGGTACAAACAAGTTAAAGGAAGGATGTGAGTAGTACAAATAGATATGTGTAGGTCGTAAGGTAAAGTATTATAGAGCAACAATGCTTTAGGTAGATAGGAGTAAGGATATGAAAAGATGAGTGAGAAAGTGACGAGAATATGTATGTCCTTGGGATAAAACCCATCAAAATAACGGAGCTGATGATTTCCATATGTAATAAAAAGCTCGGTACAGCCTGAATGAACATAGAGGAGTCCAAGACTAAGAGAAATTAGAGGAGATGAAATGATGCCCCCGTAGTAGAATAAAGGTGTAATTGTGATAGATAAGAAGATGACGTTTAGACCTTTGATTGAGGAATAAATTAAAGAAAATGGATTTTATACTGGATTGGAATACCCCCATAAGATGAATCACGTTAGGATGCTATAAAATACAATTATAGAAGCATATTATTGTCCCTAGGTGGATCGGAAAAATTACTTCAGATATTCCTCGATGAGAGGTGGGCCCTAGTGACACTACATTACATAAAAGGTTACAAGTTATCAGTGGTAGATTATGGATCAACATTAAGGTGAAACGCCAATAGATGGATAAAATCTGCAAGGTACGAGATGATATTAGACCTTCATTATTACGATGAACAATAATGAAGACGCATTAAAGGTCTTAGATTTATACATATAGGACAAGCAGCGAAAGACTAACCAAGAGCTGGGTGGCAGGCCTCGGTAATAATAAACCAAAGAAAGAGTTAGGATATAGTATGAACTACATAGATGTAGTAAAACCATAAGCATAGATAACTGAGGCTATGAAGAAAGGTATAGCAATAGTCGTAAGTTCGACAAAGTACCAAGCGAAGTAATTTAGTACACATATAGATGCCTAGAGGGACACCTTGTCATAGTTTTGTATATGTTCCCAAAGTGAGGCCTGGAAATTGGCTAATAGCTAAAGGAAAAAAAAAGGGAGAAGAGTCTCATAGGAACACATACAAGTACACGGTTGTACAGGATGCATGACAAATTGTAACAACAGTTACGAGATTGGAATAATTCCGAGCACAGGTCGTGGTATGAGAAAGAGGCCTAAAGGGGGGAATACCCTGGCACTTGGATTTATTTACAGAATGGTTTCCTACATGTCAAGGACAATATTAAATTATTCATAAGAGATACAAGTTATAAGACTGATAAATTAATCCGTCAACATTAGAAGACGAATGTTGCAAAGAGGGCAATGATGTTACACCCTAAGTTTTCGTACGTAAGAGTACGTCATAAGTCAGTTAATGTAAGCTCAGAAAGGGAATCATCTTTGAAAAGTTTACAAAGTTATTTTATAATGTTAACATGGAGGTTATAAATATCTAAGATCATTAATACCAAGTAGCAAGATGGTTTGAAGTCTTAGAAGCTAAACGAATTGAAGAAAATAAGTTTCATCAAATGTCGACAAGTTTGGAATGTTATAACATGTACTTTGAGGTGATACAAGGGTTCTTAACATGATAAGGAGGTTATGATATGAGTTGTTTTAGTTGTATGATAGTTATTTGCTATATTTTGAAGTCAAGCATGTTGTGGAACAAAATTTGGCGAAGGTCATACAAGTTACATTTATAAATATGCTGAAATTTAGGTCAAACGTAGCTGGCGGATTCGAAATTGTAACCAAGCATCGCCCATTGGTTCTATACCCAACTCATAAGTAGAAAGTTTCTCCGGCCCTTTGCTAATCGGGGCTAACACTCCGGAAATGAAAAATGCCAAAATAGTCTCCCAATATAATTGGAATCAATGGATGATCTATACATCAAATTTAATATATACAAGTAAAGTTTCTAACACATTAAACCGTTCGTCGATATAATATCGGACTAGAGAGATGTTCGCGTTTTGGCAAGACTGCGCAAGTAGCTCCCATGGGACCCACAAAGTCGGTATAAACTTCAGCTTGTACTTAAGTCATTTATATGTCCTTTTAACTCATTTTTCGCATCCCCAACAGTTACTACACCCTCCTAAATTCTCTCCAAGGGTTCATACATGATTGTATGGTGAAAATCTAAGATAAAAACATGAATATAATGCTAGAAATCCTGTGGTGCTTGTTAGATCGTTGTTCTTCATCTTGTGGTTGTTTTGGAGTGTTCTTCAAAGGTAAGTAACCTCATATTTCGTGTTATCATTTATGATTAATCTAAGAATAAGTAACTCCTTCATGTATATTAGCGTTTGAAGGAGAAATGCAATTATTTACACACCAACATGAACACAAAAGTTGATTCAAGAAGAGAATACAACTCCTGTAGTGTTGTGGTATGATTGAGGGTTGTTGTGAATTGCACCGGCTGGGGATTTAAAGTTGTATCTACTAAAAAGGTAATTAAATTATGTTCTTGGTTGTGCTTAATGTCAATAATGTGTTGGTTGAGTTGTTTGAGTGAAAATCTACAAGATAGTAATTAACATGCCATAAGGAATCGTTATCATTTTTTTGGGTTGTATTGGGGCTATATATATGGTTTGTTGTGGTTGGAAATTGTTATAAATAGTTTTATTATGTAGTGGTTGCTATTGTTAAGCTTATCTATGTGCTAATTCAGTTGATTGAAGAAGATAACATGAAAAATAAGATGTTGACATCAAATTTAAGTTGCTAGGTGTATGGACTATATTTGAAGATTACGCTTATGATGTTTTGGGTTGAAAATGGTATGGTAAGCATAAGTATGATGTTATATCTTGTTGGTAGATTGATGGAAAAGGAATTGGATTCAAACCATATTTTTTTAATCATAAATCGGTCTTGTCGCTCAAAATGGCTGTTGAACAAATTGGAGAGCTTATTGTCAATTATACTATTGTTTTTTGGGTTGTTTGGTGACTTTTGGTAACATATAGGATGCAGTACAAATAGGGGAGGTGCTGTCCCTTTTCTTGCAGAATATTGGTTTCCATGTATGAGAGTTATAACATATATATGATGGCGATGAAGTCGGTTTACTCATTGTAGACGTAAGAAGATCATATTGAGCTTGCTTGACGATTAGATAGAAGAATTCAAAGGTATGTTGAGGAACTTCCTTCATTATTTTGGCATGATCTAATGGGAAATGAATATACTATTTCATAACGGATGTACTCCTAGAAACTAAGGTTGTTCATGTTTTTCGTTCGTCATAAAATTATTCTAAGCAAGCGTGTATGATCATTGAATCCGACTGAGGTTCATATTGAGGGTATGGGTGTCCATATTGTTTTAAGTCACTTCAAAAGGTTTATAACTTAATTCCATAAGTCTAGCATGCATTATATATAGTCTCTATTTTACTCTACCGAGCCGCTATATAGTCGGCCGGGTACGGCACCTATTGTGCAACCACTAATCAGTTAGGTTTTCCGAGCTCCATAAGGCCAGGTACGTTTCCACTGAGCCTTATCATGGCCAGGTATCTTTTTACCAAGCCCTCTTTGAGGCCGGGTACGATATGATGATGATGCCGCCCATATAGGCGTATATTTTCAAAAGTTTATGTATATATATGTATTACGCATTACATATCAGTAGCCCCTAGAGGAACTCAGATCTTACAGGTTGTATCTTCTCTATCACTCTTTACATTACTGTTCTTATTTATGCTTTCCTGCCTTACATACTCGGTACTTATTCGTACTGACATCCTTTTTGCTTGGGGACACCACATTTCATGCCATAGGTTCTAATTGATAGGTTGACAGTCCTCCTGTTAGGCTATCATCTCAACAAAGGTATTGGCGCACTCCACTTGCTCTGGAGTTGCCTATTTGATCGGTATGCTTTGGATAGGTATTGATTGGTATGGCAGGGCTCTGTCCAGACCTTTATGATTTTATGTACTCTTAGAGGCTTGTAGGCAGATGTTAGGTGTATGGATACTTGTATGGCCTTGTCTTCCAATGTTTTGAGTTTACAAATGGCCATGTCATTCTTATAGGCCTGTATGTCATATGTATAAGTTTGTATGTCATGTTGGGTCATCATATGTTGAGTATTCCCTTATGTTTTATTCTTGTTATCTCATGACATGTTTTCTGGCTCATTTACTAATGATAGTATGATAAGAAAGATACGTTTCGTTGTTATTCGGTTGAGTAAGGAAATGGGTGCCCGTCACGGTCCATTGCTTTGGGTCGTGACAGACTTGGTCGGTCTTTCCACAATAACCAAACTGCATCAAACTTTCTTTGAGTGTATGGGAGTCCAACAACGAAATTCATAGTGATACGCTCCCACTTCCCCTTAGGAATCTCTATCTTCTGAAGCAAACCAACAGGCCTGTAATGCTCGTAATTTACTTGCTGACAACTTAGACACCAAGCCACATATGCCACTATATTTTTATTCATTCTCCTCCATCAATAATGTTTCCGCAAGTATTTATACGTATTAGCGACTCCCGGATGAATATAATACTAGGAACTATGGGCCTCCTCTAGAATCAACTCATGAAGTCCATCCACATTCGGCATACATGTACCACCCTGCATCCTCAAAACTCCATCTTCTCCAACCGTAGCCTTCTTGGCATCACCGTGCCGAACTGTATCCCTAAGGACAAGAAAATAAGGTTCATCATACTGCCACTCCTTGATGCACTCAAACAATAAAGACCGAGTGCCCATACAAGCAAAAACATGACTAGGCTAAGAAATATCAAACCTCACGAACTGATTGGCCAAGGCATAAACATCTAATGCGAGGGGTCTCTCATCGACTGGAATATACGCAAGGTTGCCCATACTTACTAACTTTCTACTCAAAGCATTGGCCACAACATTGTCCTTTTCAGTTGATACAAGATGGAGATACAATGGGCTGCTATAGAGGAGAACCCCTCTATAAGCCAGTAGTAAAAACATGCTAATCCCAAAAATCTCCGAATCTTTGTAGCTGAACTGGGTCAAGTCCAGTTTTTGACTACCTCAATCTTCATAAGATCCACCTAAATACACTCTACTGACACAACGTGCCCCAAGAAAGTGAAAAAACTCAACCAGAACTTGCATTTTAAAAACATAGAATATAACTGGATGTCTCTCAGAGTCTGAAGAACGAGTTAAAGGTGTTTCTCATAATCCTCTCGGTTGTGGGAGTAGATCAAAATATCATCAATAAACATAATTACAAAGAAATCCAAATAGGACTTGAAAATTCTGTTCATCAAATCCATAAAATGTTGTTGGGCATTTGTTAGCCCAAATGACACTACTAGAATTTCATAATGCTCATATCGAGTCCGAAAAGCTGTCTTAGAGACATCGGATACCCTAATCCTCAACTGATTATAGCCCGACCTCAAATCAATCTTTGGAAACCCTTGGTACCCTAAAGCTGATCAAATAAGTTGTCAATCCTTGGCACTGGATACTTGTTCTTGATGGTGACTAATTTGAATTACTGATAATATATGCACATCCTCATCGATCAGTACTTCTTCTTCTTAAATAATAAAGGCACACCCAGGGTGAGACATTAGGTCTACTAAAATAATTATCAAGAAATTCTTGCAACTGCTCCTTCAATTCCTTCAACTCTAGCGGGGCCATACAGTATGGACGAATGGAAATGGGCTGAGTGCTCGGAACCAAATCAACATAGAATTCAATATCCATGTCTGGTGGCATCGCCGTCAGGTCTACAGGAAATACCTCTGAAAAGTAACTAATGACCGGTACTGAATCGATGGAAGGAACCTCCGCACTAGAATCACAGACATAAGCCAAATAAGTTAAACACCCCTTCTCGACCATATGTCAAGCCTTCACAAAAGAGATAACCCTGCTGGTATAATGGCCTGGAGTACCTCACAACTCTAATTGAGGAAACCCGGCAATGCTAAGGTTATTGTCTTGGAAGGACAATCCAATATAGCCTGATAAGGTAAAAGCCAATCAATCGTCAAAATGACATAAAAATCGTCCATATCAAGAAGCAGGAAATCTAACGAGTCTCAAGACACCTAATGGTAACCACACACGAACGATAAACACGGATCTACAATGAATATCATCTTCCACATGGGTAGACATATGCATAGGAGCACTCAAAGAGTCACGAGGCACAAAAAATATGAAGGAAAGTAGGATAACACATAAGAATAACTAGAACCTGGATAAAATAGTACTGAGCCATCCCTACTTCAAACTGAAATTGTACTTGTGATAACCGCGTTAGATGACTCAGGCAGTCTGACCTCCACCTCTAGTTGTCTTACCCCTACCTCTAGCAAGATGAGCGGCCAGTGAAACACCCAGTGTCAAGACCATGGCACGAAAACCCTGATGCTGAGAACTCCTCAATGCTTGACGACAAAACCTAGCAGTGTGCCTCGAGTCTCCACAAGTATAACAAGACTTGGGTTATTATGACTGCAGAATTTGAAGCTGACCTTTTCAGCCTGAGTAACCATCCTGAAAACTTTGGAGCAGAGATGCACTGATGGTAGATTGTATGCTAGGTAATAGGAATAACGCATATAAAAACCACGACCACCAGAAGCATTATTAGAAACCTAGAGTGCTAAATGAAATAGCCCGGGAGGATGACATCGACCAAAAGTACCCTACCTCCATATGAGGCAACAGTGAATCCACCAGAATAATGAGGTCTCTTGTCAGGTCCCTAACCACTCCCCTAAGCTAGTACCATCTCGACTCGCTTGGCAATATTAGGTGCTGCTTGAAAAGAAATCTCACTCCAAATCTCCTTAGAAATTTGCAATCTGATAGGGTGAGAAAGTCCCCTAATAAATCTCTTTACCCTCTCCCTCTCTCTTTCTCTATGTCTCTCTCTCGATACGAAGCAGAAGAATAGCATGATGGACCAAATCCACAAATTGAGTCTCGTACTAAGTGACAGTCATAGAACCAGTTACAGACGCACAAACTACCTCCGATAGTTGTCTCTCTGACTTATAGGAAGGAACTTCTCAATAAATAGCTGAGAGAACTAGTCCTAATTAAGAGCCGGTGACCTAGATGGTCTTGTCAATATATAATCCCTCCACCAATACTTGGCAGAACACCGACAAATAAAATGCAGCAAAGTCGACCCCATTGTTCTCTTCTACCCCATGTTCCATAGCACCTCATGATCATTTTCCAGATAGTCTTGAGGATCCTCCGAAGATGCACCGCAGAGGTGAACTGGGAAAAGCTAGGTAAACCTATCAAATCTCCACAAACTCTCCGAAGATATAGCTGATCTATCACCGGTCTGTGTTGCAACACTCTGCTGAACTATTCCAACGGACTGCGATGTTAGAGTTTGAAACTAAGGAGCCATCTGATTCGGAGTATGGGTAGCGGGGTCTCTACTCCACCCCCATCCTGAGAGCCGACCGGTTCTATAGGAAATATATCGGTCTCTACCACATTCTCCATAAGGCCTACTAAACGAACTAATGCATCTTGAACTACCATAGTGAACTCATCTGGGATTTGGGCTGCTCCTGCTAGAACAGTCTAGGCTGGAGCCTCCTCATCAAATTCCACCTAATATTTTACCGCTGGTGCTGCTACTCGAGCTCTAGGCTGAGCCTTACCCCTGCCTCTGGCACGACCTCAACCTCATCCTCTACACCTCGTAGGAGCTGCCACTGGGGGATCTTGCTATTGCTCAGCTGAAGATGCGATACATGTTCTCGCCATCTATAAAGGAACAAGAGTAGAAGAGTTTGATTAGAACTGAGAGAACAAAAATCACACAACAGAGAAGAATAGAAGTGAACTTGTTCCTAAACTATATAGCCTCTGAGAGATAAGTACAGACGTCTCCGTACCGATCCCCCAGACTCTACTAAGCCTACTCGTGAATTGTGAGACCTAGGCAACCTAGGCTCTGATACAAACTTATCACGATCCGAAATTCTCACCGTATGGATCGTGATGGCGCCTAACATTTCACTTGCTAGGCAAGCCAATGTTAGATATCATTAAACAAATTCTTAAACCTTTCAATGATTAACGATAATTAAACCATGAAAAGTTGAAAAGAGTGCGGAAACCCATAACAATCTCAATATATAAAGCTACCCATAATTTGGAGTCATAATCCACGAAGTTCTAAGATTTTAACTACAAGTAACTATCTGAAGGAAGTACAACCGTTTTCATTACAAATGAAACAATAAAGAAAATGTATATAAGGGGACGTTGGGGCCTGCGGACGTCAACATGACTATCTTGGTTCTCCGATCAGATGAAGCCAGCATCTAAACTCGGGATCAACTCAGCCCAGTACCAAAATCTGCACAGAAGTGCAGTGTAGTATCAATACAACTGACCTCATGTATTGGTAAGTGCTGAGTCTAACATCGGTGAAGTAATGACGAGGCTAGGACAAAACAAACATGTACAATATGTGTGTGTATATAAAAGAAACAAGATAGGTAATATTGGGAGGGAGGAATGCTAAGGGGATTGCAAGATAAATGATCACAGCACAATCTAGAACTTTGATCAACCGATATAATTAGAATGGATTAATTAAGTAATCACAGTAATATTGTATACGATATCACTCTTCATGTTTTCAATCTCATCCTCACCATGAATCAAATAAAAATACAGTATCACTCTTCGTACATTAACGTCCTTGTGCTATTTCCTTCTTGGTCAATATTATCAAATACTTTTCCTACACATAACATCAGCACTAGTTTACACTATTTAAGAGGAGAATATTTACATTAAAATAGGATGCCAATTAAATAGGAAAGGGAATTTGAAACTGACACCTTGATTTCAACATCACCACTTTGTCTTTATTAACTATTGGCTCAAGGCATTACTAGTCCCAGTTTGAGAATCACATAATTAAGTGTAATACTTCTTCTTTAAGCACTCGTCTTTTGTGCCGCCGCCCTTCTATTTAAATATCATGAAATTTAATACTTTGAATTTCTATATAAACAAGCCATTCAAGTACTTAATCCTCCACATTTTCCATGCAACTTTAAAGCTCCTATCTTGTTCATTTCTGCAAACTTTAATCGTTCAATACCAACAATGGCTAGTTTTAGATTTTGGTTATGTTTCTTTGTTATCTTGCTTTCATGTTTAGGCTCCGAAAGTCGTCCTCTCGGGGCATTTTCGGGGAAGAGGAGGGAGACAGTGATGGAGATTGGTCGAGAAATTTTAAGAGAAAGATTGCAAAAAGCACGTCCAGTTAAGTATGATGTAAACCGGATTAGTCCTGGCGGACCTGATCCTAAACATCATTAATTAGGGGAGGCTCTTAATTTTAAGCAGGGATTAAGGTGATGGAATCCCGTCCGTAGAGTTCAGATGTATGTAGAAGAAAGAGGCTGATTTGAAAAAGGAAAGAAACAAATGGAGACAATTTTAAAATGTTTTATTTGAATGACCAATTGTGTTCCTCGATATTGCTTGTAGACACTTCCAGTTCCTCTCATAATGCGTTATGTCCTTGTTTATATATGTTTACGCTCATTTCTTATATATATAATGCATCTCCATATAAAACTATTAGTTATCTTCAAATAAAGTTTTCTGAACATCCCTCCACGCTAGCCTCTTCATCCCCGAGAATCACATCCTCAACATTTGCTATATATATAGAAGAAAATATAACAATCAACACATTTGCTAAACATGAAGGAAATGCATTTGGCTAAGTACATGAAAAGACAGGCAATTACCCAACCAACTCTTTAATCAATAGTTATAAACTTAGAATATTTCACCTAACACAACATTTTTTGCTAGTTCTTGAGCCGAGAGTCATTCGAAAATAATATTTCTATCTTCGCAAGGTAGGGTTAAGGTTTGCGTATACACTATCCTACACAGATTCCACTTATGGGATTTCACTGGGTGTTTTTATTGTTGTTGCCGTTGACAACATTTTTGGCTAAACGGAACTTTAATTTGCTTCCATAACTGTGTGGTTTAGATTCCATAACAGGGTTGCGAAAAGATAGAACTTTGTACAACATTAACAATTGAAAGAAAATTTACAAAATCCACCCTCATCCAAAATTAAGGAATAAAAAGAAAAAGAAAAAATAACGCGATACATCAAACATATACACATCCGATTTGTACTCTTAGAAAGTTACTACTGATAGCGCAAAGTCACCTGAAGTATTGAAACAAGAGATCAATTATTTTGAACTGAAACAAGCGAGTAGTAAATTTTTGTAGCCTAGTTAGTTAGAGCATTAACTAGTTAGAGGAGTCTTGAGTTCGACTCTAAGTGAGAGTATTGTATCTTCTGTATTTCGACTTGATTGCATGAGCGACTCTGAAAAAATGTTTGTATTATATACAAACAACCTGCAAAGTAGCATGTTGACCAAGTTGAGCAAAGCTGTTACGTTGTCTGTGATTCTGTAACCCAAGTCCATGACTACTTCATTCAAGGGATTTTATCATTTTGGCATGGTATGACAATGTATTCACATAATTAGAAGAGAAAAGACTTGGTCGATTTCGTAGTCAATAAATGTATATCATAAGAATAATATATATATCAAAATGTATATTACAACTTTATTTTCTTTTTTATGCATATCACAACTTTATTTTATTTCTTTGTATAGTTAAAATATAAAATTACAAATATAATTATCCTATAATTTATTGTTGTCTTTATATCTAAGTAATAATACAAAAACAATTAATGTATAACACAAAAATAATAGTATCTTTGTATATCACGGTATATAACATATTAAATTATATGTATATCAGAATGTATATCATAATTTTATAATCCTTCTTTGTGTACATTAAAATGTATATGAAAATAGGTTATGTTGGATGTATTAGCTTGGCATCTCAATAGAAGGTTAATATTGGATTTATTGTCCTTCTTTGTATAAATAATATTATATAAATAAAAAATAGTTGTAGATAGATTTCGACTTCAGTAAAATACTTCTCGTTTTCTAGGGTTTGCATTCCCTTTTAGAGGGGGAGGATTTGGAGGCGGCTACTTTAAGAAAAAGTAGCACATAGGGATAGCCTTAAAACGTTTGTTACTGTAGGGATTAGGAGTGGCAGACGGTTGGGACGGGCCGGATATGGTTCGAGTCAAAAACGGGAAATGAAAATCCGGATAAATTATCTGATTCGATCCATATTTAATACGAATAAAAAAAGGATTAATCGCCGGATTATATGGGTTACCTATATTATCCATGACTTCTTGTATATGATCACTTTTGGGAGAATTTTTAGTATCCCTAAGTTGGGGAACCCCCAATTTGAGGCTTTAAAAATGTAAAAGTTAGACTCATTGGTTATCCATTGGTTACTCATTGGTTATTCATTTTCTAAATGGAGTTCTTATCCATATTTCACCCGTTTTTAAAAAGTTCATCGTCTAACCCATTTTTTAGTAGATAATATGGGTGGTTAACTATTTTTTTGATTCATTTTGCTAGCCCTAATAGGGACTTACAACAAAATCGAACACAAACTTTAACAATGAACTTGGGGGGGGGGGGGGGGGGAGGGCGCAATGAACAAGAATAGGAGTGAGTGGCGAATAAAGGGTGGGGGTGAGGGAAGGGGAGAAAACATTTTAGGGCCAATTATTCGAGAGAGAATAATAAGAAAATATATTTTGTAGGATTTGGCTATATACTGCCAATCGTTTGGAGTTGTTTTGTCTAACCTAATATAAGACTAAAAAATTGTCAATTCCTTTTATGCATTGTCCCACGTTGCCATTTTATCTTCAATCAAAGGGGGAAGTGCACAGTTAGCCACTAATAACACATGTATTTACTTTTAAGCTACTGCTAAAAATATTTTTAGTCTTTAGCCATGCTTTAATAAATTTTAATTGCCTAGACGAAAGTGCACTTCTTCTCATGTCCTTAACTTTTGAACATAATTTCAGGATTTCAGCACTATATTTCCTTAACTTTTGAACTTGGAACTCTAAGTTCGAGACTTCAGGATACATGACTGCATGTCCTTAACTTTTGAACTTAACTTTAAGATTTCAGGACTACATCTCTTTATTTTTTGAACTTGTAACTGTAAGTTCGGGACCAAGTATCCTTAACTTTTGAGCTTGTTAGTCTAAATTCAGGACCTATTGTCCTTAATTTTAGGCTTCTTAGCCTAATTTCAGGACTTATTATCCTTATCTTTTAAGCTTGTTAGTCTAAGTTCAGGACTTCAGGACCTATTGTCATTAACTTTTGAACTTGGAACTCTAAGTTCAGGACTTCAGGACTACATGACTACATGTCCTTAACTTTTGAACTTAACTTCAAGATTTCAGGACTACATGTCTTTATTTTTTGAACTTGTAACTGTAAGTTCGGGACCAAGTGTCCTTAACTTTTGAGCTTGTTAGTCTAAATTCAGGACCTATTGTCCTTAACTTCATGCTTCTTAGCCTAAGTTCAGGACTTATTATCCTTATCCTTTAAGCTTGTTAGTCTAAGTTGAGGACTTCAGGACCTATTGTCTTTAACTTTTGAACTTGTAACTGTAAGTTCAGAACCTATTGTCCTTAACTTTTCGGTACCTTAGCCTAAGTTCAGGACCTATTATCCTTAACTTTTGAGCTTGTTAGTCTAAGTTCAAAACTTCAGGACCTATTTTCCTTAACTTTTGTACTTGTAACTGTAAGTTAAGGACCTATTCTTTTTAACTTTGGAGCTTGTTAGTCTAAGTTCAGGACTAAGTGTCTTTAACTTTTTGAACTTGTAATTCTAAGTTCAGGACCAAGTGTCCTTAACATTTAAACTTGGAACTCCAAGTTTAGGACCAAGTGTCCTTAACTTCTGAATTTGTAATTGTAAGTTCAGAATCCATAACGTAACAGAAAATCAAACGTTATTTGTATCTTTTCACAAATAATAATAATAATAATAATAATAATTATTATTATTATTATTATTATTATTATTATTATTATTATTATTATTATTATGATAATAATTATAATTGTAATTTTACATATAAAATTGATGTCAAATTACACCATAGAAAGCTAATAACAAAAAAAAAAACTAAATAAATAAAAGAATGCAGAACCTTCATTTTCTCTTTCGTGAAATATCTTCTAAAACGCATTAATGGTATTTTTCGAGACACAAACACATGAATTAAAAGACACTTTATACAGAAGAAACTAATAAGTTATAATGCATTTAAAGATGTAAACTTAGAATAGATTCGCTAAAGAGAGAGTTTTATATCAGAGATATAGCCATGGGCTACTGAGAGAGAAAATGCACAGAAAAGATTGAGAGAGAAGCACACATAGCCAATCACTTCTGTACAGAGAGAAGCGAGGGCTTGGGAAGAAAAGAAATAGAAGAAAGGGTAAAAATATCTTTCCAAAATAATTTTAATAAAGTAATGACTAATTTTGCTCAACATTAAAATTAGTAGATAGAAAATAAACACCATCTTATTTAATGGCTACCACACGCCGTTTTACTCAATCAAATAGGAAAAGAACTCTATATATTTAAAGCCCATGTAATCTTTGTGAATGAAATTTAACTATTAAGCGACCCACTATGCCCATAAATATGGTCGGTCCAGTTGAGGCGCATAAGCCCAACATCCCTAGGCAATTCTGTTTAATTTGTGTATTCACAATATCTGTCACTGTTACCTTTATGAGAATCAAACCGACTGAACTTTGGAGGGGGGAAAAGGGAATGTTAAATTACATTTTTCTCATTATGATTTAGTATAGAAGTTGTAACTTTTATGATTTTCTGAGTATTTGCTTTTAATTTAAAAATTCTGATGTAGTCCAATTTAGTTGTATTTTTTTTCACTAAGATTTAATCGTAGAGATTGATCAAATTGACGTTTGATAAGCGACAAGTAACAAACAAATTTGACGGAGGTTATCAACAATTCAACATAAGCGATTGCCAGTGCTCGCCCGATAGAGGAATAAATGCTCTAATTGGGGCTCCACTTATTCATGATTTAGTCACTCTTGAAAGAGATGGTTGACTTTTCAACTTTGTCTTTTTTGATTTTTTACCCGGTATTTCATACTTACACTGGAGCCCGACTAATTCGGATTCGTGCCGGAAAGTGTTATATTGGGAGGTAAAGCGTTCCCTAACAAAAGTGACTCCATTCACATGAGCTCGAAGTCGAAATCTTAGGTTAAGGATGAAGGAGTACTTACCGCTCCACCATAACCCCTATTAGTGACTTTTCAAGTTTGTCGACACTTTAAGATTATTGATTTAGGACGAGTAGAGGAAACATAATTGTCGTCAAGGGTATTCAAAAATAGAAATGTGAAAAAATATAAAAAAAAAAATTCAAAACATCTAATATATATACATAAGAAGGAAAAAATTGATCTATAGAGATTATACATTAAACTTTCCATCAAAATGGAAACTTCTGTCCCCTAGCTCCGCCCCCGCTAAGGATGACACAGAAAATTGATCTTTTCTCTTTTCTTGCCTTATCTCTTTGATTTCCTTTTGTCCAGTTTATGAAAATTAAAAAAAAGGACTTCTCAATGTTAGGCATGCACATTAAAATGTTAATTGCACTGGACCATTTCTTTTCAGAAGACTTGTTCAAAGTGACTGTTCCATTAGCCAGTTGGGGAAGCAAAAGTCTTTAGAATTTTTTGGTCAAGGAGAATTGCCCAAAATTCAAAGGCAAGAAAAGAGAAAAGATCGAGGAGCATGATCATCTTCGACACTCATTGCAAATAACAAAGTGAGTGTGACTTGTAGATTCCGTAGTGATTTGTGACAAATGGTCTAAAGATGTCTATGTCTAAAGGGTAAGAAAGTAGGAATTGATTGCAACTAAAGAGGTGGATTTGGTCCGCACTTACGACCTCTCGTTGGCTCATATCCTTGTAACATTGATTTCCACTTAACATTTAAGATAACAAACTGAATTCAAGATAAGTCAATAGTTGAATAATTGCTAACTTATTACAATATTTTAGGGAAAAGGGCCACTAAAAATAATAGCTAATTTTTCCGTATATATAGATTTTATATACTTTTGCGGTTACTGTGTATAAATAATTTAGGACGCAGGCAAAAAGTAATCTTTCCCAATATTTTATTGAAAATTAAGTTATTTGATTCTCAAAATTCGAATACATTGAAACTAAATGAATAGTAACTATTTAGCCATACATAAAGGTAGGGATGTACATAAGTCAGGTTACTTCGAGTTTTTTTAATTACTAAACTAAACCAACGGTGTCGGATTTTAAATTTATAAACCAAACTAAATCAACAAAGTCAAGTTTTTCAATTTCGGATTTTTCGGTATTTTTTCAGGTTTTTGGATTCTTTCCCAGTGAAATCTTCATAGCACAGAATGTACAATTTATGCTCCAAATATTTCTTTAGTCTTAGTAAGATATATTTAAATAATTTTCTTTTGTATAATAACACAATAATATGAGATAATTCATAGCATGATACTAAAATATTCAATAATAAAGATAATAAAATTGCATAAGTCAAATATTGCTAATTAATAAGCTATAATGAAAATTAACAGAATCTAAAAATACTATATATAGGTCATGCTAAAATATGTATAGCTAATAAGTATTATTAGTTACATAATTAAGCACTAAAGAAAAAGATAAACAAAGTCGTGCATTTTTGTTATAAACTAACGTAAAACAAAAAAATAGATATCTAATACTATTGTCATTCCTATTGTTGAATTGAATTTCTTTTGTTAGCATTAGTATTGACTTGAACTTTGTTTGAGTTATAACATTTACAAGCTATAAAATTTATTTATCATTCAAGAATATTAAGTACAGACTTGAAATAATACAGTAAAAGATAAATTTGTGAAAAAGTGTAAATTATATTTATAAATTGTATTACAACAAATATTTATGTATAAAAAATATATTTAAAAATTATATAAATGTACTAACGGGTTGGTTTGGTATCAGTTAAGCTTTTTTTTAGTTAAAACCAATCCAAATCAATTTTAGCCAGATTTTTTTTCAACTACCAAACCATAATTGGAGTTTTTTTCTGATTTGACTCGGATTGTCAATTTGGTACAATTTCTTGGTTTTCTTTGTATACCCATACACATAGAAGTCATTTGTTAGGATGTATGAAGAACAATAACTATTTCCCATACATGTAAGAGTCATTTGGTAGGATACATTAGGAAAAATAATATATATATATATATATATATATATATATATATATATATATATATATATATATATATATATATATATATATATATATTAGCTTTTGTATTATTAATCCTTTATTTGATAGAATTTTTCAACCTATTTCTAACTAATACTTATATTAACAATATATCTTATTCAGTATTATTCTTATATATAGCAAAAAATGACATTAGTAACACCATAATTTTTAATAATTCATGGAAAAGCATGTATAGTGATAGAACTATTCTTTCAAAACTTTTTATAAATTCATATAACATTTAATTGAGGGTATTTTTGTAAACAAATAGCTTTTAGAAAAATATGCAATGCATATTATTTATATTACACCAAATCAAAAAGTCAATAATAACTACTTATATCATAATTAATCTCAGCATTACTAATACTCATTATTCAATAATACTCTTATATACCCTACTAGTCGACCCCATAGTGTAGACCTATACTTGTAACAAGTTCGGAACCAAAATATGATTCTTTTGGACTCAAAGAACCAAAGTATATGGAGAAAAAATCTAATGACCAAAATATATATAACGCTCTTTAAAAGGGCGTTACACCTTAATGGTAGTTTGCCCTTTAAGGTACATCGCCCTTTTAAAAGGCTCTGTATATTTAAAGCATATGGCGCAGGAAAAACAACTTAATAAAATTTAATGTACCAAAAGTATAGTAGAGTGTTGGATGGTGCAATGACTAACGACTAGGTATGAAGTGGATTTTGTCCTTGAAATATTGTTGCTAGGAGGAATCAAACCTTGGAACTCAAGGATAAAACCTATTTCGCGCCTAGTCTTTAACCATTGCACCACCCAGCACTTTACTCAACTTTTGGTACATTAAATTTTATTTACTTGTTTTTGCTGCGCCGTAGGCTTTATACATATAGCGCCTTTTAAACGGGCGCTATACTTTAACGGGCAAATGGCCGTTAAGGTATAGCACCCTTTAAAAGAGCGTTATATATATTTCGGTCACTAATTTTTTTTCATACATCCTGATTATTGGGGTCCAAAAGAACCACAATTTAATTCGGGACTCTACTTGTAACAGCTAGCCTTATAGCTCTACCATACTTTTGTTTCATTCTTCTGCCTTAGATTTAAGAATTAACAGTCAGAAAGTAGACGTCTATATCAAAGTTGTTGAATAAAAAACCACTATATATAAATGTCATTTTCCTATTTAAAGGAGTGAATATCAAGCAAGGGAAAGTCACATGCTGTTCCACTTAGTAATTGCACGATATTAATTTAGTTGCTTCAATTAGGCAAGCAACCACATAGTGAATGACTCATTTCTACGGTCACACATTAAGGAATATAATGGGAGTTGTTGAAGTCCAGGTTGTGTAGGGTGAGAACACCATAAATGCACGAGAAAAAAAAATTCTATGCATGAGGTAAAAGAGTGACATGCTGGAAAGTGGAACCAAATTTACCCAACTTAATTTAAAAGGAAACTGAGGACCTGAGGTTGTCAAATAATGGAGTTTAGTTTCTGTTTTGTTAGTATTTATGTGTGTGTCACAGTCCCACAGCACATGACAATGACCGAACGGCGCCTGTGGACTTGACAATATTTGCTGCTACTAAGTACTAGCTACTGCTAATCATCAACTTTCTTTGTTATGAACCAACACTTATCATCTTCTTGAAGCCTTGAGTTAGATTGCACTTGTGCAAGGAGGCAGCGCCAGAACTAAATTTTGAATTTATGAATTTTGAATTTTAAAAAAAAATAGTCGTCTTATTAGGTTTAACTAAAATATTTATCTATCAATTAACTTTTAGCAAATATACAAGAGATGAATCAAAACTATTGAATTGTACCAAAACTTTATGCCAAAGCTCCGTCCTAGTCGTGCAGAGGCAGATGAAGCACAGGTTCAATAGTACATTAATTAGGTTTCTTCTTTTTAATTTGACATATGATATTTTTCATATGTAGTTGCTTTCTCTAGCTAGCATTTATCAAATTTTATATAAAATAGATCTCTCTATAACAATACTTCTATAAAATAGTTATTCATTATAAAATCAAGTTTTTCTTGAAATTGATATTTTAAGTTATATTTTACCTTTATAACATCATTTTACCTATAACAACAACAATCATATTTATTGCATAGTACTTTTTATAAAATTACTCTTCAGTACAAGCCTCCATAAGTGCGAGGTGAATTGCTACCTCAATCAAAAATTATAGATGCGGGCACACCGTGAACACGGATGATCTTGCGGATATAGATCTTAGCTAGCCACTCTAAAGAATACGTAGCTGACAGTAGAATGAAATGTGCCAATTTAGTCAACCTACCCAAAATGACCGAAATCGTGTTGAACTTCTTCTGAGTTTGTGGGATCCCAGCAACAAAATCCATGGTAATGTCACCCAGGAATGTCTAGCCTCTGAAGCAGACCATGAGGACTCTGATGCTCGTACTTTACTTGCTGACAATTCAGACATCGAGCTACATATGCAATTATATCCTTCTTCATTTTGCTCCACCAATAAATTTGCCGCAAATATCGATACATCTTGGTGGCACTCGGATGAATGAAATACCGCAAAATGTGGGCCTCCTTAAGGATTAACTCACGAAGACCATGCACACGGCGCACATAAATCTGACCCTATATCCACAACACTACGTCATCTCCAATAGTAATCTTCTTGGCACCACCAGGCCGCACTGTTTCCTTAAGGTCACGCAAATTGGGGTCATAATACTAACGCTCTCTGAGGCGCTCATATTAATAAGACCGAGAGGCCATGCAATCTAGAACATGAACGAGCTTCGAAACATTTAACTTCACGAACTAATTGGCCAAAGATTGAACATATGATGTTAGTGGCCTCTACCCAACTGGAATATATGTACGGCTACCCATGCTCACAGCCTTTCCACTCAAGGATTCGACCACCATATTGGTCTTCCCAGAATGATATAAAATGGTGTTATCATAGTCTTTCAACAGCTCCAACCATATTCTCTATCTCAAGTTGAGATCCTTTTGATTGAACAAATATTGTAGACTCTGATGATCTGTAAATACATCACACGACACGTCGTAAAGAAAGTGCCTCTAAATCTTTAGTGCATAAACAATGGCTGCCAGCTCTAAGTCATGAACATGCTAATTCTTCCCATGAATCTTCAACTGTCGCGACGTGTATGCAATCACCCTGTCATCCTACATCAATACTACTCCGATCCCAATACGAGATGCATCACAATACACTATGTAAGATTCTAAACCTATGGGAAATACCAACACTGGTGATGTAGTCAAAGAAGTCATTATCTTCTGAAAGTCAGCTCACACTATCGGACCACCTGAATGAAGCACCCTTCTAATGGGGCTGCTATAGATAAACATCCCTCCACGAACTGGTTATAATAACCCGCCAAACCTAGGACACTCTGAATCTCTATAGCAGAAGTAAGTCAAGGTTAGTTTTGTACTGCTTCAATCTTCTTAGGATCCACTTTTATGCCCTCTACCAATACAACATGTCCCGAAATGGCGCCTGAGTTTAACCAAAACTCCAAATTTGAAAATTTGGCATATAATTGACTTTTTCTGGGAGTCTGAAGTACACGACGAAGATGTTGCTCATGCTCCTCTCAACAACGGGAGTATATCAAGATATCATCACTGAATACAATTACAAAACAATCCAAACAGGTCTTGAACACTCGGTTCATCAAATTCATAAATGCTGATGGAGCATTTTCTACCTAAAGGACATTACTAGGAACTAATAATACCCATACGGAGCCCCAAAAGCTGTCTTAAGGACATCTGATTCTCTAATCTTCAACTAATTGTAGCCAGAACTCAAATCAATCTTCGAAAACACTTTAGCACCCTGAAGCTGATCAAATAAGTCATCAATCCTCAGCAATAGATACTTGTTTTTGACAATGACTTTGTTCAACTACCAATAGTCATACATATCCTCATCGACTCATTCTTCTTTACGAACAACACGGGTGCTTTCTAGGGAGAGATACTAGGTCTAATGAATCTTTATCAAGCAAATCTTGTAACTGCTTCTTTAATTCCTTCAACTCTGACGGGGCCATACGGTATCGTGGAAACGAAATAGGTTGAGTGCCCGAAGCCAAATCAATACAGAAATCAATATCTCTATCGGATGGCATCCCCGACAGATTTGCTAGAAATACCTTTGAAAACTCACATAGAACAAGTAGTGAATCTATGGAAGGAACATCCACACTAGAATATATAGGCCAAATAAGGTAGTCACCCATTCTCGACCATACGTCGAGCCTTCACATAACATGCTGGTAGAGTGGCCAGGAGTTCTTCTCCACTCTATCGAGGCAACCACATCATAGCTAAGGTCACAGTATTAGTTTAATCATGAAGCAATGAAATAATTTTTAAGATATCACTACTGAAATATAGCAACTAGAAAGATTTCCGGCATCATATCCATAGTTAGCCCATTCATCCTAGTTAGCAGTTCCAGCTCCGTATCAAGGTCACGATATGGGACATTTGAGGGAAATAAGTAAAGGCATTTTGAGTTCACCTAAGGCTCGAATTGTGTGAAGTTGGGGCAGGTTGTTTGGGAAGTTAATAGGAGGAGAGTGATCCCCGACAATTTGAAGCGAGCAACCTTGAGTTCAAGTGCATCTCAAGTAAAAAGATAAAGCCAAGGGATTTTTCTCCAAACAGACAGGGGGTATCCATCCTGAAGAAGAAATCACCCAGTGAGAGTTCTGTACTTGACAAGGTACTAAAAAAGGTTGAAGGTATATCAGTGATACCAATGCTGATGCTGCAAAAGAAATGCTATGCATGATGTTCATTTTTTATTTTCAAGTTGCATGTGTGATACATGGTGTTCTTAGAGATTGGGAGACCCTCTTTCAACTATCCAAATACTATATACTCTTTTGTACCCCTTTTTGAACCTGTACTGATTTCTTTGACCTCCTCTCATTTAGAATCAACTTAAAGTCACACGAAAAAAAATTGACCCATAGGTTTATTTTAGAAAGTTCATTCCAAAAGAATAATTCAAAAATAAAATAGAAAAAAGTAGATATAAAGAAAAGAAGGAAAAAGAAAATAAAAAAAGGAGAAAGGAAAAGGAAAAAGGAAAATAGTAACAAAAAGTAGTCTTGTGAGCTACGTTTGACCTGATTCTTATCACCATAAGATACGTTGACAGCCTTACGGTTCGGTCGTACCAAATAAAATATTTTATTATCCCACGAAGTTAAGAGTTGGGTGGTTTTTCTTAGAATAAAATTCTCTTATTTTAGAATTTGGGGAAAAGTTTTGAAATGGATTCCAAAACTTTTAAATAATGTTATCATGTTATCCTAGTTATTTTGAGCCTTTATGATATCCTTTCTTTCTAACTCTATCCAAAATTCATATTACAGTCCAAAAAAGACCCCCAGGTAATCTTTGAGAGTGTCAGTTAAACATGCCAGGAGCATATGATGTTTTTACTATGGTAAACGCCTTATCATCACCTAGAGTAAATTAAAAGAAAAAGTACATAACGAGAGAGTCTTATCGGTGAAAACCTTTACAGGCACCATAAAGCGATGGTGAGTTGAGAGAAAGAACAAATGAGAGAGGCTTGATGGTGGAAACCCATTAAGCACTAAAAGTCGAATAAGGACCGTGAATCAGATAGGATAATCAAAGAATGGAAGCCCAGTTTAACCTCTAAGAGGTACAAAAAGAGTCGAACATTTGACTTGCTTGACAGATTAGATCACTTAATCTAAAGTCGCATGTCTTGGTCATTAGATTTGGTATCCACATATGATAAGTTTTTACTTTGTAGTTTTCTTGTTAAAAATCATCATTTTCCGTTGTCCTTTACTTTTCTATTTTGTTTTGTTTACTTCCACCTCCTGAGTCTATTTCGTCATAACAAGTGAGAACTGATTTCAGACTTTGCCACCAGCTTCCCAATTGCATAAAGAGGACTGTTGAATAAGTTGACTTCGCCTGGGCGTCATCTTTCCTTTCATTCACTAGTTGAGTACTTCCTCCTGTCAGATAGAAGCTTTTCAAAGGAGTTTTCACTTCCTCTTAAAGGAGAAGATCATGACGTTGGTGAGAGATGGAAAGATCATCATTGACGCTAATGACACGGCCGAAAAATTGGGATAGGATTCTATAGGATCTCCCCCCCTTCAAAATCGGACGTGAAAGTTTCCTTTCATGATCTGGCTAGCACATCAAAGTGGCATAAGTCATAAAAGAATAACATGCACACTGAGGTTGGTAATAATCAACGCGCTTTGAGATTCATGTGAAATACAAAGGTTTGGTATATGTCAATTCATGAACAATGCAACAGATAGATGGTGTTGGGATTGAACGAATCAAAGGTATTTTCTATGATAAGGTTGACAAAGAAAGTGGTTAACCAAGTAATAGACCTCAAAGTCAAGGCCACAAACCATCCACCATGTTTATACTCACAAGTTTTCTTTGTCTGAAACACAGATGAAAATTGTGTCCAAATTAAAGCTTGGTATATTGAATTTTTTTTCATGTGTCGTGCCCAAATTTTGTCAGCACAAAGGCGTTTTAGAAGGGGAAAGAAAAATTTGTTCAGTCTACAGAAACCCTCAATGAGGAAAAGCATTGTTCAGGGGCAATGAATTTTGTTCGTTCTGCAGAGATCCTCCAGGAAGAGAGCATGCCTCAGGTAAGTTCATTCTCGGCTTCTCAGGACCCTCCTAGATAATGGGATTGAATTTCAAGTTCTCCGGACCATCCTAGATAATAGGATTTAGTTTACAGTTTTTAAGACCTTCATAGATAATACGATTTAGCGTAAATTTTATCTTTAGGAAATAGAAGTTAGCTTTGAAGTTGTCACTCTTAAGAGAATATTTAATTTTAAATTTTCAGGGCCCTCCTGGATAATGGGATTTAGCTTTTAAATTCTTAGGCCACTTATGGATATTTTTATCTGATTAACACTCACGGATATTCCCAATACTAAACTGGGGAAGAAATGTTTCTTTGTTTTGTCTGTTTTATTATAACTGCAGGCGTCCACCTAGAGACAAGGGAATTTATTTCAAATTTTTAAGTCAGAATAAGGTGCCCACCTGGAGAATAAGGGAATTTAGTTGATGTTTTGGGCAATCAGGTGCCCACCTAGAGAACAACGAAATACAGTTCAAGTTTTGGCAATCAAGCGCCCAACAATAGAACAAGGAAATACAGTTCAATTTTTTACAATCAGGCACCCACCTGGAGTACAAGGGAATACAGGTTAAGTTTTGGAAATCTGGCGCCCACCTTGAGAACAAAGGAATACAGTTCAAGTTTTTCTAATCAGGCGCCTACCTAGAAAATAAGGGAATACAGTTTATGTTTTGGCAATTAGGCACCCACCTGGAGAACACGAGAATATAGTTCAAGTTTTGGCACTTACACGCCCACGTGGAGAACACGGGAATATAGTCCATGTTTTGGCAGTCAGGCGCCCACCTGGAGAACAAAAGAATACATTTAATGTCTTGGCTATCAGGCGCCCACCTGGAGAGCAAGGGACTACAATTTATGTTTTGGAAATCAGGCACCCACTTGGAGAATAGAGAATGTAGTTTAAGTTTTGGAAATCAAACGCCCACCTGGAGAATAAAGGAATATAGTTCATGTTTTGGCAATAAGGCGCCCACCTAGAGAACAAGAGAATATAGTTCAAGTTTTGGCAATCAGGCGCCCACCTGGAGAACAAACGCCTATAGTTCAAGTTTTGGCAACTAGGCGCCCAGTTTTGGCAATCAGGTGCCTATCTGGAGAACAACAAAATATAGTTCAACTTTTGGCAATCAGGAGCCCAACTGGAGAGTAAGGGAATACAATTGAAGTTTTTGCAATCAAGCGTCCACATGGAGAATAAGGGAATTCAGTTCATGTTTTGGCAATCTGGCGCCCACTTGGAGAACATGGGAATAAAGTTTAAATTTCGGCAATCAGGCACCCACCTGGAGAACTAGGGAATACAGTTCAAGTTTTGGAAATCAGGCGCCCACCGGGAGAATAGGGAATACAGTTCAAGTTTTTGAAATCAGGCGCCCACCTGGAGAACAAAGGAATACAGTTCAAGTATTGGCAACATGTGCCTACCAAGAGAATAAGGGAAGTCATTTCAATATCCAATTCAAAGTTAGAAGTAGTAGAATGATTATCAATAGTCTGAGATGATCAACAGAAATAATATCAATCTAGAATAAAAACGAAAAACAAAAATAGGAAAGTGAATCTAAAATGCAGAATCTGGGACAAGAGGTGGATTTCTCAAGACAAAACTGAAGTAACAAGCATGTTGTTTCCGGTTTGATCTGAAAAAGTTGAAGAAGAATGAACTAGCACCTACAGCTAGCAAGTGCCAAGGTTCAAATCTAAAGTCTCCATGAATAACCATTCAAGATTCAAGATCAAGCTTCAGAACACTTATAGATATGGAACTTGTAACGAATGGTTAACAGACTTCGTTAGTCTTTTTATTTTTGATTTTGATGTAATATCAGAACTTCTAATCTGAACCTTGACGAAACAGCACCTCAATCGGCTCTCCACCTCGGTACTCCATCACTGCTCCTGCTTCCAATTTGTACTTTTTTACTTTATTTCGTCCCAAAATGATAATTACGAAAATATATTTTATTTTATGTACCTCTCATACAATTGAAAAAATAAAAAAATAGCACCGTATTTTTATCTTTATACAGTCTTGAAAATAAAAAAATATAATAGTGTCATGTTTTGATATAATTAATTAAAATTTGCTTTTGTATTATGTAACATAGTTATCTTATATTAAAGGAATTTAGCTATGGTTATGAACAATAGGGGATTACACTAAAATGGAAAGTGAATCAATTAACATAATAGACTCTTAATATAACTCAATAAACTCAATTATAACACAAAAAATTATATTTTTCAGTTATAAAAAAGATTCTCAACTGCAAAATACCCCAAAAATATAACAATCTTTAGAGAAATTATATAATACATCTTAACACGAAAATTATATTTCAAATAATATATGAATACATTCATGACATATAACGAGACAATGGATATAATAAAATAGATAGAATATAGAAGGATATATTGAAATACAATGAGAAAAAAGATACTGAATACAACTAAATATATGGAGTATAACGAGATACATTGAATAAAAATAAAAATATATAGTGACTACAATGAAATACAACGAGATATGTCGAAAAGATCTTTAAAAAGGTAACAAAATATTCATACAAATTTTAGTATTTTTAAGCTAAAGTGTATATAACTGCAATATTAGCCTCTTTTAAGATTTAATAGCGTTTATATTCATAAAGATTAGGTCCTATATTTTTAAAGGGTTAATAATATGTTATAAAGAATTTAAGTACTTTTAATTTATTTCCAAAAATTAATTTTTTATTTTTTAAATTAAATAGGGAAAATTAGATATTTAAATAATAGCCCAATTTCATTTCAATTATAACCTAAAATCTAACCCCAATTAAATCCAATTTCCCTCGCCCAATCCCAATTAAACCCGGGCCTAATTTCAAACTGAACCGACCTAGACCTGGACCTCTAACCTCCCTCTTAATCAAGGTTGTTGATCATTCAGATCATCGGCCAGTATTCACCCTTACCTTAGTTAATTCCTAACGACCCCAAAACCCAACCATTTGTTCCAATCCTCCGCCTTAGAATCCCCTTCCTGTCATACCCTCTCTAAAACTCTCATTAACACTAGTTGCCGCCACCCTAATCCACCCTAATACCTAACTAATCCATGGCCTTCCGTGGTCATTTGAGACATGTACCAGTCTTCCATGGCTCCGGGGTGTTTGGTTCTATGGTTTCATGACCAGACCTCAAAGGAGTCTGGTCTATTCCATGCTCGACTGTTGTTCATGGCCTTTCTTCGGCTATCCACGACCTTTCTCCGGACATTCATGGCCTTTCAATGCGGTTCCTTGATCTTTTCTAGTTAGATTGATAACTTTCGAGATCTTTCTCATTTCTGTTGGGTTTCCTGAAACCCTAATCTTTAAGACCTTTCGATTTCTTTCAGATCTACCTTAGATTTGTGCTTACCTTGAACTTTTAAGTGTTTTCTCGAAGGTTATTCAACTTTTCTTTTAAAATGACGCTTCCTTTTTCCAATGATTATGGTGTTTCCTTTAAGTTTTTCCTCTGCTCTTAATGATGTTTTATGATTTTGCTATTTTCTCATGATGTTCTACTATCTATTTTGGCATGCTTTATAACCCTAGTTCCTTTTAGTTTTATCCGAGTTCTGGAAATTGTTTATTTAAATATGTACTTGTTCTTTGTTTCTGACCCTATTTCTCTTGTTTGACTTGTTTGATTCTGAGTTTTTACTATCCTTTTTAACTCGACTTTTGTTGAAACTCTAACTTCTTAAAAGGTTTCCTCACTTGCTACTGTGAGACCTTTAAATGTTTCTGATTTCTTTTGCTGATACTATATTTCTGCAGTATTGATTCTATGTGACTTGACCTACTTGACTAATGTGACTCGAATGTTTGTTTTACTACTGAATTTAGCTTATTTATGCTATTATCTCACTAGACAATGTGTTTGCCACGAATATTGATGCTTCTATTTACTCTATTTATGTACTGAAGTGTAGAATCATGTTTCTTCCTTGAGTGATCTTGTGATTGATTGCATAAGCTTTTTCTTTTATAATCCCTAATTTCACTCGCCTGTTTAAAATTAATTGATTCCTTTTCCCTTTACTAGGGATATATTACCTTACTGAATCTTTTCCTAAAAATAAGCTTATTTTCGTACTTAGACTTGATTTATACTGTATGCTTTTACTACCCCTTTTATGGCACTGATAAATTTGTCCCCAAACTGATTTTTTTCCTTAATTGAAACTTGTTCGTACCCGTTAAGCCATGATTATTTAATTAATGGAAATCACTTCAGTTAATTGATTTTGACTTGCGATTGCTTCCATGTTTGTGTTAAGACTTTACTTATTACCTTACTTTCACTCATTTTTAAAAGCAATAAATACCCACCCCCTCTTCTTTTGAATGGATACAAGAATTATCTAAGTTCAGAACACACATTTCACTCAAAACTCTCTCATTTCTCTATTACTACTTGTGCTATTGCTTTGTCTAGCCAGCTGAAAGTTGTTTACCGTGAAAATGGTAACAATAGTTAAATTTGTAAATGAGATTCTAAAAATATGTGATCTATTCTCAAACTAGTTGTTAGGGTAGTTGATGCTAAAAATTCTAACTATAGCAATAAAATATGAGCTAAGATGATGCATCAAGCAAACCGAATGGGCCTGTTGCCTGATTGAGGAATAGATCGATGAAGGCCTCGGGGCCAAGGCTCGAGCCAGGATTGAGCTATTGGGGAAAGTCGGGATAATGATAAAAGACAAAGATACGATTAAGCAAGGATCTTTATAGCCATTGCATAGATATACATGTGCAGAGCAAGTAATAAAATAATGAACGCGAGATGGCCTCAGGCCAATGAGAAACAAATGGCTTAGAGCAACATCTGTTCCTTTACAAGGTGGAGCGATGCCTCTTTATGTAGTGGTGGAGACTCGATCATAAACGCATGGAGACCAAACATAGAGTAACGAGAAGGGAGGTAGGCCAGCTCTTGTCAGGTCATACCATGTGATTCGGGAGCTTACCCCCTTGGTTTCTATAACCTATAGTTTTAGTTGGAATGCAATACTTTCCAGATCAGCTTGAATCATTCTCCGAGGGTGATTCTCATCATGCCTTCGGGCTTAAAAAGTCATGACCGTGAGATATCCCCATGCCGGGGAATCTGGGCCGTCTGATTTACCGTATACAGAGAGTCTCCACATTTCTCATACTAGGGGTGACGCAAAGCGATGAGAAATGGTTTTGACTCATGCTTCCCTCTTTGTCTTTTTGAGTTATTATGGGCCACCAGGGCGAGCAATATATGCCATTACTGCGGATTCCAGCATTGACCATTGTATTTGGTGTTCTTTAATGTACCCATGATGTTCTTATAAATATTTTTATCTTCTTATAAATAGTTAGTAACTCGATATGTCATCTCAATAACAGATGTCGAGAGAGTGAGGGCCTATTATTGTTGGGGAGATGCCGTGCTTGTGGAGATAACTGCTCAGGATGAAGACATCACTACTCACAGGGCCAATTTTTTGAATGTGTACACCTACCCATTCACTTTGTGGCCGGTAGCACCATCTTTTCTCTCAACTGACCCAGTGATTCTTCAATTTTGTTCGAGCTACCAGGTGTCTTTGGGGTAGATTCATCCTTCATTCTGGTGCGTGGTATATATGGTTAGGCATTACTTGGGCATGGTGGAGGGGATGCTCTTCACTTTGAATCATTTGTTCCGGATGTATAGTCCTCGTCTCCTTCACGAGGGATTAATTAGGCTTCGTTGCCTAGCCCCGAGGTCCCTTTTTGAATGTACTGAGGAATTTGGGGACAATGATTGGCTGAGTTGGTTCATCTGGGCGAGGTCGTCTAATTTGATATCAGTGTAAGGGATTTCGTTCCCTTAGATTTGGAATGCTGGGCATAAGTGAATGTGGGACCATTGTTTCTATCTGATGTTTCCTCTTCATGTTTCTGATTCTGTTGTTTCTTTCCTTTTATCTTTTCAGCCGTAGCGATCCATGCTAGAGTGGTGCAAGATCTTCAGAGTTGGGTTGGCCGTTGATAATCAGTCTTTAGGTATAACGATTTCACGTGGCAGGATTATCTCGGTCCTGGTAGGATTCGAAAGATCATGGTAAGTTCCGAACTTTGATGCATCTGCTTTCTTTTAGCACAGCTAGCTTCCAACAGCTCCATCCTTTCTATACGTTTGACCTCCACAGGTATGTAGGCCGAGGATGAATTCTATTGAGAAAGGAGGTGCTTCCCGTTGGAGGGGACGTCTTGGTACCTCGAGAGGAGAAGAAAAGGCAAAGGGGCCTGTCGGCCGAGCCCTCGGAGATCAAAAGGTTTGAAGTAGAGAATCCCGAGGTAGATTTATCGGTCCCGTTCTCTGAGGCAGAAAAAAATACTCATGCTAAAGGTGAGGGGGAAATTTTCTTCGCAGCGCCCCGCGAAGGCCTTTTGAGATTGGTTGCCGCTCGGACCGGAGGGACAAACGCTTCTTAACAGGAGTTCACTGTTGGCGGGACCCGTCCTTATTATGTCGAGGCAATGGATGGGCTATTGGGCACTATCCTTGACTCAACAAGTGGCCATGATTTTTTTCGAGCTAGTACGTCCTCATTAGGCAATCCGGAGGAGTCTCGATTGGAGAACCAAGATGAGCTAGGGGCAAAAATTCTACCTGACAAGCCCGTTGGTGATCATTGATTCTTTAGAAAGGAAGTTCTTCTATCCAGATTATGAGACAAGCCTCGCTGGGACCTTTCTAAGGAGGGAGATCTTTATGTGGAGGGAGCACTAATTGAAGGCGAAAATGCCCTCAGGGTGACTTGCGACCATCGTTGAGGGTAACTTTGATGCAGCCACCCCTTCTATCTTTGTCGAGATGGGTTGGCTTTGTGTGCAGGTAACTTCGCCTGTAACTTCACTTTTATTTATTTTGGTTGCTCCGATCTTAATTTTCCTGACCACTTTGTGTGATTTTAGGTTGAAGCACATTATAATCAGGCCTTGGCCCATTAACAGGACGAGGTAGGCCGCCGAAAAGATGAGAAAGCCTTCTTAACCGAATAGGTTATTAACCCCCCCTCCGTTCTAAATATTGTTTGGGTTTATGCTGGATTTTATTGTTTCTAAACCCCTGTACCCTGATTCATGCAGTTTGAGAAGGAGAAGCTTTTGCTGGGGGAGGGGGGTGGGGGGAGCTTCGAGCCAAAATGCTGAAATCTTCGAGCTTAATCATCATGTGGACAAGGTGGTCACGGAGAGGGACAATCATAGGAGGAGAGTTACCTCGGTTGAGCGCCAGCTTCAGGATGCAGTGGAGGATAGCTGTAAGTACAAGAGTTTTCATTTCGGGCAGGTAGCTGCGCTGCTTCGCATCAGAGCCGAGGCTGAGGCGCTCATATCGTTACACAGAGATGGAACGGTCAATGAAGACTCTTATTTTAAGAGGACCCATAAGGGGGCAAACCTTGTTTCTCCTCGAGCCAGGGATCACGTTAGGCCGGACCTTCGAAGGTTGACCATCAAGGGTATGTTGGAAGGCAGCTCGAGCGGTGTTAAATAAGGGGGTGAGTACTCGGAGAGAGGGGATACCACTGAGAAAGGACCGATATGGGATCCGTGATCGCCTGGATACAACCTTTGAGGCCGCTAAGCCGGTGATAGATTTAGAATATGTTGTTTTTTTCTTTTTGATCTCCCTACCTGTATAAAACACTTTTATTTTAGCGTATATACAGGGAAGCACTTTGTGGTTTTATTCCCCCCTCCCTTTGGCGAGCGAATATTAGACTTGCGACGTTACTTTGTGGCCTGCTTAGGCCAGTCGAGATGGAATCCATGCCATGCCCTTTGGCATATTATTATTTTCGGGCCTAGTCTCCGGGTCGCATTGTGATCTGATCTGTAATTCACCCTCGAATTATCGTAATTTTTTTATTGGCGATAGTGGCTTTTATTCCTCACTTTTTGGTGTCTCATAGTTTCCATGTCCAGTCTCCCAGCTACATTGTGATCCGAGCTGTAATTGCACCTTAAATCTAATTGAGATCCTGGCGACAGTAGTACTTATGTCGTTCCCGTAAGCATATTGCAATCTTCGGGCCAAGTCTCTAGGTCAGGTTGCAATATGAGATGTAGTTGACCCTTAGATTTTACTGCATTTCTGGCGATGGTTGTATTTATGTCGTGCCCTCAGGCTTATTGCACCTTTTCGGGTCTAGTCTCCTAATCGCATTGCGATACAAGATGTAATCGACCCCTAGATTTGTTGAATTTCTTGCGGGGATGGGCATTTATGCCACTTGGTCGTAGAGACCTTTTGATATGTGGAATGCATGCCTTGACAGATTAACTATTTTTGATCCGGTCTTCGAATCAGATTAAAATTCGAGCTTATTTTAATCCTCAAATTGTCATGATTTTTAGTTGGCGATAATGGATCTTACGTTGTCTGGTTGTAGAGAATTTTCAGTATAAGGACTAGGCCCGTAGGCTTGCTTAGCTGGCGACAATGGCTTTTACGCTGTTTTTTTTGAATGTGGGCTTAGTGTAGGCTTTGTATTCGCTCATTAAGGTCTTATTGTAATATTTTTCCTAACCATTGTTTGTTCCAGTGGAACCTCGATTACAAGTTGTTGTTGGCGATTTTTCGAGCACCTTGTAGGTTCATAGCTCGTAGGTCGAGCAGATCGACGCTTTGCATTTTTGGAGCTAACATTGTCGAGGCTTGTTTTTGCCTGTGGAGGGAAACCTGTTTTAACCGGGTTTTTTCAAAGAAGATCGGAGTGATGGCTTGCAATTGTTTAGCAATAGTCGGGCGTCCCTGAGTCGCGTGTTTAGGTTTTATCAACCGTTTCTATCGTAGTCGTATGCTTTTGTCCGCAGATATTTTTTGATCCCTTAGTGATAGTTTAGGCGTCTACGTTGAGGGTATGCCCGTTTGGGATTCTTACAAATGCAACGTATAGTCTAAATATCAAGATTTTCATACCTGTTGAGGTCTTACAATTTTATCAAGCCTGTTGAGGTCATACAGTTTGTCATGCCTGTTGAGGTCTTATAGTTTGTCATGCCTGTTGAGGTCTTAATGTTTGAAAAATATATCTGGTTATGCCGAGGTTGTCCGCTAGGGTCTTACAGTTTCGAATTTTCCAGTGCGTGGCGATTGGCAACAGCCTCTGAGTCACCAAGTTTTCTGAAAGACAGCTTCTCATGAGCTCAGAGTTGTTTTCAGGGGCTTGGCGAGTCCGGAGTTGTGAGCTTGGGGTCGTTCCAGTTGTCGAATTGCTTACATGGAAGCTCGATTATGTCGGATCAATTTAGTCTTGAATATCACAGTTGTAAACTTGGCGTTGTATTGTGAGGGTTTCGCGAGCCCGAAGTCCCGACCCTAGGGTCGTGGGCGTGTTCAATAACTTATGCTCCAAGTATATCAGATCTCTTTAATGGAGAAGCATACCGTGAATATGTGGAAATAATCTTTCTCGAAATAGGAAATGCTGAGAAGATATTCATTATTTCTTGGAGAAGATATTGACTATAAGTACTTATGGTCTCGTTGTCATGAGCTCGGCCCACACGGGCTCGGCTCCTTAAAAATTCTGGCCTGCCGGACTGTCTTGTTTGAAAAGCCCATTCAGCAGTAAATCCATTTCAGGGTCTAAGTATGTTTGCGGGGAAGAGAGGGAGATGCTCGATCGAGGGCTCTCGTGAGTATTTCACGATCGTCGGCCCTAACTGTAATAACGCTTGAGCATCAACACATTCCAATTGCTCGGGAGCTGCTCGCCTTCTATGGTGCTAAGCTTATAGGAGCCTTTGCCAACTATTCCGAGGACACAATACGGCCCTTCCCAGTTCTGGCAAAACTTCCCCTCGTTGGGATATCAGGTATTGAGAGTAACCTTTCTTAGTGCCAACTCTTCTATGCCGAAGTATCTGAGGTTTGTTCTACTATTGTAGTATCTTTTGACTTTTTGCTTCTAGGCGGCCATCCGAACTAGCGAGGCCTCTCGTCTCTCGTCGAGCAATTTGAGGGCTTTTGCCATATCCTCATGGTTTGACTCATCGGTGGCATGCCGGAATCTAACGCTCGGTTCATCGACCTCTACCGGTATTAATGCCTCAGTGCAGTATACTAGAGAGAAAGGCATTTTTCCTGTGCTTGATTTTGAAGTCATCCGATATGCCCATAATGTCTCTTGTAGAGTTTCTCTCCATTTTACGTTGGATCTCTATAATTTCTTCTTTAGGTTATGAATGATGGTTTTATTTGTGGATTCGTCCTGACTCTTTGTGCGGGGGTGGTATGGCATTGAAAGGATCCTCTTGATTTTGTTGTCCTCGAGGAACTATGTTACCTTGCTCCCAATGAATTATTTTCTGTTGTCGCATGTTATTTCGGATGACATTCCAAACCGGCATATGATGTGTTCCCATATAAAGTTGATGACTTCCTTCCCTCTTATTTTTTCGAAGTCCTGCACTTCTACCTATTTTGAAATGTAATATGTCATAAACAGAATGAATCTAGATTTAACTGGGGCCATTGGCAAAGCGCCACCGATGTCCATTCCCTATTTCATAAATGGCCATGGTGATAGGACGAAATGTAGTTGTTTGCCGTGTTGATGAATCATGGGGGAGAATCTTTGATGTTTTTCGCATCTCTGGACGAATTCCTTAGCGTCCCTCTCCATGCTATCCCAGTAGTAACGTGCTCTGATTATCTTTCTGACCAGGGAGTCTGCCCCTAGGTGGTTCCCATAGGCGCCCTCGTGGATCTCTCAGAGCACATAACCCGTGTCTCCCAGTCCTAGAAATATTGCTACGGGGCCGTCAAACGTTCTCTTATATAGGGCCCCATTTTCATCGAGCGAGAACCGGGGTGCTATGGTTCATAAGGCTCTTGATTCATTTAGGTTGGCGGGCAGTTTCCCGTCGTTTAGATAAGCGATGTAATTGTTTCTCCAAACCCATGTCAAGCTAGTGGAGTTGATTTCTATGTGAACTTCCTCAATGACGGATTGATTGCTGGATCACGACCCCGGGGAGAAGGTTTTCCTCCTCGATGGACGATCCCATATTTTCTAGGGCATCAGTCTCGCCGTGCTGCTCTCGGGGTACATGGACTAAGATCCACTCCTTCAAGCGACGAAAGGTGACTTGGATTTTATCTAGATACTTGTGCATTTTGTCTTCTTGAGCTCTGTACCTTCCATTTACTTGACATAGCACACGGAGCGAATCACATTTCACCTCGATGACCTCAGCCCCAGGCCCTTGGCCAACTGCAAACCTCCAATCTTAGCCTCATAATCGATGTTATCTTTAGTTAGCTTCGCAATTATTATGGATTGTCGGATCACGCTGCCGATGGGTGGCTTTAGGACTATACCAAGTTCGGATCCTTTGATGTTCGTGCCAGCGCCTGAAAATAGGGTCCACACCCCAGAAGATATGCCATCCTTAATCAAAAGTTCATTCTCTACCTCGGGGAAGAGGGATGGGAATAAATTGTCCATGAGATCTACTAGGATCTAGGATTTAATGGCTGTTTGAGGTTGCTACTCGATATCATGCCCTCCGAGCTCAATGGCCAATTTGGCCAGTCAACCCGACAACTCAGATTTCAGTACTATGCTCCGGATGGGATTGGTTGATAGGACGCAAATGGAGTTGCACTAAATGTAAGGCTTTAGCTAGCGCGAGCTCTTGTGAGTGTGAGTGCCAATTCTTCTAGATAGGTGTACCAAGTTTCTGCATCCCCCAAGGTTTGAACTACATAATACACAGGAAATTGTGTACCTTGATCTTCTCAAACTAATACACCGCTCACCTCTATTTCGGATACAGCCAGGTATAGATACAGTGTTTCATTATTCTTGGGTGTGCACAGCAAGGTCGGGCTAGACAGGTACTGTTTCAATATTTCCAGGATGTTTTAGCATTCCAAAGTCCATTCGGATTTTCCCTTTTCTTTTGATTAGAGCGAAAAAGTGACGTCTTTTGTCCGACGACCTTGATATAAATTTACCTAGGGCTGCGATTTACACAATCAGTCGTTGGACGGCTTTAACGTTGTTTACCATAATAATTTCTTCAATGGACTTTGTTTTGTCAGGGTTGATCTCAATCCCCCTATTTGAGACCATGAAGCCCAGGAATTTGCCCGAACCTACACCGAAGGCACACTTTTTGGGATTTAGCTTCATATTGTAGCGTCTGAGAATGTTAATGGTTTCCTGCAAATGGGTCAGATGGTCCTCTGCATGCAGGGATTTAACAAGCATATTCCATTGACATATGTATTTGATGCATGAACATTTTAATAACTAGGCGTTGGTACGTCGCTCCTACGTTTTTTAGCCCAAAGAGCATTATGTTATAGCTGTATGTACCATATTTTGTGATGAATGAGGTCTTTTACCTATCCTCAGGGTTCATCTGCATCTGATTGTACCCTGCGTAGGAATCAAGAAAGGTGAGGGTCTCGTCGTCGGTCGTGGCATCTATCAGACGATCGATAGTAGGCAACATGAAGGAATCTTTGGGGCACACCCTATTTAAATCTTTATAGTCTACGCACATTCTTAGCTTATTCCCCTTCTTTGGACTACTACTACGTTAGCTTGCAATTTAGGATACTTCACCTCCCTAATGGATCCGATTTTAAGAAGTTTTGTTACCTCATCTTTGATGAAGGCGTGCTTTACCTCGGACTGCGGTCTCCTCTTTTGCTTTACTGGCTTGAATTTGGGGTCGACGCTCAGCTGATGGGAGCTTATTTTTGAAGGAATACCTGTCATGTCTAGGTGGGACCATGTAAAACAGTCGATATTATTACTAAGAAATTAAATAAACCTCGTCCTAATTTTGAGAAATCAGCCCCGTTCCCATATATACCTTGCAATCTGGGAAGTTCTCAGTCAGAATAGTCTACTCTAGTTTCTCCATTGTCGACTTTGTTGCATCTGATTCATCGGGGGTGATGAAAGTTTGGGGGGGGGGGGGGAGAATAAATATTCCTCGTTATCTCTTGGAGTCTACACACCGCTTTCCTTGTTTGAGGCTGAGTGCATATAGGTCGGTATGTCATGGTGGACCACGAATATCTCCCTTGTTGCCTGCTCTTCTCCGTGTATAGTTGTGATACCATCTCTTGATGGGAATCTTATTATTTGGTTCAGGGTTGAGTGTACCTGAAACATGGTTTTATGGTCATGCCAGACGTGTCGATCGGGAGGATGATCTCTCCTTTCGTTTCTTCCCCGACCATGTTGAAACCGTGGAGGACTCGGGGGACGGGGATGATTTTCTTGAGTAGCCCCAGTTGTTGTACTACTTCTGACCTGATTATATTTGCTGAACTGCCCGGGTCCAAAAGCTTGCAATATATCCTTGTATTATTTAAGAGAAATTACATCATCAGCACATCGTTATGCGATTCCCCCATAGCCTCGAGGTCGTCCTCGTCGAATATGAGGGTTTCCTTGGATAAGCATTTTCGAGCTGATCCCTCTTCTGTATCAAATATTTTAGTTCGCTTGGACACGGGTACTTGGAGGTTGCTAGTTCCTCTGATAATTAGGTGGACGCCATGTTTGGGTCCCCTCCATTTCGCTCGAATTCAACCTTGGACACCTCGAACTTTGAGTCGACCGTGTCCATATCCCTATTGCGTTTGTGGTCTTGATTGCCTGTCTCACCAACTGGGTCGGTCATTCTGCCCTAAAATTAAGGATCTTGGGCAAGAAAAGTGTGAAATATAATTTGCATTAGTGTAATGAAGCCAGCAGGAAAATAATCAATACTAAAATGTTCCAAACTGTTTACCGTGAAAATGGTAACAACAATTAAATTTGTAAATAGGATTCTAAAAATATGTGATCTATTCGTAATCTAGTTGTTAGGGCAGTTGATGCTAAAAATGCTAAGCATAGAGATAAAATATGAGCTAATACGATGCAGTAAGCAAATCGAATGGGCCTAGTGCCGGAGCGTGAAGCAGATCGATGGACACCTCGGGGCCAAGGCTCGAGTAGGGATCGTACTATTAGGTACAGTTGAGAAAGGGATAGCAGGCAAAGATACGGTTAAGCAAGGCTATTTATGGCTATTGCATTGCTATACGGGCGCGAAACAAGTGAGAAAATAATTAATGCTAGAAGGCCTCGGGCCAATGAGAACAAACGGCTTAGAAGAAAAGGGAGAGAGAGAGAGAGAGTTATTATTACACTTATGGATAAATGGAGCAATATCAGTTCCTTTACAAGGTGGAGCGAGCCCCCTTTTGTAGGGCAGCGACTCGATCATAAACGTGTTGAGACAAAGCTTAAAGTAACGAGATACGATGGCCTGATGTGATACCCAAGCACAGGCTCTAGGTAGGGTGGCTCTTTCAGGTCGAGCCATATGATTCATGAGCTTCCCCCTTGCTTGCTAAAGCCTGTATTTTTAGTTGGAATGCAATAATTTTCGGATCATCTTGAAGCGAACCTCGAAGGTGAGTTTCGATAGTGCCTTTGAGATTAGAAAGTCATAACTGTGAGGTATTCCCATGTCGGGGAGTCCGGGCCCTCGAATTTACCATACACAAAAGCCAAGGCTAGGCTGTGGAAATTTGCTTACATTTTTCTTTTTGCGCTTTGCTGCTTGCTGGTATGTCCTAGTTAATTCTTTAGCATCAACAACAACACGTTTTTGTAATTTTTTTAACTTCTTCATTCTTGCCTACTTCTACTTATATTTTTGCAATAAAATTACATTATTAGCATGTTGAAATGTTTTCACCTCCCCTTTTTAAGTTAATGCTCTCCTATGCGTATGAATCCTAAACCCCACATCCCATCTTTGTGTTTGTATTCTCTGTCTAGTCTGTGAGTATGGAAACATCATCTATTGTTGTGCATGTATAAACCTGACCCCTCCTAGGGTCATATGCTTCATGCAATGTACTCCCAAAACCTCTGACCCCTTTGTGTAACTAATAATTCTGTGTAGTTTAAGTTTCACTACTACTGTTTTCAAAATTACCCTTATCACTTACTATTTCCCAGTCATGCTTTTAATTCAATCTCTAGCTTCTACACTTTACCTATATTCCTAGAACCTAAGTTCTACCCCTCTTGTGTGAGCCTTGCCTTGGGACCCTTGACCTGCATCTGAACTTTTCCACATAAGGGCTGGCCCTTCCACACTGCACTCATTCCTTATCTAGCTATGCAAAACTAGGTGTATCTACTGCCCAGGGTCCCTTAAGACCCTTAGGGAACTTTGACACACCCAAGTCAGAGAAAGGCTTTGAAACAAGTGGCATTTGAGGTGTTTTGTTCCATAACTCACAGAGGAAGTCAAAATCAGGCTTTCTCATGAGATTCAGTATTTTGTCTGTAATAATTTGTAATGAATATTGGGGTTGGCTAGTTAAAAGGGATTGTTAATTATGCATGTTTTAAGGGTAGATATCATGCCTATAGAATCTGCTTCCAAATTTTGCATGTTTTAATTCTACACCTAGGAATCTTTCCTATAGGGTCTAATAGCTATAATGAGATAGCAAATTTACAAGGATAAAATCAGCGTCGAAACTAGATATCATGCTTATAAGGTTAATTTAATATTTTATTGAAATTATGCACATAGAAATTTCTCTATGATCAGATAATTCTTGCCTATTCTACTTCATTAGATACCATGCATATAGGACCAAATCAGCCTTTGATACAAGATACCGTGTCTGTAGGGATCAAAATGAGCAACAATATATATTATATCTATAAGATCTGAAACAAGTTTAGTCAAAAACCAATTTGACCCGTAGTGTTTTGAATAAGTTGAAACAACTATTCCTTTTATTAATGCAGTTTAGAAAGCATGCCGACAGGATCCAAATTGCTCATTTAAACCTGTTACTATTTTGCCATCTTAAACCTGTAATAACAATCATGCATATAGGGTATCATCAATACACGCTTAGGCAAGCCTTAGGAAATAATGATAAAACTAAATCCCCTTTTGATTAATTAGCAACTACTACCCGCAGGAAAGCCTGATTCAGACTTCTTATATGAGTTATTTAATAAATTGATCTTCTTCAACAACTAAAACTCCCCAGTCTTAGTGCTTTAAATCCTGACCCTAAATGTATTTTATGTCATGCTATTTATGTGTTTTAGTTGAAGAGGTATATATGAGCCTCTTATTTGTTTACATGTTCCCCTTAATAAGCAGTCCTATGTGTTTTGAATGTCGCCTTAGTCTTTTTACCTTTCAAAACCCAAGAGTCACCTAATATCTTCCCTCTTATAAGAATAGTAGTCCTAAATACCTCCGAGACTGATAGGAAAGGGAATGGTAATAACATGCAATAGAGGTCGAGACCAATCCACACTTTAATACCTTAGCGAGGTGGGAAGGGTAGATATGGATATGACGATTGGTGCACAAATACCACGTGTAGCCCCTCTCTGAGGAAGGATTACCGTGTATTGCAATAATGTGATCCATATCACAAATAAACCTAGGACTCCCCTTATATTCTTTAGCATGTTTAGTTATAACTCTTTCAAGTTTTATTTTATCATCTCCAAACACTTGCGTATTTAAAATCCCCTCTTATTTGAGCCTTGTTTGTTTACTTGTTAATTTCACAAATTCACAAAGAACTATCTGGCCGGGAACCACGCTAGTGGATCCATAGGGTTGCCTAACACCTTCTCCTTGGGATAATTTTAAGCCCTTACCATATCTCCGGTTATCAAAAGATGTAGTTGTAATTGAACCCTATAGGTGCCCTAACGCACCTTAAATCGCCTGGTGGCAACTTTTAATATATGCAAAACCCCTTTCCCAAAAGGAAAGAGTTGTCCTAACCAAATGTCATAGACTCGATTTCTATGGAGGAAAAAGTGGCTGACTGCATGGAGACGTTGTTGGGGATTTTAAGGCTTTTACCATATCATATTATTCTTGTGAATTTATACCTCTCCCTATGTGTAATTATCTGTGTAATTACTTTAGGCATTTAATTTCTTGTTTGGAAGATAAACTGACATACCTTCCTTATTTTTTTCATTTATTGCTTTAAATTATGAAACTATTATTGTCGCTGCCCCCTTTTTCTTGCAAAATTGGGGTTTTTGACATTTGGGCAGACAACTCATTTTCTTTTGGGAATTGGGTTTGAATTGAAAAGTCGTCACCTAATGATTAAAGTGCATTAGGACACTGGAAAGAATTTGTTTAGAAAACCAAAGTTTGGGTAAGGACAAGAAATTATCTCTAGGAGAAGGTGTTAGGCGCCCATCAAGATCCACTAGCGTGGTTCCCATCCATGTTACAATTGTGACTTTAAGTGCAAATGACAAGTGAACAAAAAAAAATTGCAAATACAAGATAGTTTTCACATAACGGTTGCAAGTAAAAGAAGTAAATAAGCTGAAGTTTGGGAAGAAAGCAGTTTTTAAAAGTTCTAAAAATTACCAAGTAAAATTGATGCAAGTAATTGGGAGTGAAAGAGGTTAAAAAAAGCTGAAAGTTGAGCAGTTTTTTAAAATTCTGAAAATAAACAAGTAAAGGGAAGAGGTCCTAGGTTTATAAATAATATGGATCACCCCACACAACACATGGTAACCGTTTATACATATGGTGTTATCGCGTGGTCATCATATCCATTTTACCATTCCCGTCCTTCTAAGGTTTTTAAAATGCGTGTGTTTCATTTACTTATTGCATGCTAGTATTCGCCCGAATTCTATCAGTCTCGGAGGCATTTGGGACTACTAGTCTTACAATGGAGGGGGAATGTGGATTTTGTATAGTTTAAAAAGAATAAATTCTAGAGCAACAAACAAAACACGTAAAGCATATACGGGAGACACATAACAATTAAAAGGTTCAGACATGCCTCCTCACTTAAAAACAAATTGTTTAGAACGACTTACAAATCCTAGTTATGGTCGTAATTTAATGTATAGTGTTTGGGTAGGCTGATTTATCACATATTTCTCAGATAACAAGTCTGAATTAGGCCTACCCCTGGTTGTAATTATCAAAGACTGATGAAGTTAATCAATTACCTAATGGCTTGCCTAGGTGACATCTATAGGCATGATATCTAACAATACAGAAGTATACTGATTTAAAAGAAGGCTTGCTGATTATAGAAAACATAAGCTCTGCGGGTATCGAGGCCTTATATTTACTTATTTTAGACTTAGGCGTAATTGGTGATTCAGATTAGTTGGTTACTCTTATAGGCATGCTTTCTAAATGTAGTTGGTTGTAAAATGTTATTGAAATGAAAGAGTCCTATAGGAATGGTATCTAGAATGCAATTTGTTATTTGAAACTATAAACCATTTGCCTAATGATAGATGTTAATGCAAAATCCTATTAACAGGTTATCAATATGGTGCAAGGGTGCAGAAGCCCATAGTCATGGTGTCTATATGAGTGCAGAACCTTAACGACATGGTTTCTATGTATGCAGGAGTGCAAAAACCTGTAGGCATGATTTCTGTATATGCAGAACCTTAAGGACATGATTTCTATATATGTGGAAGTGCAAAACATGTAGGCATGATTCATAAATAATAGCACCTATGAGCATGATGTCTACCATTTGAATACATGAGTGACCCTCCGTTTTCACTAAAACCCCATAAGTTATACAAATTACTACAAACCGAATGAACTAGAAAAGTAAAATTACATTAGAAATTAAACTACAACCAGGCAGACTAATTCAGGCTCAAGGTCTAAAATATGAGATGAACCAACTCCAAAGATCAGGATTTCCAAAGCTTTTATCTTATTTGGGATGTGTCAAAGTTCCCCTAAGAGTCTAAGATAAACTCTGGGCAGTGCTCACACCAAAATATATTGCATAATTTATTTATAGTGCAGTCTGGAAGGGCTAGCCCGCAAATATCCAAGTTTAGACGGATCTCAGGATCCCAAAGCAAGGCTCATAGGAGGGGGGCAAAAGTTCGAATCTAAGAGAAAGTGAAAGTGCATATAGGGGATTTTGGGGAAGGCCACAGCCTGGTGGTCACACCTAGCAATTAGGAGTGCTGGCACACCCCTAACCAACCTGTTAGCCACATTGATAGGATTTAGGGTCCATTAAAGGATCAGGTCCAAACATGAGAATCAATTTTGATACTGTCATGCCTGAACCTTAACTCAAACACATAGAAAGGGGATAAGGGTATGGGGAAATTTACAACAACAACAGATGCAAAGAGAAGAGCATATTCAATACTGAACATAAACAAAAAGTAGACAAGATTGTTGAAACTATGAAGTAAACACATAGGGATGCGGCTGAAAACAAAATTAGAACATACCAGTTTCTTGGAAACAAGAAGAGAAAAGTAGTAGTGAAGCCTAATTGCAAGCAAACAGCCAAAAGAACTCAGAATAGTGTATGACAATATTGAAATTGAGAGTGCAAGAGTTAGTAATTAAGGATGTAAGTGTTGAAATCAAGTTGTCTTAAAGAGTATTGAATTGGAAGTGTCAAAGTGCAGAAGGGTCGTCCCCTTTTATAGTGCAGCAAACAAGTAATAAAATAGTTTTGCAATCAATTACAATAGGTTTCCTTTTAACTAAGGGATTCTGATTTCAAATAGGAAAAAGGCAATTAAGGAAAGAGTTTTATCAAAATCTTTTCCAAAGTATCACAAGAAGAGTAAATAAACAGATGTTTATTTAAGGAAAAAGTCCAGTGGTACACGATTTGTGAGAATAAGGAAAAGAAATAAATCAAATAGCCAGTAAAAATAAAAATTAAAGGATTTTTTCGAATGAACCAAGTCAGGGAAGGCGAGGAAAGGGTTTTACTTAAGAAAAATCAATAACAATCAATCAAACCTAAAGAGATTTTGAATCCAGTCATGAGTTGGCAAAAACCTCTTTGGAATGAAGACTTCCGCACATATAAAGAATGCATACATGTCAAAGGAAGAATTGCCTTGCTAATTAAAAAATACTAGTATAGAAAAGTTCAAAGTCATAACAAAGAGGTTCAAATTCATTTTATAGACTCAGAATGAGTTTGAGAGTCCAGGGTTCCAAAGTAGAACCCTAGTCCAAAGTCAAAATCAAAAAACCCCCAAATCCTAGGGTTTCAACTCGAATCAGATGCAGAGACGAGAAGGCTAGCAAATACATTAGGCTTAGATGTCTCTTTTATAGACTCATGAAATACAAACAGATATAATGGCAGGTTTTGCAACAAAGCTAAAAAGCTGATTTAAAGCACAAAGAACATGTTTTAAGAAAAGCTCAGAACTTAAGCAAGTTCACAAGAGAAAAGGGTGGTATAAACTTAAGAAAGAGTAGATGAAACATGCTTAGAAAAAACTCGAACAAAGTCCAGTAAAGCAAACAAAAATTAAGAACTCAGCAGGAAACACATATAGTAGAAGAATACTGAAGAGTATAGAAAAGAACATATAGGAAAACAAAACAAAGATTGACATGCGAGCCTAGTCTAGAGGCACAATAGAATACAAAGTACATAAGAGTCATGTATAGTAAAAAGAAAACAGAAGAATAAGACATGCGTGGTAAAACATAGAATAGGGAAACACATATAAAAGAGAGAAGAGGAAGAATCATAAAGACATATTGAAACCCATTCAGAAACCCTAAATCGAAGGGAAGCAACGTTTGAAAGAAAGGATTGAGGAAAACATTTTAAAAATCCAGTACAACAAAGGTATAACATAAATCTGAGAAAAAAATAGAGGAAAACCTCGAACAACTTAGGGTTTTTGAGAAACCCTATACATGAGAAAGGCTTGGAAGAAGGTCTGATTTTGAGTCAGAGGGGTGAGAAATAGGATCCTGATGCTCGGATACGCCGGAGCAAGTCCTGAGAGGCCTCAAAACCACGAATCAGAGAAGATTTGAATAGACATCATTGAGGTCAGACCTCAAAACTTCGAACGCCCAAGGCTTAAGGTGAAGGGGGGGTGAGTACAGGTCATCCATGGCCTTAATAGCCATGAATTCCGGTTAAAGTGTCGTTGAAAGGGGGTCGAAGATGGCTAGAGTTCCGAAGAACCTTCGAGAGTTTTTTGATAGAGGAGAGCATTCAGAGGCGGCGGACTAAATGAAATGAGGGGATTGAGTTAGGGTAGGGGAATTAAAAAAGCAAGGAGCGATCCTGGCCGTTGATCAAAACTATCAACGACCTGGATTAAAAGAAGGGGCTAGACGGGTTAACCGATTGGGTCGGGGTCGGGTTAAAATGAAATTGGGCTGGTCCAATTGGGGGTAAGGGTTACGTCAATTAGAGGGTCAATTTTTGGCTATAATTAAAATGTAAATGGGGCTGCAATTGAAACAAATATGGGCTAATCATTAAATGGCTAGTTTTTTCCTTTTATTTTATAAGCATCATAAAAATGATTTTGAAATTAAATTAGAAGTACCAAAATCAGAAAATAATATATAAATATGAATTTAAAAATACTAGAATCAATTTAATAATTGTAACATGCTATTAAATCTTAAAGTAGGCTAAAATTGCAGTTATATGCAATTTAGTTTTTTAAATATCAAATACATTTTGTAAGAAATATATAAAAAACTATATTAATTATATTTTGGTATAACTATGGGAATAAAAAAATTTTTTTTACCAAAATGGGTGATTTGGAATAATTATTTATTTTGTAATGTTAAAAAATGGATAATAAATTGATTTTAAAAATAAAAAAAAGCCAAAACACTTGGGAATGCTCACATATGCATATACATATTAAATTGAAAGCATTTTGTGTATAAAAATACATAGATAAAATTGGGTATCAACAACTGCCCCTCTTTACCCGGCAAGGTGAAAGAGTTGTCGTGTAAAGATGTGATGGCCAATTTGACCAAACGGAATGATTTACAGAATTTTGACCGAGCTCTGGTTCCTGAGCTGTCTACATATCCTTGGTCTTACAGAAATCAGGCCATATGCAGTTCAGGATACATAGGTAGAGTATGCCGCTGGTGATTTTCGAAAAACGGATGCGATATTCAGGTTGAGAAGAATGGTCAAAATGGGCTGCGGGAAATGGAGCGGGATTGCTCTTGCTGAGATGGTCTTGCTAGCCGGTGTACCTGCAAATGAGTAATACAAACACATATTTTGCATAAATTTAAACGTGATGCAAGTTCTCATCGTACCATGAATGATGTCTTTGGATGGTGAGGATGACGTCTTGAGACCATGATGTCCTAGGCCGTTAAATGCATAATAAGGGACTCGCAGGATATGAAATGATGTTCTCGGGCTATGAGAATTATGCCTCCGAACAATGATGCCTTTTAATAATGATACAAAAAAGATAAAAATGGGTCCTCAAGACATGGCATGGCATTCTCGGGCTATGCAAATTGTGCCTCCGAACAATGATGCCTTCGAACAATTTGGCAATCATTCAGCCCATGCAATAAAAAAGGTGTTGATCTTTTAGCTGATGCATGACATAGATAAAATGGGGCAATATTTCATCCATGCGGAGAAATAAAGTGACGATATTTCAGCCTGTGCAAGATATAGATAAAGTGGAGATATTGTAGCCAATGTAGGACATAAATAAAAGGTGGCGCTATTTCAGCCATATAAAGTGGCGATATTTCAATCAGTGTAAGATATAGATAAAGTGGCGATATTTCAGCCGATGTAGGACATAAATAAAAGATGGAGCTATTTCCGCCATGCAGGATAGAGAGAAATGCACAAAAGTAGCCTTATAAAATGCAGAGAAATGCAGGTGGAGGTAGAGCTTAACCTCAGAATCCAAAAAAGTAGCCTTATACAATACAGAGAAATATAGGTGGAGGTACAGCTTAACCTTGGAAGGCAGAATGGTGGCCTTATGCAATGCAGAGAAATGCAGGTGGATATAGAGCTTAAAATCGGAAGGAAGAAAGATAGCCTTATGTAATGCAAAGAAATGCAGATGGAGACAGAGCTTAGTCTCAGAAGGCAGAAAGGTAGCTGTATATAATGCAGAGAAATACAGATGGAGACAGAGCTTAATCTCGGAAAGCAGAAAGGTAGCCTTATGCAATGCTGAGAAATGCAGATGGAGACAGAGCTTAGTGTCGGAAGGCAGAAAGGTAGCCATATGCAATGCAAAGAAATACAGATGGAGATAGGTCTTAGTCTCGGAAGGCAGAAAGGTAGCCTAATGCAATGCTAGGAAATGCATATTGAGACAAAGCTTAGTCTCGGAACGCAAACATGTAGGCTTATGCAACATAGAGAAGTAAAAAGAGAATAGCGGTAAAAAAGCTTAGCTGATAGCTGATCGCGATATTGTGGCTGCTGGAGATATTCTGTAGGGATATCAATTGTAGATAGGTGGTTGTTCTGAGAGTTGTGTTCTTGAGAAATGTGAGTCTATAAATATATCTAATGATTTTGCGACTCGAGTGCCTACATCCAAAGAAAAATCGTGAGTTTTGTAAAGGGGGAACGTTAGTTCGTATCCCCATGGACTTTGCTTGTCTTTCTTGGCTCTGTTTTCAGTGATGTTGTGTATCATTAGGTTAGAATTGCTAATCAAAAAAATTTATAATATACCTACATGATTTAGTAAAATATAATATAAGTATATAATCGAGAATAGTTTTCTCTAGATTAATTGATGACTGCAATATGGTTCAGGACATTGCAAACTCTTTTGCTCCGACATTTTTAGGGTCCCCGTCAAAATCCTGCCCCACTTTACTGGGTTGGTGCTTCTCACGGCTGTTTGCTGTAAATGGCTGAAGTCAACTTTGGAATTTTGAGGGTCCTCCTCAAAATTCTGCCCCGATTTCCAATAGCGGGGGAATGAAAATTTTATTGAATTGTGACTGAACCCATAGGGCTGCCTACGTATCCCCTCTTAAACGGAATCAGGTCAGGCGTAGTTCAAATTACATCATACAAGGAAATCATAAATGCTACATATAGTATCATTTGACTGCATCTGAATTGATCAGCTTTGGCTAGACTTCTTCGTCCATTTCTGCAAGTATAAGGTCTCCTTCTATTAGAACCCGGTGAACCATATATGGGCCATGAAAGTTGGGAGAGAACTTCCCTTTTGCTTCATCTTGATGTGGAAAAATATTTTTTGACACCAGCTGCCCCTATGCCAACTCCTTTGAAATTTGCCGCTCCGTTGAAAAGCATTCTCCAACCATCATAGGACTCTGCAATATCTTCTCCTAAGAATGATACTTCTTCATCTATAAAATATGTTTTCAAGGGTTCGCATTCTCGTTCTACAGAGTTTTCAGCAAGGTGATCCACTAATGCATGTCCCTTGATTGCTTTCTAAGTCACACAGACAATATCAAATTCACTTAATAGGATTTTCCACTTGGCTAGCTTACCAGTAGGTAAGGGTTTTTCAAATATGTACTTTAACTGATCCATTCATGATATGAGATATGTAGTGTAGGCACAAAACTAGTGCCTCAACTTCTGAGCTACCCATGTTAGAGAAAAAAAGGTGCATTCTAATCGAGAATAGCGGGCCCCGTATGGGGTGAACTTCTTGCTAAGATAATAGATGGCCTTCTCCTTCCTCCCTATTTCATCATGTTGCCCCAGAACGAAACTGAATGCTCCATCCAATACTGCAAGGTAGAGTAGTAGGGGTCTACCTGGCTCATGCGAGACCAAAACTGGCGGTGTTGACCGATACTCCTTGATTCTACCAAAGTCTTTCTGACAATCATTGGCTCACATATGATAGTAGATTGTGCTATGAACCAGCTGATGTAGTTAAGTCTCTCGAGGAAACTCATTACGTCCTTCTTGTTCTTTGGCGGTGGCAATTCTTGAATTGCTTTGACCTTTGATGGATCCAGCTCTATCCCTCGGTGACTTACAATGAACCCAAGTAGTTTTCCAGGGGGAAGTACAAATGCACATTTTGTAGTATTCATCTTCAAGTTGTACCTTCTCAGTGTGTTAAAAAACATCCTCAAATCTTCCATGTGATTAGTGGCTTTCTTGGACTTGATGATAACATCATCTACATAGACTTCGATCTCCTTGTGTATCATATCATGGAAAATGGTGGTCATAGCCCTCATGTAGGTGGCCCTAGCATTCTCTAATCCGAACGACATCATTTTGTAACATTACACCCCCCACGGTGTAATGAGAGTTGGTTTCTCAGCGTCCTCTTCAGCCATCCATAGCTGATGGTATCCAACAAAGCAATCAACAAATGACCGCATCTCATGCTTGGTGCAGTTGTCAATTAGATTGTGTATGTTCAGCAAGTGGAAGTAATCTTTCAGACTAGACCGGTTGAGATCTTTGTAGTCGACACAAACTCCGACCTTACCATCTTTCTTCGGTACTAGCATGATGTTGGCTAACCATGTTGGATACTCTAATACTCTGAGAACCTTATCCTTGAGTTTCTTGGTAACTTTTTCCTCCATTTTCAAACTCATGTTAGGTTTGAACTTTCTGAGCTTCTGCTTTACCGGTGGACATGTCGAATCAGTTGGCAGTTTGTGTGCCATAATAGATGTACTCAGACCGGTCATGTCATCGTACGACCAGGAAAATATGTCCTCATACTCTCTTCGAAACTCTATATATTCTTCCTTCTCCTATAGTTACAAATGAACGATGATGCGTGTTTCTCTAGTATTTTCTGCATCTCCCAGGTTGATGATTTTTGTCTAGTCCAGGGTGGACTTATGTCTATTTTCAAAATTTTTGACTTTTTTTAACAATTTCTTCTGATATATCATCTTCCTCTAAGTCTATATCTGTTTATTGCATTGTCTCGTTGCATGTCACAGTTGTTGGTTAATCAAGATAAGTAATAGTAATTCTATATAAGTAAAGTGATGAGAGAAAATAGAAAGATTTATAAGAAAATTGAAATACCTTGATAAATTCAATAAATGGTTTGAACATATGAGCTCTTTCTTGCAAAAACAAAAATGCAAAAGGGAAATAAACTATTAAAATAAAAGAGTGCGTGGTTCTTGTTCACCCTTGCTACCCCGAGACATGCCGGGTTCTGGTGGTTCTGATGGTCCAGTTGTTGAGGCGCACTCCTCTGTTTATAGCCTATATAGAATCGCCTTCCGCCCCCTTCTCCTCAAAATGAAACAGCAGCCCATATTGATGCTAATGCTTCCTCTTCTAAGAATAAGTTCCTCATTACTGCTAATGCTTCCTCTTCTTTTGACTCATAGATGACTTCGGCCGGTTGGAAAGTCTGCTCCAAACAGTTATCAGCTACTCTAATGGATAACAAGGACCATGCCAGGGTGACGACCATTCCTTGAATTCTTTCCAGGTATACTCATGTCCCAACCCGAAGGTGGTGTCGTGCTTCTTAAGCTTGATGGGCTTAGCGATTCCTTGGAGATTCTTTCCAAGTCCCATTCCAGGTTCATACCTGCTCCAGTTCAGTATGCCTTCAATTTTGTTTTCCCAGCATATATCTTTATCGATGGCATTGACCCACTCGATATGGTGGTAAGCTTCCCCTCCTATCCTTCTTTTCCCTCCAATTGCTGGGATGGTCTGGCGACTATATAGGGGATTGCTATCTCACCGTAAATGATCACCTCCTGGTGATTCCAGTAAATTTCATTGCTTGATGTAGTGTTGATGCCATGTCCCTGGCGACATGAATCCATGGTCGTCCCAAAAATATATTGTAAGACGCCGGCACATCTATCACTTGAAAATCAACATCAAGCCAAATAGGACCTATTTGCAAATTTAAGCTAATCTCCCTAATAGTAGACCTTTGAGATCCATCGAAAGCTTTGACATTGATAGCTCCATCCTTGATCTCATGCAGGCTCTTTCCCAATGTTCTGAGAGTTACTAATGGAAAATTTTTGATGTTGGACCCTCCGTCAATTCGGATTCTGGTGATGAAATAATCTTCACACTGTACAATGATGTGCAACACCTTGTTGTGTCTCAAATCTTCTGGCTGTAACTCATCTTCATGGAAAGTGATCTTGTGAATCTTCAATACCTTAACAAACATGTTTGCTATCTTTCATTCAATGATGTTGCTTGGTATATACTCTTCACTAAGCACCTTCAATAAGGCATTCTTATGTACGTTAGAGCTTTGTAGCAGATCCGGGTAGGTGTTTTGTTCAAATTATCAATGACTGAATAGTCTTTGGCTTGTATCTTCCTCCAGAGGTCGTCGTGCCCAGGTTTAGTAATGGTTGGCCATCTAGAGGCCTGCTTTCCCGATTCAGCAAAATGTTTTGCAGTATAGACCCTGCTGGTCCTTGTCATACCCTGTGCCACAATTGCTTCTCCAGATTTGGCTATCCCATTTTTTGGCCTTGGCTATGTAATCCCATGGTATGGCTGTGTGGAACAGTGTTATGGCTGACATTACCACAGTGATAGGTTCTCTTGCTTTGGGCAGTAACACAGAAACCTTAAATGGCACAAACTCGACCTTAATTAGTGTTGGCGTCTTTGTGGAGGATGGTGTATTAAGATCAAGTTGTACGGACATCTTCACATCGGCGTCTTCAGAAGGATGAATCTAGACCACAATCGAGTTAAGGGTGACTATTGGTTTGTTTGGCTCGTCACCTTCTACTATCAACCCAATCGATACTTTGGGGTCCCAATCATCTTCTATCTCAATCATGCGAAGGCCTCCACCCTTTTGGTCTGGTAGAGGGCTGTTGTTGACATTCAGAGTAGGCTCTTTTGCCACAATGATCTTGTTGTCAACCAAATCTTGGATCTTATCCTTCAGAGAGCGACACTTGTCAACGGTATGCCCTTTCATGCTTGAATAGTATGCACATTTTGTTTGGGTTGACCAATTGGGAGGGGATTTAGGGGTTATGGCAAGGACAGAGGTAACATAGCCAGCAACTTTCAGTCTTTCGTACAGCTGGTCAATTGATTCAGCAATGGCGGTATACTATTTGGGAGGTCTGTGGTCGAGATTTGGTCAAGATCTAGGGAAGTTTTGACGTGGTGGAGGTGACTGGTAGTGAGGTAGTTGAGTATTATAGGCTTGGTAAACATGTGTTGGTTGGGAGTATGTAGGTGAAGGGGGTTGGTACGTGGGAGGTGGGGTGCTTGGTAATTTGGAGTAGGTTAATATGTGAGTAGAGGTATTGGGTAGGTTTGGTAATTGACAGGGGATCTAGTTCTCTATGCAACCACTATGGCACCCATGTCTCTTTTCTTGGGCACACCACCAAACTGTAAAGACTTGTTGGTGGCTTGCAAATCTTGAAAATTCGTGACCATACCACTCATAATGCCTTCCTCGATCCTCTCACCTAACTTGATTATGTCGGAAAATTTTTGGCCTTCAATCAGTATCAGTCTTTCATAATATTGGGTATCTTGAGCCCAAACAAAAAATTTGTTCTTCCTCTAGAGCAGGTTTGACCTTAGCAGCTTCTGATCTCTAACGAGTAGCATACTCGCGGAATGTTTCCGTGGGCATCTTTTTTAGGTTGTGAAAGTAGAACACATCTGGCAATTCTCCGTGTTGAATCTAAACATGTCCATGAAATCAGACGCTATACTTACCGAATTTGTCCACTTCTTTGGGCCTTGTCTAATATACCAATACAAAGCATATCCATTCATACTTCTCATAAGAATCTTCATGTGAATCTTTTCATCCTTTCCTACTCCAACCAGCTTGGCGCAATATATCCTCAAATTGACTCTGGGATCCCCTATGCCATCAAATATCTCGAACTTAGGAGGTTTGTATCCCTCGGGCAGTTTGACATCAGGTTGTATGCAATGGTCTTCATAGTTTAATCCCTCGATTCCCTTCCGTCCTTCAACACCCTGAACATGGCTAGAAAACTTCTTGAGTTTTGTGGCCAGATTCATAATAAGCAAGTCTTTCTCATCAGAATCAGGTGTCCTTGAAATGGTTTGAGTAGAATGTGGAATGGTTTACACATAGATCGGGGTGTTATGGTGAGTGTAGAGATAATCATTTCTGGAGTTCAGTGGTTCAGGGATGTGCAGTGGGGTGTTGTTGGAAGTGTGGAAAATGTTACAACGGTGATGGGGAGCAGGTTGGGTTTGTGGTTTCAGGATATTTTTTGGAGGTGTGGGGTTTTGAGTGTTGGGAAAGTTGACATATGGGATGGTGAGGGAAAACGAAAAGCTTTCCAAGTTCCGAACATGGTCCAATTCTTCTTCAAATTTTAATAACTTCTGCTCGAGTTGGGAAGCACTTTCCATGGAAACCTGAATACCCTGAGTAACCTCTACCGTTCGACTAAGTTTTCTATTCTGATGCTGCCCAAATCCTCCATTTTTCCCCTGTTCCTATTTCTGACGGCACTAGGACGATGAGTAGGTAGAGGTCCCTTAGATCTTGCGGAGTATGATGATGATGCCAGGGTACACAAACTAACCTTTACAGAGGAGAATAAAACAAAACACAAAGTAAAAAGGTAGCAAGTTAGTGCGGACAATAAGAAACGATGTTGCTATATTAAAGCATATAGTAATGAACTATTCGCCTACCTCGGGACAATGTTGTTCCTAATTTGTGAACCTTATTGGCCCGAGGTAGGCGAAGCAACAAGTTGATTTGGAGAACTTATAATGCTAAATTCCTCATTTTGTTGATAAAAAATAAGATGAATCCTAATACGACACTACAATAGCAGAAGATATAATGTCACTAATGCCCATTGGCCTTATTACATTTAAGATAAAAGAAAAGGAATCCTAACTACTTGGTCCCAGAAGGACCTTCCCTAGACTCGGCATCTTTAGCTCCATCGAACAGCTTCACCATCTCATGAAGTCCTGGTAGCAGTAGGCTCTGGCCAGGTGCCCACCTTCGTTTCCCTCAACATTCTGGCAGTCTCTGATCCTCTTGATGAATTTCCTTTCTAGCTACACTGAACCCAGCTCCAAGTATGCCAATCGCTTGTTGGCGCTGACTGCTATGTCTTTCCACTCTTCAATCAACTTTTGGTTGGCTTCTTGAATTTCCCGTTTCTCACTTTCGCATTCCTGAATCCTCTGGCGCAATTGGTTTTACGTATCCTGTGCTTAAGCCTTCTCGTCGATGATACGATGTCCTCAAATAAACCTTGATTGACCCAAACCACCATGATTATCCTCCAGCTTGCTAGGATAGAATGGCGTATAACCAACATGGTATCTTCCCGGCTCAATAGTATCTCTTCCCATGATGATTTTGCAGCGCCACATGTGTAAAGGCTATCATCGTCTTGAAATTTTGCCCGAAAATGACTCATCTTGTCAACCCTTGGAATAATCTGCTTCCTACATGCCTGTCTCATGACTCGGAGAATGACATAAGATAAGTTCCTCTTAAACCAATAAGTATAACAAACGGTGCGTCCCTAATTGAGCAATGAACTTTTTAGTATGGAACCATTCGACATTCCATTGTACTTGGTCCTTTTTCAGATTTTCGAGCAACTCTACCCATCCCTGAGTATCTTCTGGTGGAGCAAACCTATTGGGCGTATAGTTTTTTCGCCTTGGCTGAGTGAAGGTGATATAATTATCCCAATCCCTACGCTTGATATCTGGTGATATTCACCCTTTTGGGGGTGCTCCACAAGCCAGAGTTGTAGTAACAAGTTGCAACCCTCGTAGTGTTTGGCTCCCTGTTGACACTTTTCTAGGGCTCAGTATATCTCTGTAGTAATCATGGGCACTATGTTAAATGGCTTCCCTCCAATTCCCCCCATTAAAGTCTTGGTGACCATGACTAGTCTTGTATGGATCCTAGCCTTCTTCATAGGAAATACTATCATCCCTAAGAAGCAGAATATAAAGACAAAGACTTCTCGGTGGATATGCCCCAAAGATATGAGGGCGAACTCCTCAGGCTAAGTACGATAAGATTTGTTGTCACCGCATCTTTTGTACATTCCCTTTCAGGCAAGTTAGATCCATATTCTTCTTTAGACCCATCATATTGAGAAAACCTCGACCCTCGCGGTTTTCTGGCATAAGCAAACTCGGAGTCTCCTATGGTATACCAGCCAATCCTCCTAATTCCTCTAGCAAATGTGTCACCTCAATGTCCCCTAAGCGGAACACAGACCTATCGCCATCCCAGAATAGAGTAGCAGCCTCTATGATTTTGTTGTCAGGTTGGATTTCCAGAAGTGAAGGCAAATTTCCCAAATACTTGCAGTCAAGAGTCAAATCACATAAGTGAAGGTCTTCCCACCAGCTTAGCAACCTTGGGGGGATGTTGGTGACCATGCCGAATCTAGGGACTTTGTGCCTAATTTTCTGCAAAACAAAAGTGTTAGACCCTTAGCCCCGCTAGACTCGACTGTTAATATCAACAATTAGCATAAGACGCATTTAGTTCTCCAAATAAATGCACAGAATGTGGTAGCGTCCATTTGGTATCAGGGAAACCTAGTGGACTTTGGACAAGGCTATCTTATAGAGTCATTATGCAGACAACATAATTGACTCGGCTACGTTTGAAAATGATGCATGCACAATTAAACAGAGTAGAGTTTCTATAGGGTATTAGACTGGTAAACTTGATAGGACAACTCAAGAGGAAAAAGTACGAAATCGTCGACTACACCAATGATCGAGTGGTTTTACCGCAAATACGCCTTTGCCAAATTTAGGGGGTAATAATATTGGAAGAGTGCAACCACTCATTACAAGTGTTTCTACGGTATTTTATTTGGCACGAGTATAATATGATGTTGAATATGCAGTTACAAGAATTGAACAAGTTGTCATGTATTTGCACGTTCATAAAGTAATAATTACAATAATTGCTCATAATTACAACAATATTAAAGTAAACCGGTAAAAAAAAGTGCTAAAATAAATAAAATATGAGAAGAGCCAAGTCAGTTTCGTAGTAGAAAAAGAGATAAAAACATGAAATAAATGAAAAAAGAAGCAGTAAAGTCACAAATAACATGAAATGGCAAAAGCCTACAAGAAGTCCCCAGCAGAGTCAACATGTTGTCTATGCCTACTTTTTCTTGAGAAATTAGGTTTTTGACATTTTGGGTGACAACTCATTTCCTTTTGGGAATTGGATTTAAATTAAAGAGTCGCAACCTAACAATTAAAGTGCATTAGGACACTGGAAGAATTTGTTTAGAAAACCAGAGTTTGGGTAAGGGCTAGAAATTATCTCGGGGGAAGGTGTTAGGCACCCATCAAGATCCACTAGTGTGGTTCCCGGCCATGCTATAATTGTGACTTTAAGTGCAAATGACCAGTGAACAAACAAGAATTGCAAATACGAGATAGTTTTCACATAACGGTTGCAAGTAAAAGAAGTAAAAAAGCCAAAGTTTGGGAAGAAAGCAGTTATTAAAAGTTGAAAATTGAAAATTGAAAATAGATTGAGTGCAATTAATGCAAGTAGATTGAGTGAAAGCGGTTAAAAAAGTTGAAAATTGAGTAGTTTTTTTCGAAATTCTGAAAATAAAAAAAGTAAAGGGAAGAGGTCTTAGGTTTATAAATAATATGGATCACCCCACACAACACGTGGTAACCGTTTATACACGTGGTGTTATCGCATGGTCTTAATATCGATCTACTAAGGTGTTTAAAACGCATGTGCTTTGTTTACTTACTGCATGGTAGTACCTGCCGCAATCCTATCAGCCCCGAAAGCATTTGGGAGTATTATTCCTACATGGGAGGGGGAATGTGGATTTTATAATAGTTTAAAAAGAATAAAATTCTAGAGATACAAACGAAACACGTAAAGCAGATATGGGAGCCACATAACAATTAAAAGGTTCAGAAAGGCCTCCTCACTTAAAAACAGATTGTTTAGAACGACTTACAAATACTAGATATGGTCGTAATTTAATGTAAAGTATTAGGGCAGGCTGATTTATCATATATTTCTCAGATAACAAGTCTGAATTAGGCCTACCCCTGGTTGTAATTATCAAAGACTGATGCAGTGAATCAATTACCTAATGGCTTGCTTAAGTTACACCTATAGGCATGATATCTAACAATGCGGAAGTACAGTTACTTTAAAGAAGGCTTGCTGATTATAGAAAACATAAGCTCTGTAGGTATCGAGGCCTGACATTTACTAATTTTATACTTAGACGGAGTAGGTGATTAAGATTCAAATTAATTGGTTACTCCTATAGGCATGCTTTCTAAATGTTGTTGGTTTTAAAATGTTTATAGAAATGCAAGACTCCTTTAGGCATGGTATCTAGAATGCAATTTGTTATTTAAACCTATAAACTGTTTGCATAATGATAGACGTAAATGCAGAATCCTATAAATAGCTTATCTATAAGATTCAAGGGGGCAAAATCCCATAGAAATGGCATCTATATGAGTGCAGAACCTTGAAGACATGGTTTCTATATATGCAGGAGTGCAAAAACCTATAGGCATGATTTCTATATATGTCGAACATTAAGGACATGTTTTCTATATATGTAGAAGTGCAGAACTTGTAGGCATGATTCATAAATACACCTATGAGCATGATGTCTACCCTTTTCATACATGAGTTACCCTACCCTTTTCACTAAAACCCCATAAGTTATTACAAATTACTACAAACTAGAATGAACAAGAAAAGTAAAATTACATCTGCAATTAAACTACAACCAGAGAACCTAATTCAGACTCAAGACCTAAAATATGAAATAAAACCAACTCCAAAGATAAGGATTTCCAAAGCCTTTCTCTTATTTGGGATGTGTCAAAGTTCCCTAAGAGTCTTAGATAGACTCCCTTGTGCTCACACCCAAATATATTGTAGAATTGATTTATAGTGCAGTGTGGAAGGGCCAACCATCAAATATCCAAGTTTAGAGGAATCTTTGGTCCAGACAAGAGCAACAATTTTGATATTTTCATGCCCGAACCTTAACTCAATCACATAGAAAGGGATAAGGGTGTGGGGAAATTCACAATAGCAACAGATGCAAAGAGAAGAGAATATTCAATACTGAACAAATGAAAGGTGGAAAAGATTGTAGAAACTATGAAGTAAACACATAGGTATGAGGCTGAAAACAAAATTAGAACATACCAGTTTCAGGGAAACAAGAAGATAAAAGCAGTATTAAAGCCCAATTGCAAGCAAATAGCCAAACATACTCAGAAGTTAGTGTGAGAGTATTGAAATTGAGAGTGTAAGAGTAAGTAATTGAGGGTGTAAGTGTTGAACTTAAGTTGTCATAAATATTATTGAATTGGAAGTGTCAAAGTGCAGAAGGGTTGTCCTCTTTTATAGTACAGCAAGCAAGTAAGAAAAGGTAAGAAATAGTTTTGTAATCAATTATAAAAGGTTTCCCTTTAATTAAGGGATTCTGAATAAAACAGATAAAAGACAATTGAGGAAAGAGTTTGATCAAAATGTTTTCCAAAGTAGCACAAGGATGGTAAACACACAAAAGTTTATTTAAAGCAAAAGTCCAGTGGTACACGGTTTGTGAGAATAAGGAAAGGGAATCAATCAAAAAGCTAGTAAAAATCAAAATTGAAGGCTTTGTTCGAATGAACCAAGTAAGGAAAAGTGAGGAAGGGGTGTTACTTAAAGAAAATCAATAACAATCAATCAAACCTAAAGAGCTTCTGAATCCAATCATGAATAGGCAAAAACCTTTTTGGAGGAAAAAGTCCTCACATATAAAGCACGCAGACATGTCAATAAGGAAGAATTGTCATGCTAATTAAAAAACACTAGTATAGAAAAGTTCAGAGTCATAACAAAAAGGTTCAAGTTCAGTTAAAAGACTCAGAATGAGTCTGAGAGTCGAGGGATCCAAAGTAGAACCATAGTGCAAAATCAAACTAAAAATAACCCCAAATCCTAGGGTTTTCAACTCGAATCAGATGTAGAGATGAGAAAGCCAACAAATGCATCAGGCTCAGAGGTCTCTTTTATAAAATCATGAGAGACAAATAGATTTAATGTCAGGTTTTGCAACAAAGTGAAAAATCTAATTTAAAGCACAAAGAACATGTTTTAGGAAAAGCTCGAAACTTAAGCAAGTTCAGAATAGAAAAGGGTGGCATAAACTTTAGAAACAGTAGATGAAACATGTTTAGAAAGTACTCGAACAAATTCCAGTAAAGCAAACAAAACTGAAGAAATCAGGAGGAAACATATACATTAGAAGAATATTGAAAAGTATAGAAAAGAACATATAGGAAAACATAACAAATATTGATATGCGGGTTAACCTGTTGTGTCGAGGGACGGATTAAAATGGAATTGGGCTGGTCCAATTGGGGGAAAAGGTTGGGTCAATTAGAGGGCCAATCTTTTGCTATAATTTAAATGCAAATAGGGGTGCAATTGAAACGAATTTGGATTAAATATTAAATAGCCAGTTTTTCCCTTTAATTTTACAAAATAATAACAATGATTTCAAAATTAAATTAGAAGTACCAAATCATAAATTAATATATAAATATTAATTTAAGAATATGGGAACCAATTTTCTAATTATAAAATGCTATTAAATCTTAAAGTAGGCTAAAATTGCAATTATATGAAATTTAGTCTTTCAAATACCAAATAAATTTGTAAAAAAATATACATTAATTTATCTTAACAATATTTGGTATAAATATGGGAATAAATAAATTGTTCACCAAAATGGGTAATTTTGGAATAATCATTGATTTTGTACTGCTAAAAATGGACAATAAATTGATTTTAAAAATCTTTAAACATTTGAAAAAATGCCAAAATACTTAGGCATGATCATATATGCATATACATATTATTTTGAAAGCATTGTGTGCATACAAATATATTAAAAAAATTGCGTATCAACAGTGGTATCTATCGCTTTCTTAATATGCAAATACATGCCAACATGCTTTTAATTATTGCATAATCCTGCTCAACATCATACTCCACTCGTGCCAAAAAAAAAAATCCTATAGAAATGCTTATAATGAGTGATTGCACTCTTCCTATATAATTACCCCCTAAATTCATAAAGGCATATTTGCGGTAAAACTAGTGGATCATCGGTGCAGTCGACAGTTCCGAGCCTTCCCCCTTGAGTTGTCCGCTCAAGGGTACCGGTCTAAAACCCTATAGAAACCTTTCTTTGTTAAAATTGTGCATGCATCATGGTCAAAACTAGCCGGATCAGTTATGTTGTCCACATAATGATCCTTTAAGATAGCCTTGTCCAAAGACCACTAAGTGTTCCCGAACCCAAAGCGGACGTCAACACATTCTGTGCATTCATTTAGAGAACTAGATGCTTTATGCTAATCATTGGTATAAATAGTAGAGTTCGGTCGGGGAAGGGTATAACCTTATTTGCCTTTCGAAATCATGAGGCACGAATTCCCCAGATTCGGAATGGTCACCAACATCCACCCAAGGTTTCTAAGCTAGTGGAAAGATTTGCACACTAGTGATCAGAATCTCAATAGAAAATATCAGGGAAATCTACCATCTCCCCTGGAAATCCAGCCTAATAACACGATCATAGAGGTTGCCATATTGTTTTGGGATTGTGAAAGAGCCGTATTCCGCTTTGGGGGTATTGAAATAACACCTTTGCTAGAGGAAATAAGAGGTCTGGCTGGCCTAGTATGGGAAACTCTCTGCTTGCTAAATGCCTGAGAATCACAAAGGTAAAGGCTTCCTTAAAATGATAGCTTGAAGAAGAATCCAAAATTGACATGCTTGAAGGATTCATACATCCATTTTGACTACTTGTACGAAAGGTACATTGATAGAAAATCTTACCGCACCTACTATGGTGAGTTTGCCATCACATCCTTGGGACACATCCACCGCAGGGTTTTCGTCTTCATATTTTTCTTCCTGGGTCTTCCGATAAAGAAAGGTAGAATTCATACTAGGCTAACTATGGTAACGAAAACCCTAATGGAAGGGATTGGTGGGCAGTCATTATGTAGTGTACCTATGATTATTGCAAACAAATACCGAGTCTTAGAGAAATGTCAACAAGGAGCAAAACACTTCGAAGGTTGCAATATGCTACTTTAACTTTGGCTTATAGAGCATCTCCAAAAGGACGAATATCGACAAGAAATTCATCATAGGGACTGGGATGATCACATTGCTTTCTATCATCCAAAGCGAATGAATTACGTCCTCGACATGTTTGCTCAGCTTTAGGATGCTAAGGGATGGGTTGAGCTATTTGATAATCTGACCGAAGAACATGTTCAATGGATGTTCAAATGGTTACTGACAGAGGAGTTTATCATCTAATCTAGAGACTCACCTTTCCTGATACTAATTAGCCTAAGGGGAACCTACGAGTTATGAGACAAGCTAGTAGGAAGCAGGTTATACCCAGGGTCGACAAGATGATCCACTTTCGAGCCGACTTCAAAGGCGATGATAGTCCTTACAAGTGCCAAGCCCAACCCATGTAGCATAACAAGATCATGATGGGAAGAGACACCATATATCCAGACAGATACCACACCAATTGTACTCCTTTCTATTCAGGTTGGTTGGAAGACACTCATGATTGTTTGGATCAGCCAGGATTTGTTTGAGGCACAAGATTATAGACGAAAAGGTAGAAGTGCAAGTCAAGTATAAACAGTTGCGCAAAAGGATCCACGAGTGCAAAAGTGAACATCGTGAATTAAAAGAGTCCAACCAAAATCTGATCAGGAATGGAAATATATGGCTACAAACGCCAACAAAATACTGGGATACTTGGAGTGAGTCATAGTAGAACAAGAAAGAAAGTTTCTCAAAAGGGTTGAATATTATCAAGAGGCTAAAGGGGATGAAGGCGGATATCTAGCCAGAGGATACATGTTGCTGGGACTTCGCGAGTTAGGGAAGATATTCGAAGGAGCCAAGGATGCCAAATATGGGGAAGGTCTTTCTAGGACCAAGTACATAGGAATTTGTTTTATATGTAACAAGGCCAATGACCACTAGTGACTTTTATTTCTTGTTTATTTAATGTCGATTTGGGATTCATCTTATCATCATCAGTTAAATGAGGCAGTTAGCATTCCAAGTTTTCCAGATCAATGTGTCGCTAGGCTAACCTCGGGCACAACGATGTTCCTAAATTAGGACACGCTTTACATTCCTACACTGCGAGTTTAAATATTGCCATATTCTTTGTGATCCTCACTAACTTGTTTACCTTTTTGTTTTGTTTTTTATTCCTCTCCCCAATGGTTAGTTCATGCACTCTGGCAACGTCATCTTATTCCACGAGATCTAGGGGCCCTCCACCCATTCTTCCTCTTAGTCCTGCTAAGAACAAGAACAAAGGCAAAATGGAATATTTGAACATCAGAAAAGAGAACACAATAATAGAGTCCACTGATAGCCATGGTATTCAGTTTCCCAATGAAAATGTGTCGCAACTTGAGTAGAAATTATTGAAGTTTGAGGAAGAGCTCTATCAAGTTCGGAATTTGGCTAACCTATCCTTCTCCCTCAGCACCCCAGACACCATTTTTCCCGACGATCAAAATCCCCCACCTCCACAAAAGCAATCAAATCATCCCACTACTCCAACAAAGAACCAATGCAACACTTGCCATACTCCAAACAATATTCTACTACTCATATTCGAACTGCAAAACTCTCCACCCAGTGGACACCACAACAATCCCATCTACGTGGAGACGATGCCACTCTCCACCCAACCTGTATCTTGCACACCTGAGTTTGATGGAAAGGATATACTCATCAAAAAATTGGATAAAAATCTTAAGAAACTAATATGGCAAATCCAAGGTGTTGAAGAAAGTAAAGGGATCGAAGGGTTGAATTATGAATACCTCTGCATACAATCGGGTATTGAACTACCAGAGAGGTACAAACCTTCCATCTTCGAGATATTTGATGGTATAGGTGATCCAAGTATTTATCAGATAACATACTATGACAAGCTGTTCAGGGTAGGAAAAGACAACCATATCCGCATGAAGTGTTCATGAGGAGTCTGAAAGGAGATGCACTATCTTGGTACATCAGTTAAGATCCAAAAAAGAGGTCGAGCTGGGTAGGTATGGCATCTAATTTTATGTTCAGGATTAACAGTGAGAATGTGCTAGACGTGTTCTATATCTAGAATCCAAGGAAGAATCCCATAGAAACATTTCGCAAGTATGCTACTCGCTGGAGGTCTAAAGCTGCTAAGGTCAGACCTCTAATAGAAGAAGAAAAAATGAACAAGTTCTTTGTCTAGGCTCAAGACCCGCAATACTTTGAACGGTTGATGGTGATTAAGAATCATAAGTTTTCCGACATTATCAAGCCGGGGGAACGAATTGAAGAAGGTAAAACTTTGAGGCCTTGCAAGCTACAAATAGGGCCTTATAATCTGGTGTTTTGCCTAAGAAGAGGGACGTAGGGGCTGTAATAGTTGCACAAAGGACCAAGTCTCCTCTCAAATACCAAACCCACCTAATACCTCCACTCACATATCAACTAGCCCCAAATTACCAAGCACCCTCCTACCAAGCTCCATCACCAACTTATCACTCACCACAACCTCCCAAATACCAGCCTCACCCAGATACTCCCAGCCCGCTTATGTCAACCAAACTTACAATGCCTAACCATCTCATTTCTAATCACCCCCCGCACGTCAAAACTTTCCTACATCCCTACATAATTTTGATCGGAGGCCTCAAAATAATACACAACCACCGTCAAAACCATTGATCAGCTATATGAGAGACTTAAAGCTGCCGGTTATGTCACCTTCCTCCCTGCTACAACCCTTGTGAATCCTTCTCAGTGGGTTAACCCAAAAAGGTCTTGTGCATACCACTCCAACATGAAGGGACATAACATCGTGAATGTCTCTCTTGAAAAGACAAGATACAGTCCCTGATTGATAACAAAGTCACTGTAGCAAAAGAAGCCGTTTTGAACGTCCACAACAACCCTCTACCAGATCATAAATGTGTTGTATTCTTATGATTGAAGTAGGGGATGATTGTGATCCCGAGGGATCCATCGGGTTGATCGCAGAAGGTGATGATCCAAAGAAACCATCAGTTACTCTCAACGCCATCATAGTCCAGATCCAACCATCTGGGGTCACTAAGGTAGATGTGTCTATCTCACTTGAGTTTGAAGCAACACCATCAACATAGGCACCAGCCCCATTTGAGGTAGCCGTTTTGCCACCTAAAGAACATGTCCTATTCGAAGTAATGATGGCCGCAGGGATCCCAGTGGCAATGTCCACCATGCCATCATTCCATACAAAAGCTATACCTGGGAATGATACAGCTGATGTTAGGAGGAAAGGCAAAGTCGGGTTCGAAGAGGCTGTAGCAGCACAGGGTCTAAGAAGAACTGGGAGCGTCTATTCCCTTTGGAGGCCATCCGGCCACTCATTATTGTGACGGTTGCAGATGTCCTTTGGAGGAAAATACAGGCCAAGGAGTATTCGGTCATCGACAAACTAAACAAAAAACCAGCACAAATATCCATCCTTTTATTGCTCTAGAATTCCAAGACACATAAGAAGGCTCTATTGAAGGTACTGAGTGAAGAGTACGTGCCAAGTAACATCAGTGGCAGAGAAATGGCTAATATGGTGGGAAAAGCATTAGAAAGCCATAAAATCACCTTCTATGAAGACAAGCTGCCACCTGAAGGGTTGGGTCACAACAAAGCCCTACACATCACCGTGCAATGCGAAGACAACTTCATCACCAGGATCCTAATCGACGGGGATTGCAGCCTTAACACCTATCCTTTGGTAACACTCAAGAAGTTGAGCAAAGGGCTGCACGAGATAATAGAAGGAGCCATCAATGTGAAAGCTTTTCATAGGTCTTAGAGGTCCACCATCGGTGAGGCTAGCCTAAGTTTGCAGATGGGACCAACCTAGTTAAAGGTCAATTTTCAATCAATAGATGTGCCAGCGTCCTACAACCTGTTAGTAGGACAACCCGGGATTCATGTTGTTGAGGCTGTAGCTTCAATACTGCATCAGGCGGTAAAATTCCAATGGAATCACTAGGAAGGGATCATTCACGGTGACGATAGCAATCCGATATACAGTCGCAATAACATCCCGGCAATTGGAGTAAAATGGGGCACGGAGCTTGCAAAGGACTCGCTAAGAACCTCCAAGGAATCTCTAAGCTAATAAAACTCAAGAAACATGGCACTACATTCAGTCTGGGGTATGAATACACTTGGGAGAATTTCAATAATTGACCGCCACCATGACGTGGGCCTTACTACTCATTAGGGCAATCGATATCGCACCTGACGCAGACTTTCAAATAGGTAGATGTCATCTATGGGACAAACGAAGAAGAAGCATTCGCAGTAGTGGAAAACCCTATTTGTACAGGACAATGATATGGATTGATGTGTTCTTCTTGAGGAGAATGGGAGGAAGGTCCTTCCATACAAGTAGTAAGCAGAGGGGCATACCTCAACAATTGGATCATCAGGACCACCAGATCCCGACGAACCTCGGGGTAGCAAGGCTAAAACAAGCACTATTCTTTATTTTTATTGAATGATTTCCTTTTCGCCTTTTATTAACTTCCGCAATAGAATCTACAATGTTCAAAAGCATTATACAATTTATCAAAACATGTTTGATTTTTTCAATGAATTAATATTTATTTCTATCATTTTTTCCTTACTTTATTTATAGAGCATTACTATTACTTATCTTGATGAACTAATGGTTGTGGTATTCAATGAGACAACGCAACAAACATACATTGATTTAGATAACGATAACATACCAGAGGAGATGGTAAAAAAAGTTGACAAGTTTGAAAACAGATCTAAGTCCAACCCAGACGAAACCGAATTTGTTAACCTGGGAGATGTAGAAAATGTCAAGGAAACACGAATCAACATTCATTTATCACCATCAGAGAAGAAATAATACACCAAGTTTTTAATGGAGTATGAGGAAATATTTGTCTATTCGTACGGTGACATAGCCAGTCTGAGTACGTGTATTGTGGCTCACAAACTGCCAACTAATCTAATTTGTCCACCAGTAAAGCAAGAACTTAGAAAGCTCAAACCTAATATGAGTCTAAAAATCCTGGAAGAAGTCACCAAGTTTATCAAAGCTAAGGTTCTCAAGGTGGTTGAGTATCCGACATGGTTATCCAACATTGTGATCGTACCAAAGAAGGATGGGAAGGTCAGAGTTTGTGTCGACCATCGGGATCTCAATCGGGCCAGTCTGACAAAAGACTTCCCTTTGCCGAATATACACACCCTAATTGACAATTGCGCCAAGCATGAGCTACAGTCATTCATGGATTACTTCACTGGTTACCATCAGATGTTGATGGATTAAGAAGATGCTGAGAAAACGGCTTCAATTATGCCATGGGTATGTATTGTAACATGATGATGTCGTTTGGCTTGAAGAATGCAGGGACCATCTATATGAGGTCCATGACAACCATCTTCCATGATATGATACACAACGAGATAGAGGTATATGTTGATGATGGTATCATCAAATCCAAGAAGGCCACTTACCACATAGAAGATCTGTGAAAGTTTTTCAATAGAATATGGAGGTACAACCTGAAACTAAACCTCACAAAATATGCATTTGGGGTTCCTGCTGGAAAGTTGCTTGGGTTTATTGTGAGCCACTGAGGAATACAACTTGATCCATGTCAAAGCCATTCAAAAATTACCTCCGCCAAAGAACAACAAAGATGTGATGAGTTTCCTAGGAAGGTTGAACTACATCAGCTGATTCATAGCATAGTCTACCGTTATTTGTGAGTCAATCTTTAAAATGCTAAAGAAGGACGCCGCTACCAGATGGACTAATAACTTCCAAAAGGCCTTCGATAGAATCAGTGCATACTTGTCAACACCACTAATCTTACTTCTACCCGAGCCAGGTAAGCTCTTACTACTATGCTTTACTGTGTTAGATGGAGCTTTCGATTGTGTTTTTGGGGCAACATGATGAAACATGGAGCAAAGAACAAGCCATTTATTATCTCAGCAAAAAGTTCACCTCGTAACAAACCCATTATTCTCTTTTGGAGTGCGCCTGTTGTGCTTTGAGTTGGGTAGTTCAGAAGTTGAGACATTACTTGTATGCCAATACTACGTACCTCATATCAAGGATGGATCCTTTTGAGGTGTATCTTTCAGAAGCCCATGCCAACTAGCAAGCTAGCCAAGCGGCAAAACCAGTTGAATGAGTTCGACATTGTTTAGATAACTCAATAAGCGGTCAAGGGATAGGCACTGGCAGACCACCTTGCCAAAAACCCTGTGGATGGAGAATATGAACCCCTGAAAACATATTCTCTAGATAAAGAGGTACCACTAATAGGAGAAGACATTGTAGAGTCCTATGACGGTTGGAGAATGTTCATCGATAGAGTGGCAAACTTCAAACAAGTTGGCATAATATCGGTCTTAGTATCAGAAATAGGGCAGCGCTATCCAGTGTCTGCCAAACTAAGGTTACCATATACTAAAAATATGGCCGAATATGAAGCATGCATATTAGCTCTCAAAATGACCATTGACATGAACGTGCAAGAGCTGCTGGTGATCAGAGATTCAGATTTACTCATACATCAAGTCAAGAAAGTGGGCCAGCAAGAACTCCAAGATACTCTCGTATCTGAATCATGTACAGGAATTGAGAAAGAGGTTCACGAAGGCAGAATTCCAATATGTTCCCAGAGTCCATAATGAATTCACCGATGCATTAGCTAACTATCATCTATGATACAACATCCGGACAAGAACTTCATAGATCCCATTCCTGTGAAAATTCACAATCATCTAGCTTACTATGCTTGTGTTGAAGAGGAAGCATATGGAAGACCTTGGTTTTATGATATCAAGGAATATCTGGCAAAAGGAGAGTACCCGGAGCTTGCCAATCATACTAAAAAAAAGCACACTTATGATATTGTCCAACAACCTCTTTCACAATGGAGGAATTCTATATAAGAGGACTCCTAATTTGGAACAATAATGATTTGTCAATCAAAAGAAGCATCCAAGCTACTGGAGGAAATTCATACAGGGACCTGTTGTCCACATATGAACTATTTTGTCTTAGAAAAGAAGATACTTTGGGATGGATACTTTTGGATGACTATGGAAACAGACTGCATCCGGTATGTCTGGAAATGTCATCACCTCCAAATACATGCAGACATGATAAAGGTACCTCCAAGCGAGCTAAACACAACAAGCTCACCATGGCCATTTACCGCCTGGGGAATGGATGTCATTGGAACAATTGAGCCTACCGCTTCCAGCGGACATAGGTATATCCTAGTGACAATTAGCCACTTCACCGAGTGAGTCAAAGCAGCGTCTTACAAAATAGTGACTAAGAAAGTCGTGAAAGACTTTGTTCGAGACTAATTTTTTGTAGATTCGATATTCCATAGTCAATCATTACCGATAGTGGTTCCAATATCAACAACGACTTGGTGAATACCATGTGTGAAACCCTTAAGATCAAACACAAGAATTCCACAGCCTACAGGTCTTAAATGAATGAAGGCGTGGAAGCCTCCAATAAGAATATCAAGAATATACTGAGGAAAATGATAGAAAAGCATAAACAGTGGCATGAGAAGTTATCATTTGCTCTATTAGGATATCACACCACAGTTCACACATCAACCAGGGCAACCCCGTATATGTTGTTTTATGCTACGGAAGTCGTCATTCCCGAAGAAGTAAAAATTTCGTCCCTATGGATCATACAGTAAGCTGAGCTCAATGACATAGTGTGGGTGAAGAGGCGTTACGAGAAACTAGCTCTTAAAGAAGGAAAGAGTGTTAGGCCAAGATAGTTCACATCGGGGCAGTTGGTGATAAAGAAAATTTTTCCGCATCAGGATGAATCCAAAGAGAAGTTCTCTCCAAATTGGCAGGGCCCATACATGGCGATTTTTGAAAAGAGGGTCCCTCATACTGGTCGAAATGGACGAAAAAGTGTAGCCAAAACTGATTAATCCAGATGCAGTCAAGCTTTACTATATGTAATTCTTACGTCTTCATTATATGATGTAATTTGAAATACGCCTGTCCTGATTCCCGTTTAAGATCACGATTCAATAAAATTTTCATATCCCCCTGAAATTGGAAACTGGGGCACAATTTTGAGGGGGACCCTCAAAATTTTGAAGTAATTTCAGCCAATCATCACACGAGCAGTAGTCAGAGCATCAACCCATCAAACTGGGGTAGAACTTTGAGGAGAACCCTCAAAATTCTGTAGTAGCAGAAGTTGAAATGTCCTGAATTGCGTGACAGTCGGTGGTTCATCTAAAAACTATTTTTAGTATACATTTATGTCATACTTTTACAAAATCGTGCATGTCTCTTATTGAAACTTCTTTGTTTAGCAACGGTACCCCAATGATAAAGATGGTATCGCCTGATCAAAAGCCGAACGAGTCAAGCAAAGCCCGCGGGGATACGAGCTAACCTTCCCCCTTTAAAAACTCATAATTTTCTTTGGATGTAGGCATAGGGATTGCAAAATCATTAAAACGTACAACAGACTCATGGAATAAACATTGTTCAAGAATGCGACTCTCCTTACTGTTACACTTACCTACATTTCCTATCCGCACACCCGTAATGTTCTGTATTTCATAACGCTCCAAATAATCACCACACCACAATCTGCCATCAGCTAAGAAACTCTATTGTCATCTGCTATTTTATTCTTTACATAAGGCTACTATTCTGCCTCCCGAGGTTAATATCTACCTCTATTTGCATCTGCATTGCATAAGGTTACCATTTTTCTTTCCAACTTCCATAAGGCTACTATTCTGCCTACCGAGGTTAAGCTCTATCTCTATTTGTATCTGCATTGCATAAGGCTAACATTTTTCTTTCTAAGTTCCATATGGCTACTATTCTGCCTTCCAAGGTTAAGTTATACCTCTATGTGCATCTGTATTGCATAAGGCTACCATCCGCCATCCAACTAGCATAAGGCTACTACTCTGCCTTCCAAGGTTAAGCTCTACTTCTATCTCCATCTATACTGCATAAGGCTAATATTCACCCTTCTAACTTGCATAAGGCTACTATTCTTCCTTCCGATGTTAAGTTCTACCTCTATCTACATCTGCATTGCATAAGGCTACCATTATGCCTTCCAAATTGCATAAGCTACCATTCTGCCTTTCGATACTAAACGTTCTCTCCACCAACATTGCACGACTGAAAGATCGCCACATTGCACGGCTGAAAGATCACCACATTGCACGATGATTACTAGTGATTTTGAAACATTTTGTACTCGTTCTTGCTCATGTTTTGATTAGAAATTTGTACAAAATAATCCCAAAAGGCTTACGAATTGTGATTGATTGCAGGTTTGATCAACAAGGTGAACAAAATGTCAAAGCTTAGCTCAAAAGGAGTGAAACTTGCACAAGTATCAAGGAAGGATAAAGTTAAGGAAAAATAAGGCCAGTGCGGTCCACATTGTTCAAGTTTAGAGAGCAGTTTTGTCAAGTTCAAATCCCTAGTGCGGCCGTACAAACCCCGCAGGGGTATTTTTTTTTCCAGATTTTCAGCTTTGTATAAATAGTTTCTTTTCCATTTTTAGGTCAAGCAGATAGAATTAGCTGGTAGCTGTGCTTGTGGGTTCAAATATTTTAGTTGTTTTGGGCAATTTTATCTTCACTTCAACATTGAATCTTCTAAGTTAATTTAGCAATTAATTAATATGAGTTGTTCTTCATCTATTTCTTTGTTTCCTTCTTCAATTATGAGTAACTAAACTTGTAAGCTAGGGTTGTGGCTGAACCCTAGTGTAGGTAATTGATGGGTCTTGTGTTTTAGGGCTAGATTGACTATGGGTGTTTTATATTTGGGCTCATTTCATGTTTAATTGTTGAATTAGTGGTTGCAAAACACTAGTTTGTGTTTAGTTTATTTTAGCTCTTCTTGAGAAAAAGAGCATAAGTCTTTGAAATTGGTCCAACAAGGAATTGGGGCGTACTCAAGAGATTTATAGCCTCAATTAAATGGTTAAACTTAGAAATAGTAATACCCGACTTGAACCCTATTTGCTTGTGCAAATTTGCATACCCAATTGGTCTTGAGAAAGTCAATTTGGGCAAAATCGCACGAACTATCGAGAGGTATATAGTGAGTAAAATTATGCAAGTACTATATCATACTCACCAAACATGTTAATCATATCTTAAACTCAATTATCCACCAACTGACCACCTAGGTAAAAGTCTCTACCATACGTGCATTTAATTTGAACAACTCGTAGAATTTTACTCTTAGCTTAGATTTAATTTAGCATATTGTAGTTGACAAAATTAGAAGTAAAACAAAAATCCAAAAAATTTTAGAAGTGCAATTAAGAACAATTATACGACTCTAAATTTGATAGATACTCGATTCAAACTTCTAGCTCTCTTTGGAAATCGATCCTGACCTTAATCGAGTAAAAGCTGCTTCGATCCTCTCTCGCTACTCAATAGTAGTGGAGGGTAGGCTTCGATCACTTTTTGGCGTTGTTGTCGGGGAGCTAATGGTTTTGGCTATCTATCTAATTAGTTTTGTGTTTTGTTCTTCTTTCCTTCTTTGTTACTAATTTGTGTGTGTCAATACTTGAGGTACAGAATTGCAATAAATGCTAATGACCCTCTTGGAAATGTGATTGCGGGGGATGAGCTTGATGAAAATGGAGAGGATGAGGTTCCTCTTGTACCTACAGGACAACGAAGAGGCCTCAAGGCCAATGTTAATGACTATGTTCCAGACCTTCCTCCACCACCTCCAAGAGCGGTTCCTCGAGTACTCCCAAACTAAGGCTATGCAACTGCAACTGTCCCACCTCGAATACGGGCGAGAAATTTCCAAATTACTAATGTGATGCTGGCATTGTTGGAGCAGCGTGGGTACTTCACGGTCGATGCCACTCAAAATTCTTACAACTATCTCAAGGGGTTAGTGGATACCTGTTAGGGGAGCAAGCAAACTAATATGTCCGAGGATGCACTTCGGTTGAGACTCTTGCCATTTTCACTTAGAGGGAAGGCTTTAGATTGGCTTGAGCGACTTTCCAACCATTCCATCACTACTTGGGATGAGGTGGCGGAGAAGTTCATTGCAAAGTTCTTTTCAATGGGATATATGGCAACATGTAAGGATGAGATCTTGGCTTTTAGGAAGGATCCCACCAAACCATTGCATGAGATTTGGGAGAGATATAGAACTACGGTGAGGGATACCCCAACAATGATATGATGGAGAATATGTTGCAATAAAATTTCTACCTGGGCATCAATACAACAAATAAATGTAAAGAAAATCAACTTGATGGGCTAATTTCATGAAATTGACGTATGTTGAAGCTTGCGCCATTCTTGACGATATGGCTAACATGTTCTCAACTTGGAAAAGTAGAGCCAATGTGTCCCAGGGTGACCCCATGGTTGTTCATTTGCATAAAGAATTACATGATCATGGGTAGGTGATAGTTGAGTTGAAAACAACTATGAATCAACTATCAAAGGCACAATTGCAACAAGTCAAAAATCCTCGCTAAGTGAATGCCATGGAGGGTGTTAACATGCAAGTGAACCAAAGAAGAAAAAGAGGTTAAAAGAACCAAGGGAATTCTGATCAATTTGACAATGATGGTTATGGATTTCAAGATGATGGTTGCAAAATGAAGAGATCTAATATCTGAACAATTATCAAGGCCAAAGAGGCAATTCTTCCAACCAACAACAACAATGGAGATCCCAAGCTAATTAGGGCAATCAACAACAAGGAAACAATAATTGAAACAATCCCCAACAAGGGAATAACAATTAGGGAAATAATAATCAAAATTCGAATTGGGGAAATCAAAACAACAATTGGAGCAATCAAGGAAACTGGGGCAACAACAACAACCAAGGTGGATAGAACAACAACTAGGGAAATCAGAGGCAAGCTTTTCAAAGGCCCCCAATGTACCAACAACCGAGCAATCAAACACCTTTTCCATCCCAGGTTCCAAGTTATTCTAATGATGATATAGGTAGAATTGAAATGATATTCTAACAAAAGATGAAGAAGAATGCATATTCGGATGCTCAATTGTCTTCTCACAATACTTCAATTAGAAATTTAGAGGTGCAACTAGGCCAAATCTCTCAATCTTTGAATACACACCCTAAGGGTACCCTACCAAGTGATACAGTAGTGAACCTGAAGGATGGGAACAATCACGTTATGGCGGTAACCACTAGGAGTGGACAAGACAGTGATGTGAATACCTCCAAACTAAAGCAAGTTATGGGTGATATAGTTGAGTTGCAAGAAGATGAAGTTCCTGGTGGTTGAGAATGTGGTTGATGAAGATGTGAACAAGAAAGTGAGGATTGATATTCAAGATTTTGAGGTGGAAACACAAAATGACATGAACCCGTCTAGGGAACACATAATAGACGTATCGGAGCCAGTTGTGCCAAAAGCCAAGGCACCCTTGCCTAGACCACCTCCACTGTATCCTCAAAGTCTAGCCAAGCAAAAAAATGAGAATGATTTTAAAAAGCTCATTGATAGGATAAAGATCGTATCCATCAATGTGCATTTAATAGAGGCTATGGAGCAAATCCCTGGCTACACAAAATTCATGAAAGATTTGGTGACAAAGAAAAGATTCAAGTACTGAGAAACTATCAAGATGACCCACCAAGTTAGTGCTATAGTAAATTCAATGGCTCCAAAGTTGAAGGATCCTGGTGCTTTCACTATCCCTTGAACTATTGGAAATGCGGATTTTTCTAAAGCTTTATGTGATTTAGGGGCAATCATCAACTTGATGCCCTACTCAGTTTTCAAGACTTTGGTAATGGTCCTTCGAGGCCAACTTCCATGAGATTGCAAATGGAAGATAGATCAATGAAGCGACCTTTGGGTTTTGTTGATGATGTGCTTGTCCAGGTAGAAAAATTTATCTTTCCGGCTAATTTTCTAATCTTGGATTGTGAGGTAGACTACGAAGTTCTGATCATATTAGGGAGACCTTTCCTTGCTACGGGGAAGGCTCTAGTTGATGTGGAAGTAGGGGAACTCACCTTTCAGGTGGGTGATGAAAAGGTAGTCTTTCATGTGTGCAAGTCAAAGAAGCAGCTCTATTATACTGAAGTGTCTTCATTTGTGGATCTAGTCACGTCTGTGATAATTGATGATACTAGTGCAAAGATCAATGTGGAAGATACTCTGGAGGACGTGTTGTTAAATATTGATGTCAATGATGATGAGGGCCGAGTGGAGTGTGTGAATGTTTTACATGAAATGAGCTTTTATTCTTATAAGCCTAGGAAACTGTCCTTGGACCTTAAAAATAGAAAGACTCCTTCAACAAAGCCTTCTGTTAAGGACCCTACGATTTTGGAGTTAAAGCCATTGCCTCCACACCTCAGCTATAAATTCTTTGGCCCTAGTTAAACTTTACCAGTTATTCTTTCCTCTTGTCTTCCTAACATGCATGTAGACACCACTTTGGCGATGCTCAAAAAGCGAAAGAAGTCAATTGGATAGACTTTAGTTGAGATTCGAGGAATAAGCCATGTATTTTGTATACACAAGATTATTCTGGAAGATGATGCAAAACCCTCCTTGGAACATGAAAGGAGGTTGAACGAAGCAATGCAAAAAGTTGTAAAGAAAGAGGTGATAAAGTAGTTAGACGCTGGGGTTGTGTACCCTATTTCTGATAGCTGTGCACTTCTCTGGTGCAGTGTGTGCCGAAGAAGGGTTGTATGACTGTGGTGACCAACGATAAAAATGAACTAATTCCCACTCCTATAATTATTGGATATAGGGTATGCATGAAGGACCACAAGCTGAACAAGGTGACCCGCAAAGATCATTTCCTATTGTCATTCATTGACCAGGCGCTTGATCGTCTTGCTGGGCGTGCCTTCTATTGTTGTTTGGACAGATATTCTGGGTACAACCAAATCTTAATCGCTCTAGAGGATCAGAAGAAGACCACATTTACTTGTCCATATGGCACCTTTGCTTTGTCTCGGATGTCGTTCGGGTTGTGTAACGCCCCGGTGACATTCCAATGATGTATGATGGCCATTTTTACCGATATGGTGGATGATATCTTGGAGGTGTTCACGGACGATTCTAGTGTTGTCGGTAATTCATTTGATGAATGTTTGAGAAATATGGATAGAGTGTTGGCCTGTTGTGAAGACACGAATCTTGTACTCAATTGAAAAAAAATGCCGCTTCATGGTTGTGGAGGGCATAGGGTTGGGTCATAAAATTTCAAAGCATGGCATAAAAACTGACAAGGACAAAATAGAGGTGATTTCAAGGAATCCTCCCCCCACTCTTGTCAAGGGAGTTAGGAGTTTTCTTGGGCATGCGGGGTTTTAGCAGAGTTTTATAAAAGAATTTTCAAAGGTGGTAAACCCTTTGTGCAAGATACTAGAAAAGGACGTCAAGCTTGTATTCGATGAGGGATGTATGCAAGCATTTGAACTTCTCAAGCTTAATTGACCACCACCCCTATCTTTACCGCACCAAAATTGGAGTTTGACTTTTGAGCTCATGCGTGACGTGAATGACGTTGCGGGTGGGGAAATTTTTGTTCAAAAAGATAACAAAATGTTTCATCTGGTTTACTATGCAAGCAAGACCATGAATTAGGCTCAAAGGAGCTGCACGATAACTGAGGAAGCGTTGTTGGCCGTAGTGTTTACAATGGAAAATTTTAGGCCGTAACTTATGGGGGCCAAGGTCATAGTGCACACCTATCATGCAGCCTTTAGGTACTTGATGACAAACAAAGAATCCAAAGCGGGGTTGATGCGATGCATCTTGTTACTTTAAGAGTTTGATTAAGAATTTGTGGACCAGAAGGGTAGTTAAAATCAAGTGGCGGACCACTTGTCCACTTGGAGGAGGATGCTTCGATCCTCTCTCGCTACTCAACAATAGTGCAGGGTAGGCTTCGATCACACGGCTGAAAGATCGCGATATTGAACGGCTGAAATATTGCCACATTGCACGACTGAAAGATTGCCACATTGCATGGCTGAAAGATCGCCACATTGCACAGCTATTGAATCGCCATGCACGGTGAAAATATTGCCACATTTCACGGCAGAAAGATCACCACATTGCACGTTGAAAGATCGCCACATTGCACGGCTGAAAGATTGCCATATTGCACGGCTGAGAGATCACCACTTTGCACGGCTGAAAGATTTCCACATTGCACGATTAAAAGATTTCCACATGCTAATGCGTCCTTCATGGGATGAAACATCGCCAACCCATTTAATGGCGTCATCGTTCGAAGGTAACATCTTTATAGCCTGAGAATACCATGTCACGGCCGGAGGATTTCTCTGAATCTTCTGTATATCATTATTCAAAGGTGTCATAGTTCAGAGGCATCATCCTCATAGCTCGAGAACATCATTTAATGGCCTGTGAATCCTTTATTATACGCTTCAAGGCACATGACATCATGATCTAAAGACGTCATCCTAACCATTCAAAGACAACAGTCATGGTCCAACGAGAATTTGCATCATGTCTAAATTTACGTACAATATATATTTGTATTACTTATTCGCAGGTAAACTGAAAAGAAATAGATGTCCTGGCAGGAGTGCTTCAACTCTAGTGCCCACAGCCACATCAAGCCTAACTATTCCCGTAACCTGTCACTTACCCCACCCGAGATATTGAGTTTGTTCTTAGAAAGTATCTGTCGGCTTATTCTGCCGAAGGATCTATACGATTTGATTCCCGTAAAACCAGGGATATGTAGGCTACTCAAAAGCTAGAGTGCGGCCTAAATCTTTCAAACCATTTCGCTCGGTCAAAATTGGCCATCATATCTTTACCCGAAAACTCTTTCATCCTTTTCGGATAAAGAGGGGCAGCTGTTGACATCCAATGTTTCCCTATATATTGTTTAATATGCAAAGTAACTTAAGAATAGCATATATATATATATATATATATATATACGTAAGTATATTCAACTGTTTTATTACTTTTTCATAACTTTTAAAGGTTTTTTTAATCAATTTATTTCCCTTTTTTATCCATAAAATACCAATAATTGTACCCAACTCCAAGTTTTTCGGCAACATGTAGGGTCCATTCTTAAGCCATATGGGTCAATTCAGAATATCCGTTTTGCCATATATTCATAGCTCAAGCCAAGTATTTTCCGCAAGAATTATTATCTTTTTTCTATAACTAAGGTAATTTTCACATATTCTTTACACATTTAATTACTATTTTTTTAAGATAAAGTGTATATAATTGCAATATTAGCCTCATTTAATATTTAATTGCATTCATATTCCTAAAAAATCATGTCCTATTTTTTTAAACTGTTAGTTATATGTTGTAAATCATTTTAGTGCTTTCAATTTATTTCCAGAAGTTAATTTATTATTTTTTATTAATTAAATAGGAAAAATTGGCTATTTAAATAATAGCCCAATTTCATTTCAATTATAACCTAAAATCTTACATCAATTAAACCCAATTTCCTCAGTCCAATCCCAATTAAACCCTGACCCAATTTCAAATTGAACCGACCCAGATCCGGATCTCTACCTACCTTCTTTAATCCAGGTCATTGATCATTCAGATCAACGGGCAGTATTCACCCTTAATTAATCCCAAATGACCCCAAAATCCTACCATTTGTTACAAACTGTCGCCTTAGAATCCCCTTCCTCTCAAACCTTCTCCGAAACTCTAATGAACCCCAGTCGCCCCCACCCTAATCCACCCTAATCAACCCTAATACCTACCTAATATATGGTCTTCTATGGTCATTTGATATCTGTACCAGTCTTCCCTCGCTCCTAGGTGTTTGGTTGTATGGTTTCATATGAAGACCTCGAAGGAGTCTGTTCTAGTCATTGCTCGACTGTTGTTCATGGCCTTTCTTTGGTCATCCAGGACCTTTCTCCGGCCCTTCATGGACATTCAAGGCGGGTCCTTGACCTTTTCTTGTTAGATTGTTAACTTTCGAGATCTTTCTCGTTTATTTTAGGTTTTCTGAAACCTTAATCTCTAAGACCTTTCGCTTTCTTTCAGATCTACATTACATATGTGCTTACCTTGAACTTTTTAGCGTTTTTCAAAGGTTCTTCAAATTTTCTTTTAAAATGACTCTTCGTTTTTCCAACAATTAGGGTTATTGCTTTAAGTTTTCTGAATGATGTTTGATGATTTTGCTATTTTCTCATAATGTTCTTCTATCTATTTCATCATGCTTTAGAACCCTAGTTCCTTTTAATTTTATCTGAGTTCTGGAAATTGTTTGTTTAAATATGTACTTGTTCTTTGTTTCTGACCCTGTTTCTCTTGTTTGACTTGTTTGATTTTGATTTTTTACTATCATTTTTGACTCGACTTTTGTTGAAACCCTAACTTCATATAAGGTTTCCTCATCTGCTACTATTAGACCTTTACATGTTTCTGATTTCTTTTACCTAATATAATGTTTTTCTGCACGGTTGATTCTGTATGACTTGACCTACTTGACTATTGTGCCTTGAATTTTTGTTTTACTACTAAATCCAAGCTTATTCCAGCCACTACTGCATGTTTTTGATTATCTCTTTTCCCAATGTGCTTGGTCTCGCATGTCATATGCTTCTATTCACTCTATTTGTATACTAAAGTGTAGAATCATGTTTCTTCTTTGAGTGATCTTGTGATTGATTGTAGAAGCTTTTTCTTATGAACCCTAATTTTTGAACCTTGAACCAGAGATTCTGGGTTCGTTCCCCAGCAGAGTCGCCAGATCTGTCACACCTCCTTTTTCATTACTACAATCCCACGAAGGGCGTAGATAAGGGAGTTTTTCCAAATAAAGAACAATCAAAATGGAATTTATTTATTTAAGTGATTTTTATAGTCGTCACTTAGGATAATTAATGGTGTCCCAAGTCACAAGTTTAAATTCTAAATTGAGGAAGGTTTGACTCTGTTTAACATTCTGCAAACCAGAAATCCGAGTAAGTAATTCTGTTAACCGTTGAGAAGGTGGTAGGCATTCCCGAGTATGTGGTTCTAGCACGGTCGCTCAACCAGAAATTGAAATGCAGCAGTTAGACGGATTGAAATGAAGAGACGATGACAACAAGAAAACGATACAACTTCAAACGAGGTCAGTGAAAGTCAAACCAGAAAACCAACAGACAGTACCTCAACGCCTCCGGCGACCTCGAATTTTATCACTGTAACATCACATAGATGAAACGAATGAACATCTACAACTATGTTAGATGCTGTATCTCTAAGGCTTCGACTTGTCGTCGAGCAACCACAGTTGAACAAGGCTACACTAACAGAGCTCGCTTGTCAACCTCGACGCTTCAATACCCAGTTCCGAACAAGTCTCACAAGCGAGCTCAAAAATGGACTAAAATCAACAGAACACAGCAGCGAAATGAAGTTTAATAACTGAAATTACTTTTCAATTAATATAACTTCAGCAACTACGGAATCTGAAAATCAAACTTTCGATTGATGAAATAATCAGTAATGCACGAGATAGAAATCGAGCAAGTGTTACAACCCCAAATTCGAAACAGCTGAAGCTTGAACCAACACGAGCAAATGAGCACAGTGAATTTCAGATCGGAACCGCGAACTTCGACCTCGAACAGTCACCACCGTACCAAAGAAGAAGAAATATAACTCAGAAAAACTCCATCCCCAAAACTGAATCAATCTCCATTGAAATGAAAAAAATAAACATTCGAAATTTAAAGGAACTCCATGATAGAACCTAAAATCGAAATCATCTTAACTAAGCTAAAGTAATTGTGTATCTCTGTGTGCTTTCATGTATGTGTGTGGTGATTCTGGCCGCGTGAGCCTCAGCTACAGGTGGTTCCCGGATTCCGGCGAGCTAGGAGGTAAGTGGAGGAGCTGGTAAGGCTGGTCTCATCCAAGAAGACAAGCTTCAGTGGTCGGTTTGTTGAAGGAGAGAGGCAACGATGGGATCCTTTTTTGTGAGTTGCGGCTCTTTACCCGAAGGGTCCTATGGGTGACGGTCATCTTTTGATTATGAAAAAAATCATGGATATTTAGCTCTTTTTCTGAGGAAGGAGACCAAATCGCGGGGGAGGTCTTTTTTTATCACCCCAGCAGCGCTCCTCCGTTATCTCTTCTATATCAGCGTATCTATTTTTTTTGTGTCTTAGGTGTGGGGTTTTTTAGGTGGGGAAATGGGTTTGGGTATTGGGTTGGGTCAGATTGACCCGGTTTGGGTTGGGTAGGGGATGATTGGGGCTTATATTTGGGCTGAGCCTTAATTTGGCCCAAATTGAATTTAATATCAAGCCTTTTTAATTCCCTTTCTCTTTTGTTTTCTTTTTTTTAAATAATTAAAAACCTATACTAAATTCCTAAATCAATTCAAATTGTAAAATTAAGCTAATTACCTAACTATGTAAAAATGATCATTTTTGTGATTTTTTTGGTTTAATAACATAATTAAATTAACGTAATTAATTCCTAATTGCATATTAACCCTAAGGTGCCATGAAATTAAAATGTAACATTTTGTATGCTTTTCTATAATTTAAAAATATTAAAAATGCATGAAATGCAACTAAATAAAGAAAAACACCTAAAACCCAATTAAAATTATTTTGGTTTATTTTTAGGAGTTATTCTCATGTAGAGAAAAATTCACGTGCTCACAGCTGCCCCTCTTTGCTCAGAAACCCGAAGTGAATTCCTGCAAAGATAAAGTGAGCGGATACGAGTGATTTTTGCCCGTTTGGATACCCCATGGGAAGCATTTTTGAAATATTTGACCGACCCTGCTTCTGAGATTGCCTACATATCCTTGGCTAAAAAGGAATCTGGTTAGTGTAGTTTGGGAAGTGAGTGAGATGAAGGAGAAGGCCGAGTTGAAGATCCGATCGAGGTGCCGTTCCGCCGAGGTTCCGGTCAGCAGTCCTGTTATTACATAAAAATCAACATAAGACTAGCTAAACATGTAAACTACAAGTTACAAGGTTCATATCTATAAGTCTTCTGAATCTTGATCCTGAGTCTTGAGTGGTTCTTCATTCGGACTTTAGATTTCAACCTTGACGCTTGATATGTGCAGGTATTAGCTCGTTCTTCTTTAGCTTTTCTTATTTAATACCGGACATGTAGCGCTTGCGACCTCAACCATGCCTTGAGAAATTCACATCTTTCATCTGCTTTTATTTGGATTAACTTCTTGCTTGCCTTCCTTTTTTTATTCTTCTTTTTTTCATTATTGTGACTAACTTTTGTTGATTACCTCGGACTATTGACTCGCATTCTTACTGCGAGCTTCTTTAGTTGCTGACTTGACTTGTAATCTGACATGTTTTCCATTTCTCCATGTGGATGCCTGTTTGATAAACTCGAACTGTGTTCCCTTGTTCTCTAGGTGGGCGCCTGATTACCAAAGCTTGAATGGAATTGAAATGTATTCCCTTGGTCTCCACGTGGGTTCTTGATTACCAAAACTTGACACTTGAAAAGTATTCTCTTGTTCTACAGGTGGGCGCCTGATTGCGAAAACTTGCAACTTGAAAAATATTCCCTTGTTCAGCAGGTGGACGCCTGATTACCAAACTTGCATCTTGAAATATATTCCCTCGTTCTACAGGTGGATGCTTGATTAACAAAACTTGAAATTTTGAAACAATATTCCCTTATTCTCCAGGTGGGCGCCTGATTTCCAAAACATGAATTTTGAAAAAAATTCCCTTATTCTACAGCTGGACGCCTGATTACCAAAACTTTAATCTTGAAAAATATTCCCTTGTTTTACAGGTGGGTGCCTGATTACCAAAGCTTGAATTTTGAAAAATATTCCCTTGTTCTACAGGTGGGCGCATGATTACCAAAACTTGCCTCTTGAAAAATATTCCCTTGTTTTACAGATGGGCGTCTGATTACCAAAACTTGCATCTTGAAAATATTCCCTTGTTCTACAGGTGGGCGCCTGATTACATAAACTTGAAAATTTGAAAAATATTCCCTTAGACTGCTGCATGTGTACCTGATCACAACAAAACAAACAAAGCACAACAAATTATTTCTGCCCCAGTTTGGTGCTGGGCGAATCTGTGAGTGTTAATCAAATCCCCTTACCAAATATCTCTAAATCTAAGTTAAGTCCCATTATCCATGAGGGTCCTAACAATTCTTAATTGATGACAACTTTAAGATTATGTTATGTTTATCAAAAGGTATTATTTTCCACTATGTCTTGTTATGAGTTATATCTGTTGGGGATCTGCTAGTGACTGGTGAGTAAAACTACTTCCCATTATCCAGACGGATCCTGCCAACTTTTAATTAGAAGGAAAAATGTGTCTGCTGGGGGTTAGTATTTAGATCTACATCCCATTATCCAGGGGGTCCTGACAACTCCTACGATTAAATCCCATTATCCAGGCAGATCCTGATGACTCTTGTTGGGGAAGTATTTGGGTTTGACCATGCCACTCAACTGTTTGTGTTCTAGGATAAGTTCCATTTTTTAGGAGGGTCCTAACAACCTCTAACTGAATCCTATGCAAGTCACTTTATGCTCTTTGTTATCCATGACTACCTTTAACCTTAAAATAAGTCCTATTTCCTAGGAGGGTCCTAAAGGTTCCAGCTTAAATGCCAACTCTAACTTCCGGTTGTTTCTGCTGGTGATCATTGTTCATGAGGGTTTCAGTGACTCTTATTAGGGAAGGTGTTTGTACCTGCCCATGTTACCCGCACCTGTTTGAGTTTTAAACTGAGTTCCATCTCCGGAGGGGGGGGGGTCTTGAGAATTTCAACTTGCATGCCCTTATTAACTCTCGGTTATCTCTGCTAGGGGTTGCTAATTAAAGTTTCGTCCCATTATGCTATTGATGGGGAGAAAATATATGTCGTATTATGTTCCGTATTGGGTTTTAACTGACCGGGTCCCATTTTCCAAGTGGATCCTGAGATTTTTTATCATACCTGCCATGTGCTTGCCTTCCCCTGGGGATGGCCTCCCTTAGGATCTTCCGAAATTTTCCCGCCCCTATGTTAATCAAAGAAAACTTGCCAGTTTGAATAATGGTTAGCCTACGGCATTCATGTTGGAAGCGGCCTCCTTACTGTCGTCTTCCATTGTATTCAAATTTCCATGTTTATGATGAGTTGCCTGAGTTGGTTGGCTGACCCCCGAACCTTTATGGCTTTACTTTGCTCGCCCATTACTGTGTTACATTCCTAGCCCTTTTTCCAGAATTCTTGCACCTTTCCCGAGATTACCATGTTAATGTATTATGCTTGGCTGACCCTCTAACCCTTGTGGCTTTACTCTACTGCCCCATCCTTGTGTTGCACTTTCGACCCTCTTGAGAGAACTCTTACATCCTTTCCTGAGGTTGTTGAGTCAACCTAATATGCTTGGTTAATCCTTATGGCCATTCCTACTTCATGTTGTGCTTTTGACTCTTTCGCCAGAATCCTTGCATACTTTCTACGATTTCCCGGTCAGTGTGTTATGCTCAGCCGTCCCTTGAGCCTTGTGGCTTTACTCTGCTTCCTATCTTTGTGTTGCATTTCCGACCATTTTCCAGAACTCTTACATCTTTCCTAAGTTTGCTGAGTCTGTTTACTATGCTTGGCTAACCTTTGTGGCCTTTCCCATCATTGTGTTGCGCTCTTTCACTTACCACGATAACTTTGATTTCACCTTGAAAGACATTGATCGCTTATTTGCTAACCAATTTCCTTGCCACCCTTATCGCAGAAAATACCCCTTCTCCATTCGGACCTCATATCCTCTATTCATTACACTGCTTCTGAACTGACATCTTCCCATCCTTTGTTTTCACATGACCCCCCAAAGCACGTCCATCGCCCCCCACTTCGTGTGTATGCTATTTTTACTGACTTAAACCACTGGCCTTGACCTTGAGGTATGTTGCTTCTTCACTTGTCATGATGATTAATTTTCATTTGAAGACCCTGTTTTCCCCTTGACTAAACGCTTCATTTGTAAACCTTAACCCAGAAAATACCACTTCTCATTCGAACCCAATATCTTCCGTCTGTTGCATTGTTCCTTAACGGACATCTGACGAACCCTTGTCTTTCACCTTATCCCCAAAGCATATTAATCAACCACATTGTATATGATGTTCTTTCCTGAGCCCAATCACTGGCTCTGACTTTGAGGTCTACTGCTCCATCGCTAGCCATGATAACTTCGATTTCTTCTACGAACCCTTTTGATCTGCTTATCCTAGCCCTCATTCTGTTGCATTGTCCACGATTTGATGTATACCGAGCCTTTATATTTGAAACGAATCCAAAGGATGTTGATTGTTTCCAGCTTAGTGTGTGTGTTGTTCTTTTCTGACTTATGCTGCTTTGATGTGTCAAACATATCCCGTTTTGTGCAATTGGAAAGATGGTGGCCGATTTTGACGTCATTTCTCACTTGTTTTGACCCAAGAGACTCAAGAAGAGGGAATAAACAAGATAAAAGGAATAGAGTATAGGACAATGAAAGGAGATGATTCCTAACAAAAAACCTAAAAAGTACAAACCTATAAAATGCAGGTACCAACTCTGATGATCATGGTATGCACCTGCGGCCTATTCTGTTAAGCGAATCTGATGTTCAACTGTTGTTATACCGCCCAGACCGTGAAGCTGGGATTCAATGCTTCGATTAATCAATCTGGTTCAAAATCCTTATTCGACTTGTAGCGCCCAAATGGGTTTTCACCATCAAGCCTCTCTCATTTTGTTCTTTCTCTCAACTCACAGTCACCTCAAGGTGCCCATGAGGGTTTTCACCAATAAGACTCTCTCATTTTTTGTTTCTCTCAGCTCTTGTCACCTTACGATGCCTGTGAGGGTTTTCACCAATAAGACTCTCGTACTTTTATTATCTTTCCTGCTTGGACGGGAGTGTTGCCCCTGACATGAATCACCTCTACTTGCTAAACTTGGCATCTCTTGAAGACTGATCAAAAGGTCTTTCTTTAGACCGTAACGTGAGCTTTTGGATAGGATTAGAAAGAAAGGGTATTAAAGGCTCAAAACAATTCAAATGGGTTTAAAACTACAACTTTCAAATTTAGATTTCTAATAACAACCACCATTTCTGCCCCAGTTTCTTGCTTGGGGACATTTGGATTTTTATTTTGATGAGACCGAACCGTGAGGCTGCCTATGTATCCTTATAAAGAATCAGATCAAACATAGTTCATGATAATTCCTTGTTTTTGTTGTTGTTTTTCTTCTCATTTTTTTCTTTTTGTTTTCTTCTCTTCCTTTTCTTTTGTTTGTTTTGTTTTCTTTCTCTTTTCTTTTTCTCTTTTCTATTTTATCTTTTCTTTTCTTGTTTTTCTTTTCTTTTTCTTTTATTTATTTTTTCATTCTTTTTATTCTTTGCATTCTTTTCCTTTCATTGCCTTCTCACACTTGCATTTCTGACTTTTGTTACCGATTGCGAAAGAGGGGTATGATAGAAAATAAATAAAGCTCAAAAGGATTAGCAAAGGATAAAGTGTTTAGATAGCAGAATAAAATGCCTTCACTCATTCCAATTTTTAAAATATGCCAAGACAAATAAGTACAATTAGTCAAAGGAATCATACATTGTATTTCATGACTGCGTCAGAATTGATAGTCATTTGTACACATTTCCCTTCCTCATCTGTCAAATGTAATGCACCATTTGACAACACTCCAGCTACAACAAATGGTCCTTGCCAGTTTGGTAAACTTGCTTTTAGGATTTCTTCATGTTCTATATGCCCCTGTTTCACTTGGTTCGGGCTTCAAATAATCTCAAAGGGTCCAAATATATTCTTATTTCCCGCAAGTGTCTCTATTGCCTTATGAGTAATCTTTTAAGATCGGGCCAGGTGTTATGCATGCATGTCATGTCACTAAATCCAACAGGGAAAAGAATTGTAAAAAGAAAAGAAAACTAAACGAAATAGCTAGAAATAACGGAAAGTAGAAAATTGCATTAAACAGATGGTGAAAGACCTTGGACAAAAAAACAAGTAAAAAGACTAGGGTTAAAACCTTGGAACGAACCTAGATGACACTAAAAAACTAGGAAACATAAAAGGATAGAAGGGTTTGAATCACAAGACAATATACGGGTTATAACCCTAAAAATAACCTGGACAACAGAAATGACGACAAAATAACCACCAAAACCCCTCTATGGCTGACCAAGAAATGGAGCGTCTTCCCAATTACCCATCACGACATATTAGCCACTGGGTTCCACATCAATAACACTTGGCACTTCACAAGCCTTCGTCATATTGTTCTTAATGGGTTCCTTTCGCCATCTCGTTCTGAAGATCAACCTCTGATAGCGTTGAAAGCATAGCAGCACTCGTGCCTCCGACGCTCCTAGAAGAATTCTCACATTCCAACATGCGCATCTCACTGTGCACAGGCGATGGGCTTTGGCTAGTGTCTGCTGCATCCAGATTTTTTACGATAATGCTACCTGCATCAATAAGCTTCTGAATTGCTTTCTTTAGACTCCAACACTTCTATGTATCATGCCCCGAGGCATCTGAGCAATACGCGCACTTTTGAGAAACATAAAACTTCTTTGATAGAGGGTTTGGCATTTTTATCTGAATCGGCTTCAACATGCCCAATTGCTTCAAACTTTGGAACAAACTGGCATATGATACTCTGATAGGGGTGAAAGCCTTTTCTTTTTTCAGTAGCCTCTCATTCTTACATGCTTGCCTGACTGGAAATCTGATCCAGGAGATTTTTCGTATGCTCATGGGGGCGGGTAGGTATTCTGTGGAGCTGGGTATGGGCAAAGTGATGTACAATTTTGGGAGGTATGTGGGGAGAAGAAGCGTTGGGAGGATTATCTGGTATACAACGATGTCTACGAAGATGATGCCGACGGTGGAAATGTTGATCGGGGAAGTCCATCGGATCATCTTTTCTGTTTTGCTTTCTTCCGACAAAGCTTACTTGGATGTTCTGAATGTCTTTCGAACAACTCATGATTTTTCCTGACTTGATTCCCTCTTCTACTAGCTCCCCCATTTTTAACACATCATTGAAAGGTTTTCCCAAAGCCAGGACCAAATAACTGAAGTAGGTGGGCTCCGGGGATTGTAGGAAAAGCTCAAGCATTTCTTGTTTACCAATTGGGGGTACTGACTCGAGCAGCTTTTGCCCTCCATCTGAGACCAAACTCCCTAAAGCTCTCCTCTGGCTTCTTTTCCATTTTAGATAGGGAAGCGTGGTCTCGGGTAACACTGGATTTGTATTGAAAGTATCAAAAAAATCTTGCGCCATTTCACCTAATGTAGGCCATTTACCGACATCTTGACGAGTATACCAGTCCAAAGTTGCCCCAGTCAGGCTCTTGCTGAAATATGCTACCAACAGGTCATCTTTCTCTCCAACACCTCTCATTTCACTGCAATAAACCCTCAGGTGGGCTACCGGATCTCCACACCCATCGTACTGTTGGAAACACGTTCTCAATGCGATATACTAAACGTGTATTCTTTTGTAGGTTTTGATGAATGACAAACAAAGCACAAATTGATATATGACGGAGTTCAAGTACAAGAGCACAAATGTTGAGATTGAAGCTCAAGACGTTGTTTTTAATTGTTATTATTGAGTTATTCTTAAATGTGATCTTGATCCTATAACTTGACTCCATAACATGGCTTCTCTCATAAAACTATTTTCCAAAATCATGCATACTTATTTCTGTATCAAATAATTTCAAATGATGCATATTTACATTAGACAAAATGTTTTCTAAACATGCCTCAAAAATCTGGGCTAAAATAATCGATTATGAACTTATGATAATCGATTGCTTCTGAGCCAAGACTGCATGACAATCTATTATGAATTAATGGTAATCGATTGTGAGTAAGACAGTGAACATCAGGTTTTTCCAAATCTGCATGATAATCGATTGTGATCAAATGCCAATCGATTGTTGTTGAGGTAAAGTTTTTCAATACTCAAAATAATCGATTATGAACTAACGGTGATCGATTATGTTGAGACAATGTCTTCCAGTGATTTTAAATTTAATTAAGCAATCGATTATGTCTTTAGATAATCGATTATCACTGAGACGGTAAGTTTTATGATTTTCAGAAAATAACAAGTAATCGATTATGGCTTAAGATAATCGATTATCACTGAGACAGTAAGTTTCATAATTTTCAGAAAATAACAAGTAATCGATTGTTGCAAAGGACAATCGATTGTTGAAGCTGACCGTTGTCAAATGATTTTCAAATACCTCAAAGTAATCGATTATTGGTTTTCATATAATCGATGTTTTGCTTAAAATCTGGAAATGATTTTTAGAACGTTGCTGAAGTAATCGATTATAGATTTTATATAATCGATGTTTTGCTTAAAATCCGGAAATGATTTTTAGAACGTTGCCAATGTAATCGATTATAGATTTGCTGTAATCGATTATCTATTTTTGAATTTTGCCAGTAATCGATTATGGATTGTAAGTAATCGATTATGAAGCGTAAAATCTGGGATTGATTTTTGATCTGACTGGCAGATAATCGATTGTTCGGTCTTGACAATCGATTGTCACTGAGTAAATTCAGCAATTCTTAATTGGCAATTAGACAACGGTAAGACCAAGTTTTGCACCTATAAATACAGCTTCAACTCAGTGTTTTAAACACAACAACATACTCTAACTGATCATTACATTGCTTTAAGCTTTCATTCAATTGTTCATCATTTTCTACTCATTTCATAAAGCTTTTGAGAGCCATATTATTGTTCAAAGTTGTTGTGATCTTGAGCGTATTATTTTACTCATATCTACTCATCAAGGAGTACCTTTGTTAAGTGAGTGTTCAAGTATTTCAAATACTTGTAAGAGAATTTTGATTCTCTTGTGTTGAGGAACTTGTGCTTCCTCTGTTGAAGTCTTTGGGATTGTATCCCCGAGCAAGTGAAGTCTTTGGGATTGTATCCCCGAGCAAGTGAAGTCTTTGGGATTGTATCCCCGAGCAAGTGAAGTCTTTGAGGTGAGGAACCTCCGAGCAAGTGAAGTCTTTGAGATTGTATCTCCGAGCAACTGTAAAGGTTTGTTAAGCACCCGTAAGCTTAACAAGTTAGTAGAAAATCTCGAGAGAGTCTCTCGGGGACTGGACTAACCACTGTTGTGGCCAACCAGGATATATCCTTGTGTAAGTTATTTTTATTGCACTTATTTACTTCCTGTAAAATTTTAAATTCCGCAAGAAAACGCTAAATTTCATTAAAACGCTATTCACCCCCCCCTCTAGCGTTAAGCGTAGTTTCTAACAATTGGTATCAGAGCCCAACTCTCTGAAAAACTTAACAGTTTGAGAGAACCATCCATGGCTTCTACTCTAGATTTTTTTGCAGGAATAGGTGAAGGTGAATGCGACACGTCGCCTCCAAAATTGGGTGAAAACAACTACTCAGTTTGGAAAGAACGAATGAGAGTTTTTATGCTAGCAAACGACCTCTATCTATGGCAAATCATCAAGCATGGAAATCAAATGACGACAAAAGTTGGAAAAGCCAAGGTAAGTGAATACAACACTAATGCGATAAATATTTTGTATAAATCCTTGAACCAGGAAATCTGGCGAAAAATCTCCCACTACAAAACCGCTAAGGAAATGTGGGATAAGCTTGAAGAAATTCATGAAAGAACATCTCAAGTGGAAAAATGCTCAAATGATGAATCAAATATCAGGTGCCTGATGGCCGACGACAAAGAAAAAGAGGTAAGCACTTCTAACTCTCTCTCGTTTGAAGAACTTCAAAATGCCTATGAAGATATGTTTGGTAAATATGAAAATGCTGTTAAAATGATTAGAGATTTGAAGAAATCACTTTCCCAGCAAGAAATAGATTTCCAGAAAAATCTCTCTTTAAAAGAAAAGGATTTTGAAGAATGCTTTTTATTGAAAGAAAAAGATTTCGAAAATCAATTCTCTTTAAAACAAAAGGATTTTGAAAATCTGTCTCGTGATAACGAGAATCTTGTAAAAGAAAATCAATTTTTTCAAAATGGTAGTGTAGAGCTTAGACAAGTCATTAAGACTATGCATGAAGCTTCTTATATTGATAAATGCTCTACTTGTACTTCCTGCGACTCTTTGAAGTTAGAAAACGCAGAACTTAGGAAAACCTTAGAATCACATAGTGTAGACGTTCCTAAGGTTATTGAAGAAAAGGAAACGTCTAAGAATAATCAATGGCATAAAAACAGAAATTACAATAGAAATCCTACTGCTCCACCTAGAAATAACTCTAGGGCTGTAAACGAGTCTAGGACAAATTCCTTTAGACCACCTAGACACTACGCTAGGATGTATGAAAACAAGTCTAGGGTTAATAATTCTAGAACACCTAGATACAATTCTAGAAATTGGTACAATGAGTCTAGAATTAACCACTTTAGATCACCTAGAAAGAATTCTAGGATGATTGTTAACGAATCTAGGATAAATCACCCTAGACAACCTAGAAATGATTCTAGAAATTTCAACGCATCGAGGAATGACTATAGATCACCCAGAACGTATTTTGCTCCACCTAGACACAGGCACAATCCGAACGCATCATGTCATTACTGCAATCGTATAGGTCACATTGCACCGATGTGTTTCGCAAAGCATAGAGACTTCTCGTATGACTATAATCATTATTTGTCTAACCCCCAAGGACCCAAGATGGCATGGGTACCTAAAGAATATTAAATTGTTTTGTAGGTGTGCTTGAAGGGATCAAGTGTACTATGGTACCTTGATAGTGGATGCTCCAAACATATGACGGGAGATGAATCCAAATTCCTTCAACTAGAGCACAAAGAAGGAGGAAACGTCATTTTCGGCGACAACAATAAAGGAAAAATAATCGGCATCGGATCGGTTGGTAAGGACGAAAACTCCTCTATTAAACATATATTGCTTGTGAAAGGGTTGAAGCATAATCTCTTGAGCATAAGCCAATTATGTGACAAGGGAAATCTTGCTCTATTTGATTCGGATGAATATCTTGTGTTTAGACGTAGTGACTTCAAGATCATACTTCGTGGTTATAGAATTGATAATATCTATATGGTTGATCTTGCAAACTCCTCTCCCGAATATGTTGATTGCTTAATGAGCAAAGAGGATAATACTTGGTTGTGGCATCGTAGATTAGCACACATGAACATGCATCTTTTAAATAAATTGCTTTCTCAAAACTTAGTAGTTGGTCTTCCCAATTTAAAGTTTGAAAATGATTCTATGTGTGATTCTTGTCAAAAAGGGAAGCAAACCAAAGCATCTTTTAAATCCAAAAATATTGTTTCAACTTCTAGACCTTTACAATTACTTCATATGGATTTACTTGGACCTTCTCGTATTGAAAGTCTAGGTAGAAATAAATATGCTTTTGTAATTGTTGATGAATTTTCTAGATTTACATGGACGCTATTTCTTGCAAATAAAAGCGATGCTTTTCAAAATTTCAAGTATTTTCTTAAACGTGTTCAAAACGAAAAGGAATCTACCGTCACTTCAATTAGAAGTGATCATGGGGGAGAGTTTGATCACAATCTCTTTGCGGATTTTTGTGACGAACTCGGAATCGAGCATACCTTTTCCGCTACACGTACACCACAACAAAATGGGGTGGTGGAAAGGAAAAATAGGTGTCTCGAAGAGATGGCAAGAACCATGCTCGACGAAGCTAAGATTCCCAAACACTTTTGGGCGGACGCTGTGAGTACCGCTTGCTATGTTTTAAATAGAGTAGCAATTCGGCCGATACTCTTGAAAACCCCATATGAACTATATAAGGGTAGAAAACCCAATATTTCCCACTTACGTGTTTTTGGTTGTAAATGTTTTGTTCATAATAACGGCAAAGACCAATTAGGTAAATTTGATGCAAAATCGGATGAAGCTATTTTTATTGGTTATTCCTCACGTAGTAAAGCATATAGGGTCTTTAACAAAAGAACCCAAATTGTGGAGGAATCCCCACATGTTGTGTTTTCCGAAGATAATGCTCGCTTGGCGAGAAAGGATTGTGGTTTTGATCTTGCAGATATCTTGAGTAATTTGAAAAACAAAATACATGAAGAACCGCCAAAGGAAAACAATGATGAAATTATAGAACAATCAACGGAAGAAGCTCCACAATTGGAAAGTGAAACAAAAGAACAAAAGGAATGGAGGACGATCAAAGATCACCCTCTTGATCAAGTAATCGGCGATGTTGGAGGAAAGGTAAGTACTCGAAACTCCCTTAAAAACACCTTAGAACTTACTGCTTTTGTTTCTCAAATTGAACCTAAAACCATCTCTGAAGCAATTGGGGATGAATTTTGGACCTTGGCAATGCAAGAGGAGCTTAACAAATTCGAACGAAATGACGTTTGGGATTTGGTGCCAAGACCCGAAGATCATACCATAGTTGGTACGAAATGGGTTTTTCGCAACAAACTAGATGAAAATGGTATAATCACTAGAAACAAAGCTAGGCTTGTGGCTCAAGGCTACAATCAAGAAGAAGGTATTGATTATGAGGAGACTTATGCTCCAGTAGCTAGATTAGAAGCTATTCGCTTATTGCTTGCTTTCGCTTCCTCTATGAATTTTGTCTTATATCAAATGGATGTGAAAAGTGCGTTTTTAAATGGTTTTATTGAAGAAGAAGTTTATGTCAAACAACCCCCTGGTTTTGAAAACTTTAAATATCCCGATCATGTTTTCAAACTCAAAAAGGCTCTCTATGGGTTAAAACAAGCTCCCCGAGCTTGGTATGATAGGTTGAGTAAATTTCTTTTGAAAAATGATTTCATTAGGGGAAAAGTTGACACAACTCTCTTTGTCAAACACAAAAACAATGATATTTTATTAGTTCAAATATATGTAGATGACATTATATTTGGTGCCACTAACAATGGTTTATGCAAGGAATTTTCCAATCTAATGACTAGCGAATTTGAGATGTCTATGATGGGCGAATTAACCTTCTTTTTGGGACTACAAGTAAAACAAATGAAGGAAGGTACATTCATTTGCCAAGCCAAATATTGCAAAGAATTGCTTAAACGCTTTGATATGAACAATGCAAAAGAAATGGCAACTCCCATGAGCACATCCGATCATCTAGACAAAGATGAAAAAGGTAAGGAAGTCGACACCAAAAACTATCGAGGTATGATTGGCTCTCTACTTTATCTTACTGCTAGTCGTCCGGACATCATGTTTAGCGTGTGCTTATGCGCTCATTATCAATCATGTCCGAAGGAGTCTCACCTTTCGGCGGTAAAACGAATTTTACGGTATCTTGTTGGTACCTCAAATGTGGGTCTATGGTACCCCAAAGGCTCTTCATGCCAACTCATTGGCTATTCCGGTTCTGATTTTGCTGGATGCAAATTGGACCGCAAGAGCACTAGTGGCACTTGCCATTTGCTCGGTAGCTCTCTCGTTTCTTGGTTTAGCAAGAAACAAGTAAGTGTTGCGTTGTCCACAACCGAGGCTGAATATGTAGCCGCGGGGAGTTGTTGCGCTCAAATCCTATGGATGAAACAACAACTCTTGGACTATGGCCTAAGACTTGATCACATTCCTCTTAGATGTGATAACACTAGTGCCATATGCTTGACGAAGAACCCCGTTCTTCATTCGCGAACAAAACACATTGAAGTTAGACATCATTTTATTAGAGATCACGTTCTCAAAGGCGATGTCGAAATTGAATTTGTTGAAACTAAAAGCCAATTGGCAGACATCTTTACAAAGCCTTTGGATAAAGAGTCCTTCTTCCGAATTCGCCATGAACTCGGGATCCTTGACTCCACATTGATCTAAGTCATGCATTGCATTTCTTCTCCTACACATTTCTAACTTGAGTGTCGGAGGCATCTAACTTCTTTTTGCAGGTATCGCCCTACAGAAAAAGAAAATTTTATTTGGGCAAACCGCAAATCATCGGACATATAATCGATTATCCCGTATCAATAATCGAATGTCACCTTTCTAATTTTCAATACATAAACTTTGTTTTATTTCGTCTTTGTGTATCTTTCCTTACTATTTCTTTTGCTAATGGCAAAAGGGGGAAGATAACGGGATAACGGGTATGCACCACCTCTAAATTGCTTAATTGCTTATAAGCTTAAATTGAGGGGGAATTCTTAAATTGAGGGGGAACAAGAACAAATATGCATACTTGTTACTTGTCTTGAATCGTCAATATTATTTGTCAAAATTGCATATCCCGCTTAATGTTTGCCATTATCAAAAAGGGGGAAATTGTTGGAAACACGTTCTCAATGCGATATACTAAACGTGTATTCTTTTGTAGGTTTTGATGAATGACAAACAAAGCACAAATTGATATATGACGGAGTTCAAGTACAAGAGCACAAATGTTGAGATTGAAGCTCAAGACGTTGTTTTTAATTGTTATTATTGAGTTATTCTTAAATGTGATCTTGATCCTATAACTTGACTCCATAACATGGCTTCTCTCATAAAACTATTTTCCAAAATCATGCATACTTATTTCTGTATCAAATAATTTCAAATGATGCATATTTACATTAGACAAAATGTTTTCTAAACATGCCTCAAAAATCTGGGCTAAAATAATCGATTATGAACTTATGATAATCGATTGTTTCTGAGCCAAGACTGCATGACAATCGATTATGAATTAATGGTAATCGATTGTGAGTAAGACAGTGAACATCAGGTTTTTCCAAATCTGCATGATAATCGATTGTGATCAAATGCCAATCGATTGTTGTTGAGGTAAAGTTTTTCAATACTCAAAATAATCGATTATGAACTAATGGTGATCGATTATGTTGAGACAATGTCTTCCAGTGATTTTAAATTTAATTAAGTAATCGATTATGTCTTTAGATAATCGATTATCACTGAGACAGTAAGTTTTATGATTTTCAGAAAATAACAAGTAATCGATTATGGCTTTAGATAATCGATTATCACTGAGACAGTAAGTTTCATAATTTTCAGAAAATAACAAGTAATCGATTGTTGCAAAGGACAATCGATTGTTGAAGCTGACCGTTGTCAAATGATTTTCAATTACCTCAAAGTAATCGATTATTGGTTTTTATATAATCGATGTTTTGCTTAAAATCTGGAAATGATTTTTAGAACGTTGCTGAAGTAACCGATTATAGATTTTATATAATCGATGTTTTGCTTAAAATCCGGAAATGATTTTTAGAACGTTGCCAATGTAATCGATTATGGATTTGGTGTTATCGATTATCTGTTTTTGAATTTTGCCAGTAATCGATTATGGATTGTAAGTAATCGATTATGAAGCGTAAAATCTGGGATTGATTTTTGATCTGACTGGCAGATAATCGATTGTTCGGTCTTGACAATCGATTGTCACTGAGTAAATTCAGCAATTCTTAATTGGCAATTAGACAACGGTAAGACCAAGTTTTGCACCTATAAATACAGCTTCAACTTAGTGTTTTAAACACAACAACATACTCTAACTGATCATTACATTGCTTTAAGCTTTCATTCAATTGTTCATCATTTTCTACTCATTTCATAAAGCTTTTGAGAGCCATATTATTGTTCAAAGTTGTTGTGATCTTGAGCGTATTATTTTACTCATATCTACTCATCAAGGAGTACCTTTGTTAAGTGAGTGTTCAAGTATTTCAAATACTTGTAAGAGAATTTTGATTCTCTTGTGTTGAGGAACTTGTGCTTCCTCTGTTGAAGTCTTTGGGATTGTATCCCCGAGCAAGTGAAGTCTTTGGGATTGTATCCCCGAGCAAGTGAAGTCTTTGGGATTGTATCCCCGAGCAAGTGAAGTCTTTGAGGTGAGGAACCTCCGAGCAAGTGAAGTCTTTGAGATTGTATCTCCGAGCAACTGTAAAGGTTTGTTAAGCACCCGTAAGCTTAACAAGTTAGTAGAAAATCTCGAGAGAGTCTCTCGGGGACTGGACTAACCACTGTTGTGGCCAACCAGGATATATCCTTGTGTAAGTTATTTTTATTGCACTTATTTACTTCCTGTAAAATTTTAAATTCCGCAAGAAAACGCTAAATTTCATTAAAACGCTATTCACCCCCCCTCTAGCGTTAAGCGTAGTTTCAAACACGTACAAGTTAAATTTTGGCACTTTGAACCCTGCAGGTAGGAGAATGTCATGGGATACAAACATTTCTTCACAAGCCATATTACCCTGGTGCCTCATTCCTTGCTTGTTCTTCAAGGACTGTCTTATGCCTGCCAGCCTCCGTGGTATTCCATCCCGCCTTTCTCTTCCTATGAACCTTCCATTTCCTACATGAGGCTCGTCCCGCGGGCCCTGCTTGAGTGATTTGGAAACCTTGTGGGCAACCTTTGAGGGGCACAATTGGATATCATGAGCTTCGAGTAGGTGTTCATTGTTGGAGAGAATGGATGTGACAGGAGGGCTCTTTTTGGAAAAAATAGTTGGAGGATGAGTGTCGGAACTACTAGGGTGGTTGGGAAAACTGTAATAAGTAGGTGTATCTGGAGAGTATGGAGGATCATTTGGAACCGTGACCGGAGCTTAGAGAAGGGTAGCATCTAGGAAGCTAGGTAGTGGCAGGGGTGGCGCTTTCCCAGTCATCCAAGCATGATACATTTCTGCCATGTGTTGTTTAAACTATTTTACCTCTTTAATTAACCCATTGTCCTGGTCAGCCAACTACTTTCGGGTCCCGGTATCAACCAACCCAGTTTTGTTGTTGTCTGCCATTGCGCTTGACATTATGCTGTAAAAGGAGTTACCACTTTAAAGCCATAAACCAACCATATTATTCTATGAATATAACAAAATGAAGCCATCACGTTAGTGTTAAGGCATTTAACCTAAGATAATTTAACTTTATGCAATACACCTAGCCACAAACCGGTTCTAACATAACTTTGAGGGTATGAAGGTCATATGGCATCATCCCAATTTGTTTATTTTTCAACCTCTCTTTTCTTTGCTTTTCTAGAACTTTCTTGCACATTTACCCTCCTCTTTTCCCTTCTGACTATCACCCTCTTCTTTCCTCTCATATCTCACATCCCATGATTTCACCCCCTTTTTTATTTATTTCTTTTTCTTCTTCTTTTTTCCTTTTCTTTTTCCTTTTAATAAATAAAAGCATGATTCAATCGAACCCTATGTAGGTTTCCTACGTATCATGACCCCGCATGAATCAGATCTTTGCATGGTTCTGGAAGATCGAGAATGAAGCAAATAAACTAACTCATTTTTTGTTTATTTTAATACAACTCAAATCATGAAAGCTCTAAGAAACAAAAAAAATTCTATGTTTTTTTTTTTGAAAATCAACTTGAAACCATTTAAATACCACAAAAATCATCTTATACAAAGCAACAAAGATACAACCTTATCTAACTCTTGACCCTTTTTTAAAGATAATCTACTAGCTAACGGCCAAATCATTTACAAAAGATGGTCACATATGCAAAATCTGGTCATTCTGCAATTCTGGACAGACTCACAATAACCCACAAAGTTAAAGCATAATGGTAATATCCCGAGCCATGTACTTAAACAACTGAAGCAATGGTAATTGAACCAGACAACTTTGCAGCCTCAATACACTTCAAGCAATTTCCATAAACATTTTTCAAACCTCAACAAATCACCCAAAAAAAGTAGTAATCCCAAAAAAAAACTTTTTCGTTTTATTATTTACTTTCTGCTTTCTCTTCTTCTTTTTCATCATTTTTAATTTGTTATAAAGACAATCCAAAGTACCAAAAACTAAAAATTAAATACTACTAAATTAAAATAGCAAAAATCAGACAAAAAAATATAGTAGCGATATTAAAAAGAATTAACTACTACTATTACTAAGTATTTCCTAAAGCCTACAACTAAAAAAAATCACTATACTAGATAAACTATATTTTGGAAACTCTACTTTCTTTGTACATGAAAATAAAATTAATACTCTAAAAATGTAACTCTTTTTGTAGTTTTTTTAAGCTTTGTTAAATAAACCAACTACAAAGTGAAATAAAGACTAAAATATCGAGACTAAACTTAATAAATATATTTACATGCTAAAAAGTACGTGAAATCCAAATAACATGGTAAAAATAACTGCTCAACCTGGTAGAATTTATTGAAAGCAAACCGAAATTTCAGTGCATGAGGCAATATTTTTCAGCTTGTGACTCCCTGTTAACTGAATCACCAAAATATTTGTAATCAACTGAATTCAACTATGTCAGTTTGCACTCACTAGACAACTGATGCAAAAGTGCAGATTTTCAGGGTTGTTTAAACAACTTTCAATAGTAGTCCAAAACACTCTTATTTGAGTTCAAAGTTCTTCAAACAAGCTATAATGTCCAAACCCAATTTCAGGTTCGCAAAATATTGTAGAAAAATACAAATAATGCTTAGGGAACTTGTATTACATCAACAGATTTCATTTAAATGCAAAATTCTAAGATTCAAACAGGCTGGCAGGTTCGCTATTCCATTGCTTCTCAAAACTCAAAACTTCAGCAACACCTTGAGCACTAAATTCAGCAGCAGTAGGCACAGAAATTTTCAGCTCAGAATAACGACCTCAACGACAAAAACAAAGCATTGGAATCACAGCAATATTGAGTCAGAATAACCACAAAGTACAGTTTAATAGTGCAAGATCTGCTTTAAAAAAATAACTCAAAACTTGAATTTTATAGTGTATTATTGGCATAAAACTGAAGCAACGTAGTTGAGTTAACTGAAGCTAAAACTTATGCAAAATTCCCTCAACTGTTAAGAAAAACTATAGTAATAACAATCAATTAAATAAATGTGAAATTCTTCATTGTTCGGCGAAAAATGAACAATGCAGGGCTGTGGACAGCAAGTATGAAATATTTTACAGCAACAGAAAATAAGCAGCAAATTATTTTCCAGTAAACCCGCAACTTCTGTCAGCAGATTCTAACCAACTGGGCAATAGTTTATGTATCAAGAGCACTCAATTCAACAAGGAGAATATTTTAGAAGTAAAAATTAACATTTCAAATTATCACTGCTAAACTCGAGCACAATCTCAACGGGCACAAATTTTCGGCAGATTAAGCTTACTGTATGCTCAATGTCTAGTCCAACTGAATCCCCTCTATTAAACTCAATGAAAATAACTATTAGAAACCAGTAGTAACAACGTTCAAGCTAGGACAAAATTCAGCTATCAATTTACTCCAGAAACTTTTCCATAAATAGTGGCAAATTTTCAACAAGACAAGCTTCAGAACTTCGCAGTCATAGCACAAAAATAACTGGTGTACAATGCATAATTTACTTTCAAACATGGCCCCACCAACAACTCATAGATTGAATTAAAATCACAAAACCATGCTCCAGCCATCAAGGACTGATCCCAGCGGAACTCTCATCACCATATGAGAAGTTTGACAAGGGAATTTAAACTTCAACTCTAAATATCTCAACACTACAGTCCATTGAAACAACTCAATTCACAAAACATTCAACAAGCAACTTCTGAATTCTAAAGCTAATCTATGTGACTAGAAGTGGCTAGAAGTGCAAAATTTGGCTATGACCCTGCAAAGCCAAGAACCTAAGATTGACTAGGAAAACCAGACCCTATGTGGGTTGCCTACGTATCACACCCCGAATGACGAGAATCAGGTTTGCGTAGTTGGGGCAAATTGGATACGGCCAAGAATTAAAGAAACAACTAATTTTTAGAGAAAATAATTTCTTTTGTCTCTCTTCTTTTTCGAAAAATGATGAAACATGTAAACTCTTTTTAGATTTTCTTTTTCCTCTTCTTTTTTTTAAATTTTTCAAAAAATGATGAAAAGTGAAAAATCTTTTGAATTTTTCAACCTCTCATTTTTTCATTACCAAAAATATGACAAAAAACATAATTGGGCCCACTCGCTTTATCCTTATATCTCACCCTCTCTCTTTTTTTCTTTTTTTTTCTTTTTTTTATTTTTCATTTGCCAACAACTATCATTGGTCCGCCAAAATGACCCTTTTATCCTTGAATAAATGCAATATGGTGCACATAGGATGCAGCAAGATGGTTTGTTATTTTGGGTATACTTGTACTACCCGGACCCAAACCGTGTGTTGAGTCCTCTAAGTCAAATGCATGATGCAAATAAGTGTTTCCACTGGGGATCTGGCATGAGGCTGAGTTATTCTAGGTTCAAAACCTGGGTATATATTCTAGACTGTGTACCCGAGCGGACGACTCGAGTCGAGGAGGGGGCTATGTACCGGGAACCAAAAGGCCATCAGGCTTTGTAACTTGTCCGAGCCTCTTTCTTATTCCAAGATATGACACTGACAGAATAGGGAGTCATGCCAGCGTGCACATCCCCGAAGATAAGAAGAGAAGGGTTTCGTATCAATTTATATATAATTCACATAATATCAAAGTGGTAAAAGCATTTAGCACATTAGGCTCAAACATGTAATAAAATCATATAATAAAAAAAGCAAAATACAACAATTATTCTAAGCTCGAATTCTTGAACCTTGAACAAGAGATTCTGGGTTCGTTCCCCAGCAGAGTTGCCAGAGCTGTCACACCTCCTTTTTCATTACTACAACCCCGTGAAGGGTGTATATAAGAGAGTTTTTCCAATTAAAGGACAAACGAAAAGGGATTTATTTATCTAAGAGATTTTTAGAGTCGCCACTTGGGATAATTAATGGATTCTCAAGTCACGGTTTAAATCCTAAATCGAGGAAGGTTTGAATCTGTTTAACAGTCTGCGAACCAGATATACGAGTAAGGAATTCTGTTAATCTGGGAGAAGATGTTACGCATTCCCCAGTTTCATGATTCTAGCACGGTCGCTCAACTTTCATATTCGGCTTAAATTATCTGGATTTATACAATTATGAACCTATGTTAAAATTTAACTTCTAACCGCCTTTATTAGTATTTTTAAAGAGAATTGCAACGTCATTAAAACATGTCTCGAACCACATCACATAAATGTACCCATGGTTTTTGACACATTTCCACTTTGTTGAGATTTGGATTTGGGTCGCATAAATGTGCACCCGAATTTAGGAAAGTAATATTATTAAACATGCACCTAAAGCAACTACGCGTTCGCACTTTGCAAGTGCCATTTGGAATTTGCTAAACGACAAAAGCCTCGGAATCTAAGGATTAATTCAAGATTAAATAAAGTGAAGGCCATGCAATTGTTATTTTGTTTGGCATAGCGTGCCTCAATTCCATTTCGACACATCGCACTCAACTTATAGAAAACTACGGATGTTCATAATTACTTCCTAAAATTAATTAGAGATTATGGTAAAAAACGAAGAAAAACATTAAAAAACTAATTTATAACCTTATTGGCATGTGGACCAAGTAATATCCAAGAATATTGATTTTGTCCAAAATGTAAATACCTGAGCCACCCACATTAACACCTGCACACATTAACCCCTTTTACCCAAGAGCACGAAATTGCCTTACCAAAATGAAAACACCACGGAATAATGCACGCTAAACCCAAACAGAGATGGTTTCTCCATGAACCAACAAATGAAGCAAATCAGCTAGGCATAAGCTCATGCATAAGAAAGTTCATCTCACTGGCTCCTATATGATTTCCCTTTCATTAAGTGAGGAAGTTGACTAGAATAAGATTAGCTATTTCTATTGGATTAGCATTAGAGAAAGCTTGCTGCTTAATTAGCTTAGAAATTAAACCTAAACTAACTTGTAAAAAGAATACTAGTATCGAAATAGCCCAAGTCAACAAATTAGCACCCATTAGTAGCTCGTGAAGTTCAAACTCATCCAAAAATAGAAGCACAACAGTTGCAACCACAAACATCGGAACCAAAACTAAATAAAGGAAATTAGAAGTAACCTGAGAATAGCTTTCTGGTTAAATTAAAAGCAGCAGTTACACGGATTGAAATGAAGCAATGATGACAATCAGAAATCGATACAGCTTCAAATGAGACCAGTGAAAGTTGAACCAGAAAACGAACGGAAAGTACCTCAACGCCTCCGGCGACCTCGAATTTCATCACTGTAACATCGCATAGATGAAACGAACGAACATCTACAACTATGTTAGACGTTGTATCTCTAAGGCTTCAACCTGTCGTCGAGAAACCAAAGTTGAACCAGGATACACTAACAGAGCTCACTTGATAACCTCGACACTTCAATACCCAGTTCCGAACAGGTCTCACAAGAGAGCTCCAAAATGGACTAAAATTAACAGGACCCAGCAGCAAAATGAAGTTTAATAACTGAAATTGCTTTTCAATTAATAGAACTTCAAAAATAATGGAAACTGAAAATTAAACTTTCGATTGATGAAATATTTAGCAATACACGAGAGAGAAATCGAGCAAGTGTTACAACCCCAAATTCGAAACAGTTGAAGCTTGAACCAACACGAGCAAATGAGAACAGTGAATTTCAGATTGGAACCGCGAACATCGGCCTCGAACAGTCACCACTGGACCAGCAAAGAAGAAATAAAACTCAAACAAATTCCATCCCCGAAACTGAATCAATCTCCGTTGAAATAAATAAAAAAACAAACATTCGAAATTTAAAGGAACTCCATGACAGAACTGAAAATCAAAATCATTTTAACGAAGCTAAAGTAATTATGTATCTCTGTGTGCTTTCGTGTGTATGTGTGGTGATTCTGGGCGTGTGAGCCACACCTACTGGTGGTTGCCGAATTCCGGCGAGCTAGGAGGTGAGTGGAGGAGCTGGTGAGGCTAGTCTCGTCCAAGAAGACAAGCTCAGGGGTCGTTTTGTTAAAGCAGAGAGGCAATGATTGGAGCCTATTTTGTGATTTGCGGCTCTTTACTTGAAGGGCCCTAAGGGAGAGGATCGTCTTTTTATTATGAAAAAAAATGATGGATTTTTGGTTCTTTTTTATGAGAAAGGAGACCGAATTGAGGGGACAGTCCTTTTTTATCGCCCCAGCTGCGCTCCTCTGTTATCTCTTCTATATCAAGCATATCTCCTTTTTTGTGTCTTAGGTCTACGGTTTTTTGGTGGGGAAATGGGTTTGGATATTGGGTTGGGTCCAATAGACCCGATTTGGGGCTGGGTAGGGGCTGATTTGGGTTTATATTTGGGCTCAGCCTTAATTTGGCCCAAATTGAAATTAGTATCAAGCCTTTTCAATTCCCTTTCTCTTTTGTTTTCTTTTTTGTTTTAATTAATTAAAAACCTAAAATAAATTCCAAAATCAATTCAAATTGTAAAATTAAGCTAATTACCTAACTATGTAAAAATGATCATTTTTTGTGATTTTTTCTGTTTAATAACAGAATTAACTCAATGTAATTAATTTCTAAATGCAAATTGAACCTAAGGTGTCATGAAATTAAAATGTAACGTTTTTATGGTTTTTCAATGATTTGAAAATAATAAAAATGCATGAAATGCAATTAATTAAAGAAAAACACCTAAAAACCAATTAAAATTATTTTGGTCGATTTTTAGGAGTTATTCTCATGTAGGGCAAAAATCACGTGCTCACATCCCTTTACTGGGATATTTAACCTTGCTGAATCATTTCCCAAAAATAAGCTTATTTTCGTACTTAGACTTGATTGTTAATGCATGCTTTTACTATCCTTTTTATGGAAATAATTGATTTGATCCCAAGCTGATTTTCTTTCCTTAATTGAAACTTGTTCGTACTCCTTATGCCATGATTCCTTAATTAAAGGAAATCACTTGCGTTAATTGATTCTGACTTGTGATTATTTCCATGTTTGTGTTAAGACATTACTTATTACCTTACTTAACTTGTGTGCGACCAATTCTGTTTGGACACCTATCCTATCTGCATGCAACCATGCAAAAGAATTAGTATTATACTTAAGAAATTCAATGAATCCAGACCTAAGCTCAGGGTGAAGTCTTGTCCCCAAGAGAAATTTCCTCTCTGAGAACTTTTCAAATAATGCAACTTGCTCGAGCTCTTCCAATGTGGAATTTGTTACGTCCCTCTCTTCTAGTACCTGGAAATATCTTGGCACCTAATAAGATTTTCATGCTTCTTCCCCCCTAGTTAACTTCACTTGATTCGGGAGCAGGTACCGGTTCCTATAATTTTTATGCTGCACGTTCCTTCCATTTGCTACTACAGACCAAAATCCCATTCAACTCCCTTAATGCGGGTTAGTCGCCTTTTATCTATTTGATCCCTCCAGTAGTAGAGAATTCAGCAACTAATGATATGTTCATGGTACGGCTCTCATCTAATGAAACCATGGTCCTTCTGGAATAATTTTACAACCCATATCACCATCCATAACCTCTAAAAGGGTTGTCTTCATCACCCCTCGACATTTGCGAGAAGCAAGATCTCTCGTCCTATCAATACGATTGCCAGGTTGAACCTGGCAAGGAGTTTTATGGTCGGAATGATGCTTTCGGTAAGTTTATCTTGCTCTAATACCCTCCATTGTATGATATCAGCCAAACATCTTGGATCCACAAGAACACGTTTAATTTTAAACTCTAATACATTTAGAGAAATTACCAATGCGTCATTGTGCAGTAGCAATAGTCGGTATGTGTCCTCCTCCGTGAAAGTGATGTCGTATTTCACGACTACCCAAAGTCTCTTTCTATGGGTTACTGATACATTTGTCTTCTTTGTTAAAGAGAAGGTAACCCTGTTAGTATCGTTCCCCCCAAAAATCATGTTGACTGTCTCGCTAGGGGAGGTCTTCCCCAATTTTTGAGGAATCCGCGTTATTATGGTTGCGACTGTAATTGTTATGAGCCTAGTCACTTAAGAATTTGCTGAGGTGACCATTAATCAGTAAGTTCGCTACCTCTTCATGCAGATGTCAAAAGTCCCTAATCCAGTGACCATTCATTCCATGGTACTCGCAAAATAAATTAGGATCCTTTTGGCTAGGTTCGAACCTCTTCGGCTTTGGGAACTGTGCTTCTTTAGTGTGTTAGGATTTATGCCCGTCACTAGGGGGGGTGAATAGTACGGCACGAGAATATATAAATATTGCGGAATTAAAATTGCAGGAGTAAAGTAAATGCGGTAATTAAAATAGTGAGGAAAGAACACACCGAATTTATCCTGGTTCACCACAACGAGTGGTTAGTCCAGTCCCCGAGAGACTCTCTCGAGATTCCACTAACTCCGTTAAGCTTACGGGTGCCTAACAAACCGTTACACTTGCTTGTAGATGTACACTCTACAAGACTTCAACTTGCTCGAGGATACCTCACCTCAAGACTTCACCTTGCTCGTGGATACCGCACCACAAGACTTCACACGCTAAGATTGAGGGTACTTAGCAAACCCGACAATCAATGAGAAGATATGGTCTTAACAAAAGCTCTATAATGATGCACAAATAATATCAATATGTATATGAATAATGAGATGTGTTGTGTATTTCAAATCAGCTCAAAAGACCTCTATTTATAGGTGTTATAAGTTGTATAACCGTTGCTTAATTGACAATCAAATATGCTGATTTTATGCAAGATAATCGATTATTGGATTTTGATAATCGATTAATGGCTTTAACGTTCAAAAATCAGAAGCTGATTTTATGCTAGATAATCGATTATTGGATTTTGATAATTGATTATCTGCCTGTCGTTCAAAGACATTGGCAACGGTCAGAGAATAATTGATTATGCTCTTTTAGATAATCGATTATTCTGCCTTGCGGAATTTCCAGTTTAATCTGGAAATTCAGCATAATCGATTATCAGCATATGGATAATCGATTATCTGGCTATGCTGTCCAGAATTGAAAACTTACTTCAAAAACCATTTTGGTTAAAAATGAAAACGTTAAAATCATTTTGTTTGAAGTATTTGAAATATGTTTATGATAAATATGATTTGATAAAATGATTTTATGCATATTTATGATGACCTATGTTGAGCCAAAAGACGAGATAACTTAAACGTTGCTCTTACGTTGGTTCTACCTAACGACCTACGCCTTGGGTCTTCGGTCTTGAACTTTTGAGCTCGTCTTTGGCTTATCTATGCAATCCATTCATCAATATGCTTCTCGGCATTCAATCTTGATTGTTTGTCATATAATAACATTGTTTGACACTTGACTTCATTGTTTGTCATTCATCAAAACCTATACCTGAAAATCATGCTAATACAACCAAAGCGCACATATCATGGATAGAATGATTTTCTACAATTTCCCCTTTTTTGATAATGACAAACAACAGGAGATATGCATATCAGATTCCCCCTAAATTCATGCTACATCTCAACATACAATTCATGCAAACGATTCCCCTTAATGATAATTCCCCCTCAAATAAGGCATACTATAACGTAGATACATTCCCCCTTATTTGATGCATATCGCCTAAACTCTTCCCCCTTTTGGCATTAGCAAAAATAGAGTATGCAAAGGCTACTTTCCCCTTTCGACACTTCCCCCTTTTGGGTATATCAATAGTTAGTGTCAAGAATAAAATAGGAAATAAATGAGGAATATACATTGACGATATTTAAACAATCATACCAACATAAAATAATACCAAATGTTAGTAAAAACATAACAACCATAATAACGATTATTTTTCGCAAATCATATTGCTTAAGAACATATCAACAGTTAATTTTTAACAAACCAATAGTTGTATTAAAAGCACGAATCATTTATTTTTCAAGAATATATCAACTGTTATTCAAACCAAAAATAATATTCATCAAAACATGAATCAATAACTAGTAACTAAATTCAGTAAGTTCATAATAAATTTCCTGATATGGAGAAAGACCTAATTTCAATGCATAAATTTATTATCTCACTATAAATAAAAATGGAGATCATATGGGTTAATTCATATCAGCACTTTATCATAACCACCAACTTTTCTCTAAGGATTAAGTTCCATAATTAAAAGTACTCAAAACCCCATTTAAGTAGTCTTAAAATGCTAAAATTAATATTTTTCACTGCATAAAAGTGAGTATTATTCACTGGGTTGTTTCTGGTAAGCGTACCAACTTTCTCATTAATCGAAGATCGTTAAAATCATAATCTCCAAAACTTGCGAGCAAATTTAGAAAATTACCATTTTAAGCATTTTTTTAAGAATTTAAAATATGACCTACGTTCTTATCATATACCAATTCATGTAAAATTAACATGTGTTATCATGTTCCAGATTAGGCACAAATAAAATTATAGAAAGAATAACTTTTTGTATGTAAATCATATTTTAATCTGCCAAATCTTCAAAAAAAACTCGTCTAAATGATCCCGAATAATGTAAAGCATGTGATTCACTGCATAGCACTGAGTTCTTCTTAAATATATCGTTTTTGATGATCTTACCAAATTTCAGGTCATTCAGAGATCGTGAAATTCATGATTGCCAAAACTAGACCAAATTCGAATAAATTATTTTTTGCATATTTAGGATTAAATTCATGTGATTTTCATTCTTGCTATATATCATATCAAGTTAAATCATCACGTTTCAGATTTAACACAAATATAGCGGATATATAAAGAATAATTTTTTATATTTATAACAAATTCAATTTAAGAAACTACTTGAAAACCCATCTAAACGACCTTGAAATGCCAAAAAAAACATGTTTAACTGCGTAGTAGTGAGTTTTTCTCACCGGATCATTTTCGATGAACCTACCATATTTCAGGTCAATCAGAGTTCCTCAAATTCATGACCACTAGCATGTAACCAAACTCGAAGAATAACCGTTTTAAGTAGTTTCATGAATTAAAATAAATATGACATTGATTTACATTCTGCATATAATTATACTATGAGCTCAAGGCATATATGATGTTCTTCCTACTTCTAGGATACACAATATCTCTTTTTGCAATAAATTATCCTTCTATTAAATACACAAGAACCTAAGATATTATATTTTCTCCCGTTCGGCGAAAATCCCAATATCTCTTCTCATGGGTGGAGTTGGTCTTACTAGTACCCAAAGATAAAACTTTTTTCCTAGTTAGAAACCTCCACCAATAATATAGATTTATCAAGTATAATTTTCACATGGTACATTAAGAAGATTTTCATGACTCAAATAAATAGACCATTTAGTGGATCCTACTTATTAATTATTATGCTCAATCCATGAATAAACACAATTTCATATGTACACATTTACTAAAAAAAATTCATGAGTTCAGATGTCACGACCCAAACCTCGCTCCGGTCGTGATGGCGCCTCTTGTGAAGACAAGGCCAGCCAGATCATTACATAACACTTCTTTCAAGAAGTTAAAAAGTTCATAAGCAGTTTAAATGTGATTTAATGATATTAATTAGCGAAAGTACCACCCAATACAGCCCAGACCGGGGCGTTACAAGCATCTATGAATATATGAATACAACTACGGAGACTGTAAAATACAAAATAGCAATGATAAACAAAGGAAGCAATGAGGTGCTACGGACGCTGGCAGTCACCTTGCTAAACTCCGATAACTTAGCCTCCGATCAGCTCAAAACCCCCTACCGGGTGAATAAATACCTGCATCTGCACCCGAGGTACAGGGAGAAAAGTGAGTACTCCAACTCAGTAAGTATTAAAGATAAATAACAACTGATCAGTAAGAAAATCACGTAAGGAAAACCATCATGCTGTAAGCAGTATAAAACCCCATGAGAAAAGCAAATGAAGCTGTGAAATCTTTAGAAGTCATCTTAACCCAATTTAAACCTCTTTCGAAAATAGCTTTTTCAAACAGTTATGAAAATGAATGCAAAGCAATTACTGCAGATAAGCACAGAAATACTCCCCTCGGGCACAACACTCATTCAACAGAAAATTCCAGCCAATCAGGTAAATAAGCACAACAACAGATAATGGCAGACAAATAAATAAGTAAACACATAAAAACAGTAGTGGTACCGCTGCAGCGTGCAGCCCGATCCATTATCGTCTACAGCGCACACTAGGGGTGTGCAAACTTTGTGAAGCGCCCTTTACGGCCCAAGCGCAATATAAAGCCATCTCGTCGCATCAAATCTAGGCATTCGTCCTTACCCAGTGAAAAATTACATAAGCACCCCGGACAATAGTAAAACATGATGCTCAGCCCAAAAACATTGTTGGAAATATCATTTCAAGTGATAAAGCAAAGTAAACTTGGTTGAGTCTTAAAAACAGTGAAAAATACATGACTGAGAACATGTATAAAATCAAACAGTGAGGAAATATCAACAATCATCCCCGAAAAGGTTCAAATAGCTATCACAAGCCCAATTATGGCAATCAGCCCATGTCATGATGATAACAAATAAGTTTCAGTCAAATACATGGTAAAATCATCAATCAGGACAGACAAAGTTGCAATCTCCAACGTTGCTCTACCACACGCTCGCTAATCGGCATGCAAGTTACCTCAATATAGAACTACGATGTGCGATCCGGGGTTACAAACCCTCGATAACATCATTTACAATCATTACTCACTTCGAACCGGCTAAATCTCTAGCTAGCGACGCCTTTGCCCCTCAACTCGGCCTCCACGCGCGTTGAATCTATCCAAAATTAGAGTGAATACATCACAATATGCTAAGGGAACAAAATCCAAGTGAAAACAATTAATAACGGGCATAAATCCCGAAATTACTGAAACTCGAGCCTCAGGCCCACTACACGAAACTCAAAAAATATTACATCATTAGATTCCTTATATCCTCACGAGTTCATACATACCAAAAGTTCTTCAATCCGATATCAAATGGTCCTTCAAATCCATAAATAGAATTTCAAAATCCCAAGCCCTAATTTCTTCCATTTTTAGCTTAAGTTCCATGAATTTCTAGGTGGATTACACAATATAATCGAGTTTCAAGACCAAAATTCTTACCTCAAGTCATTTCCCCTTAAATCCCTCTTTGATTTCCTTCAAGAATCTCGAAAAAATGAGTAGGTATGGGTGAAAATAGACCCACATTCGCGAAAAATATGATTTTAAAGACATTCTACCCAGGGGAATTTTCTTCTATGCGATCGTGGAACATTCCTCGATCGCGAAGAAAAAATCTTCAGCTCCCAGAATTAACTCTATGCGAACGGACAAAACCCAATGTGATAATTCTATGCGATCGCGGATAACCTTCCGCATTCGTGATGAACAAAACCTAACTAAGACCTCAGGTCAACTTTACTCTGTGTGATCACAATGCCTAAACCGCGTTCGCGAAGAACAATTTCCCCAAATTATGCAATCGCAAAGCTAGACTATGCGAACGCAATGAACAATAGAACAGCCCCCACAAATCCTTCTATGCGATTGCAAGACCTTTTATGCAATCGCAGAGAACAAAAATCCTGCAACTTCGAACCTGCAAATTTTCTGCTATCTTTTAAGGCACAAAGTGGTCCGATTGACCACCCGAAACTAACCCGAGGATCTTGGGACCTCAACTAAGCACGCCAACATATCCCATAACATTATTATAACCTGTTCCAATCATGAAAACACCTCAAACAACATCAAAATATCCAAAACTCATCGAATTCAAGCCTAAGTTTTCAAAAACATCCGAAAAATACTCTTTCGATAAAAAACCCGACCAAACCGTGTCCAAATGATCTGATATTTTTCACACACATCCCAAATCACATAACGAAGCTACAAGAACTCTCAGAGTTCCATTCTAACTCTCATATCAAAATCTCACCTTCCAACCGGAATTCGCTAAGGTACTAACTTCATCAGTTCAAGCCAAATTCCACACCGGACATCCAAAACCAATTCCGATCACACTTCTAAGTCATAAATCACCTAAGGAATCTTACCCAATAATAAAATTCCGATCCGGGCTCATATACAAATAAGTCAACTCTTTATCAAACCTTTCAAATTACAAGCTTTCAACTGAAACCGTTTTTCCAAATTCATTCTAATTTTCCTGAAATCGAAACCAACGATCTATATCAGCCATAATCCATTTCATGGGGCAAGTCGTGCTCGAGAACTAGCAGTTCAAGTGCAAAACTCAAAATGGCTGCTCAGGTCGTTACATTATCCCCGCTTAACGCATGTTCGTCCTCGAACGTACCAAGAGTTGTTCTAATAGCCAACCAACCGTTGACTAACCTTACCATCCATATACCTGGGGGTGATCCAACGTCACCCTATCTCATATAGGTGTGATAACACATTGCAACTAAAATACAATCCAATTTGGTCTCTAAGCCATAGAACCACATTTCCGCTCCAGAAACCATCAATATGATCAAAACCACACACCTATACTTTGAATAGACCTGAACTAGCTTTAATAACCCAAGCCTGCAATCTCGGGAGCAGTCCCATGATATACCACGCAACTCAAACATTCGTAGTGATAACTTCTATTCATAGCAACTGACCACAACTACCGAAATACTGGTAGAAAACCTCCTATCGACTAAAGTCTCATTCCAGCACTTCCATATACTACCAATGATAAATGAAACACGCAATAAACCATAACTATTTCTCAAATCAGCCATCCATAAGGTCACTTCTCCTTTGGCAAGGACCATAGCAAATTTCTGAACTGAACCTCGATATTTATCCATCAAACATGCTAAAATCAAATCCATTTGTATTCATTATAGACCCCAACGACCTCATCTAATCCAACATAATTAATCTGGTGACATTACACACCAAGACAGGCTAAAGCCATGACATGCGCAGTCCGCGCAGCAATAAACAACAATCCGAACATACTCACATCACGAAACTGACTCAGACAAGAAGGTTGTATCTCAATCCCACCAATATCGTTACAACACTCGGCTGCGAACCCGTCTCGCATCATAGAAATAAACCACGATTCTAATCCGCAAGGTCACACTCTACATAGCTTCGCTGCAGTTGCGCGACTCTAACCAAACATTGTTCCACATGAAACACCTCAAGTCACTATCAAAACGGACAACCGCGCACAATTTGATACCCGAAACCAAAGAAAATCACTACACCCACGGTGAAACAAGTAACAAATACCACGCAGAACTGATAGGACATAACCGATATGCTATCTACCGAGCAACACCCAATTACTTCTCTCGCTCAACTTCCACTATGAACCACAATAGAAATGCACCATATGTGCCCATAACCAACAAAATCATAACATCTCGCAACACAGAAAGGCCACTCTTAGATCTCCCAGATCTCTAATAAGCTCAATAACGATCGAATCAACCTATCCTTCAATAGTACAATTTGGGGTCAACCAAGCCGACTCAAGCTAGAACACGCATCCACATTGGCCTGCCGACAAACTCATTATCAAGGAATCTTGAATCTATTCTTTCCACTATTATAACTCTTGCCGTCCATGCGATACGGTGCAAGGCACCAAATCAATACTAAAATCAACAACCTTGCCCGGCGACATGCACGGCCACAAGAAACACATCCGCTAAATATTTTACCACCGAAACTATATTGATATGAGGAGCCTCAGCATTGACACTGATTAGAAGAGCACAAATAAGAAAGACAACTCCTCCCCAGCCGTCTGCCAGGTCTACGAAATATAAAAATCCCCAATAGGACATAATCCGTCAAACATCGCCACTCAACCTATAGCATTTCCCGGCATAGCCTACAACGCCATCTTATCGCAACAGCCCTGAATAACACAACACGAAGACAACCAGTCTGAACCCAATATCATATCCAAAATTTAACATATTAAGCAATAAAAGATCCACTCAGGTCTTCAAATCTCAATAGTCTCTAAACAGCTTATACACACAACTCACAAAAGCAATATAGACTGAACGTGAGAACTCCTAGTCTCCAACTCCATATAGCACACAAAGCACCATATTTGATCCCAAATTCCGCTGCCCGAATATATATCACCTCAAGTACCCAATCATTCCACGAAAGATACCTTGAAATTCCCATGTGCCATCAAGAAAACTCGAATATCAGCAATGGATCCAATCAAGAGAGCATTGCAGTACTACCGAAGTTCTATCAAACTAATCACATTGCCTTTTCGTAAACATTTACCCTCGTAAAATCACTATGATTAGCAATACCATTTTCTTAATCATCTGAAGAACATTTCTCTAATCACTTAAAATTGCATGTGCTGCCTAAGAATTTCATGACTTTCCATTCGAAACTGAACTGTAACCTTACACACGCAAATCCCAATCATGCGTAACATACCGCATATACCACACCACCCTATGGTAATCATGAGAACTTCATACCCCTTCCGAGCCACAAATATCTACGTACTCAACTAGTCAAGAACTTTTCATTGGTCCCATCTAGAATAAAGTCACTATATATCCCACGCTCTACATGCCCATAGAAGATATACCTCTCCAAATCCTAGTAAAAACCATCAGAACTCTCCGAGTTCCCTTTGCATAAGTCAGACCTGCAAGGATTGAATTCTTCTAACTCTACCAAGCAAAGTAAGCCATCAATACCTAAGAGCATTACTGCAAAATATCCTTAAGAACTCATCACCTCAAACACATACAAGAAGTTAATCATATCCTTACCATACCAGTCCGGTCTACAATCAAGGTACTCCAGCTTTCTATGTTTCCTTTTGATTCACCTTCAACTTGATATTCCCCCTTGTTATAGCACCACAATTTCTCACACCAGACTCACCACACGAGACCCAAGCGTAAAACCACACTGTCTGAGACCCGTAAGCTGGTGTATACTCTCTCAATCATTCTCAAAGCCATCACGTTGCCGAATACTTTAATCTGAAGAACTTCATGTGAATCTAAATCTGTTACCTTCACTTTCCTGATACTGACACATAGAATCCCATAATTCACACATAAGTACCACAAGTCTTGACCTCTTTCAATGAAAACTCAGTTCCTAACCACATAAGAAACTTTGAAATACCCAGTTCTACATATAGAATCTCAAACACATTAGAACCGTTATCGAGAGTCATTCACTCTTATTCAGCTGAAATTTACCTGACCTAACGAATAAAAACGCATGTGCCTCGTTAGCACTCCAGCACCGTAGAATGAAATCCTCACCCTAATACAACCAAGTAACTTCCTGCTCTATGCACTTGGCATTCTTTACCAACATCAACTCTCGACGTTCCATGATTCTCATACCCTATGAAACATAATATAACCTTTGTCAAAATTTTCCTTTACTCTAGCCATAGCTAATTCACTCTTACGCCCCAAACTGGGACAAACATAGCACCTAACTATGCAATCAACTGCTCACAACATACTCCTCCACTTGGCTCGAAGCCATAGATCAAGAGACACTCAATAGCTCATAACACTTTTACTCTATTAATGCCACAATACCTTAGTGAGGTTAAACTCAAATCATTTATAAGATGTGAAAACACATATCATCTAGTACTATAAATCTTCTACAAATCTTGCATTCATCCCTGCAATAATTAAGCCCAGTCTGTCAAACAACCCAAAATTTCGAATTTCAACGCGTACTCTTTAATTACACTTGAGGTGTTCTAGTATACAAATAGGGATCACACCACTTCAGAACACTCAGTAGGAGATAATCCACCTACTTCACCTCAATATACTATTTCTCTATACTTTCCACCGTCATAAACTGTTTGCAGCCACTTTGTTTTAAGTCTGAACTCATACCGAAACATGATATTTACTTCTCTCACAATTGGGAAACAAGAAAAGATCCTTCACGTGCCTATAACTCGGGGATACACATCCAATCACAATAAAAATCAAATACTCAATAGTTCATCTATCATCTAGCAGACCTTCCTCGTCACTTCCAAGTCATCTAGATACACCTCGCAGTACTAAGATACTCATCACGTAGCTACCTAGCCGTAGATCCCACTAACAGAGGCAATACTGAATGTATATAAGATTCAAAACACTTGCTCACACAATAAGCACCTCGGTGCTCAAGCCATAGGTAAAGATCCGCCCTCAAGTCCTCTAGATTGGCCCAACATCAAACTCACAAAGATCGCATCTCGCCCCTCGATCAGGGAATTACAAGTCACTAAGGCACATCTGGTGCTGAGCGCTCAAGTGCGCATGCAAACGCGTGGAAGGAATTTCAATAGTTACTTTTAAAGATGAATTAAGGACGCACGATAAGAATTCAAGAATGTGAAGTTTTCCTAATGGTTCTGCAACCTCTCGAGGATACGTACAGACGTCATTGTACCGATCCGTGAGACTCTACTAAACCCACTCATGACTCGTGAGACCTAGTAACCTAGGCTTTGATACCATCTTGTCACGACCCAAACCCCGCTCCGATCGTGATGGCGCCTCTCGTGAAGACAAGGCCAGCCAGACCATTATAAAACACCACTTTCAGGCAGTTAAAAAGTTCATAAGCAGTTTAAATAAGATTTAATGATATTAATTACAATAAGTACCACCCAATATAGCCCAAATCAGGGTATCACATGTCACGAGCATCTATGAATATATGTATACAACTATCGACTCTGAAATATACAAAATAGGACTGATAAACAAAGGAAGAAATGTGATGCTGTGGATGCTAGCAGTTAACTCGCCAAACTCCGATAACTTAGCCTTCGATCGGATCAAAACCCACTACCGGGTAACAAATACATGTATTTGCACACGAGGAGTAGTAAAGGTAAATAATAACTGAGCAGTAAGAAAATCACGTAAGACAAATCATCATGGTGTATAGAAGCAGTATAAATCCCCTTGAGAAAAGCAAGTGAAGCTATGAAATATTTAGAAGACATCTTAACCTAGTTTAAACCTCTTTCAAAAATGGCTTTTTTCAAATAGTTATGCAAATGAATGCAAAACAATTAGTGCAGATAAGCAAAGAAATCCGCCCCTCTGGCGCAACACTCATTAAACAGAAAATGCTAGGCAATCTGGTAGATATCACATGAAATAGCCTAAATTCAGATAATGGAAGACAAATAAATAAGTAAACACATAAAACAGTATTGGTATCGCTGCGGTGTGCAGCCCGATCCAAATACCACTACACGTGCAGCCCGATCTATTTATCATCAATGGCGCTTACTGGAGTTGTGCAGACTCCGGGAAATGCCCCTTATGGCCAAGCACAATATCAAGCCATCTCCTGGAATCAAATCTAGGCCCTCGGCCTCATATCAATATCAGTATATCATTACTGCGGCATTCAGCCCAATCCAAAAGTATTCTCAGAACAGAGGCCCTCAGCCTTACACAGTCAAAAATCATATAAGACCCTCGGGCAACAATAAAATATGATGCTCAGCCCATAAACATTGTTGGAAATAGTATTTCAAGTGTTAAAGCAAAGTAAACTTTGCTGAGTTTGGAAAACAATGGAAAATACATGAGAAAGTTCAAGTATAAGATAAAAACAGTGAGAAAATATCAACAATAATCCTCGAATGAGTTAAAATAGCTTGCATGAAGCCCAAATATGGCAATCAGCCAACGTCATGATGATAACAAATATGTTTCAGTCAAATACACAGTAAAATCATTAATCGTGACAGACCAAGTCGCAATCCCTGATGGTGCTCTACGCCACGCTCGCTAACCGGCGTTCAAATCACCTCAATATAGCACTATGATGTGTAATTCGGGGTTTCAAACCTTACCTCATTACAATCATTACTCACCTCGAACTGCCAAAATCTCTAGCTCGCGATGACTTTGACCCTCAAGTCGGCCTCCACGCGCGCCGAATCTATCCAAAATCATAGCGAATAAATCACAATATACTAAAGGAACAAAACCCAAGCAAAAATAATCAATAACGAGCATAATCCCGAAATTACCAAAACTCAAGCCCCGGGCTCACTTCTCGAAACTCGGAAATTTTCACATTACTAGATTACTTATCTCCTCATGAGTTCATACATACCAAAAGTTATTAAATCCGAGCTCAAATGGTCCTTCAAATCCATAAAAGAATTTCAAAATCCCAAGCCCTAGTTTCTTCTATTTTTTGCTTAAATTCCATGAATTGCTAAGTGGATTACACAATATAATTGATTTTCAAGACCAAAATTCTTACCTTAAGTCGTTTACCCTTGAATCGCTATTTCCTTACAGAATCTACAAAAATGAGAGGCCATAGGTGAAAATAGACCCATATTCGCGAACAAGATGATTTAAAAGACATTCTGTCCACAGGGTATTTTCTAATAAGCGATCACGGAACATTCCTCGCGATCACGCAGAACAAATCTTCAGCTTCCAGAATTAACTCTACGCGAACGCACCAAACCCAATGCGATCGCAATGCATTGCACAAATAATTCTATGCGAGCACGGATAACCTTCCGTGTTCGCGATGAACAAAACCCAACTAAAACCTCAGGTCAACTTTACTCTATGCGATCTTGACGCCTCAACCGCGTTCGCGAAGAACAATTTCCCCAAACTATGAGATCACAAGCTATACTATGCGAACGTAATGAATAATAGAACAACCCCTACAAAATATTCCTGCGATCGCAAGACCTCTTATGCGATCGTAGAGAACACAAATCCTGCAACTCTAAACCTGCAAATTTTCTGCTATCTTTTAAGGCACAAAGTGGTCCAATTGACCACATGAAACTCACCCAAGGCTCTCGAGACCTCAACTAAACACGCCAACATATCCCATAACATAATCCAAACCTGTTCCAATCATCGGAATACCTCAAAAAATATCAAATTATCCAAAACCCATCGAATTCAAGCCTAAGTTTCCAAAAACATTCGAAATACTCTTTCGATCAAAAACTCGACCAAACCACATCCAAATGACCTAAAAATTTTGCACACGCATCACAAATCACATAACGAAGCTATAGAAACTCTCATAATTTCATTCCTAATCTCAAATCAAAATCTCACCTACCAACCAGAATTCTCAAAGATACTAACTTCATCAATTCTAGCCAAATTCCACACCGGACATCCAAAACTAATTCCGATCACACTCCTAAGTCATAAATCACCTAAGGAAGCTTACCAAATCATAAAAATTCCGATCCGGACTCATATAAAAATAATCAAGTCTTGGTCAAACATTTCAAATTCCAAGCTTTCAATTGAAACTGTTCTTCCAAATTCATTCCGATTTTCCTGAAATCAAAATTAATGATCTATATCAGCCATAATAAATTACATGGGGCAAGTCGTGCCCGAGAACTGGTGATCAAAGTGTAAAAGCTCAAAACGACCGGTGGGGTCGTTACGTCGACTAAACAAACCACTTTAGTGGTAACTATTTATTACTCACAAAATTCTCAATTTACAAGTGAAGATACATGTAGCTCATAAAATTATTTTATGGCAGATTATGGACCGCAGCTTAAAAGCCATGCCAATTATATAAAACTCACAGAAAATATCATCATATTTCACTTAATTACAATCTTCGACCAACGAAAAAAAAATTTCATCGAAAATCCAAGACTAGTAATAACGTAGGGCATGAAAACATACACAAACATTTGAGAAAATTCTTAAACACAAATATGTGAGACACTCCAATCATTAGTCATCCAGGATATCAAACAGAGGATTTCACTTTTTTATAAAATAATCATATTATGACACGGTGTCAATTATACCTTGTAAGACCTAATCAATAAAATCCAACACCTCCATTATTGAATTTAATACAACAACACGTCTATTTACTAATTGTCAATGTATAAACCTATTGTATCACCAGTATTTAATCATGGAGATCATGGGGATTCACCCCACCACTATTTAATTAAAAACGAATCAAGATTATTAAAAGATAATTTTCAAAAAATAGAAAAACATCCAAACCTCAGTACAAACGGCCTCAAATGCCCAAAATCACCATGATTCGCTACAAAAGCAGTGAGTTTTTCTCACCACAACGTTTTCGATCGATCCACCAAATGTTTGCTCAATCGGAGTTCGTTAAGTTTGCTAGCCTCCGAAAATAGGCAATTCGGTCAAAATCAAGTTTAGCATTTTTTCTAGAGTTTATCCAAAAAATTTAGATCATCTCAATCAATTATCAATAAGAAAGCAGATATCTCATGATTACAAGAATAATTCAAAACTTTTTCACGGTTAGTTCACAAAATAGTACTGTAGTTTTTCAGAAAATAACATATAAATGTAATTCAAAAATGCACATAAACACGAGATTCTTGTTTCATAAAAAACTAGTTATCTAATTAGATGTGAGTGGGCTCTGATATCAATTGATGGATTATTAAATGTAGCGGAAGCAATTCCAGTATCAAAATCATATGTAATCTAGACAACTAGCATAAATGAGATTTCACGGGTTACCTCTTGAAGCATGAACAAAACTCTGTTATCACGTGAGCCTCCAACTGATCAGAAACACAATGAATTCTCCACCACACGCACAATCACAATCTCCGAACATTCTATGGTCTTCTACTGTATTACCCAAATAATATCCGAAATAGCAATTTTGTATGGGCGAAATTTATAGGAAAATATGGCTTAAAATTTCAGCCACCATGTACTATACCCTTTAGGTAGAAAACCTTATGTATTTATCGCACAAGTTTTAAGGGTTAAATTCCTTTTTCAAAACTTTTAAGTTTTCCTTTCCACCAGAAAAAGGGTTCCTTTATTTTCTATTATTTATGCACGGCAGAGACTATAGAATTTAATTAACAAGAATTATGGAATTAATTTCTAAATTTTAAAATTAATATCAACCATAAATTAATTATAAATTATTCCACTAAAAATTTGTAATTGCACTCCTTATTCAATTTCAAAATTCATCCATTAAATCTTATTTAACTCTCCATGTAAAGATTCGGATACTAATCAACTAAAGTAAATTACTGACGATTTTAATGATTATTTTCTTTAGACTTTCGCTTGATTTATTTCGTGTGCCGGATACAAATTCCATCGGCCGGGTTTACACATGAAAACTTATAAGCTTTCATAAAGGTTTAACATCAATCTCTGAACCGAGACATGGATTCCATCAGCTAACTATTACTTCGCCAATGTACACTATTATATTCAATTTACCAGGCATATTGCCCCACGAAAGAATCTCGCCTTAATAATATGCACAGGTAATAATAATATATCAAGATTAAGAGTATAAGTATGGCTAGAGAGTTTATTTTATTGAGTCAGTATAAAATGCTTATCTCTACATGGTCCGTTCAATACATACAAAATGTACTAGCACAAGAAGTTGGAATTAAATCATTTCCATAATTAAGATAAACTATATTTAATCTTGTGCGACAATTATTCCTGATGATTTGTCCAATTCCATCATTAGATTGTGAACCCAAACTTTATACTTATAAGAACCGGGATTTAATCTTCCGTGTATAAGCTAAACTCCATACACTAAATCATATACTATATAAGCAAAGGACACCGACTAATATATGATCTATTAAAACTGTATTAAAATTGAATGAACAATATTATCATAATAAATACTATATCTAAACTGAATCCATGGTTAATAGTATAAATTCCAACACTGTATACTAGATTACTAAAAAAAAGAAGATGAAATAGCAGAATCAGTAGTTTCGGGAGCAAGGCTTCCGGGCACAACAGTAATGAACTCAAAAAGTAAGAAGGTAAAATTATATAAAGCTTTGACTAGATTATATCATAAGTTAGCGGAAATAAAGTCGTCTCCTTTACGATGATAAAAGAGCTCACTATTTAAAGATGCACCTAAGAAGCAAGATCCAAGGATCATGCCCTTCTTTTAATGTTAATTATAAGGGCCGTTGAAGAATGTGTAATGGTGAGCATGAATGGTAAATTCTCTGTAATAGGCAATATATTAAATATTGTAGAATATTCTACGTTAAATGTTATTGGATGGCAGGTATTTAATGCATCTATATGAGCATTATTTCTTCCGGAAACAAATGGAACAGTTGTCTTCGATTTTGTCTATCCTCTGCCTCTGGTTCCATGTGTGATCCTCTTATACAGGTATATTATCAATTAAGAAAGACTTATTAGGAGTTATTGATAATAAAAAAATTATTAAAAAATTTACATTTAAGAAATGCTAGAAAAACAAACTTTAAATAAATAAATAATTTTTTATTAAAAAAAAAAGTTGACCCCTTATAAAATTTAACTTTAGGTTAAAGAATTCGTTGCCCCCCCCCCCCCCCCCCCCCCCCCGGCAACGGCGCTCAGCCAAGGATTTTTATTTTTTTTTATTTTAGAGTTTCGAATCCTGAATTTTCATTTGCATGTGTTACAACTTAATTTCTCAATTAAACATATGGTGAAAAGTTCATTAATAATTGCTCATACCCGCCATTTTGTCCTTCAACCCCTTGCATGTTGTTGTTATAGCAGTACCTCAAGGTCCAGGTCTTTTTCAATATTATTACTACTTATACTCAAAGAACCGGTCCGCTGATAAAGAACTTACAAGACGAAGCTCAGAGCATGAGGCAGTAAAATCTTTCTGAGGCCACCACGCTCGATCGCCTTGAGCCTTAAGATTCGTTAGGTTCACTTTGTAATCAGAAGTTGAAACTTAACTATTCGGTTTTTGACCATTACGTTAGTGATTTTAAATTAATAATTTATATATAATTAAATATTATTAAAAACAAATATAAAATATTTTAATCATTTATTGTCTTTTTCGCATCATTATACTATAATAAATATACAGTCAAATCTTTTTATAACAATATTTATACACTCAAACTTCTCTATACCAGTCTTTTTTGTTTCAAATATTTTTTAATATTATAGCGAAATACTGTTATAGAGAACATATATTATAACATAACATAAAACTTAGTTCCGAAAAAATGAAGTTTTTATAGTGAAGTATTGTTATATAGGGATGTTGTTATAGAGAGGTATGACTGTATAACAGTCATCCATTATAAAAGTCTATTTTTTCTTGGAGCTGATCTTTTATTTTATATTTACCTCTATGTGAGCATGTGATTTTTGTCTCGCGTGAATTACTCCTATAAAATTATTAGATTTAGGATTTTTCCTTTAAATTATTTAATTTTTTAGGATTAATTGCATAATTTTTGTGTGCATTTTTAATTCGATAATTCATAAAAAATATAAAAAAATGCATTTGCATTTAGGATTGGATTTTACATACTTTTAAATTAATTGGTAATTAGGATTTTACAGAAATGCAAAAAAATCAAAAATTTTGATTTATTTTTGCTCTGTTTAACTTGGATTTTTATTAGTTTCTTTTCAATTGATGTTTGATTAATTGTGTTAATTATTAATTAGAGCTTAATATAATTAAGTTAAGTTAATTTTAGGACTTAATTCAGTTTATTTTTAATATTAATTTTAGTTTTTGAAAAAGAATAGAAAAGAAATCTAAATAATTGTGTCTATTAAGTGCAATGCCCAAAATTTGGGCCAAAATACCCAGCCCAATAATTAAATCCCCAAACCCGGTCCAAATTTTCCCTGAACCGACCTAAAACCTATGCCGCAACTCGATCTCTCATTGAGACAGCCAAACGACATCGTTCCTTAGCCAAATAATCTGAGTCATCGAGGTCTCATGATCTAATTGTCGAGAACACAATGACACTAAGTATATAAATGTCCAAACGGACCCTACACCCCTTAGAACCCCCTACCCCTCTCATCTCATCTCTCACACACAAACCCTAGAGACCACCCTGAACTCCTTCGACCACCACCGCCTGCCGCCGATCGAAAATCGCCCACGGCGACGGCGGGTCTCCGATGGCTACCAAATTAACACCCCAAATTCCTCTCTTTCTCCTCTTTCCAAACCTCTGAACCTCGTCCTTCAAATCCCGCCTGAGCTTCTCAAATGTCACTCAAACACTCTGACCCACCGTCGTGACCGGCGGAGCCACCACCCAAACAACACCATATTAACACCACAGCATCCCCATTATCCCCTCTTCCCTAATCTCACACTCTGAACCCTCGAATATGCGCAAAACTCTTCAAATATTGCATATGGGTTCGAAGCCCTAAAGTCCAAAATTGACTTCATGGTGTCTAATGGCATGCATAGTTTAGGGATTTCTATTTCTTTGTAAATTGTGAAGTATCGAGCCCACAAGTTGATGTCGCTCATTTGCTCTTGACAAAGAACAAATGGTCGGCACTGGTTTGTTGGGTCATCCGTCTTTTGAACTTTCAAACTTTTCTGGTAAGTCCCTTGCATTCATTCTGCCCTTTCTATTATTTCTTTTGTTTGTTTTGTTTCTTTTCTATTAATTTTAACCAGCCTGATTAAGTTGTAAATGACTGACCCATAATGTTCTTATAAATTGGTCATTAACATAATTACAATTCTGATCCCACTCTTAATTGCTTAGCTTTGATAATTTGGTCAATTCTTGATTTGCTCTTGTTTAATGATACTTCCATTAGTGTAGGTCTAATTCTCGAACTATTAAACATTGATCTTTGATGTTTGTGGTTTGGATCAGTCCCATTTTCGTTCTTGATTGGGTTTAGGAGTCATTCCCATGGGCTCGTTGGTGTCATTGGACCATGCCCATTAAACTTTGAGTCCACTTGGATCTATAACCCATTTTAGCTTGATCAATTGACCTGGATGTTTCTAGGGTAAATACATGGATAATCAGGGCTAGTTTAGGAACTCTAGGTTAGGGGATCTCTGCATAACAGATTTAGAAGCTTCTAGTGTGGGGGTTGATTTCATTTTCAGCTTTTGGGTAGATTGTCTTGTGTAGCAAGTTACAATTTCAGGGGCTCCTAAGCTAAAATAAAAATTAAAAAGGACTAAAAAGCTAAAATAAAATCTGGAACTTACCCTAACTCCTTGCCTATTAAGGCATGCAATTCTTGCCTTGCAAAAGAGGGTTTTTTCCAAAGAGATCATTTTGGGCGCAAATTTTCTAAAAAAATTTAAAAAAGGGTTTTGGAGAGTCTGTAGATTTTTTTTGAGTTTTTGAGAAACTCAAATTTGAGAGCCTAGATTAGAGCGAGGTTTTTTCATAAATACTGTTCCATTGATCCTTGTTGTTGATTTCTAATGCTAAAACAATATTTGAGCAACTGATAGTTGAAATAAATTGAAATAAAGTCTATTTTGGGTTTTATGGTTCATTGTTAGGTTCAAAGTTGATTTTCTGGACTGTTTTGTGTGAGCATGTGATTTTTGCCCTGCATGAATTACTCCCACAAATTCAAACAAAATCATTTATTTTATTTGTTTGCAATGTTTGTGGCATCTTTCGTTGTTTGTATTTTGTTTGTTCATTTTAATTAGTGAAAATATATAAAATATGTTGCATGTTCATTTAGGAGTTAATTGCACATTTTTAAAATTATTCAGTAATTTAGTAATTTTATAAAAAACGAAAATAAAAATATACCTTAATTTTCACTTTTAAGTTTATGTTTGATTTCAATTAATTTTTCTCTTAATCTTGTTTTAATTGTATGTGATAGTATCTATGGTAAGATTAATTAGGATTTTTATTGGTTAATTTGGGATTTATAATTTATTAGGATTTTTAGATATTTTTGACAATGAAAAATGAAAAACAAATGGAAGAAATCTGAAAATTAATTAAATAAAAAGAGGACCCAAATAAGGTCATTTTTAAAATAAAATGTAGCCCAAACCCCACCCCCACCCCCCGCCCAACAAACCCGGTCCAGCCCACACCCAAACTCGGTCTAGTTCCCTACCCTAACCAAACGACGTTATTTGGAAGCCAATCAATCAGGGTCGTTGGTTTTGTTTAATCGAACGGTTGAGGAGCTAGGGTTCATTAAGTATATAAGTGTTTGAAACCACCCCACCCCCCAAAACCAACCTTGTACCTTGTCTCTATAACCCCACACACAGAAACCCTAATGTCGCCGGCCCAAAATCGCTGGCGGTGGTGGCAGTGCTCCAAACCCCACCAAATTAACACCCCTGATTCCCCTTAGCCTCCTCTATCCAAGTCCGTAACCCGTTTCCCTTGAATCCCACCACATCCCATAGAATATCAGTTTGAAAAACGACTCCTCCATCATGCGCAGCGGCGCTGCCACCCAACCAGTCCCAAATTAATACCATAGGTCCCCCTAAACATCCTCATCATGAATCCACTACTATTTTCCTCCAAATCATGTCCAAACTCTTCGAATGTTGAATCAAAATTACTGCCAAAACCTCATTACCACCAAACCACCCATAACTGATACCAAATAGCCTCCTCGCCTTCCTCAGGGCGAATCCATAAGTGGTTTCCTTCGAACGTCACTGCAGTGGCACAAAAATTAGATTGAAATCTTACTTAGATGCCATAGCTGATGCATGAAGATTCCCAGTGTTCAACACAAAACTTTTAAGCTAAGTGTTCGCATTAGTATTTTGTTTTTGTTTTTGTTTATTTTATCTGCCTCATCTTTTGTTCCGAGTTGTTTAGTTTAAGTTTAAGTAATTAGGGTATCAGTTTTATTTGGATTTTAGAGTTTAATTATTTTATTTAGGGCTATTCTATTTAATCAGTATCATGCTCTTGAATTAGGATTCGAATTTAGTCAAGCAGTATCAGTCTTGGGTTGAATAATTAACTTGGGGTTAATTAAATCTCATTTGTTTAATCAGTCTTGATTTACATTAACATTTTGTTTCATGACTGCTATCTGTAACCCTTGAAGGTCCAGTAGTATATCACTCGATTTAGGTTTAGGCACGTTTAATTATCCATTAGGTAATCATACAAGTGTGTGTGTATAATTCATAGACAATTTTGATTTTTGGCATTCATTGTAGTATTTGGAATTTTGTTTTCTTGAACTCATTTGAAGTTTCAAAGTATAATATGTCAAAGGGTAGAAAGTAATTAGTATAACACTTAAGCATTAGTATAGGACAATGCACCCTGGGAATCTTTTGGTAACAATAACAAAAGCTTCTAGCAGGGGGTGCCCTGTTAATTTTGATGTAAAACTTGGTCTACAAGTCAAAAACTGAAGGACTAAAATGAAAAATAAAATCTGAAGGGTTTCCCTATTGGCTTGCCTATAAAGACACTTTTTTTTTGTTTAGAAGGCAGATCTAATTGATACAAAAATTAGAAAAATCAAAGGGACTGGAGAGCTGAAAATCCAAAAAAAAAAGACTGCTTATACAAATTTTTCCAGAAATCACTGTTTCATTGAATGGTTTTCTCAGGTTTCCCGAATTTTTCTTAGTTGTTGAAACACCGTTCTGATTCATCTAGGGTATAAATTTATTAAACTTAGGCTTTAAGAAGTTTGGTTTTGGTTATTGTTAGATTGAAGCTGTTGGACTACTGAATCTTATTTCTCTGTTTAAAAATTGAACCTGGGCTCATATTTTTTTTTGTTTTGCGGCTGCTTACTGCTGGTCTACTCACATCTCCTTTTGTTTTGTCTTCTAGGTATTTGTCAATTTCATGGACACCATTTAATTGTAGTTTGGAGCTTGAATCTGAAATATGAACAAATTTGATGATGGTTGTTGTTGAATTCTCACTTTTGTCTCCTCCAATTTCTTGCATAATGTGTATTATTTAGTCTGGAAGTAGCTTGGTCGGGTATGTTTGTAGTTTGAATAGAATATGACGACGTTTGTAATCATCCTATTGTTAGGTGTACCTGCTGAGCTCTTTACTTATGATATACGTATTTTGGGACGTTTCTTTGGACTGTGAGCCTGCTGAAATTTGTCTTGTTTTTTGCACTGGTTATGAAGCAAATTTGCACAGTTTTAAGTATAAAACCCTGTGATGTTGGTTCCCAAATTGGCAACCTACTGGGTAGTCTATTGTATAACTGATCTTTGCTTGATTTTTGTGTTTGTTAATCAGCCAAAAGAATAACTTTCGAGTAGCGACGAGTTTGATTGAACTCTTTTTCCCGTCATTCTAATCTGCCAGATGATTTTAGTTTAGTTCAAGGTTATTCTTAATTCTGAAAAGATGGTGTTCACACTCGCAGCACATCAGTAACATCTAGTCTCTTCTTTGTTTTTCATTTTTTTTAGTTTAGAGTTTTGACAAAATGGGATCCTTCTCTGCTTGTATTTCTCTATTTTTACGTAAAGCTATTTAAGTGTCCTTTTCTTATGACAATATTCTATGTCTTATACCTACAAATTTTGGTATTACAGTATCCTTAGCATTATTTGGTTGGATCTTTAGTTATGATACAACAAAAATTCAAATGGTGTTGGCAGAGCTGAGGTACAAGTTTGACAATAGAGTGTTATGGATTGGAGTTCAACATTTTGTCTTGGGTTTATAGGTTTATAAATTTAATTTAGTTCATATAAATTGAGGCACGCCGCGCCAAACAAAATCGACAAATTGCACGACCCTCTTTAATTACTCCTTTAAATAGTTAGAACTCAAGGCGTGCCATTTAGCTAATTTTTATGGCGCTTACAAAATTAACAACGCGTTAGTTGCATTTAGGCATGCCATTTAATAATCTTACCTTCTTAAACTCAGGTGCGCATTTATATGACATAAATCCAAACCTCGTCGGTGTCAAAATATATCAAAAACCACAGGTGTATTTATGTGACGTGATTCCATACGTATTTTAATAACGTCACAATTTTCTCTAAAAAGGGTAAAAGAGGCTAAAGTTAAAACTTGCACATGGGTATAAAATAAATAAGATAATTAAGGCAAATATAGCAGTTGAGACACAATCTCCTGGGTAAACAGAATTCCTTACCCAAATTTCTAGTTCGCAGACAGTTAAATAGAGTCAAATATTCCTCGATTCGGGATTTTAAACTATTGACTTGGGACACCATAAATTATCCCAAGTGGAGACTCTAAAATCTCTTAAATAAATAAATCCCGCTTCGATTGTTCTTAAATTGGAAAAACTCCCTTACCTACGCCCTTTGCTGGGGTTGTACATGTCAAAAAAGAGGTGTGACAGCTCTGGCGACTCTGCTAGGGATTGAACCCAGAATTTCTTGTTCAGGGTTCAAGAATTCGAGCTTTAAATAATTATTGTATCTGGCTGTATCATTATCTGATTTTATTGCGTAATTGTGCCAAATATGTTAAATGTTGTTTCATTATTTGGACTGTATATATACTGCCGCGAAACCTTTCTCTTCTCATCTTCGGGGATGTGCTCGCTGGTCGAGACTCCCTATTCTGTTAGTGTCATACCTTAAATAAAAAAAGAGGCTCGGACAAGTTACAAAGACGGATACCATTTTGGTTCCCGTTACGTAGCCTCTTTCTCGACTCGAATTTTCCGCTTGGGTACACAGTCTAGACCCAATACCAAGGTATTAAACCTAGAATAACTTAACCACATACCGGAGCCCTAGTAGGAGCGCTTATTTGCATCATGCATTTGACTTAGGTGACTCAAGACAGGGGTTGGGTACGTCTAGGACAGGTGCACCCAAAATAATGGACCATTCTGATGCATTTTGCGTGCTACTCGTGCATTTATTTCGGATTTGCATGCTGACCGGTTTCTGAAAAAAAAAAAAGAAAAAAGAAAGAAAAGTGAGGGGAATTTGACAAGTGATAATATGTGAGAGATGAGGAAGGAATTGACCTGTTTCATAAGCGATACTGAAGTACTGTCGAGTTTTTGAAAAAAAAAAACAAAAAAAAAGAGTTATTTTCAAAAAAAAATTAGAGCAAGAAAAGGAAATAGAAGTTGGTTTTTAATGATATGTATGTAACCCCCATCGGGCCCAACTTCATTTTTACGAAAATAGCCAAAAAGAACCAGGTTTTGTTTGTGATTAACAAATAAAGCAATTTTATCAAAATTAGCCGAGTGTCTCTAAAAGGGCGTCGGAAGGCTATTTTTGCAAGAATAGCGGCCTTGAATTATTTTCCAATTTTTCGCCGGTAGAAGGCACAACCTTAAAATCTTCCCCCTGAACTGCTTAAAGGCTGTATTTACAGGGCTAGGATTTTATTTTTGAAATAAAAATTTTTAGAAAAAATTTAAATTTTGTTTTGAGTCTGATAAATCATGATTTTTTAATCACCTTAAATGTGGAGAATGATCATAAATCAAAATTTGCCAATCTCAATCATGAACAAGATCTCTTTGGACTTGCACATGTGGTGGAATGATCTAGGTGAAGCGGGGCAAAACAGGTTCAACACGCACTTGGGAGGACTTACCGGGTTATTGAAGATTAATCCTAGAGGGGACATCATTAACGCATTGGTTACATTCTGGGACCAGGCCCACAACGTATTTCATTTTCCGGACTTTGAACTTAGTCCGACCCTGAAAGAAATAACTGGATATATTGGGATTCCACAATTCCTCTGAGGCATTAGTATCTAATTTCACCAAGGGCTATTGCCGTACATTAATTCTTGGATTCATTAAAGATCAGTAGGAAGGTTCACAATCCAGACCTGTCAGTCGACTTTTGCACCCCCACATTTTATATTTCATAGGTATGGGCACATAGGGGGATTTAATGACCCGGAAAATAATATTTGTAGCAAGGGAAATCGACTCAAGTGGGAGGAACACTGGTGTTTCGCATTTATGGTATTCTTCTTAGGCCTTTTGGTGTTTCAACGAAAGGACGGAAATATTGACATACAGATAGCAGGGGTTGTCAGCACTTTAATCACTCAAGCCAAGAGTACCCTCGCACCCATGATATTATCCAAAATCTTTCGTGCTCTTTGTCACGACCCAAACCAAAGGGCCGTGACGGGCACCCGGTGCCTTACTCAACCGAATACCAACGTAACATAACATTCTCACCATACTATCATGAGTAAATGAGCTAGAAAACTCTCCATGAGATAACAAGAATAAAACATAAGCGTATCAACATATGAAGACCCAACATGATATGAAAACTTATACATGGGATATACGACCCTACAAGGCTGATATGACCATTAGTACACTCAAAATATAGGCCAACAAGGCCATAAACGTATCCATACACTTGATCTCTGTCTACAAGCGTCTAAGAGCATAAAATCAAAAAGGTCCGGACAGGACCCCGCCATACCAATCAATACATATTCAAAGCATACCAACCAAATAGGCAACTCCGGAGCAAGTGGAGTGCACCAACATCTCCGCTGAGCTGATAGCCTACTAGGAGGACTTTCAACTTATCAATCGGGACCTACGGGTATGAAATGCAGCATCCCCAGGCAAAAGAGAGGTCAGTACGAATAAAGTACCGAGTATGTAAGACAGGAAAGCATAAATAAGAATTGTAACGTAAAGAGATATAGAGGAAATACAACTAGTAACATCTGAGTGCCTCTAGGGGCTATTGACATGAAATGCATAATACATATATATACATAAGCTTATAAAGCATTTTCCTCTGTGGGCATCATCGTCATCATATCGTACCCGGCCTCATAGAGGACTCTGTAAAAATGTACCCGACCATCATATGGCTCGGTATAATCTTACCCGGCCACATGGAGCTCGGTAAAACCCATTTGATCAGTGGTTGCACAGTAGGTGCCGTACCCAGCCGACTATAGTGCGGCTCGTTACAGTAAAATAGATACATATATATAATGCATGCTCGACTCATGGAATCCCCTTCTAATCCTTTTGGAGTGTCTTAAGAACCTTATGGACATCTATACCGTCAATATGAACCTTAGTAATATTCAAGGATCATACATATTTGCTTAGAATAATTTTATAAGGAAAGAACAACATGGACAACCTTCTTTGCTAGGAGTAGATCCGTTATGAAGTAGAGTATTCATTTGTCTTTAGATCATGCCAAAAGAAACAAGTAAATGCCTTAACATACCTTTTATATTCTTCCCAACCTCAGGCTATGTAATTTCACGGCTCCTTAGTCTACAATAAGAGAAATGACAATCTCGTTATCATTTAAGCGTCATAACTATTATATTTTGACCACAGCCTATTTTACAATAAAACGAACAAAACCTCCCCTATATATATGACTTCACACTAGTCAAAACAATCACAAATAGACCAACGTAGCCCTATCACTTCATACACAATACGACAACCATAATAGTGTCGAACAATTCGAAAATGTTATGACGAATGACCAACAAACATTCTTGCCATAATGTGGTGTTTCTCCACAACCTTACTCCTAACAACTCCATAAAATCAGTAGCAAAAGAGACAACCCAATACCATCACAAAACAACCTACAAAACAGTCCCGCAAGTTCATCAACTCAAAATAATTTTTCGGTTTACCTAAACATGTTTCGACTTGTCTTTTCTGTAAAATTGAGAAACACAACCAAGAACACATCATTATACCTATTATCTGATAATCCAGCCATGAATTCAACCTAGAAATAAGTTCACAACCAGCCAACCAGTACACAAGAACAAACAACACACCATTTTTTCGAAACTAGCTAGGTCTATTTTTTACAATCGAGTTACAACTCGCAAATGCATAGATAACGGAAGGAGAAGCATAAACTTACTTTGTACTAAGTACAACCCACGAAACCTGGTCTTTGTTCATCAAAAATAAGTTCCTCAACACGGCTAGAAGAAGGAGAAAGAGAAACTAGCAAGTTGTCCGTACTTTCCAGCACTAGAATCGCGTCGTAGCATTCGAAATAACCTAGGGTTTGTGTGGGACTTTTGAGGAGGAGTTGTAGGGATTCAGTTAGGTTTCTTGGCCTGAAATATAATGAAATAAATGAGTTAATCATCCCTTCAAATTATCCTCCTGTCCTACATAAGGCTTTTAATTGAGACCTTTCCTTTTGGCAAGTAGGTGATACACCCCACTTATCACCTACTAGTTGCGCAGTCTCGCGGAATATTAATATCTCTCTACTCAGATGTCGTATGGATGAACGGTTTAATGCTTTTGAAACTAGACTCGTATATATTCAATTGGGTATATAGATAATTCCTTGATTCCAATTATATTGGGAGAAAAGTGCATCTACATTTGACCTAAATTTTAGTAAATTTGTGAATATAACTTGTGATGACCTTTGCCAACTCTTGTTCCACAGTTTCTTGCCTTCAATATGTAGAAAATGAATATCATATGACTAAAATAACTCATTGAATAACCTCGTATCATGTTTAGAACCCTAGTCACTCCCCAAAGTACATGTTATAACAATCCAAATTTGTCGACTTTCAACGGAACTTATTTTCTTCTGTTCGTTTAGCGTATAAGCTTTCCAACGCTTTCGGTACTTGTTATTCATGATCTCAAAGACTTGTAACCTCCAAGATAACAAGATGAAACTTACATTATGTACTTTCAAAATGATCTCATTTCTGAGTTTATATTAATTGGCTTACGACGTACTCTCACGTATGAAAACAATGTATGTAACATCATTCCCCCATTTGGAACATTCGTCCTCGAATATTGACTGATGCGCTTATTAGTTTCATACCAATCAATACATATTCAAAGCATACCGACCAAATAGGCAACTTCGGAGCAAGTGGAGTGCACCAACATCTCCGCTGAGCTGATAGCCTACTAGGAGGACTTTCAACCTATCAATCGGGACCTGCGGGCATGAAACGCAGTGTCCCCAGGCAAAAGGGGCGTCAGTACGAATAAAGTACCGAGTATGTATGAAAGGAAAGCATAAATAAGAACTGTAACATAAAGAGAGATAGAGGAAATACAACTGTAACATCTGCGTGTCTCTAAGAGCTACTGACATGAAATGCATAATACATATATATACAAAAGTTTTTAAAACATTTGCCTCTGTAGGCATCATCAACATCATATCGTACCCGGCCTCATAGAGGACTCTGTAAAAATGTACCCGTCCATCATAAGGCTCGGTACAATCCTACCCAGCCACGTGGAGATCGGTAAAACCCAACTGATCAGTGGTTGCACAGTAGGTGTCGTACCCGGCCAACTATAGCGCGGCCCGGTAGAGTAAAATAGACACATATATATAATGCATGCTCGACTCATGGAATCACCTTCTAAACCTTTTGGAGTGTCTTATGAACCTTATGGACATCTATACCCTCAATATGAACCTTAGTAAGATTCTAGGATCATAGATATTTGATTAGAATAATTTTATAACGAAAGAACAACATGGACAACCTTATTTGCTAGGAGTAGATCCGTTATGAAGTAGCATATTCATTTGTATTTAGATCATGCCAAAAGAAAGAAGGAAATTCCTTAACATACATTTTATATTTTTCCCAACCTCAGGCTATGCAAGTTCGCGGCTCCTTAGTCTACAATAAGAGAAATGACAATCTCGTTATCATTTAGGCGTCGTAACTATGATGTTTTGACCACAGCCAATTATACAATAAAACATACAAAACCTCCCCTATATATATATTACTTCACACTAGCCAAATCAATTACAAACAGCCCAACATACCCCTATCACTTCATACACAATACGACAACCATAATAGTGTCGAACAATCCGAAAATGTTATGACGAACGACCAACAAATAATCTTGCCATAATGTGCTGTTTCTCCACACCATTACTCCTCACAACTCCATAAAATAAGTAGCAACAGAGAGAACCCAATACCATCACAAAACAACCTACAAAACAGTCCCGCAAGTTCATCAACTCAAAATAATTTTTCGGTTTACCTAAACATGTTTCGACTTGTCTTTTCTGTAACATTGAGAAACACAACCAAAAACACATCATTATACCTATTATCTGATAATCCAGCCATGAATTCAACCAAGAAATAAGTTCACAATCAGCCAACCAGTACACAAGAACAAATAGCATACCATTTTTTCGCAACTAGCTAGGTCTATTTTTTACAATCGAGTTACAACTCGCAAATGCGTAGATAACGGAAGGAGAAGCATAAACTTACTTTGTACTAAGTACAACCCACGAAACCTGGTCTTTGTTCATCAAAAATAAGTTCCTCAACACGCTAGAAGAAGGAGAAAGAGAAACTAGCAAGCTGTCTGGACTTTCCAGCACTAGAATCGCGTCGTAGCATCCGAAATAACCTAGGATTTGTGTGGGACTTTTGGGGAGGAGTTGTAGGGATTCATTTAGGTTTCTTGGCCTGAAATATAATGAAATAAATGAGTTAATAAGCCCTTCAAATTACCCTCTTGGCTGACTTAAGGCTTTTATTTGAGACCTTTCCTTTTGGCAAGTAGGTGATGCACCTACTTGTCACCTACTAGTTGCGCATTCTCGCGAGAATATGAATATCTCTCTACTCCAATGTTGTATGGATGAATTATTTAATGCGTCAACAACTAGACTCGTATATCTTCAATTTGGTATAAAGATAATACCTTGATTCCAACTATATTAGGAGAAAAGTGCATATACGTTTGACCTAAAGTTTAGTAAATTTGTGAATGTAACTGCTGATGACCTTTGCCAACTCTTGTTCCACAGCTTGCTTGCCTTCAAAATTTAGAAAATGAATATCATATGACTAAAATAACTCATAGAATAACCTCTTTATCATGTTAAGAACCCTAGTCTCACCCCAAAGTACATGTTATAACATTCCAAATTTGTCGACTTTCAATGGAACTTATTTGCTTCTGTTCGTTTAGCGTCTAAGCTTTCCAACCCTTTTGGTACTTGTTATTCATGATCTAAAAGACTTTTAACCTCCAATATAACAAGATGAAACTTACATTATGTACTTTCAAAATGATATCATTTCTGAGCTTATATTAATTGGCTTACGACGTACTCTCACGTACGAAAACATGGAATGTAACACTCTTACTGCCTGTAAAGCCAGAGGAGATTTCTTCGAAGGATGCAACCTATTGTTAAAAATATGGATGATTGAAAACTTGTGCCATCGACCTCAATTCATGAGTTATGGGTTGTCAACAAAAAGCTGCTCGGAGGAATTTCATAACAGGGTTGATGTGCTTAGATTAGTAGAGGGTGCTACATAATGGGTATCACATCTCCGTTTCATAAGTGCAAGTCAAATATAGTGGACGTTCGGGTGTCCTCATGTTGATGAAATCATATATATGCTAGCTACCACGCCTCATTTCTTTCTGATGGGTCTCTGGAGTATCCAACCCTATGCTCCATACAGAGTGCTAAGACAATTAGGGAGGTTCAATAAAATCCCCAAGGATGAGGAAAGTAGTCGCAATGTGGTCGAGATTAGTCCCAATGGTCAGTTTCTTTTAGCAACCGTCCGTCAAATTTGGGGCGAATTTCAGTGCTTGATGTCGAACACTCGAGTACGTGACTTATCTAAAGGCGAGGTTGCACCAGGGTACCTTGCTTGGTATAAAAGGGAGATAGAGTTTGGAAGGCCGGCTAAGATGCCACATCTTTAGGAATTTGTTGAGGCGTCACAAGAACAATGGAATTGGTTAGCCATGGAAAATGAATACAAGGCCACGATAGAGGGAAATTGGAAAAAGCAAGTCAAAGACCTTCAATTCAAAAAAGGTTTGAAAGTTGCGGCAGACGAGGGTGAAAAGAAAAGACTAGCGAAAGAAAATGAGGCTTTGCGAGCCCAAATTAAGAAAATAAAAACAGCCGCGGTGAATCTCGCGAAGAGTGCGAATGATGAAAAAATCATAGACAATTTGAGGCGAAAAATAGCAAAATATGGTTTTGACTTGAATAAAGAAGAGGGCGAGTTGTACATGGCCCGAAAATAATTTGCCAAAAATGGGGAGGAACGAGCCTGTATGATGGAACAATTAAAGGAAAAACATGACAATGAGGTTTATGGGTTGAAGAGGAAGGTCATCATGGTTGAAAAAGAAATGGCCAAGCAAGCTAGGGACTTCAAGGCTGAGAGAGAGCATTGTTACACAACGATAGCATCATTAGAAAGAGATTTGCAGCAATTCCAAGAACTGAATCATGTAGCCGAACAAACTTTGGAGGCAAGGGCCCAGTAAATTGGGCGGCTGTTGTAAGAAAAAGGTGCTATAAGAGAGAGAGTACGGATGATCGTTGATTACATCACCATAATGTGTATCCAATGTGACGATATGACAAGATCTATGTTCTTCGCCACCGCCATGACCTTTGTCCGTCAAGTAATGAAATACCTCTACCACCTCCTACGGGATTTAACGCACAAGCCTACAGTAAGACCAGATGATGTCTCGCAGGCCCAAGGAGCATTAGAGGCTTTAATATATTCATGATTTTCAAATCTGTTGGTCCATTTATTTTCTTTTAGTTTTGTAATAGGTAGTCGAGTGAGTTATTTCATTTTAAGTCGGAGTCTATTGTTTTTAGTTGAGTTGGAGTTTGTTAATTTTTTTAGTAAGATGTAATCGAGTACTTTACTTTATGGAAATTGAAGAAGTTTTCTAAATGTTTTTCTGCATTTATTTTCCAGAACTACGCTCAGCCTGATTCATGCGGGGTCATGATACGTAGGCAATCTCCATAGGATTCGACCATTACCAAATAAAGAAAAGGAAGAAAAGGGGAAATAAAAATGAGAGAAACAGCTGTACAATAAAGGATAGAATAAAGAAACGAAAGGTGTAGGCAAAACAAATTGGAGAGGGGAGAAGAAAAAGAAAAAAATAAGAGAGAAAAGAAAGTTGGCATTGGATAAGAGCCGGGATGACGCAATCAACCACTTCGCGTGCATAATAGAAACGGATAATTGCTTAGGTGCATTCATCCACGAATATGTGGCTGCCTATGTGTTGAAACCTAACCACTAACAAGTTTTGGTGTTGTCTTTCCCACTCCAGATAGGTGGTTAGTTCTTGCGGCATTCTGCCAACCCACTCCTACAACACTCGGTCCAAGAGCATGCTGATTATGGCCAATCAATAAAACCAATACCAGTATCATTGATCTCTCGAAAGAGGTAGATGAATTGGAAGTTAATGCATTGAAAGAGGAAATGTACCAAATGAAACACCAGATGGCTGAGATATATCAGGCATGGGTGAGAGGGCAGCTACCACCAACCTATCCTGCTAATCCGACCTTCATCCCACCGCTGGCCAAGTCACACGACCATACTACCACTGATCCACCCTGAAGTTTCCCCGTCTACCCACAATACCAGGGTACGACTTCTCAAGCACCCCATCTCCACCACCCAAAGTTGTTCCTCACCCCCTCCACCAATTGCTCCCATTTATGTGGCACCTCCTCCCCCCCAAACTCCACAGATCATCTAGTGAGCCTTTGTTTCAAGCTCACGTCAATCTGTATTACCCACCAGAAACCGCTTACAAAGCCCATGAACCTTACTCCTATGCCCCCCATTTTGAAATCCTGGTGGAGGCTGAAAGCCAGTCAATAACTCCGAGCAAGAGGAGGTGCTCAGGAAGGTCAGAAGCTTAGAGCAATCATTCAGAGATATGCAAGGGTTAGGTGGCCAGGTGAGTGTGGCATTCAAAGACCTTTTCTTCTTCCCAGATGTGCAATTACCTCCGGGCTTTAAGATACCCAAGTTTGACTTGTATGACAGACATGGTGACCCAGTCACACATCTAAGAGGTTTTTGTAGCAAAATGAGAGGAACGGGAGGAAAGGAGGAACTGCTAATGGCATACTTCAGTCAAAGTTTAAGTGGGTCTGCATTGCAATGGTATACCCGATAGGATCATGCTCGATGGTACACATTGGATTACCTAGCACAAGTAGTTGCTTGTCATTTTCGATATTATCTTAAAATTATCCCGGACTATCTGTCTTTGACAAAATTGGAAAAGAAGCACAATGAGAGTTTCAGAGAATATGGCTTCCGTTGGAGGGAACATGCAGTGAAGGTCGACCCCCCAATGAAGGAAAGGAAATGGTAGATTATTTCTTGCAAGCTTTGGAGCCTACGTATTTTGGTCACCTTGTATCAGTGGTAGGTAAATCCTTCAATGAGGTAATTAATATGGGAGGTATGGTCTAGGAAAGACTCAAATCCAACAAGATCATAAGTTACTCTGTAATCAAAGCAACCACCCGGGCTATCCAAAGCGGGACCAGGGGAACATTTGGAAAGAATGTTACACAACAATAGCATGATTAGAAAGAGATTTGCAGCAATTCCAAGAACCGAATCATATAGCCAAACAAATTTTGGAGGCAAGGGCCCAGCAAATTGGCGGCTGTTGTAAGAAAAAGGTTAAGAGAGAGAGTACGGATGATCGCTGATTACATCACCATATTGTGTAGCCAATGTGAAAATATGACAAGATCTATGTTCTTCGCCACCGCCATGACCTTTGTCCGTCAAGTAATGAAATACCTCCACCACCTCCAAGGGGATTTAGCGCACAAGCCTACAGCAAGACCAAATGATGTCTCGCAGGCCCTAGGAGCATTAGAGGCTTTAATATATTCATGATTTTTAAAATCTGTTGGTCCATTTATTTTCTTTTATTTTTGTAATAGGTGGTCGAGTGAGTTATTTTCATTTTAAGTCGGAGTCTGTTGTTTTTAGTTGAGTTGGAGTTTGTTAATTTTTTTAGTAAGATGTAATCGAGTACTTTACTTTAAGGAAATTGAAGAAGTTTTCTAAATATTTTTCTGCATTTATTTTCCAGAACTACGCTCAACCTGATTCATGCGGGGTCATGATACGTAGGCAATCTCTATAGGCTTCGACCATAACCAAATAAAGAAAAGGAAGAAAAGGGGGAAGAAAAATTAGAGAAACAGTTGTAAAATAAAGGATAGAATAAAGAAACGAAAGGTGTAGGCAAAACAAATTGGAGAGGGGAGAAGAAAAAGAAAAAAATAAGAGAGAAAAGAAAGTTGGCATAGGATAAGAGCCGGATAATTGCTTAGGTTCATTCATCCACGAATATGTGGCTGCCTATGTGTTGAAACCAAACCACTAACAAGTTTTGGTGTTGTCTTTCCCACTCCAGATAGGTGGTTAGTTCTTGCGGCATTCTGCCAACCCACTCCTACAACACTTGGTCCAAGAGCATGCTGATTATGGCCAATCAATAAAACCAATACCAGTATCATTGATCTCTCGAAAGAGGTAGAGGAATTGGAAGTGAATGCATTGAAAGAGGAAATGTACAAAATGAAACACCAAATGGCTGAGATATATCAGGCATGGGTGAGAGGGTAGCTACCACCAACCTATCCTGCTAATCCGACCTTCGTCCCATCGCTGGCCAAGTCACATGACCATCCTACCACTGATCCACCCCAAAGTTTTCCCGTCTACCCACAATACCAGGGTACGACTTCTCAAGCACCCCATCTCCACCACCCAAAGTTGTTCCTCACCCCCTCCACTAATTGCTCACATTTATGTGGCGCCTCCTCCCCCCAAACTCCTCAGATCATCTAGTGAGCCTTTGTTTCAAGCTCACGACAATCAGTATTACCCACCAGAAACCGCTTACAAAGCCCATGAACCTTACTCTTATGCCCCCCATTTTGAAATCCTGGTGGAGGCTGAAAGCCAGTCAATAACTCTGAGCAAGAGGAGATGCTCAGGAAGGTCAGAAGCTTAGAGCAATCGTCCATAGATATGCGAGGGTTAGGTGGCCAGGTGAGTGTGGCATTCAAAGACCTTTTCTTCTTCCCAGATGTGCAATTACCTCCGGGCTTTAAGATACCCAAGTTTGACTTGTATGACAGACATGGTGACCCAGTCACACATCTAAGAGGTTTTTATAGAAAAATGAGAGGAACAGGAGGAAAGGAGGAACTGCTAATGGCATACTTCAGTCAAAGTTTAAGTGGGTCCGCATTGCAATGGTATACCCAAGAGGATCATGCTCGATGGTACACATTGGATGACCTAGCACAAGTAGTTGCTTGTCATTTTCGATATTATCTTAAAATTATCCCGGACTGTCTGTCTTTGACAAAATTGGAAAAGAAGCACAATGAGAGTTTCAGAGAATATGGCTTCCGTTGGAGGGAACATGCAGTGAAGGTCGACCCCCCAATGAAGGAAAGGAAATGGTAGATTATTTCTTGCAAGCTTTGGAGCCTACGTCTTTTAGTCACCTGGTATCAGTGGTAGGTACATCCTTCAATGAGGTAATGAAAATGGGAGGTATGGTCTTGGAAAGACTCAAATCCAACAAGATCATAAGTTACTCTACAATCAAAGCAACCACCCGGGCTATCCCAAGCTGGACTAGGGGAACATTTGGAAAGAAAAAGAAGGAAGAGGTAGCGACACTTGAGTCAGGGACATGGTTCAGGGCCCGGGCTCCATCCTATTACATCCAACCCTGTCCTCACCACTAAATATACCCACACACCCCATGCAGGCTACCACAAAATTACTACCCGCCTCCATAACCTCGTTTCTCAGTCCATCATGCACAAACATATGCCCAACCTCCCACCTACGCACAATGGTGTGTGCCAGCTTTACAAAATAATTACCTAGCTCCACCAAATAACTACCATCCAAGAGCCTACCAGCAACCCTCGAGACCAGCTTTTCGGGCTAACCAAGCTTTGAAAAATAAGATAACGCAGAAGGAGAAAACTTTCACTCCATTAGGATAATCATATACTAGCTTATTCCACAGGGTAAGGTAGCTAGACATGCTGAGTCAAATGCAAGCAAAATTTCCAAACCCTCTCCCAAGAAATCTAGATTATTCTGTCAGTTGTGAGTATTGTTCTGGTGTCCCAGGACATGATACGGAAAAATATTGGCATCAAAAGTGTTCTATTCAAGAATTCATTGATTCCCATCGGATTGAGGTACAAGCCCCGAAAGCACCCAATATTAATGAAAACCTGTTGCCTGCTTATTAAGAGACAAATATATCGAGATAGTGCATAAAGAGGGAGAGTCCAAAAAGCCTTCGCAAACTATCATGATGATCCGAGTCACAGAACGAAAGATGGGTGAGAATGTGACCACCGAGATGCTAATGCTCAAGTCAACTGGAGCAAGTAGTGAGCCTGTCGTTACAGTCAAGGAGGAATCCCCGAAAGACGGGATGATGAAACAAGATAATGCAAATGTGGTTGTACCAGGAATGGTTAGTAAAAATGTGGTTGTCATAAAAGGCGCTTGTTTAGAACCTTTCTTTATCAAACATGTAGTTCAACTACCAGTAATCAACAGCAAGGCAGTGCCTTAGAATTATGATCGAGTAACAGTGACTTATGAAGGGAAGTAGGTTAGAGAAGAAGTTTATGAGACTCACGGATTGACCTGATCGGGGAGGTGATTTTCCCCCAAGGAATTGAGAAAATCAAAACCAACCAAGGATAATTCAGCGCTAGTGAAGAAAATTGTGAGTAAAGAAGATGCAGAAGAGTTTCTAAAGAAGATGAAAATGTAGATTACTCTATTGTGGAACAATTGAGGAAGACACCTGTCAAATCTCATTGTTATCATTGTTAATTCATTCAGATGAGCATCGTCGGGCTCTAATGAAGATCCTGAACGAGGCCATGTTCCTGACAAAATCACAGTCAACTATTTGGAGAAAATAGCCAATAATATTTTTGAAGTGAGCAGTGTCACATTTTCCAATGATGAATTACCAATAGAAGGCATCGAGCATAATAGAGCACTCTATCTCATAGAAAAATGCGAAGATCCTATGGTAACTCGAGTTTTAGTCGATAATGGTTCGAGCGCGAATATTTTCCCTCTCTCTACATTAAACAAGTTGAATGTGGAAAATGAAAGAATTCACAAGAACAACATCTATGTACGAGGGTTTGATGGCAGGGAAAAAAAATTCGGTCAGTGACATAGTGCTTGAATTGACAATCGGGCCCGTTGATTTTACCATGGAGTTCCAGGTGCTTGATGTGGCTTTCTCTTACAACCTGCTGTTGGGACGACCCTGGATCCATACTGCTAGAGCACTCCCCTCCACTTTGCATCAAATGGTAAAATTTTAATGGGATCGACAAGAAATAGTGGTACCCACGAAGACCGTCTGTATGCCCATAGTGATGCTATCGTACCCTTCATTAAAGCAGATGATGATAAAGGGCCCTGGCTGTATCAAGTTCATGACTCGGTATCAGTGGAGAAAGCCCGAAAAGGGGAGCGTGTTCCAACACCAAGATTAGCTACTACATCAGTTATGGTGGTAGTTGAAATGCTAAAGAATGGGTTTGTTGCTGGAAAGGATTTGGGGGCCTCATTTCAGGGTATCATACAACCGGTGTCTCTTCCCATGAACCTAGAAACTTTTGGTTTCGGGTTCAAGCCTACAAGTGTAGACATCAAGAGAGCCAGAAAGATGAGAAGGAAAGAATGGGCCTCCCTAAGCTTGTGCCTCGTCTCTTCAAATCATTTGTGAAACCTGGCGCAAAGAAGTGCTTGACAACAACAAGTATCAGTGATGTGGTTGATCCTGACAGAGAATTACTTGAGAGGTTCGAAAAGTGTTTTGAAGATGTGAACATGGTGGAGGCCGTAGAAGGATCAAGTAAGACAGATGTGCAATTTGTGGGATCGCGTGCAAAAGTCAACAACTGGGAAGCTACTCCTCTTCCCACTCAGAAGGAGTTGTGGTAGTCGGCTTTGATTTTTCTTTCAGTTTAATCTGGATTATAACCAGGTTTGTAATTTATATGTTATGTTCGGCCCATTTGGATGTGTAAACCTTGTTATCTTTCCAATTTCAATCAAATGTAATTTCCCTTCTGTTTAGTGCTAATAGCTTTCATTTTTATTTTCTTTTTTTCCTTCTTGTATAGTTACTTTTATGTTGGCCCCAATGATCGGACATGCATAAGGACTCTTCGGCCAAGTCTTAAAAATTGGTCTAATGTAGAAGTAATAATTCAAGAAATAGAATATGAGGATAAGTCAGAATATGATGAGGAAAGGAATTGGATGAAATTAGTAAATAGTTGAGCCATTTTTAGGAAAATCCTAAGCCAAGCCTGAGTGATACAGAAGCAGTTAATGTAGGGGACCCAGATAACATTAGGGAAACCAAAATAAGTGTCCATATGGATCCACAGCTTAGGGGAGAAATAATTGAAGCGTGTCTTTAATATAATGATGTTTTTGCATGGTCTTACGATGATATGCCAAGGTTGAGCACTGACTTGGTGGATCACAGGTTGCCCACCGACCCAGCCTTCCCTCCAGTCAAACAAAAGCTGAGAAAGTTTAAAATTGATGTGAGCGAGAAAATCAAAGATGAAGTTACCAAGCAATTTGAGGCCAAGATCATCCTAGTCACACGATATCCCACGTGGTTAGCCAATGTCGTGCCTGTGCCGAAGAAGGATGGTAAAACCAGTGTATGGGTCGATTATCGTGACTTCAACAAAGCAATTCCGAAAGACAACTTTCCACTGTCGAACATCCCCATATTGATCGACAATTGTGCAAAACATGAGATTAGGTATTTTGTAGATTGTTATGCATGCTACCACCAGATTTTGATGGGTGAGAAGGATGCGGAGAAGATAGCATTCATCACGCTATGGGGAACATAGGGCGATGATAACCATCTTTAACGATATGATACATAAGAAGATTGAGGTCTATGTGGATGATGTAATTGTGAAATCCAGAAAGGATTCTGACCATGTAAGAGATTTGAGGAAATTCTTCAAGAGGCTCCGGAGGTATAATCTCAAACTCAATCCAGCGAAATGCACGTTTGGGGTCCCCTCAGGAAAGTTGCTAGCGTTTATTGTCAACCGCCGAGGCATTGAGCTAGATCCATCAAATATAAAGCCATACAAGAATTACCACCTCCGAGGAACAAAACAGAGGTGATGAGTCTATTAGGGAGATTGAATTACATCAGTCGATTAATTGCGCAGCTCACGACAACCTGCAAGCCCTTCTTTAAGCTATTGAAAAGAATGTCGCGGTCAAATGGACAGAGAAATGCCAAGAGGCTTATGATAAATAAAAGGATACTTGTATAACCCACCAATATTGGTTCCACCGGAACCAGGAAGGCCCTTGATTCTATATTTGATAGTCTTGGACAACTCATTCGGATGTGTGCTGGGTCAGCAAGATGTCACTGGGAGGAAAGAACATGCTATATACTACCTTAGTGAGAAGTTTACAGCTTATGAGGTTAAGTATGCTCATCTTGAAAGGACGTGTTGTGCCCTAACTGAAGTAGCCCAGAAGTTGAAGCATTACTTGTCATCATATACCACTTACCTTATCATACGCTTCGGCCCATTGAAATACATCTTCCAGAAGCCTATACCCACGGGGAGGCTTGAAAAATAGCAAATCTTGCTCACCGAGTTTGAAATTTTCTACGCGACCAGGACTGCAATGAAAGTGCAGCCATTGGCTGATCATTTGGCCGAGAACCTGGTAGACGAAGAATATGAACCTTTAAAGACATTCTTTCCGGGCGAAGAGGTAATGCATATTGATGAAATGGAAAAAGGTGAGAAGCCGGGATGGAAATTATTTTTTGATGGGGCCGCCTATATGAAAGGCGTCAGGATAGGAGCGGTACTCATTTCTAAAACAGGGCACCATTACCCCGTTACAGCTCAGCTCTGCTCCTATTACACCAACAACATGGCAGAGTATGAGGCATGTATTTTGGGTCTGAGGTTATCTGTAGACATGGGTGTCCAGGAAGTCTTGGACTTGGGAGACTCGGACTTGCTAGTACACCAGATTCAAAGGGAGTGGGAAATATGAGATTTGAAACTCATGTCGTACCGGCAATGCTTGTACGACCGTTGTCAATGATTCGGGTCAGTAGGGTTCAGGCATATCTCAAGAATTCACAACGAGGTTGCTGATGCTTTGGCCACCCTGGCGTCAATGTTACATCATCCAGATAAGGCTTATGTTGATCCACTGTATATCCAAGTCCATGACCAACACGCTTATTTTAATGTGGTGGAGGAAGAGATTGACGGTGAGCCTTGGTTTCACGACATCAAAGAATATATCAAGATAGGTGTGTACCCAGTACAGGCCACAAATGACCAGAAGTGAACAATCCATCATATATCAAGCAGGTTTTTCCTCAGTGGAGGGGTGCAATAAATAAGAAAGCCGAATCTCCGGTTGTTAAGGTGCATAGATGTTGGGCAGGCCACAACCATCATGAATGAGGTACATTCTAGAGTCTGCGGACCACACATGAACGGATACGTTTTGGCGAAGAAGATTATCCGGCAGGGTATTATTGGCTCACCATGGAGCCATATTGTATCAGTTTCGTGCACAAATGTCATCAATGTCAGGTACATGGAGACTTGATTCACTCACCGCCATCTGAATTGCATACAATGTCTGCACCATGGCCTTTTGTTGCCTGGGGCATGAATTTCATCGGGCTCATCGAGCCAACAACTTCAAATTGACACAGATTCATCCTGGTTACTATTGATTAATTTACCAAGTGGGCAGGAGCTAATACTTTAAGGCAGTGACCAAGAAAGCAGTGGTTGACTTTGTACATTTAAATACCATTTTCCGGTTTGGACTTCCAAAGACACTCATCACTGATAATGGAGCGAATTTGATGAAATAAGTATGTCACCAGATCAAGATCACACATCGTAACTCCACCACATACCGCCCCAAGGCGAATGGAGGAGTTGAGGCAGCCAACAAGAATATAAAGAAGATACTTCAAAAAATGGTGGAAGGGTCTAGGCAATAGCATGAGAAGTTACCTTTTGCACTGTTAGGCTATCGCGCTACTATCTGCACCTCAGTGGAGGAATCTCTATATTTGTTAGTAAATGGCATAGAAGCAGTAATCCCGGCTGAAACTGAAATTTTGTCCCTTATGATTGTCGCCGAGGAAAAAATTGATGATGAGGAATGGGTCAAAGCCCGCCTGGAGCAATTGAGTTTGATTGATGAAAAAATATTGGCAACGGTATGTCACGACCAGTTGTATCAACAGAGAATGGCCAGAGCATATAACAAGAAAGTGTGTCCAAGAAGGTTTGAAGTAGGTCAATTGGTATTGAAACGCATCCTCCCTCCTCAGGCAAAGGCAAAAGGCAAGTTCGCCTCAAATTGGAAAGGGTCGTTCATTGTATCAAGAGCATTGTCCAACGGGCCGTTGTATCTAACAGATGTGGAAGACAAGTGTGTAGAAATGTCCATCAATTCAGATGCAGTAAAGAAAACTATGTACGATTTTCTTTGTTCTAATCATAGTCTATACTTAGCATGTTTATTTGTACTTGGCATGTTTTAGAGATTGAAATGACGAAGGTATTTCATTCGGCTATCTAAACATTTTATCCTTTGCTAACCTTTTTTGAGCTTCAATTATTTCTTTCATACCCCTCTTTCGGAATCAGTAATAAAAGTCAGAAATGCAAGTGTAAAAGTCAATAAAAGGAAAAGACCATGAAATAATGAAAAGAAAGAAAAGAGAAAAGAAAAGGAAGAAAAAGAAAAAAAAGAAAAGGAAAAGAGAAGGAATAAAAAGAAAAAGAAAAAAATGAAGAAAAGAAAAAAAGAAAGGAAAATAAGAAAAGAAAAGACCACAGAACAAGGAATCATCATGAACTACGTTTGACCTGATTCCTTTTAAGGATACGTAGGCAGCCTCACGACTCGGTCATATTAAAATAAAACTCAAGGTCCCCAAGAAAGAACTGGGGCAGGAGTTGTGGTTGTTGGAAGAAAATTTGATTCCGAAAGTTTTAATTTTTGAACCCAATCGAATTATCTTGAGCCTTTAATACCCCTTCTTTCTAACCCTGTCCAAAATCCTGCATTACGGTCCAAAGAAAGACTTTCTGATCAGTCTATAAGAAATGACGAGTCAAGAAAAGAAGAAGTGATTCAAACCCCAGGGCAACGATCTAGTTCAAGCAGCAAAATAATAAAAATGAGAGAGTCTTATTGGTGAAAACCCTCAGGGCACCGTAAGGCGACAGAAGTTGAGGAAATAAATGAAAATGAAAGAGTCTTATCAGTGAAAACCCTAACAGACTCCATAAGGCAAAGGCAAGGCAAGAAATAAGCAATTGGAAAAGGGTTGTTGGTGGAAATATGACCAGGACACCGTAAGTTAAGCAAGGTCAGGTTTTGGTTAAAGGGTTTGGGTTTGAAAAAGGTCATAACAACAAATAATACGGTAGAAGGTCGATCATTGGGCATACTGGTTCGATTAAGTCGAAGTGCATGTCATGATCGTGGAAACCAGTTATTTCTCCAAAAATACGTTTCTTTTCTTTTCCCCTCAATAAACTCCAAATTTGGAATTCTTTTATTCTAAAAGAAAATAATTCACAGTCATTGCATTTCATTTTCTTTTGAGTCCCCATTTTTTAATATGTCCCCAAAGTCATCTTGTTTCAGCAAGCAGGACAGAAATTTCAAAGTTTACTACTAGCTCCCAAGTGGAAAAGCACATGTCGGTCAAAACATAACAAAGGTAGCACAAGTTGAAATGGCAAGGGAAAGGATTAATGAAGATTTCATTAGTGAACTAACTCGGTAACATAAGGAAGGATGTACGGATTCTGGCAAAAAGGTCAGGAGTGTAACACGATGATGGGGGAACAGAGTAAAGCCATAGGACTCAAGGGTCAGCCGAGTAAATCAGGTGATTATTTGTCAATACGAAAATTGGAAGCAGCAAAACACGACAGTGGGGAGTCCATCTTCACCAAGAATGTCGCAATCTAACCACCACTTTTCAAACTAACCAGATCATTTTTGATAGAAACAGGAGCAAAAAATTTGGAAGTTCCTAGGGAAGTCCTCCATAAGGGGAAGGCAAGCACATGGCAGGTATGACTATGAACCTCAGGACCCTCTTGGAAAATGGGACGTGGTTTAAAATTCAATAGGGAACATAATCTGTTACAAACATCTTCCCTAATAAGAGTCGTCAGGACCCTCCTGAACAATGTCACGTAACTTTAACTAGCAAACCCCTGCAGAGATAACCAAGAGCTAAAATTGGCAGTTAATTTTGAATCCTCAAGACTCAATTTAAACTCAAACAGTCACGGATAACACGTCCAGGCATAAATATTTCCCCAACAAGAGTCTTCAGGACCCGCCTGGATAATGGGATGTAGCTCTAAATACCAATCCCTAGCAGACATGATTTGTCACCTAATAAACAGTTGTAAGGACCCTCTTGGATAACAGGATGTAGCTTTAATTATCGGTCCCCAATAGATCCCCAGCAGATATAACTCGGATAATAAGACATCATGGAAAATAATACCTTTTGAGAACACAGCCTAATCTTAAAGTCGTCATTAATTAAAATTTGTCAGGACCCTCCTGGATAATGGAATTTAGCTTTCGAATATGAAGAGATAGTTGGTAATGGGATTTGATTAACTTTCACATATGCACCCATTACCGAACTGGGGTAGAAAGATTTTCTTTTGTTTTGTTTGTTTTGTTGTGATCACGTACAGAGACAACAATCTCAGGAAATACGTTTCAAGTTGCAAGCTTTGGTATTCAGGCGCCCACCTAGAGAACAAGGGAATACTTTTCAAGTTTCAAGTTTCGTTAATCAGGCGCCCACCTGGAGAACAAGGGAATACTTTTCAAGTTTTGGTAATCAGGTGCCCACCTAGAGAACAAGGGAATACTTTTCAAGTTTCAAGTTTTGGTAATCAGGCGCCCACCTGGAGTACAAGGGAATATTTTTCAAGTTTCAAGTTTTAGTAATAAGGCGCCCACCTGGAGAACAAGGGAATACTTTTCAAGTATTCAAGCTTTGGTAATCAGGCGCCCACCTAGAAAATAAGGGAATGCTTTTCAAATTTAAAGTTTTGGTAATCAGGCGCCCACCTAGAGAATAAGGGAATACTTTTCAAGTTGAAAGCTTCGGTAATCAGGCTTCCACCTAGAGAACAAGGGAATACTTTTCAAGTTTCAAGTTTTGGTAATCAGGCACCCACCTGAAAAACAAGGGAATACTTTTCAAGTTTCAAGCTTTGGTAATCAGTCGCCCACCTGGAGAACAAGGGAATACTTTTCAAGTTCCAAATTTTGGTAACCAGGCGCCCACCTGGAGTACAAGGGAATACTTTTCAAGTTGCAAGCTTCGGTAAACATGCGCCCACCTGGGGAAAAAGGGAATGCTTTACAAGTCTCAAGTGGTAATCAGGCGTCCACCTGGAGAACAAGGGAATACTTTTCCAGTTGCAAGCTTTGGTAATCAGGCGCCCACCTATAGAACAAGGAAATACTTATCACGTTTCAAGCTTTGGTAATCAAGCGTCCACATGGAGAACAAGGGAATACTTTTCAATAAAAGCTTTGGTAATCAGGCGCCCACCTAGAGAACAAGAGAATACTTTTCAAGTCTCAAGTTTTGCTAATCACGCGCGCACCTAGAGAACAAGGGAATATTTTTCAAGTTGCAAGTTTTGGTAATCAGGCGCCCACCTGGAGAACAAAAAAATACTTCTAAAGTTGAAAGATTGGTAATCAGGCGCCCACCTACAGAACAAGGGAATACTTTTCAAGTTTCAAGTTCTGGTAATAAGGCGCCAACCTTGAGAACAAGGGAATACTTTTCAAGTTCCAAGCTTTGGTAATCAGACCCCCACCTGGAGAACAAGGGAATACTTTTCAAGTTTCAAGTTTTGGTAATCAGGCGCCCACCTAGAGAACAAGGGAATACTTTTCAAACTGGAGAACTAGGGAATACTTTTCAAGTTTCAAGTTTCTGTAATCAGGCGCCCACCTAGAGAACAATGGAATACTTCTAAAGTTGCAAGCTTTGGTAATGAAGCGCCCACCTGGAGAAAGGGAATACATTAAAGTTTTAAGTTTTGATAATCAGGCGCCCACCTGGAGAAAAAGGGAATACTTTTCAAGTTTCAAGTTTTGGTAATCAGGCGCCCACCTGGAGAATAAGGGAATACTTTTTAAGTTGCTAGTTTTGGTAATCAGGCGCCCTCCTGAAGAACAAGGGAATACTTTTTAAGTTTGAAATTTCAATAATCAGGCGCCCACATGGAGAATAAGGGAATAATTTTCAAGTTTCGGGTTTTTTAATTAGGCGCCCACCTGGAGAAGAAGGGAATACTTTTCTAGTTTCTAGATATTGTAATTAGGCGCCCACCTGGGGAACAAGAGAATACTTTTCAAGTTTCAAGTTTTTGTAATCAGGCGCCCACCTGGAGAACAAGGGAATATTATTCAAGTTTCAAGTTTTTGTAATCAGGCGCCCACCTAGAGAACAAGGGAATACTTTTCAAGTATTCAAGCTTTGGTAATCAGGCGCCCACTTGGAAAATAAGGGAATGCTTTTCAAGTTTAAAGTTTTGGTAATCAGGCGCCAACCTAGAGAATAAGGGAATACTTTTCAAGTTTCAAGTTTTGGTAATCAGGCTTCCGCCAAGAGAACAAGGGAATACATTTCAAGTTTCAAGTTTTGGTAATCAGGCGCCCACCTGGAGAACAAGGGAATACTTTTCAAGTTTCAAGCTTTGGTAATCAGTCGCCCACCTGGAGAACAAGGGAATACTTTTCAAGTTCCAAATTTTGATAATCAGGCGCCCACCTAGAGAACAAGGGAATACTTTTCAAGTTGCAAGCTTCGCTAAACATGCGCCCACCTGGGGAAAAGGGAATACTCTTCAAGTCTCAAATTTTGGTAATCAGGCGCCCACCTGGAGACAAGGGAATACTTTTCAAGTTGCAAGCTTTGGTAATCAGGCGCCCACCTGGAGAACAAGGAAATACTTTTCAAGTTTCAAGCTTTGGTTATCAGGCGCCCACATGGAGAACAAGGGAATACTTTTCATTAAAAGCTTTGTTAACCTGGCGCCCACCTAGAGAACAAGAGAATACTTTTCAAGTCTCAAGTATTGCTAATCAGGCGCGCACCTAGAGAACAAGGGAATATTTTTCAAGTTGCAAGTTTTGGTAATCAGGCGCCCACCTGGAGAACAAACAATAACTTCTAAAGTTGCAAGATTTGTAATCAGGCGCCCACCTAGAGAACAAGGGAATACTTTTCAAGTTTCCAGTTCTGGTAATCTGGTGCCAACCTTGAGAACAAGGGAATACTTTTCAAGTTCCAAGCTTTGGTAATCAGGCCCCCACCTGGAGAACAAGAGAATACTTTTCAAGTTTAAAGTTTTGGTAATCAGGCCGCCACCTAGAGAACAAGGGAATACTTTTCCAGTTTCAAGTTTTGGTAATCAGGCGCTCGCCTGTAGAACAAGGGAATACTTTTCAAGTTTTCAAGCTTTCGTAATATAGTGCCCACCTGGAGAACAAGGGAATACTTTTCAAGTTTCAAGTTTCTGTAATCAGGCGCCCACCTAGTGAACAATGGAATACTTTTGAAGTTGCAAGCTTTGGTAATGAAGCGCCCACCTGGAGAACAAGGGAATACATTTAAGTTTCAAGTTTTGGTAATCAGGCTCCCACCTGGAGAACAAGGGAATACTTTTCAAGTTTCTTGTTTTGATAATCAGGCGCCCACCTGGAGAACATAGGAATACTTTTCAAGTTGAAAGTTTTGGTAATCAGGCACCCACCTGGAGAACAAGGGAATACTTTTCAAGTTGCAAGCTTTGGTAATCAGGTGACCACCTGGAGAACAAGGAAATAGTGTTTACGTTTCAAGTTTTGGTAAGCAGGCGCCCACCTGGGGAACAAGGGAATATTTTTCAAGTTTCATGTTTCGGTAATCAGGCGCCCAGCTAGAGAACAAGGTAAAACCTTTCAAGTTTCAAGTTTTGATTATGAGGCGTCCACCTGGTGAACAAGGGAATACTTTTCAAGTTGCAAGCTTTGGTAATCAGGCGCCCACCTGGAGAATAAGGGAATATTTTTCAATTTTTAAGTTTTGGTAATCAGGCGCCCACCAGTAGAACAAGGGAATGTTTTTCAAGTTACAAGTTTTGGTAATCAGCCGCCCACCTGGAGAACAAGGGAATATTTTTTTTAAGTTTCGGCTTTAGGCGTCCACCTGGAGAACAAGGGAATACTTTTCAAGATTCAAGTTTTGGTAATCAAGCGCCCACCTGGAGAACAAGGGAATACTTTTAAAGTTGCAAGTCTTGGTAATCAGGCGCCCTCCTGAAGAACAAGGGAATACTTTATAAGTTTGAAATTTTGGTAATCAGGCGCCCACCTGGAGAACAAAGGAATACTTTTCAAGTTTCGGGTTTTTGTAATTAGGCGCCCACCTGGAGAACAAGGGAATACTTTTCTAGTTTCTAGATTTGGTAATTAGGCGCCCACCAGGGGAACAAGAGAATACTTTTCAAGTTTCATGTTTTGGTAATCAGGTGCCCACCTTGAGAACAAGGGAATACTTTTCAAGTTTCAACTTTTGGTAATCCGGCGCCCACCTGGAGAACAAGGGAATAGTTTTTAAGTTGCAAGCTTTGGTAATCAGGCGTCCACCTGGAGAATAAGGGAATACTTTCCTAGTTTTAAGTTTTGGTAATCAGGCATCTACCTGGATAACAAGGGAATGCAATTCAAATCCAACAACCAACCATCAACATAGAGAAGAAGAAACATAGAATTAGGTCAACAAGAAGTTTCACAGAAGGAAGGTACAGCTGTAAGAAACACGTTCTCGAACTAACGTGTGTTGATTCATGTAGGTTTTGATAAATGCCAAACATTGAGACAAGCATCGGTGATGGAACAATAACAGACCAAGTACAAGATGGATAGTACGCGTTCAAGAATAGAAGATGCAATCAACTGTTGAGTAGGTCTTAATTTGTAATCTTGACTCAACGACTTATTTCTAATATTGGCTCTCACCTAAAATGATTTTCATAAAATCATGCATCATAAGTTTTTAAAGAAATAAGTTGCATATTTGCCAAAATGATTTTTAAACTCGTTTTGAGAAAATTGGGTTTAACAATCGATTGTCTTGAAGAAACAATCGATTGTCAAGTTCTATACTTAGTTTTTAAAATGTTGTCTTGAGACAGAAACTTCGTTTGAAATCATTTTTGAAGCAAATTATCGATTGTCACTGTTCAACAATCGATTGTCAGATTTTATACTTAGTCTCAAAAAGTTTTGGACAACTTACAGAATGTTTTCAAAATCTTCAAAAATGAAGAACAATCGATTGTCACTATTTAACAATCGATTGTGCTTAGTGATTTTTCCAAATGGACTTTTTCCAACGGCTTATCTATTTATGGTATAATCAGTACACAATCTTTTAGTCAAAAAGTTGCCAGAAATATTTTGAATATTTGAACAACAATCGATTGTCTAAAGTTAACAATCGATTGTCATTATTTTTAAAATTCAACAGAAATCTTTTTAACCGGATTTTAAGGATCTTGTCTGTTGAAAAAGTGTTCCAACAATCGATTGTCGAAAATCAACAATCGATTGTCAGGCAGATTTTCAAGAGCGTTTTCTGGAACTAAAAGCAACGGTCTATTGCTCCATTTTCTCTGTAAAACACTCTCTGAAAATCATTTTTTAAACACAACAACACTGCAGAAAAATCACAAAGCATACATTACATTCTTGTGATTCAAATTTCATATCTTACATTATTTTTGAGAGCCAAGATTATTGATTGAGTTGTTGTGTTCTTGAGCCATATATTTTGTACTCATAATCCACTCTTTGAGAGAGTTCTTGTAAAGTGAGTAAAAGAGTGTTCTTGTTAAACACTTGTAGTAAGAAGGAGTGTTATATTTCTTCTTGTAAAGTCTTAGGGTTAGGTTTCCTTAAGCGGGTTGGTTGAGGCTTGTGTTGTATCAAGTTCTCAAGTTGTAAAGGTTCGTTAGGCACCCGGAAGCTTAACAAGTTGAAGTCTTTGAGGTGAGGAACCTCCGAGCAAGGTGAAGTCTTTGAGGTGAGGAACCTCCGAGCAAGTTGAAGTCTTTGAGGTGAGGAACCTCCGAGCAAGGTGAAGTCTTTGAGGTGAGGAACCTCTGAGCAAGTTGAAGTCTTTGAGGTGAGGAACCTCCGAGCAAGTGTTTGAGATTTGTGTGATTCAAGTCTCAAGTGTAAAGGTTTGTTGGGCACCTTAAGCTTGACAAGGTTGTTAGTGGAAATCTCGAGAGAGTCTCTCGGGGACTGGACTAACCACAAAGTGTGGCCAACCAGTATATATCGTGGTGTAATTTATTTTTACTGCATTTGTTTATTTCCTGCAAAGTTTAAATTCAGCAAGAAAACGCCAAATTTTATTAATACGCTATTCACCCCCCCCTCTAGCGTAGAGCGTTATTTCTAACAATTGGTATCAGAGCCATACTCTCTGAAAAACTTAACAGTTTGAGAGAACCATCCATGGCTTCTACTCATGATTCTTTTGCAGGAATCGGTGAAGGCAATTGCTACACCATGCCTCCAATATTTGATGGAAACAACTACCTATGTTGGAAAGATCGGATGAAAATCTTTATCATCGCCAACGACTTTTATCTGTGGCAAATCATCAAACTTGGCGGTCAAATGACAACACAAGTCGGGAAAGCCAAGGTAAAGGAATATAATACTAATGCTATAAATATGTTGTATAGTGCCTTGAATTAAGAAAATCATCAAAAAGTCTCCCACTGCAAAACTGCAAAAGAAGTATGGGATAAACTTGAGGAAATATATGAAAGCACGCCTCAAACAGAAGGAGACTGCTCAAATGAGAAACCAACTACCCGATGTCTGATGGCCGACAAAGGAAACAACGAAGAAGAGGTAAGTATCTCTAATTCTCACTCGTTCGAAGAATTACAAAATGCATACGAAGATTTGTATGGTGAATATGGTAATGCTGTCAAAATGATTAGAGATTTGAAGAAATCACTTTCCCAGCAAGAATTAGATTTTCAGAAAAATCTCTCTTTAAAAGAAAAGGATTTTGAAGAACGTCTCTTATTGAAAGAAAAAGATTTCAAAAATTAACTTTCTTTAAAACAAAAAGATTTTGAAAATCTGTCTCTTGATAACGAGAATCTTGTAAAAGAAAATCAATTTTTGCAAAATGATAGTGTAGAACTTAGACAAGTCATTAAGACTATGCATGAAGCTTCTTATGTTGATGAATGCTCTACTTGTACTTCCTGCGATTCTTTGAAGTTAGAAAACGCAGAACTTAGGAAAACTTTAGAATCACGAAGTATAGATGTCCCTAAGGTTATTGAAGAAAAGGAAACGTCGAAGAATAATCAACGGCATAAAAGCAGAAATCCCATTAGAAATTTTACTGCTCCACCTAGAAATAATTCTAGGGCTGTAAATGAGTCTAGGACAAATTCCTTTAGCCCACCTAGACATTACGCTAGGATGTATGAAAACAAGTCTAAAACTAACGCCTTTAGATCACCTAGATACAACTCTAGAAATTGGAATAATGAATCTAGAGTTAATCACTTTACATCGCCTAGAATCAATACAAGGACTATTGTTGATAAGCCTAGAACGAACTACTTAGACAACCTAGAAATGACTCTAGGATTCTCAACGCCTCTAGGAATGACTCTAGATCACCTAGAATGTATTTGGCGCAACCTAGGCATTGGCACAACCCGAACGTAGTATGCCATTATTACAATCGGATAGGTCACATTGCACCCGTGTGTTTTGCTAAACATAGAGATTTATCTTTTGGTTATAATTATTATTTGCCTAACCCCAAAGGACCCAAAAAGATATGGGTACCAAAAACCTCTCCGTAGGTATTTTTGCAGGTGTGCTTGAAGACTACAAAATTGTAGTAGATGCGCCAAGCACGACACCCAAAGGCATCGAGAGGAATTTCGGTTAGCTATTCTTTTTGATAAAACCGAATATGTGCAAGTTATTAATGTTGACAGATTTGTTGATATATGGCAGCTGGTGTTATTAACATATAAGTTGTCAACTTGATTCTCACCCTGAAAAACGTTGACATGCGTTAATTGTAAGAATCAATTTGTGAAATTTCTTGTTGACTATACTTGTTGATTGACATGCTGAAAATTCATTTTTGATTACTAGTATCAACTATTAAATGCTTGATCCATGCTTTGACAAATGTTGATTCGTGCATTGAACGAGTACCTACTAAAATCTTGTTTAGTTGAATTATGTCTTGACAATCTTTTCAAACAGCAAAGTGTTTTAAATCATGTTTTAATATATGTTTTGATAAATGCTTTTTATATTAGCATACTCTCATAATCGATTTTCAGGACTTAAAACCTTTTTGGTCTAGTCCACAATCGATTGTTCACAGGCACAATCGATTGTCCGTGTTTTTCTGAGTTTTCAAAAACTTTCTGTTTCTTGCAGATTTTTCAGGAACTAAGTGTCAAATAGTTCAACAATCGATTGTCCCTTTTCAACAATCGATTGTCAATCGGTAAAAATCTCAAGATTTGTTACCTTTCTGAATTCTGAACTCGACAGCTATCATTTATCATCGTGTCAGTTCAAAATAGGCATAAATGTTCTTGAACTTTTTTTTAAAGGCTAGGCTTTCATTTTTATCATGCCCAATTGTATGTGTTGATATGTCTTTGTTAACCATCCGTATCAATTCTCCTTGAATCATGCTTTGTTTTGGTTCTCATTATTGCAAATGCGCTTAAATATGTGACATTTGTTGCAATATGGATTGCTGAAAATAACCTTGTGTATCACTGTTAATAAAACAACATTTGATGCATTTGTTATGCTCTCCGTCAAATGGATTTTTTTTCTTCCGTAACAATCGGTATTTCCTGTAAAATGTCAAATTGATGTGTTTTGCTTAAACAGGTGATAAGATGGTTGATTCATGATTTGACTAGCTATTTGAAACAGCATGCAATATATGTTTTGACAAATGCCTTCCAAAATAACAATTTTTTTTTGTTGTTTGGTTGATATAATTGATAAATTTATAAAAATCGTCATATTGTATATTCCTCAATATCCTTCCTATTCTTTTGTGAATATGGTAAAAGGAATTAGCCTTAATACAATCTTCTTATCAAAAGAAGAAATGTCTTAGGCAATTTGTTACAAGTAAGAGGAATGTCATTACATTCCAGTTTGTCTTACTTAAGAGGGAACTTGTGCTTTGAAAGAATTGATTGCATAAATTTTATTGATGATATTTTCTTAACAAATATCTATTTGGTTTTTGAATTGTTATTATGGTGATAAATTGCTTGTATATATATATATCGGAAATGGCTTCACTTGATTAAATGTTGGAAATGCAAATGTGCTCGCATGAAGCATTCAATTCAATTTCTAGCAAATTGAGATGTCAACGATGGAGGATGACATCAAGACAAACCGGGTATGATCGTTCCTTACTCTACCCTTTAGCTAGTTGAATTGGTATTATATGTCACAAGTATTGATATGAACGTTATTTTGATAAATTGCATAATTGATTAAGTGCATAAATTGTATTGAGTTTTGATTTTCTAAATTGGTATTTATAATAATTGGTGTTGATCATATGTATTCATGATGGAAAATCTATTTTCATAAAAACGTTTTCATCCGAAGAATCATTATCTTCCACCATGTGTTGATGACGTTGTTCCATTCATAATCAATTGTCATAATTCCAAAATTGATTATAACATATTCAAAATTGATTACCATACTTCCAAAATCAATTTTCAGGACTTAGACCATTTTTGCCCATTACACAATCGATTGTCAGTGATTTTCTGAAATTTCAAAAACATTCTGTTTCAAGCCAAATTCTCAGAATCTAAGTGTCAAACTTGCCACAATCGATTGTCTCTATCACACAATCGATTGTCCAACGGTATTAATTCAAAAAATTCTTACCGTTGAGTCCTGCAGCTCTCTTTAATCGATTATCAGCTTTTATGAGTCAATCCAACTGGCATAACACTGTTCAACAATCGATTGTCTCAAATACACAATCGATTGTCTCAACGGTCAATTCCAAAACTCGACCGTTTTTGAGTTAACTTCAGGCATATTTTTTTTCTCCTATTCTCCCCTCTATAAATAGGAGATGGTGCCTTCATTCTCATCACCAAATATTCAAGCTCAAAGCCTCAAATCCTCTCTAAAAAGCTCATTTTGCAAAATTCAAGCTTTCTTTCTTCTATCAATATGTCGAGAAGAACCCGTTCAAATAGGGAAGGTGCTTCCACCTCTACTCTTCCTCCCTCCGGATATCATCCATATCAAGATGGTGATGTTTTGGTCTTCAAAAGCGAAGATAAATTAAATCGCTTTCTTACTAAATTTGAAAAACGTGATATTCATCCTCCTCGTTTTTCTACTATGCGATATCTCCAAAACTATGGTCTTGCTGTAAACTTACTCCGAGAAAGTCAACTTCTTGACTTCCTTCTCCTTTCATATGATTTCATCAATACTACACTCATTCGGGCCTTTTATTCAAACCTCCGTCCAACTGACGATGGCGATCTTCTCACTTTTGTAAATGGTGTCAAAATAGTTGTCTCCGACGAATATCTTAACGCCATTATCAAACTTCCAAATGATGGTGAAGACATTCACCAATATGTTGGACAAGAGGGAGCCTTATTTGATGAAACCTCTTTTCTTCGTCAAATTTGACTCACTCACTATGATCCACGTCTCACTTCTCGTCGTCCTACGATCACGGGAATGGATCCGAACTATCGGTTGATATTCTATTTCATCACCCGAGTTCTCAAGCCCCGAAAAAGCAGTCACACCACCATCTCCCAAGAAGATTGTAAACTCATGCATGCCATTTCTTCCGGAGCTCGATTAAATTATTGTAAATTAATCAAGCTTCACATGCGTGATGCTCTCGCCGAAGACAAACATCTTCCTTATGCACTTCTTGTCATGCATTTTCTTGAATCCGCCGGCATTATCACGGCAAATGGTCCACTTAAAAATCGGACCAAACACTGGGAAATTTCTGAATCTTCATTTCACAGTGGTGGCGATCATGACAATCTCCCTCCTCCACATCCTCCTCAAAATCCTCCTCCAAATCAAGATCCAAATTCGGATATTTTAAATCATCTTACCCGCATTGAGACAAAAGTTGATCTTAACCCGCTATGTCCAAGGATACTTTGACCATGTCAACTATCAATATGGTGCTGTTGTCCCATTTGAGGCACCGCTGCAAAACATGGACGAAGATGATGATAACGAGGATTAAATATTTTCTTGTATTTTTATTTATTTAATGGCCTATGTAATATTTTATCTATTTAATGAAAGTTGATTTTCATTTGAAATATCTCTCCTATTTCCATTATATGAGTTATTTGATATTTTCAAAAGGGGGAACTACATATTTTTTTTAAAAGGAAGAAAAGAAAGGCTATATGCAAGACTAGAGTTTATGCATACTTACATGCTTTCTTTGAATGTGTTGCATAAATTCAGGGGGAATCTTATATTTAGGGGGAATTTTTTTTTTTTTTCAGTGCAAACTATTCGATTATCCCGTATAATAATCGATTATGTTGACGTTTGTTGAACTAGCATGCTATTATTAGACTTGTTATCTAGCCACTTTTTGTTAATGTCAAAAGGGGGAAAATAAACTGGCTATGCATGCATAATATATTTCCCATGCACTTTGATATAACTGCACACATTTAGGGGGAATCATCATTTAAGGGGAAATATCTTATGAAACATGAACATGTCTATGATGCGTATTGAATTATCTTGAACTGTTATTATTATGCATATCCCGATACATGTTTGCCATTATCAAAAAGGGGGAAATTGTAAGAAACACGTTCTCGAACTAACGTGTGTTGATTCATGTAGGTTTTGATAAATGCCAAACATTGAGACAAGCATCGGTGATGGAACAATAACAGACCAAGTACAAGATGGATAGTACGCGTTCAAGAATAGAAGATGCAATCAACTGTTGAGTAGGTCTTAATTTGTAATCTTGACTCAACGACTTATTTCTAATATTGGCTCTCACCTAAAATGATTTTCATAAAATCATGCATCATAAGTTTTTAAAGAAATAAGTTGCATATTTGCCAAAATGATTTTTAAACTCGTTTTGAGAAAATTGGGTTTAACAATCGATTGTCTTGAAGAAACAATCGATTGTCAAGTTCTATACTTAGTTTTTAAAATGTTGTCTTGAGACAGAAACTTTGTTTGAAATCATTTTTGAAGCAACAATCGATTGTCACTGTTCAACAATCGATTGTCAGATTTTATACTTAGTCTCAAAAAGTTTTGGACAACTTACAGAATGTTTTGAAAATCTTCAAAAATGAAGAACAATCGATTGTCACTATTTAACAATCGATTGTGCTTAGTGATTTTTCCAAACGGACTTTTTCCAACGGCTTATCTATTTATGGTATAATCAGTACACAATCTTTTAGTCAAAAAGTTGCCAGAAATATTTTGAATATTTGAACAACAATCGATTGTCTAAAGTTAACAATCGATTGTCATTTTTTTTAAAATTCAACAGAAATCTTTTTAACCGGATTTTAAGGATCTTGTCTGTTGAAAAAGTGTTCCAACAATCGATTGTCGAAAATCAACAATCGATTGTCAGGCAGATTTTCAGGAGCGTTTTCTGGAACTAAAAGCAACGGTCTATTGCTCCATTTTCTCTATAAAACACTCTCTAAAAATCATTTTTTAAACACAACAACACTGCAGAAAAATCACAAAGCATACGTTACATTCTTGTGATTCAAATTTCATATCTTACATTGTTTTTGAGAGCCAAGATTATTGATTGAGTTGTTGTGTTCTTGAGCCATATATTTTGTACTCATAATCCACTCTTTGAGAGAGTTCTTGTAAAGTGAGTAAAAGAGTATTCTTGTTAAACACTTGTAGTAAGAAGGAGTGTTAGGTTTCCTTAAGCGGGTTGGTTGAGGCTTGTGTTGTATCAAGTTCTCAAGTTGTAAAGGTTCGTTAGGCACCCGGAAGCTTAACAAGTTGAAGTCTTTGAGGTGAGGAACCTCCGAGCAAGATGAAGTCTTTGAGGTGAGGAACCTCCGAGCAAGTTGAAGTCTTTGAGGTGAGGAACCTCCGAGCAAGGTGAAGTCTTTGAGGTGAGGAACCTCCGAGCAAGTTGAAGTCTTTGAGGTGAGGAACCTCCGAGCAAGTTGAAGTCTTTGAGGTGAGGAACCTCCGAGCAAGTGTTTGAGATTTGTGTGATCCAAGTCTCAAGTGTAAAGGTTTGTTGGGCACCTTAAGCTTGACAAGGTTGTTAGTGGAAATCTCGAGAGAGTCTCTCGGGGACTGGACTAACCACAAAGTGTGGCCAACCAGTATATATCGTGGTGTAATTTATTTTTACTGCATTTGTTTATTTCCTGCAAAGTTTAAATTCCGCAAGAAAACGCCAAATTTTATTAATACGCTATTCACCCCCCCTCTAGCGTAGAGCGTTATTTCTAACAACAGCAAGACAAGAAGAAGTTTCTCAGGGAGATACACAAGGCAACAAAGATCAAGAGCAAGTTTTAATGCATAAATAGGTTCTTTTGTAATCCATAATTCATAGCTTATTCTAGCTTCTTTTATTTTTTTTTACATGATGTAATTAGGAGACCTGCAAGCAGTAGCAGCAGCAGTGAAAGCACAGCTTTGGTAGTCCCAGCTACCAAACACTTCTAAACTATACTGACCTGATTCCTCTTTAGGTGAGGATATGTAGTCAACCTCTGGAGTAAGGTGCGGTCAAGATTTTCAAAATGATTCTCACGGAGTACTCAAACGGTAAGAAATCGCTCGTGTCTGCTCACTTGTCTTTGTACGAAAACTCTTCGTGTTCTCGGGCAAAGGTATTAATGGCATCACTTGTTGTATTTTTTCTATGATGGTTGTTGTGATATGGAGGGAGAGAAATAGAGGTAGATTTGAGCAGAAGAAGTATGATGAACAGCAGATTTGCAGGGAGATTGTCCAACATGTCCATGTAGGAGGGAAGAAACAAAGCAAATGGAAAGAAGCATTGAAGCAGCTGAATTTATTTCCTTGCTATTGTATAGACAGTATAGAAGACATAGAATTAGATAGATTTTGTCTTTGATATATGATGTATAGAGGTAGTAGTGAGTCAAAATTACTATTAGGACTAAATTATATTCAATTTTGAGTATGAAATAGAAATATAATGTTTAACTCAATAAATAAATAAATAATTCCATTTCGAATAATGTCACTTTAATTAGAAAAAACTTTCTTATAGTACTTTTCACGATATTGTGTAAAAAAGGTGGTATGACAATCTATATAAAAGTCTTTTTAACCAATAAAAGCAACATTCATCTTTATAACAGTGTGCTCTTTATAAAATCACCATTCTATAACATCCATGTGAAATCTCTAGTAAAATCATCTCTTGTATATAGTGATATCGGTCGCAGAAGATAAGTAAATTAGGAAGCAACACATGTCAAGGATTACTAATCAGTAGTGAATCAACCATGTCCACATCAGATACAAAAAGGTGATTGGATAAAATATTGATATCAGATACAAACCTTCAAAATATGACAGTTGTAGAAACGCCACGAAAGAATCCAACCGTTACTAGTTTTATCAGCTTTTGTTGACTTTTATTAGCTTTTGTTATTCTTTATTATCTTTTAATGCAGCATTATTATTGATAATTAGAGGACATAATTTCTAATCACACACCTCATAGATCTAGAATAAATAAAGGTTTTTATTCTATTTAAGTGAATCAATAAAGCCTAAAAGAAAAACAATAGTATTCTTTCTCTCAAGCTTTACACAAGTACCGTCGAGATTTTTAGTTATTCTTGATTTCGGTGGGAACACTCTGAAGCTCGGGCTTGTCTTTTCTTCAATTATTTTTATTTTAATTTCTTTGTTCTTCATTACGTTATTTTATCGGATCATTTTAATCCACATGTCTATAAATCACAATACAAATGCAATTGTGCCATTTTTTCCGGTAAACAACTTGGCGCCCACCGTAAGGCTCACAAAATTGTGGTATTATTTTGGTTTGTTCATATTATATTAACGTGCTTTAAAGGATTTTTATATTTTAATCATATTAAAGATATGAAGAATAATGATATCAACAACTCGTGCAATGTTGGAACAAACTACCACGACGAGCCCGTGGACAATCTCCATAATAGCAATCAATAGGATGCTTAAACTAGTGAAACCCGAATCGGTGGGAATGAATCAACTTCTAACTGGCTAGAAAAAAAAGATTAGCTATGAGAAGAGTCATACCCCTGGTGATATGGATAGTGATCCGGTGGCTGTTATCATAAAAATGTTGAAAGCGCAACTATAGGAAATTATAGACCATTTCAGAAGATCGAAGAATGACTGAGCTTCAAAAAGCAATCAAATAGTGGAGTTCGATTCACTCCCGGCATTCCTATAAATCTAGCCACACCAAGAACCAGTAACACCGTTACCGGGACGAAGTTCAGAAGCAACGACAATCAAGCATGTGGTATAGGTAGTGCATTTGAAAATGAAAATAATGCAAACAATTATTTCAAAACCAAACTCATGATGTTTATGAGGGAAATAAACTCTTGGATGGATCAAAATGCTAAAGAATTTCATTCGCAGATAGATCGGATTCTGGGAGCACCCCCAGTCCTAAAGGTCCCAAACTCAAAGAAGTATATTCAATTGTAGTTCCAACTCAGTGCAGCTCCGGAGTTGATTATAAAGAAATTCAAGATGCCAGATATTCCAAAACATGATGGAACATTTGATCCACAGGAACAAGTCATAGTCTGCACTAAAGTTGTGAGGAAAATAAGTTGGCTCCGCATGAGATCAAATTTGTTTTACTAAAGAACTTCTGCGAAACCCTAACAAAAAGAGCTTCAACATGATATTCACTTTTACCGTAACACTCAATTGATTCTTTTAAATTTTTTTGGGGTGCTCATCAAAGCTCACGCTGGAGAAAGAAAAGTTCAAGCTAAAAAAGTGTATATTTTTAAGATCACTCAAAGAGACTTAGAGTTGTTGCCAGAGTTCGTGAAAAGGTTTCAAAGGGAACACATGTTGTTGTTGTTAGCAGTACCGGATGAATAGGCAGTAAAAGCATTTACCAAGGGTCTTAATCCCTCAAGCTTTGATGCCTCGAGGAAGGTAAATAAGAGTTTGTTAGAATTTCAAGCAACAACTTGGGCAAATATTCATAACAGGTACGAGTTAAAGATTTGCATTGAAGATGAACAGATAAATAAATCGACATCTTTTATGTCTCGTAATTAAAGTCAATTAAGCTTTGATTAGAGGCATTCTAAATACTAGATTGAACCATAACCATCAGCATCACAAACTAACATGAGGCACGGGTATACCCAAAGCGAGTCACGAGAAAGTAACTACGATGAAAGATAATAATTTATACGAATGATGGGGAGTGTTGCATCAGAGTAGCAGAAACCACGATAATAAGTACTAGAAGCATTTGAAAATAACTCCAGAACAATCCGTACAGGATATTAAAGATAGACTGAACTGGCTCCGGAATAAAGAAGAAGGATTGGGGATCGTTAGTAAAAGGATTAGGGACTACTAGATAAGACTTGGGGAAAAAGAAATAGAATAAATCAGAATAAAAAACCGGCTAGACCCAATAAATGACAGCCCGATCGCAATACTCTTCCAAGGTATTTTTGTTCATTTCCTATAAACTGTCCTATATGCAAATTAATAGACACGTGTATACATTACAAGACATTCATATATGATTGAATGAACAAAATAATTCTTAATACTTGCTCATACATAGAAGAAAAAAGGATTATAATTTCAAAAAATTGTGTCCCGATAAATAGGAGATATCCTCTTCATAAAACCATAAACATAAAGGCCCTCTCTTATGAAGCCATTCAATCAAAAGGATAAAGATCGAATGTCTTGTTTCCCGATCACAAAATTAACCGAATGCATTAAATTTTTGAACTCTATCAAAACTGTCATGCCCTAAATTTTAAGAGGTGCGGCCGCCTCAACAATGCCATACTTGCCCCGAGCGTACCACTCTGTAATTGTGAACTCTAGAGGGGTAATTTCATGACCCGGAATCCCCACATTCAGGAGTCCTGATGGCGCCTACTCGTGGAAGCTTGGCAAGGCAAGAATCTTTGAAACTATTAACCCCTTCGTTTTAAAACTCTTTACCTATTATGTTAACAAGAAAACAAACAGTCAAATAACAGCGGAATGTAAAATTGAGTGGAAGTCTTAGATAAATAGGAAACTAAAATGTCTAGAAAACCAACACAAGTCTCTACCTAGAACCTAGAGTCACGATATCCACGGACTACTACGAATACTACATACATCAGTTTGAAGGAAAGTAAAGCTATTTTGTCTCGAATACATGAGATAACAGGATATGAAAATAAGATAGAGGAGACGCCAGCCCTGAGAGCATCTACAAGGCTACCTCGGTGTGTCAGTGGACTAAAGGCTTGCTCCCGTACTACCGCTACGCACCAAATGCTGCCTCGTATCTGCATAGAGTGAAGAGTGTAGTATCAACATAACCGACCCCATATGCTGGTAAGTATCTGTCATAACCCCGGCGAGGTAGTGACGAGGCTAGAACTAGACTCCAAATAAACATGTGCATCTATATAATGTATGGAAGAAAAGTAAACAGGTAATGAGCAGTTAAAAAGTGAGGGGGTATATGTTTTGGGGAAACAACTCAATCTAGCAGAAACCAAATAAATATGAAAAGAACAGTACAATATCAACATCAATGTAATAATACTACTATTGCGGCGGGCAACCCAATCCATGTGGATATGTATAGTTGTTGCGATGTGCAACCCGATCTAATATAATATTTGTTGTGGCGTGCAATCCAATCCAATATAATAAATGCTGCGGCGTACAACCCGATGTTGCAGTTTGCAACCTGATCCAATATAATATCTATTGTTGCACGCAGCCCGTTCCAAATATACAACTCACAGTAATCATAGCAACAATCCCAGCAAAGGATTAAAGATAAGTTACATTATCTCAGCAAGGAAACTCAACAGTATAAGAATATACATCCCGGTAAGGGAGAATCAGCTATAACCAATCTCAACTCAACTTCTAATCATCTCTATTATCACCATCTCTAACTCATATGTAACTTCCATGAAAATAAACTAAGCATTTTTCCAATAACACGGGTTTACTCACTATTGCAACCATAGTATCATTCAAGAAAAAGCAACAAGTATCAACTTAAAACCCACAGTCATGCTCGACACCAATGTATAGATACTCATCACCATTCCTATATGTCATACTCAACCAGAAACAAGTAGCAAATATGACTCAACTCCTAATCCCTCGAGATAAGGTTAGACTGAATACTTACCTCAAACTTCCACGACCAACTCAATCCTCAATTATCGCTTTTCCTCTCGAATATGGTTCCACATCGATTGAATATATACATAAATGACTTCATAACATCAATAATGCTAATCAATGCGAATCCAATGACTAATTTTAGCTTTCCAATCATTCTTCCCAAAAATCCAAAAATCGACCTCGAGTTTGCTTGGTCAAAATACGAGGTTCTGACCAAAATCAAATCACCCATTCACGCACGAGCACAAAGATATAATTATTTCGAGAATTCGAACTCAATACGAGGTCTAAATCACAATTATTGAAAAAGCTCTGACTCTACCCAAATATATAAAGAATGCTTCAAAATTGCCTAAGAACTTTGGAGAAGAAAGAGTTTGTGAAATTTTGTAAAACCCCGTAGTGGGTTCTGTTTTTGGGACTTAAAATAACTGGGCGAATTTGTTCATCGCGTTCACAATACGTTCATTGCGTGCACAAAGAGTTAGGTCAGGCAAACCTTCGCATTCGCAAAAGACAGCTCGCATTCGTGAAGCTTGGCTCCTCAAACCTACGCGTTCGCAGACCGTTGGTCACATTCACGATGTACATCTTGGTGAACCCTCCCCCTCAACCTTACGCGTTCGTGAGGCCAGGGACGCGTTCTCGAAGGTATATGCCAAGTTGCATCGTGTTCGCGACCTGGTCTATGCATTCGCATAGAACAAAATTCCTTCAGCGACATTTTACACATCGCGTTCGTGAGGGTCCTCCCGCGAATGTGAAGAAGGACATATCATAACTGGAAAACCTACAACTTTTATAAGTAAAACCATTCAAAAACACATCTGAAACACACTCGAGCCCTCGGGGCTCCTAATCAAACATACGTACTAACTCAACAACATCATACAAACTTATCCGTGTGATCAAATCGCCTAAATAACCTCAAGAACAATGAATCAAACCTCAAAATCAAAAACTTTTACTCAAACTTCATCAAGTTTAAAATTTAGAAATTCAAGTCCGAATCACGTTAAATGACATCCGTTTTTAACCAAATTTTACAGAAATGACTCAACTACATATAAGACTTGTACCGGGCATCGAAACTAAAATACGGGCACGATACCATCGCTTTCTAATCAGATTTCATTTTCAATTTTCCTTAAATATTTCCAGAAAATAATTTTACAAAAAATTTATTTCTCAGGCTTGGGACCTCGTAATTCGGTTCTGGCATACGTCCAAGTCCTATATTTTTCTACGCACCATCGGGGACTGTCAAATCACGAGTCCCAGTCTGTTTTCTCAAAATATTGACCAAAGTCAAATTTATTCATTTTAAAATCAAAACTTAGCATTTTTTCGTAGAATTTCATATTTAAGCTTTCCGGCTATGTACCCGGATTGCGCACGCAAATTGAGGCAACTCTAAATGAGGTTTTCAAGGCCTCAGAAGCAAGAATTTGATTTAAAACTAGTGATGACCATTTGGGTCCTCACATTCTCCACCTCCAAAACAATCGTTCGTCCTCGAATGGACAGAAGAAAGAAGTATTTGAGTTAGGGAAAAGATGAGGGTAATGGCTATGCATATCGGACTTGGACTCCTAGGTCGATGCCTCGGGAGGCTGACCTCTCCACTGAACACGAACAGAAGGAAAACTCTTTGATCTCAACTTACGAATCTACCGGTCTAATAGCCACCTGCTTCTCCTCATAAGCCAAGTCCTTGTCCAACAAGAAAGTGCTGAAATCTAACATGTGGGATGGATTAGTGATACTTCCGGAGCATGGAAACATGAAACATTAGATGCAAAGCTGATAATCTCGGTAGCAATGCAAGTCAATAAGCCACCTCTCCCACTCGATCAAGGATATCAAATGGACCAACGAACCTAGGGCTAAGCTTGCCCTTCTTCCCAAATCTCATCACGCCCTTCATAGGCGACACTCGGAGCAATACCCGCTCACTAACCATAAAAGCCACATCTCGAACCTAGTAGTCTGCATAACTCTTTTGCCTGGATTGAGCTGTACGAAGCCTATCCTGAATGATCTTTCCCTTGTCCAAGGCCTCCTGAACTAGATCTGTACCCAACACCGAGCCTTCCCCAGCTCAAACCATCCTATCGGAGATCGACACCGCCTACCTTATAAAGCCTTATAAGGAGCCATCTGGATACTCGACTAGTAGTTGTTATAGGAAAACTCTGCTAAAGGCTAAAAATGATCCCACGAGCCTCCAAAGTCAATAACACAAGCACGGAGCATATCCTCCAAAATCTGAATAGTTCGCTCGGGCTGCTCGTCCGTCTGAGGATGAAATGTTTAGAACAACTCAACCCGTGTACCAAACTCCCGCTTAACTACTTTCCAGAAGCGTGAGGCAAACTACGTACCCGGTCCGAAATGATAGATACATGCACACCATGAAGGCGAACAACCTTCCCAATATAGATCTCAACTAACCTCTATGATGAATAGGAGACTGCCACGGAATGAAATAAGCTGACTTGCTCAGCCTATCAACTATGACCCAAACTGCGTCGAACTTCTTCCGAGTTTGCTGGTGTCTAGTAACGAAGTCCATAGTGATCCACTCCAACTTCCACTTAGGAAGCTAAATCCCTTGAAATAAACCACCGGGCCTCTACTCATACTTATCCTGCTAACAATTTAAACACTGAGCCATATATGCAACAATATCCTTCTTTATTCTATGCCATCAATAATGCTGCGGCAAGTCCTGATACATCTTCGCGGCGCCCAGATTAATAGAGTACCTGGAGCTATGGGTATCCTCTAAAATCAACTCTTAAGGCCCGTCCACATTAGGCACACAAACTCGCCCCTGCAATCTCAAAACTCCACCATCACCTAAGGTAACCTGCTTGGCATCTCCACGTTGCGCCATGTCTCTAAGTACACATAAATGGGATCATCAAATTACCGATCATGGATATGCTCCAAAAATGAAGAACGAGCGACTGTGCAAGCTAATACCCGACTAGGCTCATAAATATCCAACCTAAAAAATGGATTGGCCAAAGCCTGAACATCCAAAGCAAGCGGTCTCTCACTGAACGGAATATAAGCAAGACTGCTATACTGGCTGACTTTCTACTGAAAGCACCGGCCACCGTATTAGCCTTTCCCTGGTGATTTAAGATATGATATCATAATCCTTCAACAACTCCAACCACCTCCACTTCCTCAAATTCAACTCATTTTCTTGAATAAATATTGAAGACTCTTGTGGTTAGTGAACACCTCACATGCCCCATACAAATAATGCCTCCAAATCTTCAATACGTAAACAGTGGCTGCCAACTTTAAATCATGCACGGGATAGTTCTTCTCATGAATCTTTAACTGCCTTGAAGTATAGACAATGACCTTGCCATCCTGCATCAACACTGCACCAAGCCCAATACGAGAAGCATCATAATAAACTGTATAAGGCCCTGAACTTATGGGCAAAACCAACATGGGTGTCGTAGTTAGAATTGTCTTGAGCTTCTAAAATCTCGCCTCACACTCGTCCAACCACCTGAACTGGGCACCCTTCTAGGTCAACCTGATCATCGGGGTTGCAATATCCAACCTCATATCAGCCCCTCGAGCTCACTCTCAGAATAATGTCAGCTCCTCAAGCTACCTATCAATTACTCATAATAGCCCCTCGGGCTCACTCTTAAAATAATGGGTATCTGTGCTCACTATGGGTGTGCAGACTCTGGAGAGGCCCCTTACGGGCCAAGCGCTATATCAAGCCACCTCGTGGCATCATCACTCAGCACTCGGCCTCTCATTACTCAAGCCACCTCATGGAATATAAATGTATCTCAAGCCCTCGGTCTCATATCACTTAGCATATCCTCACATATGACCCTCGACCTCACTTAGTCCGAAAACCATCATAATCCCATCGGGCATTAGTAAATCAGTAGCTCTCAGCCCAAAACATCATTTAGAAATATCGTTTAAGTTATATGAGTAAAGGTGGCTGAGTTTGTAAAACAGTAGATATTAACAGGACTGAGTTCAAGTAATAAATCAAAACTGTGAGGAAATAGTGATAAAAATCCCTGAACGGTTCAAATAATTGGCATGAAGCCCAAATATGGCAATCAACCCAAATCATGATGATAACAAATAAGTTTCAGTCAAATATGCGGTAAAATCATCCATTGGGATGGACCAAGTAGGCCCAAGTAGTAAACGACCACGCGCTCATCATCTAGCGCATGCCTCACCCTAATTAGCACTACGATGTGCAATCCGGGGTTTCAAACCCTTAGGATATAACTTATGTTAGAATATACGCTTAACGCTAGAGGGGGGTGAATAGCGTTATAATAAAAAGCAATGTAAATTTGCGGAATTAAAAATTGCAGGAATAACGTAAGTGCAGTAATTAAAAAAGATAAGGAGAGAACACACTGAATTTTATCCTGGTTCACCACAACGTGTGGTTAGTCCAGTCCCCAAGAGACTCTCTCGAGTTTTACACTAACTTCGTTAAGCTTACGGGTGCCTAACAAACCGTTACACTTGCTCATAGATATACACTCTACAAAACTTCAACCTGCTCGAGGATACCGCACCTCAAGACTTCAAACCAAGGAACTACTTTTCCTTCTTACAACAAGGGATTAGAATATCCCTTCAAGTGTGTACAAACGCTTAACACTCAAGACAAGACTCTCTTAATAGAGTAGATATGAGTAAAAACAATACGCTCAAGAACACAACAATTTCGTCAAGAGTTTGGCTCTCAAAAACTTATGAAATGAATATAAAATGATTGCAAAGAGAGTATGTAAGCTTTAGCAAGAATGTATTCAGTTGTTGTTCTTAGAAGAGTGAATTTGAGTTGTATTTATAGTGTTCAAAACACCCAAGACCGTTGCTTAATTGCCAATCACAAATTGCTGATTTTGTGCTAGGATAATCGATTATCTGATTCTGCATAATCGATTATCTGCCAACGTTCAAAAATCAATCCTAGATTTTAAGCAGAATAATCGATTATCCAAATCGTATAATCGATTACCTGACAACGTTCAAAAATCAATTCCCGATTTTATGCTTAACATAATCGATTGTCTGATTATACATAATCGATTATTTTTCAGTGTTTGAAAATACCTTGGCAACGGTCTATAATATAATCGATTACCAGAAAAGCCATAATCGATTATTTTGCTACTTTGTAAAATCTGATGCTCACTGTCTCAACATAATCGATTAGTCTAAGGCACATAATCGATTATCTTGTAGCTTTGAGAAATCTGGTGAACACTGCCTTAACATAATCGATTATCATAAGGTACATAATCGATTATCTTGTAGCTTTGAAAAGTCTGGTGAACACTGCCTTAACATAATCGATTATCATAAGGTACATAATCGATTATCTTGCAGTTTTGTAAAATCTGGTGTACACTGCCTTAACATAATCGATTATCATAAGGTACATAATCGATTATCTTACAGCTTTGTAAAATCTGGTGTACACTGCTTTAACATAATCGATTATCATATAGTACATAATCGATTATCTTTGTCCAGATTTGAAAGACATGTTTAAAATTCATTTTGGTTAGAATGAAATGTTTGAAAATCATTTTGCTTTAAAATAAAGATGCATGGTTTGATAAAAATGATTTTACGAGAGAAGCCAAGTCTTGAATCAATTGTCGGATCAAGATCACAATTATAGAACGACTCATGTATAACTTTGTTGCTTTACTTAATCTTGATCTTTGTTTCTCTTGTGCTTGGACTTCAGCATCTGTCAATGTTCCGTTCACGTCGGTTTGTCATTTATCAAAACCTACAAATATGAAGACACGTTTAGTTTAGCGACTTGAGAACGTGTTTCAACAATTTCCCCCTTTTTGATAATGGCAAACCAATATCGGGATATGCATATTAATTAATTCATAATGACGATCCAAGACAAGTATATAGATATGCAACGAGTTTCCCCTCAAGTTATGAATTCCCCCTCAATTTATGCCAATGAGCATAGCCCATGTCTTCCCCCTTTTGACATTAGCAAAAAAAATAACTAACTCTTTATTGATTAAACAATATTGCAAATACATGAAAATAAAAGACAGAATATTATGCAAACTAGAAAAACAAGGAGACAAGACATCATTCATTATCATCATTGACTTCCGTCTCGACATCCGGGACGGAATAGGAAAATCGATTACACAGTTTTAAATAATCGATTATTGTCACACAGTGACTTAGCACCTGAAAATAAATGTCAGCATAATCGATTAGGGATATGTGATAATCGATTTTTATATTTAACAGCTAAAATCCTGCAGAGCCAAAACTGTTAGATAATCGATTGTAGTGTTGTATAATCGATTATGTCAATTTTCCAGCATAATAAACATAAAACGTAAATGGGGAATAATCGATTATTGACTTTAGAGAAATCGATTATTCTGCACCAGCGTCTGATAATTCCCCCTGTCTTTGGGGCGATACCTGCAAAAAAGAATTAGGCGCCTCCGACGCTCAAGTTAGTAATCGTTAAAACATAAAAATGCAATGCATGAATTAGATCAACGTGGAGTCAAGAATCCCGAGTTCACTACGAATTCGGAAGAAGGACTCTTTCTCTAAAGGCTTTGTGAAGATGTCGACCAATTGATTTTTGGTTTCAACAAATTCAATTTCCACATCGCCCTTGAGAACGTGATCTCGTATAAAGTGATGTCTAATTTCTATGTGTTTCATTCTTGAGTGAAGAATAGGATTCTTCGTCAAGCTTATGGAGCTAGTATTGTCACATCGAAGAGGAACATGATCGATACTAAGGCCATAGTCCGAGAGTTGTTGTTTCATCCAAAGGATTTGAGCACAACAACTCCCCGCGGCTACATATTCAGCCTCGGTTGTGGACAAGCAACACTAACTTGCTTCTTGCTAAACCAAGAAACTAAGGAGCTACCGAGCAAATGGCAAGTGCCACTAGTGCTCTTGCGGTCCAATTTGCAACCTGCAAAAACGGAATCGGAATAGCCAACAAGTTGGCATGAAGAATCTTTGGGATACCATAGTCCCACATTTATTGTTCCAACAAGATACTTCATAATCCGTTTTACCGCAGTTAAATGTGACTCCTTCGGACATGATTGATATCGAGCGTATAAACACACGCTAAACATGATGTCCGGTCTACTAGCAGTAAGATAGAGAAGAGATCCGATCATACCTCGATACTTTTTGGTGTCTACTTCCTTACCTTTCTCATCTTTGTCAAGATGGTCGGATGTACTCATTGGGGTGGCCATTGCTTTGGCATTGCTCATTTCAAAGCGACTTAGCAACATTTGCAATACTTGGATTGGAAAATGAAAGTTCCCTCTTTCATTTGTTTCACTTGTAGCCCCAAGAAGAAGTTTAACTCACCCATCATTGACATTTCAAATTCGCTAGTCATTAACTTAGAGAATTCCTCGCATAGAAAATCGTTAGTAGCACCAAAAATAATATCATCGACATAAATTTGAACTAATAGAATGTCATTGTTTTTATTTTTGATAAAAAGTGTGGTGTCAACTTTCCCCCTTTCAAACTCATTGCCTAAGAGAAATTTACTTAGACGTTCATACCAAGCTCGAGGAGCTTGTTTAAGACCATATAAAGCTTTCTTAAGCTTGAAGACATGGTCGGGAGATGTAAAATCTTCAAAACCCGGGGGTTGTTCAACATACACTTCCTCTTGAATAAACCCATTGAGGAAGGCACTTTTGACATCCATTTGAAATAATTTGAAATTCATAGATGATGAAAAAGCAAGTAATAAACGAATGGCTTCTAGGCGTGCAACGGGTGCATAGGTTTCTTCATAGTCAATGCCTTCTTCTTGATTATATCCCTTAGCAACTAGCCTAGCTTTGTTTCTAGTGATTATACCATTTTCATCTAATTTATTCCGAAAAACCCATTTCGTACCAATTATGGTGTGATTATCGGGTCTTGGCACCAATTCCCAAACATCATTACGTTTGAATTGGTTAAGCTCCTCTTGCATTGCCAAGGTCCAATGCTCATCCCCAATTGCTTCAGAAGTGGTTTTAGGTTCTATTTGTGAAACAAAAGCCATATGTCCTACAGTATCTTTAAGAAGGTTTCGTGTACTTACCCCTTTCTCGATGTTGCCAATTACCTTGTCAAGAGGATGGTCTTTAGACGTCCTCCAAGCCTTAGGCATCATCGATTCTTCATCTTGTGGTGGTACTTCTTCCGAAGGTTGTTCCATGACTTCATCTTGAACTTCCTTTGGATCCTCCTTTTGTACCTCGTCTTGAAGATTGATTTTCTTTAAAGCATCTACAAGATCAACACAAGAATCCTTTCTCGCCAAGCGAGCATCATTTTCACAAAATACTACATGAGGAGATTTCTCAACAGTTTTGGTTCGATTATTAAACACTCTATATGCTTTGCTACGTGATGAGTAACCAAGAAAAATTCCTTCATCAGATTTCGCATCTAATTTTCCCAAGTTATCTTTTCCGTTGTTGTGAATAAAACATTTACAATCGAAGACTCTAAGGTGGGAAAGATTTGGTTTCCTCCCCTTATAGAGTTCATAGGGAGTTTTCATGAGTATCGGTCTAATGATAGCTCTGTTTAAAACATAGCTTGCGGTACTCACGGCATCCGCCCAAAAATATTTGGGAATTTTGGCCTCATTGAGCATGGTTCTAGCCATCTCTTCGAGACATCGATTTTTACGTTCTACCACTCCATTTTGTTGTGGTGTACGTGGAGCCGAAAAGGTATGTTCAATACCGAGTTCGTCACAAAAATCCGCGAAGAGATTGTGATCGAACTTCCCCCCATGATCACTTCTTATAGAAGTGATGGTTGTGTTCTTTTCATTTTGAACACGTTTAAGAAAACTTTTGAAAGCATGAAAGGCATCACTTTTATGAGCAAGAAATAACGTCCATATGAATCTAGAGTAGTCATCAACAATTACAAAAGCATAAAGATTTCCACCAAGACTTTCAACACGAGATGGTCCAAAAAGATCCATGTGAAGAAGTTGTAAGGGTCTAGTGGTTGAAACAACATTTTTGGATTTAAAAGAGGCTTTTGTTTGTTTTCCTTTTTGACATGAATCACAAGTAGAATCTTTTTCAAATTTTATGTTTGGAAGACCAATTACTAATTCTTGTGAAACTAGTTTGTTTAAAAGATTCATATTTACATGAGCTACTCTACGATGCCATAACCACATGTCGTCTTCTTTACTTAAAAGACAATTCACATAACTTGATGAAGAATTTTCAAGATCAACCATATAGATATTATCCATTCTAATACCACGAAGAATAATTTTAAAATCACTACAACGGATAACTAAGCATTCTTCAGAGTCAAACAATACAAGATTTCCCTTGTCACATAATTGACTTATGCTTAAGAGATTATGTTTAAGACCTTTAACAAGCAAAATATGCTTAATGGAGGAGGATTCGTCCTTACCGACCGATCCAATGCCGATAATCTTTCCTTTGTTATTGTCTCCAAAGATGACATTTCCTCCTTCCTTGGATTTTAGTTGAAGGAATTTTGATGCATCCCCGGTCATATGTTTGGAGCATCCACTATCAAGATACCAAAGTGCACTTGATCCCTTCAAACACACCTACAAAACAAATTAATGAGATTTTGGTACCCAAGCCATTTTGGGTCCTTGTGTGTTAGGTGCAACATATTTGTGTGATTGTCCTGCAGTGAAATGTCTATGTCTAGTGAAGCATGCGGGAGCAATATGTCCAATTTTATTGCAATAATGACAAATGACATTCGGATTGTGCATTCTTCTAGGATGATAGTAATTTGGGGGTCTAAATTTATTCACTCTATTTTTAGGAACATGGTTTTGACGTAGTTTTCGAAAATCTTGTCTAGGTGGTCTATACATGCCAACATTTCTTCTAGTATCCACTCTATTTTTAGGAAAATAGTTTTGATGTGGTTTTCGAAAATCTTGTCTAGGTGGTCTATACATTCCAATATTTCTTCTAGCATTTGTTCTAGGATGAGTTGCAATTCTAGGATTAAAATTTCTAGGTTGAGCGATGACATTTATTTTGTTTGGCCTAAGTTGAGTCTTAGGTGGTTTAGGAATGGACTCAACTTTTTCTTTTGGCTCGTGTTTGAAGCCTATACCGTGCTTAGTGGATTTCAAATTTACAAGCACTTCATTGAGATTTTTGTGTGAAGAATTGAATTTGTGCAAAGTGCTTCTAAGACTTTCTACTTCTTCCTTTAGAGATTTGCAAGAAGTACAATCCTTATTTGAACTTTCGGGTTTATCGGCGCTTCTTTTGCCATAAAACTTGTTTTCCTCTTTTAATTTCTCATTTTCAAGAGTAAGTTTTTCAAAATCCTTTTCTTTTGAAGAAAATTGTTTTCTTAAATCTTTTATAGATTTAGAAGCGCTAATAAACTCTTTATACAACTCATCAAATGCATCTTGCATTTCTTCTAAAGTGAAGTAGTTCTTAGAAGTAGTACATACCTCATTTTGCGTTTCTTCGTGTGCCATAAGACACAAGTTTGCGGTCTCGTTTCCTTCTCAATCACTTGATTCGTCTCCGGAGTCGCCTCCCCAAGAGATGTATGCTCTTTGTTTCTTTAGTGGTTTCTTCTCCTTTTTGATGTTTGGACAATTTGATTTGATATGCCCGATTTCTCCGCATCCATAGCACTTCAATTGGTCGCCTTGTTGCTTACCTTTTCGTTCATACTTCTTTTGCATGAACTTGTGAAATTTCTTAATAACGAGTCCAAGCTCGACATCTTCATCACTTGACTCCTCATCGTTTTGAGGTTGAGTAGTTGATGCTTTGAGCGCAATCTTTCTTTTCCTTTGATCATCCAAAGGAGAGTTAAGAATAGTTGATTCATAAGTTTTAAGATTACCTCGTAGTCCGTCGATGGTGACGTTTGTGATGCCGATTGATTCTTGGATAGCGTCGGCTTTAGAACGCCATTCCGGAGTAAGGCTTCGTAGAATTTTCCGGACAAGCTCCTTATCCGTGAATGTCTTTTTGAGGGCGTGTAGGTCATTGACGATTTTTGAAAATCGTTCGAACATGTCATCTATCTTCTCGTTTTCCTTCATGCGAAACAGTTCATATTCGTGGGTTAGGAAATCAATTTTAGCTTCCCTTTCCTGGTCCGTACCTTCGTAGGTGATTTCTAATTTGTCCCACATTTGCTTGGCAGTGGTGCAACATGATATTTTTCGATAGTCATCGGGGTTCACTGCACAATACATCATGTTGATTGCCTTTGCGTTGTTCTCTACTTTTCTGATATCATCGACATCGTATTTGTCTTCCGTTTTTGGAACGAGTTCTTCTCCAACTTTTTTGGTAGGTTGTAGTTCTCCATTTTTGATAATTTTCCACAATTGGAAATTTTTTGATTGCATAAAAATCCTCATTCTCTCCTTCCAGTAAGTGTAGTTGGTGCCATCGAAAAGTGGTGGCCTTGTGAAGCATTGTCCTTCACCTAGTCCTGCATAAACACTACGAGTAGAAGCCATGGAAAGTTTCTCTCAAACTGTTAAGTCTTTTAGAGAGTATGGCTCTGATACCAATTGTTAGAATATACGCTTAATGCTAGAGGGGGGGTTGAATAGCTATAATAAAAAGCAATGTAAATTTGCGGAATTAAAAATTGCAGGAATAACGTAAGTGCAGTAATTAAAAAATATAAGGAGAGAACACACCGAATTTTATCCTGGTTCACCACAACGTGTGGTTAGTCCAGTCCCCGAGAGACTCTCTCGAGTTTTACACTAACTTCGTTAAGCTTACGGGTGCCTAACAAACCGTTACACTTGCTCATAGATATACACTCTACAAGACTTCAACCTGCTCGAGGATACCGCACCTCAAGACTTCAAACCAAGGAACTACTTTTCCTTCTTACAACAAGGGATTAGAATATCCCTTCAAGTGTGTACAAACACTTAGCACTCAAGACAAGACTCTCTTAATAGAGTAGATATGAGTAAAAACAATACGCTCAAGAACACAACAATTTCGTCAAGAGTTTGGCTCTCAAAAACTTATGAAATGAATATAAAATGATTGCAAAGAGAGTATGTAAGCTTTAGCAAGAATGTATTCAGTTTTTGTGCTTAGAAGAGTGAATTTGAGTTGTATTTATAGTGTTCAAAACACCAAAGACCGTTGCTTAATTGCCAATCACAAATTGCTGATTTTGTGCTAGGATAATCGATTATCTGATTCTGCATAATCGATTATCTGCCAACGTTCAAAAATCTATCCCAGATTTTAAGCAGAATAATCGATTATCCAAATCGTATAATCGATTACCTGACAACGTTCAAAAATCAATTCCCGATTTTATGCTTAACATAATCGATTGTCTGATTATACATAATCGATTATTTTTCAGTGTTTGAAAATACTTTGGCAACGGTCTTTAATATAATCGATTACCAGAAAAGCCATAATCGATTATTTTGCTACTTTGTAAAATCTGATTCTCACTGTCTTAACATAATCGATTAGTCTAAGGCACATAATCGATTATCTTGTAGCTTTGAAAAATCTGGTGAACACTGCCTTTAACATAATCGATTATCATAAGGTACATAATCGATTATCTTGTAGCTTTGAAAAGTCTGGTGAACACTGCCTTAACATAATCGATTATCATAAGGTACATAATTGATTATCTTGCAGTTTTGTAAAATCTGGTGTACACTGCCTTAACATAATCGATTATCATAAGGTACATAATCGATTATCTTACAGCTTTGTAAAATCTGGTGTACACTGCTTTAACATAATCGATTATCATAAAGTACATAATCGATTATCTTTGTCCAGATTTGAAAGACATGTTTAAAATTCATTTTGGTTAGAATGAAATGTTTGAAAATCATTTTGCTTTAAAATAAAGATGCATGGTTTGATAAAAATGATTTTACGAGAGAAGCCAAGTCTTGAATCAATTGTCGGATCAAGATCACAATTATAGAACAACTCATGTATAACTTTGTTGCTTTACTTAATCTTGATCTTTGTTTCTCTTGTGCTTGGACTTCGGCATATGTCAATGTTCCATTCATGTCGGTTTGTCATTTATCAAAACCTACAAATATGAACACACGTTTAGTTTAGCGACTTGAGAACGTGTTTCAACAACTTAGAATCATTATTCACCTCGAACCGGCAAAATCTCTAGCTCGCGATGCCCTTGCCCCTCTAATCGGTCTCCACGCGCGTCAAATCTATCCAAAATCAAAACGAATACATCACAATATGCTAAAGGAATAAAGCCCAAGCGAAAATAATAAATAACGGGCAAAATCCCGAAATTATCAAAACCTCATCCCTGGGCCAACTTCTCGAAACTCCAAAATTTTTACATCTATGGGTTTCTTATCCTCCCACGAGTTCATATATATAAAAATTTCTAAAATCCAACCTCAAATGGTCCGTCATATCCCAATTTAAAAATGTATTTTCTCAAGCCCTAATTCTTCAATTTTAGGCCTAGTTTCCATGGATTTCTAGGTGGATTTCATAATAAAAACGAGTTTTAAGTTCATAAATCTTGCCTCTAATAAATTGCTTTCGAATCCCTCTTCAATTTCCTTCAAAACCTCTCAAAAATTGCCAACAATGGAGTGAACATGAGCTCCAACCCGCGGATGAAATGTTTATAAACCTTCTTTCCAAGCTTGATATTTCCTTCATCGCTTCGCGTCTACTACCTCGCGAATGCGAAGCACATTTTTTAATTTCTACAAATTAACCCTATGCGAATGTGAGACTAACGCCGCGAATATGATGCCGCCTTTCTCTCCTACGGGAACGCGACAATCCTCATGCGAACACGTAGAACAACTGCTCCTGGACCCAATCCTTATACGCGAACGCGATCTAGCCCATGCGAACACAAAGCACAGCCATCTTAGCCTTCCGCGAATGCGATCCCTCAGATGGGAACACGAAGGCTTATATTCCTGCCTTCCAATTCCTTCTTCTATAACGCGAAGGGTTATTTCTCTACAACACCTAAAATGAAAATCTGCACCTTTTAAACTTGGAAAATGGTCTGATTGACCACTCGAAACTCATCTGAGGCCCCCGGGACCTCAACCAAAAGCACCAACATATCCCATAACATCATTCAAACTTGTTCCAATTATCAAAATACCTCAAACAACACCGAATTACCCATAACTCATCGAATAGGTTTTCCAAAACCTTTCGAAATACTCTTTCGATAAAAAACTCGACAAAACCACGTCCGAATGACCTGAAATTTTGCACACACATAACGAAGCTACAACAACTCTCAAAATTTTATTCTGGCCCTCGGATCAAAATCTCACCTATCAATCGGAAATCGCCAAAATACTAAATTCGCAAATTCAAGCCTAATTCTTCACTGGACTTCCAAAACCAATTCCGATCTCACTCCTAAGTCCCAAATTAGCTGACGGAGCTAACCAAATCATTAAAATTATGATCCAAGATCATATACAAACAAGTCAAATCTTGGTCAAACCTTTCTAATTCAAAGCTTTCAACTAAAACTATTTCTTTCAAATTCATTCCGATTTTCCTGAAACCACAACCAACGATCTACATCGTCATAATATATTACACGAGACAAGCCATGCCCGAGAACCGGCGATCAAAGTGTAAGAGCTCAAAACGACCGGTCAGGTCGTTACATCGTGTTAATAAATCATGATACAAATTTAATTGTACTATTTTTTGATAATTTTATAGATTGCCTTCAAGGATTATCTATCAGATATCCTTTTGCTGAAACTTAAGAGACAAATCTTTGCTCTCCTAGCTTAATACTAGTCAAATTGTAGGTTGTCATATACCCGGCAGACAACAACCGCATCAATCACTCATCAAGTCCCCTACCCCACAAAATAGCTTGATGGTCGAACCATTCCCAAGACGAATAGTGCCCTAGGGGACGGCCCGGCACCGACCAACTGAGACTCCTGTGCAGTAGGAGCAGACTGAGTCGGTATTAATCTACGAAAGGCACACTCATATGCCTTTCAAGGATCAAACGCTATATCGCTAGTAAGAAACTGGAATCTACGGAACAAACTATAATTTCAGACTTTTTTCATCACTTTGAAATAATTTAATCTTCTAATAGCTTTAAATTGTATGATTTAGAGTTAAATCTTCATATATTTCATTTTGAATTTATAAATAATATTTTAAATTTCTTTAATATTTTATTAGGGAAATTTACATATCTTAAGTATTTAAATTTGAATAATTTTAGTATCTTTTACATATAACATTTAAAAAAAATTTAGCTAAGTTTTGTTTATAATAGCTAAAATATATTTAAACGTTAAATGTGTTATATGTGTATAACTACTGTTCATTATAATAGTTAAAAATATCGGAACAAATAATATTGTTATAAAAGAATTTGATCGTATAACTTAATTTAATGATAAATGCACAGAATAATAAAAGAAATAAAGTTTGAATTAAAGTTACTAAGAAATTCTTCACAAGAATTTGCAATTTCTTTTGGACATTTGAACCTTCATCTTTGTCGGTCAATAAATTGGTTAATTAACATATGCAAAAATATCTCGGAGGTAAAGAATTTGAAAAAGAAAAGTTTCGTTGATATATATATATATATATATATATATATATATATATATATATATATATATATATATATATATATATATATATATATATATATATATATATATATATATATATATACTATTTTTCTTTATTATCATATAATATTTTAATACTTATTGATCTGAGTAATTTAAATTTATACCACATAAGATTTACTAAAGGAGAAATAATCATTAGTATGAATTTTTTTATTTAGTTTTAGAACTCGAACTCGAAACACTAATTAAAGCTCAAAGCATTCTATTAATCCTCCACATGATGCTTGTGCTATTTGTAAAAAAAAATTAGATCTTCAAAATATTGTTTGCTTTATGCAGTTGATTGAATTTTTGAAAATGTGTTTCAAATCTTTTATGAAAATGAGTTCAAATTGAAAAATAGGTTTTACCTCTTTTCCAAGTAAACAATATTTTTCTCTCACAAAACTATAATATTTTTCTAATAAAATGCATGTCTAAATATAATTTTTATTTTCACATACATTTTCTCAACTTAACTTCAATTTTGTTTTTCAAATCTCACATCTTTTTTGGTCAAACACGTACTAAAAATCACCGATAAGAATAAATACCAAATTTCATATCTTCTCTCCAAAGTTCATGAAGAATGAGACGTCCTAAACTTTTAGTTATAAATTTCCCCGCATCTAATATTTAACCAAAATAATGAATATTAGATATATATCTTTTATATATATAACAACAAGAACAACGATCCAATGAAATTACACTAATGTAATTTTAGAAGGATAGAGTGTACGCAGACCTTACCCCTACCCCGAAGGAATACAAAGGCTGTTTCCGAGAGACCTTCAGCTCAAGAAGACAAGAAGACAATATTAATAACACCACCGGAATAATATGAAACAATTATGACAAACATGGCAAATATGACAAATAGGAACGATATGAAATCAAGAAGAAAGATACAACGCACAGTAGAAGCAAAATAGTATCCTTACCAAACTAGTCTCATAAAGGCATGGAAGACTCAACTACCTCCTAACCTACAACCCTAATATTCGAACTCCACACGTTCCTATCAAGTGCCATTTCCTCGGAAATTTGCAACCTAGTCATATCCTGCCTAGTCACCTGACTTCTTTGGTCGCCCGCTACCTCTTCTCATGCCCTCCACAACCAACCGTTCGCACCTCCTTACCGGAGCATCTGGGCTTCTCCTCTGAACATGCCCGAACCATCTGAGCCTCGCTTCCCACATCTTGTCATTAATGGGTGTCACTCATACCTTCTCCCGAATAATATCATTCCTGTTCTTATCCATCCTAGTACGCCCGCACATCTACCTCAACATTCTCATCTTTGCTACCTTCATCCTCTGGATATGTGATTTTTTGACCGGCCAACACTCAGCTCCATACATCATGGCCGGCCTAACCACCGCTTTATAGAACTTACCTTTGAGCATCAATAGCACTCTCTTGTCACACAGTACTCCAGATGCTAGTCTCCACTTCATCCATTCTACCCCGATACAGTGTTTAACATCCTCGTCAATCGCTCATCTCCCGTGGATAACTGACCCAAGGTACTTGAAGCTGTCTCTACTCGGGATGACCTGTGATTCAAGCCACACACCCACGCCCACTTCCCTGCTCGGCACTGAACTTACACTCCAAGTACTCCATCTTTATACTGCTAAGCTTGAAACCCTTAAATTCAAGTGTATATCTCCAAACCTACAGTCTCTTGTTCACACCGGTTCTTGACTCATCAGTCAGTAGTATGTTATCGCCGAATAGTATGCATCATGGAACATCTTCTTAAATGTGATATATATATATATATATATATATATATATATATATATATATATATATATATATATATATATATATATATATATATATATATATATATATCACAAATAATATATATTCATATTGTTGTGATTATTTTTAACCATTAAGATTTAATTTGATGTAAATAGGGGTAGTACCTAAAGAGTAAGGTAAGTCGTAATATTGTGTCTCTGACACGATGTGTCTGGAAAGTAACGGCCAAATTCGTCAAGTAGGAACACTTGAGGGGATATCACGTTCCCCTCTATGCACTAAAGTATATCACAAAATTGGTGGGACATTACGGCGTGACATGCTCATATGCATTGCTTTGTTTGTTGTAAAAATTTGCTTTATAGGGTCTAATATATTCCCTAAAATAACAAAACCACTACTCTTACTTTTGGTTTTCCCTTCAAATGTTCCTATATATAGATGTTTTTCTCTCTTTCTTTTTCTCATCTAAAGTTTACTTATGTACTTGTTTACCATAAAAATCGAGTAATAATGATATTGTAATATAATTTTAAAGATATTCATTTCACTTAATACCAATTAATTAATTTAGAGATGAGTGATGAATTGATAAGAATATAAAACAAACTTATGTTTTGACAGAGTCTTTGAACTGATAAACCCTCGAAAGTAGTAAAGTAAGAACAAGTATAGAACAATAAATTGATGAACAATGGAGAAATGTTATATTGCTTTGATATGAAATCTACAAATGATAGGGACCCCTCTTTATATATCAGAAGAATTATAATTGTGGTACAATTCTAATTACGGAGGTAGATCCCATGATTGATATAAATAACTGCCTTACATTTGATCTGCTGCGAGATTTCTGGCATGATCTCTGGCCGGTTACGTATATCCGACTTTTTCCTTTATTACATCTCACTCGAAGTCGATCATACTTAGTCTCGATTGTTGCTGGCCTCGGTCTCGATGAACACTTCGATCTTGGACTCGATGCCTTGTCTTCGAGTTTGGGTCTGATTCATTACGAGGTTACCCTCGATGTAACTCCTTTGTTTCGATAATGCAAAATCGAGTAAATTTAGATATGAGAAGAGGAGGTTAATCAACAAGAGATACTAAATAATCAAAGGTTCAACTGACCACTATACCTATATTGTAAATATGTAGTTACGAATAATTTAGCCAAAGTAATAGGAATTAGACCTAACACGATTCCAAATAGAAGAATCGCATAGGGATCGTCTGATTTGAAGAAAAATTACGTTGGGATTAGTTATATTGTGATAAGTTATGTTGAGATTTTGATATTATTTCCTGTTGACTGTTTGGTATGTGCATTAATTCTGAATTGTCAATTTTACTGCTTTATAGTATGATAGCTTATTCATATATATATATATATATATATATATATATATATATATATATATATATATATATATATATAAAAATTATTCCGATATTAATTTTAATTCTGAAATAACTTTGTCCCTAAACTAGTTTCCAAACTAGGGATAAAACAATAGTATTAAAAGTTTATCCCAAAAATATTTTTGACTGTGTGATGAATTTGGGCAATCTCAAATAAGGTAAATTTTAAAGTGGACTGTTAAATTGGCAAGAATGTTTGTCTATCCAATACAAATACCATTGAGTGCACTGGTCCACAGTGAAGTTAGTTTACTTATCTTTTGTACTAGGAATTGGTTTAAAAAAATAAAATAAAATAAACCCGAGAACGTACTGAGAATGTATAAAACATGAAGCCTTTTGTCTCCCAAATCAGAGTTTTGAGAAGTGTTATGGGCAGTGTGACTGCATTTAGGCAGACATGGATCTATAGGGAACAGTAATGCCTCACCCTCACCAAGATTTTGACACTATCTATGCCTTTCTCTTTTTCCTTTTCCATTTCCTTAATCCTCAATTCCTATGAGCTTATTCCCCAAAAATATACTACTGGTATATCTTCTGTATACAACATTCTATTTTTATATTTGGCTAATATACAATATAAAAATTAGGCACATAGTACTGCGTCATGGACAATGAGAGTGATTTTTGAAGGGACATATTTAATACAGTCAAGGACTTGGATAAATAGAAAATCCTAAACTGGAAGAGTAATTTATTGGTCATTGGTGGAAGGCAAGTAGACACAAGGACATGCAGTGTAATTACATAGTCCAAAAATGAAAGCTAATTTAAAAAAAGATGATGTTGTTTCTTTTAAGTGAAGCAATAAAGAAGGAGAAAAAAAAGGTGTGATCTAGAGAAAACAGAAAAAGAAGCTGTAAGGTGTCACTTTCAGTATAGAAAAAGAAGTTCAGTGGTCAATTTGAGCTAAATAACCAAATAGTTGTAACTTGTAACTCCCTTCGCTTCCTAACCTAATAAGTAGTCAATTTATTTTTAGCATATTTATTAAAAAAATATTAAATATTATATAAAAATACATAGAATAATTAAATTACCTATAATTAAATATTTAATATGAGGAGTAAAAAAATTTATGGGAATATAGACCTGCTTTTAAGAGACTTCAATAGCTTTATTAATGTATGAGGCCACATCTTTTGGCAGAAGGCAGCCGGGAAGTTGTCGGATTGTTGTTATTGTAATGTGAGGAGTAAGAATTTTTTTTAGAAATATGTACATAGGAGTTATTTTGTGAGAACGAATTAAAATTTTTCTTAATTATATAATTAAATATTTATTTTAATCTAAAATAAAAAATAAATTGAACACTTATCGTAAACTGGAGAAAGTATTCTATAAAAACTAAAAGGAAAGTCCCGGGACAACAATACCTAGTGGGACACCAAAGACTTAGGAGACAAAAAGACAATTTGAACATTTGATGTATTAAACATGTGTTATGCATTGAATTAAAAGGAGAGTCGAACCATTAAAATTTATTAAATATATAATTTATCTTATATTTTTATAAAAACTTGTTTTTACGATACGAATATGTAACCTTTTGATCGCATGTGATGACATCAACTCACCAGTTAAGCCAATTTCCCCACTAAGAATGAAAAGAATTTTAGGGTGTAAAAATTGAACCTAGCTAGTTGTGGCCGAATGGCAAAAGTTAAAAGAGTTTTTGGATGGGTGATATCTGGTTGTTGGGTAGTACAAAAAAGTAAAAATAGCACAAGGTAGCAGCAGAAGTTGCAGTACAGTAGAGAGAGAGAAGTGATGATGAGATTACAAAGACCTTTAATCTTTGTTACTGACCAAACACTGCAACCCATAGCAGTGGCATCAAAGGGGCTGTAATAAGGGGATCCTCCGCTCCTCTTTAATTACTCTGCTATTGCCCTTCTTCTATCTATCACCCTTTCCTTTGGAGTAGTAGCAGCTATTTTTAGTACTAACAAAATCACCATTTTTCTTTATTTTGGCCAGTGCATATATATATAGAGAGTTGCAGTCAAACATAGAAAGCTGTGAGAAAAATGGGTTAGGCTAATGTGGTGGTGACATAAATATAGGCCCTTATTGTTATTTGTTGATGGAATTAGGAAAGTTGGATGGCAGAGCCTTTTGGGAGCAGAAGCAGAAGCAGAAGTATCAGGTTTCAGAGTGGTGCCAGATACATAACATCAAAGAAGAGGAGAGTTGTGAGGAAACAAAGCAGTAAATTGAAGTATAATCAATCAAAAGCTGGAACAAGAAAAGCACAACAAGGGTCTGAGTCTGGATGCTCAGAGGAATCACCATTATCATCCCAACCAAAACCAAAACCAAAACCAAGATTCATCTTTAAGACATGGAGTAGAAGAGGGAAAGCTAGAAGAACAAAACCAAGGCCCTTTAGAAAAAGAACCCCAATTTTACCTCTATCCTCAACAACAAGCATTTTTCCCACACCATCATCAGCTGCCGCCACCACAACCCCAGCCTCCCAAGAAACGTTCATACTTCCCTTCATTGGAGCAAAACGTCGAACATGCAACAGTGGGAGAAAAAATGGGAGACAGTCAACACCAAAATCACCGAACCACATCAAGATTGGGCTTAAGGAGCACTGTAGGCGAGATAGTAGAAGTTCAAGGTGGTCACATTGTAAGGTCTACAGGGCGCAAAGACCGCCACAGCAAGGTTTGCACAGCCAAAGGCCCAAGGGACCGCCGTGTACGCCTCTCTGCTCATACTGCTATTCAGTTCTACGATGTCCAAGACCGCCTTGGCTATGACCGTCCTAGTAAAGCTGTGGATTGGCTCATCAAAAAGGCTAAACCCGCCATTGATGAACTAGCTGAGTTACCCGCCTGGAAACCCACACTTGGTTCTGTTTCTGTATCTGCATCTGCTGCAAACATTAGTAATCTTGAACAAGAAAAATCTCAAGATGAGAACTTTACATTCCACCAAGAAAATGCTACTACTAGTTTGTTTGTTCTCTCGTGCTCGCTCTCATGCTCCCTCTCGCATGGTTAGACTTTCTGCAAAATACAAAGAGGTATTCCTTCACGATTCTTGTCAACCACACACAAGACACGAAATGAAGTGCTTTTGTTTACCATCTTTCTGTAATAGAACTAGAGTCAAACAACTATTTTTGTTTCTTTGGGGAACATGATGCCAAGGGCATCTTTTTTCATTTTTCAACTAGTTTTCTACCAACTATTCCAATTCCCGTGAATGTTAAGACATTCATTACAAGGAAATACTTCTACCAATGTAAAGAAAAAAAGCCACACCTGGGGGATTTAACAAAGCCAGCCACCTCTTCATATGGCAAAAACACCATGTGACATGGACTTAAACTTCTTCTATAGCTTCAGATTAAGATCAACTTTTTCTCCTACTTGACCTTGACAGTTGCTTTTGGTTATTCCTGCTTGGCCAATTTGCACATTCGCGGATGGGAAGAATCTGAAGACAGGTTGTCGAACTAATCTGTTTAGGCCTGATCTAGTGCTAGGCTCTTCAGCAACTTCCTGTGGAGTTAAAAGAAGTAAATAAATATGCATATAAGATACAGGAATCATAAAATAAGGTACTGATCGAAGTCCTTTTGTTGCTTACTTGAAAGGGTGTAGTTTCGAATTTAGAGAAATCTTGCTGATTTCCTTTACCAACTGCTGTAGGAGGAGCCAATGTGAGAATATCTCCATCGAGAGCTCTATTTCCTCTGATAACATTCCTTGGTGTCGTCTCGGACAGAGTTCCTGATCTTAAAGGAACTTCTCTGAAAAATTGACCAAAAAGACTTGTCAAGAGGTACTCAAAAACTAAAAGTATGCCATCTTCAGGGGAGATATCAAACCTTTTATGAACAGTTCCTGATTCTGAATGTACTGTACATTCATTACTAAAGGAAGCTGATTCGTGTGATCCAGATACATGGGCAATATAGCACGGAGGAAATTTTTGAAATGCAGGGACGGGTGGGTATTCCGGAGGGAATGGATATGGTCTTTTTACGCCAACCATCTACATTAACAAACAAAATATAATAGCTTATCAACCAAAAATTTCATAACCGACCTCTTCCGCACAAACCGATTAGAAAATAGAAATTTCAAGAATACACGGTGGAATATCATGAAGGGGTGCCTTGGCGTAGCTGGTAAAGTTGTTGTCATGTAACCAGGAGGCCATGGGTTCGAGCCATGGAAACAGTCTATTGCAGAAATGCAATGTAAGACTGTGTTAATTCTATCATGCAGGTAGGGAAGACTAGTAAATTTACCTTCACTTCTTCTGGCCAAAGAGGTAGATAGTGACATCCATTATAACTTTGGTTTGAAGGGGGCTCCATCTGAATATTTCTTACAGATGATGATATATTCACCTGCAACATCCACAATAAAACTAATTAGCCTCATCATACTAAATACAAAAGTAGACATGTTAGAGCAATAATAATTTACAGTACTGTGCGGTTAGAGGCAGATGTAGTATAGAAGTATGGTTCAAAAAACTTAGCATTTTAGCATAAATACATTTGTGAAAAAATCACTAAAATTTCAACAAATATTGTGGATTAAGTGGTAGGAATCCAAAAGTCGAACATATCAACTTTAAATTCTGGATCTGCCTTTGAGTACAACAAGTAATAAGTAAGCTGAAAGCTGGCATACCATTGATGAAGAACAAGCAGGCTGCTGATATTGTTGTGATCTAAGCAGCACATTGGCTAAAGACAAAAGTGGGATCTGGGGTTCATGTGGCAAATTTAGATTAGGCTGAACACCACCACCGCCGTATTGATACAACTTCTGATTCTCTTCTTTAGGAATGTACTCACTACTCCACAATTTAGAGCAATCATCATAGCCTGGACCCAAATTCATTCCACTTTCACCCATCATACCAGTTGTTCTAGATGGATTTGGTCTAGAGTCACAATTTTTTGACAATAATGATGTTTGTGTAGGGATTGAAGAAGAGTTGAGTTTAGGCCTAAGAGAGGAATCTTGTGCTGAGACAATTGAATTTGGTGAGAAAACATTAGGTGAATGCAAAGTCTCATCTTTCATATGTTGTTCTTCCAATCTAATTCTTTCAAGTTGAGCAACACCTAGTCCTCTTTGTGGTACTTTTTTTTGCTTCAACTTTTTGCTATTGCTACTACTTTGTGTATGATCTTCTATAGTCATTATTGCCTCACCCATCAAATTAACGTCAACAAAATTGTATCTTTCTTAAGCAATTAATACAGAATATACATAAACAGAATCCAACAACATGATATTCTTAAGATACAGCAAATCTGAAAAAAACCCCAAATATAAAAGAAAAAGAGAATTCAGAGTAATCAGGTTATGGAAAGAAAATGAAACCCCCCATAATTTAGTAAAGATTGTAACTTTGGATGTGGACAATTTAATAAACCAAATACATGTAGAGGAAGATAGGAGGAAATAGAGTGTATGAGAGACAAATATCAGAGTAAAAAAGGAACAAAGAAGTAAAAGGAAAGTGATCAAGAATCCAAAAATTCAAATGCTGCAAATCTAAAGGAACCTAAAAAATGGTTCTCTCTCTCATTTAAACAATCTAATATATCGCCCAACTCCTCGCTCCACTCCTCATTTCCTTCTCCTAGACCGACTCTCTACTACTCTTCTTCCTCCTTTCTTTTCTCCTTCCTCTTTTTTGTTTTTCCACTTCTTTTTCCTTTCTTTTATCTTCCTTACTTAAGTAATTATTACTATTACTCTATTTGCAAAATGGGTGTCCATTTTATATGGCATGCATGCAACTCAATAACCAAAATATATTAAAGAAAAAGAAAAGGAGATCTTCATTCAGGACGGATGTCAAATAAAACTACATCGACTTGGTAGCTTTTTGCTTAAACTTTATAAATATATCAAAAACTTGTTATATATATATATATATATATATATATATATATATATATATATATATATATAAATAAATAATAAAATTTTGAATCTAATAACTTAATTGATCAGTGACGTCTATATTAATGGTAAAGTTAGAAATTTATTTAAGGGTGTTTAAATTTAAAAAAATTAAAAAGAATTCTCTGACAAAAATATTCAATATATATTATATATCTCTAAAACGTAATATTTTACCTATATACATAATAGTATAATTTTTCAATGAAAGAGTGGTCTATTATAACTTCGTCCCATATCGAACCCGTACAATTCAAATTCTTAGTCCGCCTCTATATTCGGTGTGACGAACTCATCAATCTCTAACCACCTAGCAATAAACAATAAAAGGCTCTTCCTTTAAGTCTCTTTTTTTCCTTCCTCGAGTTTTTGATTGGTCATTAAAATATATATATTTTTTAAAGAAAAAATACGGTCACATAGAGGAATAGTATAGACCTACGTACGATCTTATGTAAGGTGGTCTTGATTTTTCAACTATTGCGTTATGATGAAATATAGTTTATATTAATGTTATTCATATATCAGATATTGTATTTTTAATTTTTATATGATGTCATTACGACAATTAGTTCATTTGATCATATCTTTAAACATCGACATTACTTACACAAAATTCTGTGTACGCCCCTGTTGAAAGCTAGATTGGTTCATTTGTTCTTTGAGTGCTCGATCACTAGAAGAGACTCTGCTACTGGATGGGGGACTATAGAACTATTGGTAATTGGGAAACAGAGATTCAATGGATTTGCAGCAAAGCAAGGAGCAGAATGTGGCACAATGCTATTACAACCTCAGTTTTTGTCAATACTGTTGCTCTTATTTGGAGGGAGAGGAATAACATTCGATTTGATGGGAAAATATTTGTGAAAGAGCAGATTTGCAGAGAAGTTGCTTTACTTATTAATATTCTTGGCAGAAACTGTAGACGATGGCAAAATGGCTCGTGGCAACTTAATTGTTTTCCTTAGTTTTAGTCTAGTAGTTTTCCCTATACTGAGTTGGCATTTGTGTTTATTGATAGTTGACTTAGTATAGATGATTGTATGTAAATGAGTAGTAGCTAGTCCAAGCTACTACTATAGAACTTTACATTGTACATTCCTTTGATATTAATGAAATATAACAGTTATACTCAAAAAAAAAAAAAAGAAGCTAGATTGGAATTAGATCTATACCTCATTCCTTACTAGCAAGTTAGACTAATTAAATATATAATATTAATATAAGCTCCCTATTAAAAAATAAGAAAAATAAAAGGGGTATTATCACTTTTAGTCCGCGACAGAGATTATTTATATTTGGTAGCCAAAAGGTATATAAGATCAGTGATGGACCAATGATTTTCATCATGCGGGTTCGAAATGCAAAGAAATAAATATACAAAGACGTTAACAAAAATATTTTTTTATTAAAAATGTATAATTTTATCTCCCTAAATTATGTACTAAAGCTATATTAGTGTAAAAAGGAGAAATAGAAACTTTCCTATATTGTATGTTGTATGGGCAAAAATCCGATCTAAGCAATCCAATATAAAAAGACTATCGTGAAAACCGTAACTTACCATGGGTGGCTCGCCCAAGTACAACTGGGGCGAACCTTTGGAAAGTTCGTTAAGGACGAGATCGAGGACAAGCATAGCATGCCATGCTTGAGAGTCGATTGGGCCGAGGTGAAGCTCCTGAAGCAACCCTAACGCCAGAGTCGAGCATTCGAATTGGCCAGAGACGACTAGTTAGTAACAGGACATTTTTGAGGTAAAGGAATATATATATATATATATATATATATATATATATATATATATATATATATATATATATATATATAGAGAGAGAGAGAGAGAGAGAGAGAGAGAGGATTGGATTTTGATAAGTTCTCTAGAAAGGTTGACTTTCAAAGATTTATAAATATTATCTTTTGACAAGATTGGATTCACCGCTGATTCCCAAACTTTCCCACATCGGATATGATAAAGTGCATGATATTTCCACGTTTGCTTATTATATATTCTTGTCAGAGAGAGAATCATCCACCTCATTAAATATTAGGGTAAATTATTCTCTCAATTTACATTTTATGCCATTTGTCACATTTATTGCCTTACCCACTTCCCCTCCTTCATTCATAGCAATACTATCAAACACCTCATTGATATTAGGCTTAAACTGCAATTCTAGTGTAAAACTATTCATCAATCTCAGATTTAGAGTTTATTACGCTTAACTAAAATCTACCCATTATCACTTATTTAATTAGTTTAGCGAAAAGGAGCTTTCACACTTTTTGGTCAAACAATATGGTGCCGTCTCTGGGAATTTTCTAGTTAACATTTTAATTTCTCCTTTATCTACAAGGAAAAACACACAAAACTTTGCAAAATCTCGTATATCCTTGTTTGCGCAAAACCTGACATGACAAGCAATGGAGAAGAAAAGAGGAGAGCAGTAGCTGACATCACTACCAACCTCCTCCACACCATCAACAAAACAAGAAACAAAGACATCACCCCGAACACATCTCCTCGGTGAAGTAGCTCTCCCCTCCCCCTGGAAGCATCACAACTTCACACGACAGGGGACCCTCTGTGTCCACAGTGGAAGAGGCACCACCTGCAGTGGAAAGACTACTCGAGGCATAGCTAATGAGTATGCCAACCAACATTCTTGACAACCCAGCTCGAAGGCCAAATCGAGAAGGTGAAGAAGCTCGCGTAATGCCAACCCCCAAAAAACATCACTCTACCGCCCTAACATGTATCACTAGCAATGTTAATGGTGCAGATAATGATGCCTCCACGTCCATATTAAGAAAAATAGAAGAGATGGAGAACGAGAATGAGTTTCTCCATGAACAGATGAAAGAAAATCAGGAAAAGGTAGATAAGATACCAGACGCCCAAAATTTCTGCCATAAAAGGACGCCAGACGATTCTTAGAGCAACCATACAACAATAGGGCATCACTACACGCCATAACCAAATATTTAAGATGCTGCCTAGCTAAATATATACGATGACACGAAGGACCAAGAGGACCATGTGACCCATTACGTCACATCAGTAAAGGGCAATGACCTCACCAAAGAATAAGTGTCATCTATATTATTGAAAAAGTTTGGAGAAACCATTACCGGGGGAGCCCTAACTTGGTATTTATGCTACCTGCACGTTTTATTGAAACATTTGAGGAAATGGTCGATAAGTTGGTAATACCACATGCTAGTGCAAAAAAAGGCGGAGGCGAGAGTAAACAACATATTCTCCATCAAACAATCACCCGGAGAGGGACGTAGAGACTTGCTCGCCCGGTTTAACCGAGTAAGAATGGCCTTTCCAAATGTACTAGAAGGAATGCCAGTGGCGGCCTTCCAGAATGGGTTAAATAAAAACGGATCGATGGAGACTAGAAAGCTATTAAGTTGCCTTATGAAATATCCCCCTACAACTTGGGATGAGATACAATGCTTATTACATCAAAGTCCGAGCCGACGAACATGATCTAAATGGTCCAGTTCAACGGCTAACTTCAGTATAAGCCAAATCCAAAAGGGACCAAAGAGGCGACTATATGAAGGATCAAGGGGGACCCAAGGTTGGTAGGGAAATTCACAAACCTTATAGTCGAGGTGCTCTTATTCCGCCTCCCGCCGTGATGAAGGACCATCGAGACAACGAACAGGAAATCACCGAAGTGAGAATGGTAAGCCCCCTTTATTATCTGCTCAGAATTTTTGTGCTTTCCCCTCGGAAATAGTTTACGTATTGGAGGAGCTCGACCTAAAGTTAAATGGCCGTAGAAGATGAGATTCGACTCCAGCACAACAAAGTCAAATGCCCTATGTCAATTCCATCAAGAACGAGGTCACAGAATCGAAGACTACATCACCCTAAGACATGATGTCACCAACATGCTCCATAAAGGACACTTGAAAGAATTGATGAGCGACCGAAGGAAGGCCGATTCTCCCCGTGGATGGTAACAACACCAAGGTCCGCCCAAATTACCCCACTAGCTCAAACGATACAAATGATTATAGGAGAAAGAGACAATGCATCCATTAACAACATAAAGTTCACCAACACCCACAAACTCAAAAGGTTGATCACTCAAAAACGATATGATGCACTCAAAGAAAGTACCATCTTCGATAAGTGTGATGACCTTTTGGTCATCACCTGATACACTAGTGAATTCTATGTTCTAAGGCCTTAAAAGCCTCATTTTATCTTACCTTGATTTGTGTGCGCGGTCTGAGCGTATATCCAGAATGCTTTTATGTTAAAATTTGATAAAAAGGCTAATTTGGCCTTTAAAATTGAATTGAAATTGACTTCGATCAATATTTTTGGATAAATAGACCCGGACCCGTGATTTGACAGTCCCCTAGGGTGCGTAGAAAAATATAAGACTTGGGCGTATGCCCGAAATTAAATTCCGAGGTTCCAAGATCGAGAAATGATTTTTTAAAGAAATTATTTAACTAAAACTACAAGAGTTTTTGGAAATGTAAAGATGATTAAATTGATGGTATCGAGCCTGTATTTTGGTTTTGGAGCTCGGTATAGGTCTTAATTAGTAATTAAGTTGAATTTGTGAAATTTGATAAAGATCGGAAATGATTTGGTATAAATTGGGGGTATAGTTGAGAAAATAGAAGTTTGATGTTCTTGAGTGATTTCATTAATTTGAGGTTTAATTCATAGTTGGTGATGTTATTTTGAGAATTCGATCGCACGAGCAAGTCCGTATGATGTTTTTGGACTTGCATGTATGTTTGGTTTGGGTCCCCGAGGGCTCAGGTGAGTTTTGGATAGGCCACAGAGTGAAATTAAACTTAAAAAATAACAATTGCACGTTCTGAGAAGTTGCAGGTCTTTGAAATGAGCTTCGCAGTCCGCAATGAATCTTCTCGACCGCGGTGGGGTTTTTGCAGTGAGCGGTGAGCAAGGCCATATGGTTGTTGTTGTGCTCGATATTTCACGATCCGCGATGGATTCCACGACCGCAGTCCTTTTTTCTGTAGTAAACGGTAAGGGTCTGAGAGGGGTATATATAAGCGGGATCTCTCAGCCATTTTTTCAATTTTCAAAACCCTAAAACATAAGAGGCGATTTTCAAAGACTCTTTCTTCCCCAAAAACACAAGTAAGTGATTTTTAACTCATTTCTCACTCTTTAACCTCTTTTTACAAGATTTCATCCTAGAATCTAGGGTTTTCATGGTGGAATTGGGAATTTTGGGTAGAACTTAGGAATATAGAAATTTGGGAATTTAGACCTCAAATTGAGGTTAGATTCCAAAATTAATTGTCTATCCGGGCTCGGGGGTGAATGGGTAATCGGGTTTTGGTCTGAATTTTGGGTTTGGATCAAGCGGGCACCGGGGTCGATTTTTGATTTTTGGGGGAAAACAAAGGGAAGTATATTTTCATGCATTGGAATAGTTTATTTAGAAATTATTAACATTATTAAGTAAATTATGGCTGTATACAAGCGAATTGGTGGCAGAATCAAGAGGTAAAGCGGTAGTTGAGACATGATTGTGTTCGTGGCTTTGAGATAAGCGTTTGGTCTAACCTTAGCTTGAGGGATTTGGTCTTGTGCTATATTTGCTATGTTCTTGTGTAGTGTAAGATGTATAGGTGTGATGATGAGTATCTATACATTATTGTCAAGCATGCTTGTGAGTCTTAAATTGTCATCGTTGTGTTTCTCAATATGTACTACACTTGCATAAGTTGTTGATTCTCTGTATTGGGAAAGAATTATGATTATTCTCATGGTATTGGTTCATTGTTGAGTATTGGTTCCAATTGAGGTTCGTTTGTGAAGTTAAATGTTGATATAAGTTTGGTTATAGCTAATTCCCTTGCCGGGATGTGTTTATTCTTATTGTTGATTCCCTTGTCGGGGTTCTTTGTGATTGGTGTTGATTTGCATATTGGATTGCATTCCACAATAATATTAGATGGGATCGGGTTGCATGCCGCAACACGGAGTAATAAGGGAGAATAGTAGGGGTTGGGTTACACGCCGCAACAGTGACATATTATTTCGATGGGGTTGTATGTTGCAATAATGATATATGATTTGGATCGGGTTGCATGTCATAATAATATTATACTGATCGGGTTGCACGCCACAACAATAATGAATGAAAGTGGATGTTGATTCGTTACTGTTTCCTTATTCTTACTGATGCGCACCTTAATATGTTCCGTTAGCTTTTATCTTGAGTTTCTGTTGGTACTTGATATTCCCCACAGCATATTCCCCTTCCTATCTTAAACTGATAGTTTCTGTTATTATTACTTGGTTGCCTTGATTGTTGCTCCATCCACATTGATTTTTATCTCCCCAATTTCCTTGGTTGTTTCCACTCCAATTTCCTTGATTGTTGTTGTTATGTCGATTTCCTTGATTGTGGTTTCCACTCCAATTTCATTGGTTATTAGAATTCCAATTGCATTAATTGTTTGTGGTCTCCATTGTTGTTGGCTTGGGCCTTGGAAGTTGTTTCTTTGCCCTTGAAAATTGTTCACACATTGCACTTCCTCTTCTTGTTCATTATAGGAATCATCTTGCTCAAAACAACTATCTTCTTGCACATATTTCTCCATTCGAGTTTGCACTTGTGGACCATTCTTCCTCCTCTTATTTCACCATCAAGTTCACTCCCTCCGTAGCATGGACTTGCTTAGGAGCTTGCACTTAACTAAGTTGAGACTTTTCTAGTTGATTCATGGTAGTAGTCAATTCGGCATTGGTTTGCCCATGGTCATGCAATTCTTTGTAAAGGTGGATTATATTTGGATCATCTTATGGAACATTAGCCCGTGATTGCCAAGTCGATGATGGTTTTGCCATCTCATCCAAAATCTCACACGCCTCCGCATACGGCATAGTCATGAAGTTTCCACCGTCTAGTTAATTCACTACACAATGGTTTGTTGTGTTAATATCACGATAGAAAGCTTATTGAATCATATTTTTTGTCATATCGTTGTTGGGACATTCCTAACCATAGTTCTATATCACTCCCATATTTCGTGTAGTAGTTCATTAGGCTCTTGCTTGAATGCAAACATATCATCTCAAAGTGTAGCCATGTATCCGGGAGAGAAAAACTTAGCAATGAATTTTTTTGCAACTCATCCCAAGTTTGAATTGAATGGTTCGATAATCATTCCAACCAATCCAAAGCTTCCTCTCATAGAGAGAAGGGAGAAAGCCTCAGCCTCAATGCATCTTCGGAGACATTCATTTTCTTGCTCCCCCAACAAGTATCCACAAACCCTCTTAACTTTTTATAAGCTTTTTGAGTTGGAGCACCAGTTAAGAAACCCCGTTGCTCAAGCAAAGTGAATCACATTGGTGATTTGGAAGAGTCCTTCCCTAATACGGCGCAGGACTATTACACTATCATATCCTTCATTGGGTAATACTCGGTGTCGAGTCACTTGTGGTGGAGGTAGGGATGGAGCGAGAACATTGCCATGAGGCAACCGAGCTCTTCTATTGGCTCGAGGTTCAATAGATACATCCTCAACTTGCTCATCCGCGGTGTCCATATCCCGGAAAGGCACATTTTCGAGATCATTGTTTGCCGTCATGGTTGTACCTAAAATTTCTCACACAAGTTAGTAACACAGAAGGAAAAAGAGGATATTCCAAAAACAAACCCAAATATATAACTAATTCCATTTTAACTTCCCAGCAACGGCACAAAAAATTGTACTGCAATCAATTTGCACTCAAAGGTGAGTGGAAACAGTCGTTGGAAGAATAGTACCCAACAAGAGACGAAGTCGATTTCCACATGAAGCTACAATGGGTGTAGGGGGTAAACACTTGACGAAAGCAAATGGAACAAATAAATTGCACTTCCAAACAATTGGTTTAGATTTCTAACTCTACTTTTACTCTAAAAATTATAAGCTAAGAAAAAAAACTAAAAAGCGAATGAATGTTTTTGGTGTTTTTCAAAATAGTTACAAATGTTAGGGATGTGACCTTAACCTAGGCGTTCGCCTAATGGGTTAAATACGTTAACACTTGTTTTTTTTATTGGGGTGTATTATACCTCTCAATTTTACATTACCCACTCAATACCTCTCGGCCATGGAGTGATTTTGCCCAATTTGACTTTTTCAAGCCCAAATGAGTATCAAACTAAATAGTTTATAAGAGTTCAAGTCAGGTTCTCACTATATCTAGTTTAAACTCTTTAATTATACTAATCAACCTCTTAATTAGCACAAGTTCTTGTTAGCCAAGTTATCTTAGACTAGGTCCCTCCTTCTCAAGTAAATACCAAGTCAAAAAGACATGAATCAATGTTTACAACCATGAATTCTAAAATTAAAGCATATAATAGGCTAAATAATCAACACTCAATCATAAACAAGCATTAAATTAAACACCCATAAGGTTTACACACTACGTTTGGGTCACAGCCCTAGTAAAAATCTAGCTACTCATAGTGAGAAATGAAGAAAAACATGAAGAAATACTAATTAAAATCATAATCTAATATTACAATGATAAAATATAATGTTAAAAAACTAAAATAGTTAAAAACTTCCTAAAATGGCAAAATATAACGGCTATAGCAGCTCAATTCCATGTGCAGTTTGCATATTTCTTCAGCTAGCAGGGTCTTGAATTCTGAGCCGTACAATTTTGTTTTGCAGCTACAAAGAATTATGTGGCCACGCAATTCTTATGTAGTCTGCACTTTACGCAAGGTTCAAGTATTGGTCTTTGCACACTCTCAGAACTTTGAATAACTGCAAACCGTGTTATACGGCCACACAATTCATGTGGGGTACGCACATTGGCTAAAATCCTACTAGGCTATTTCACTTGATTTGCAACCGCAGATAGAATTTTGATGTCCGCAATTTCTTCTGGGGACCGCGCTTCGTAAGTTTTGTGCCTCTTCTTGCCTTATGATTCAGAACACTCCATTTTGAGTTAGATTTTATCATGAGAGCTCAAACGTCCAACATTCCTGCAATTTACACTCTTTCATTAGTTTCGAGAACGTAAATCAATACTTTTGAACTAAAACAGAGCATAAAAGGTGCTAATAAGTAGTCAAAACCGACACTTATAAAGGGCTAATAAGTAGTCAAAATACGCACTTATAAGTACCTGGGAATACCTTGGCACTTGATAAGATTTTGGCGTCTCTTTCCTCTAGCTAACCTTGCTTGGCTCGGGATCGGGCGCTGGTTCCTGTAATTGCTATGCCGCATGCTCTTTCCCTTTATACTAGAGACCAGAATTCCATTCATCCCCCCTGCCACTGGTTGGTCACCTCTTATTTATTTAATTCCCTTGGGAGTTGGGAATTCTAACCACTGGTGATATGTCGATGGCACAACTTTCATCTTATACAACCATGTTCTTTCCGGGATAATGTTGAATCCCATATCACCATCCACCACCTTGAAAAGAGATGTCCTCATCATCCCTTTGACATTCGTGGGTAGCAGAATCTCTCCTTGGGTTGCCACGTTTGCTAGGTTGAACCCGATGAGGAGCTTTGTGGTTGGAACGATACTTCCTGTAAGTTTGGCTTGATTTAATACCGACTATTGTATAATATTGGTGAGCTCCCTGGATCCTCTAAAACACGTTTGATTTTAAAACTAATACATTCGAAGAAATTATTAATGTGTCATTGTGCGTCAGCAATAATCCATCTGTATTTTCCTCCATGAAGGTGATGTCATCTTCAACGACTTCACGGAGTCTCTTGCTATGGGTTACTGACACCTTCGTGTTTTTAGCTGCCGAGAAGGTAACCCCGTTAATCTCGTTCCCCCTAAAATATCATGTTGACTATTAGGCGCGGGGGGGGGGGGGGGGGGGGTTCCGCCAGCTTTTGAGGGCTCCACGTTGTCACGATTGTGAATGAAATTGTTTTTAGCTCGATCACTTATGAATCCCCTGAGATGGCCATATTCAGCAGTGTCACAACCTCTTCGCACAAATGTTGGCAGTCTCCAGTCCGATGATCGTTCATCCCATGATATTTGCACCATAAATTAGGACCTCCCTGGTTAGGGTTGAATCTCATCGGCTTCGATAACCCTGCTTCTTTAATGTTCCTCATAGCCGATATTAACTCTATTACATTGACGTTGAAGTTGTATTCTGAAAGTATGGGGTAGGAAGGATATCGAGAACCTGACATTTCCTTATCCTCTAATGACCTGGTATTTCAGCCGCTATCGGTATTTTTATTGAATATGTCTGCCGCCCGCGAGCCTCTATCGTGTCTTTTGGCCCGTTCATTGGGCAAAACCTAGCTCCTCGAATACCATATATCTGTGTCAAATTATCTTTTTGTTTCTCTTTATTTTTCTCCTGACATTTAACCGACGCGGAGAAACTGAACTGATCCATCCTCGATCCTTATCTTTGATTCGTACTGTTTGTGAACATCCGCCCAATTTATCACTTGGAACTCAAACAAGCTTTCTTTCAACTTCCATGAAGCATCGAATCTTCTCGGATTCAAACCCTTGGTGAAAGCTTCAGCAGCCCATTCATCTGGGACGGCAGGGAGCAATATCTTTCCTTCTGGAACCGGGTTACAAATTCTAGTTGTAACTCAAACTCTCCTTGTGAAATCCTGAATATATCGGCCTTTCGGGCCTGCACCTTTCTTTCCCCAACATGGGCCTTAATGAAAGAATCCGTGTGCATCTCGAATGAATTTATGGAATGCTCGGGCAAAAGTGAATACCATGTCAAGTCTTCTTTCATGAGAGTTCTTTGAAATTCTTCACCAACACTGACTCAAGCTCGTAGGAAGCCAAATTGTTACCTTTCATCGCCGTTGTATAAGTGGTGATATGCTCCTGAAGATCTGAAGTCCCATCATATTTCAGTATGTCCGGCATTTTTAATCGCTTCCAGGATTAATTCTGACGGCTGTCACACCTCCTTTTTAACACTACTACCCCGACAAAGAGAATAGGTAAGAGAGTTTTTCCAATTAAAGGACAATCCAAATATGATTTATTTATTTGAGAGATTTTTGAGTCGCCACTTGGGATAATTAATAGTGTCCAAAGTCACTGGTTTAAATCCTGAATCGAGGAAGGTTTGACTCTGTTATATAGTCTGCGAGCCAGAAATTCGGGTAAGGAATTCTGTTAACCCGTGAGAAGGTGTTAGGCACTCCTAAATTCAGTGGTTTTAGCACGGTCGCTCAACTGTTATATTTGGCTTAATTGTCTGATTTTAATGTATTTGTACCTAAGTGCCAATTTTAACTTTTAACCGCTTTTATTTAATTTTAAGAAGATTGCAACGTTGCATTACTGCCTAGACCATTTGGGGCCATAAGGATTGGGCCTGATATGGCCCGGCTATATAATAGCAGGCTAAAACACCTTCAACCCTTTTTAAATCAACTAACATTACCTAATTGAGAGCCTTTGGAGACTTGATTTTGAGTCCCAGCTCCTGCCTGCTTTGGATTTGGGCCTGTTTTAAGGCCTGAGCTTTAGATAGCTTTTACAAATAAAACTGGATGGATGTTTGGGCTGGCTTCGGGGCCCGACCTGCTGAAAGCTCTATTTCACGTACTGAAGTTATTGGATTTGATGATTTAAAAATTGAGTTATAGACTATGGGCCTTTCAAGTTAGGTAGCAAACTTGAATTAAGGGATTTTCATACAACGGAAGTCCCCTTGTTTGAGTTTGTACTTGATCTTGAGGCCAAAGTTTTCTTTAATGTTTTTAATAATAATTAATTCATAATGCCAATTAATTGAGTTTTTGTCCCTTTTTAGAGACAATCCCAATAGATAATAATAGTTTCTCTTTAGGATGTTCTTTAAAAATAAATTGAGGTGAGTTGCGCTGAACAAATTCACAAATTATGTGGCCCTCATTAATGATACGAAAGCCTTAGAATTGGGGACGTGCCATTTAGCAAATTTCCATGGCCTCCCGCAAAGTTATCAATGCGTTAGTTGACTTAGATGTGTTATTTAATAATTTTACCTTCCTAAACTCGGGTGTGCATTTCATGTGACCCAAATCCAAATCCCAAAATGTTGAATAAAATGCGTTTCGGATCTGGGTGCATTTCATGTGACATGATCCAAAAACACGTTTTAAATGACGTGCAATCTTCCTCGAAAATTCAATTAAAAGCGGTGAGTTATTTTAAAATGGCAATATAAGACAAACATGTTTTAAAATTAGATGTTAGGCCAATTATGATATTTTAAGCGACCGTGCTAGAACCACGGATCTGGGGGTGCCTAACACCTTCCCTCGGGTCAACAGAATTCCTTATTCAAAATTTCTGGTTCGCAGACTTCATTTGAAAAGCTAAAACTTCCTCGATTTGGGATTCAAATTAAAGGGGTGACTTGGGACACCAAAAGCCAAACCTATCCCAAGTGGCGAATCTGATAAATAAATATTTCATTTCGAATAATGTCACTTAAATTGGAAAAACTCCCTTATACACTATCCTTTGGGGTAGTGTGTAAAAAAGAGGTGGTGACACCGTTTACCCAAAATGTGGACCAAAGTCAATATTAATCATATTAACATCAAAATTCATCATTTTCTCACAAAATTCATATTTAAGATTTTCGGCTACGCATCCGCACCATGCACGCAAATTGAGACAACCCTAAATGAGGTTTTCAAGGCCTCGGAGACACAGAATGAGTAAGAACACAAGTAATGACCCTTTGGGTTGTCACACATAGCTTCCCGTCAAACAATAGAAGGTAAAACGAATTTTTTGAATTAACTTGATGAACTCCAAAATCCAATGGTATATGAAGTGTTGACTTGTTCTTATTGTAATGGTCTTCCAAATTACTTCTACATGTATAGTATTAAGAAACATTATATACTTTTTTTAAAATAGAATAACTTAATACACATACCGGGGAAAAACTCATCTCCGATCATGTCTAGTGAGAAGACCATCACAAACCCATTTGTCATATTACTAAATGATTAAAGTAGGATGTGGCCCCGTTATTGAATCATCCTGAAAGGGGCGTCTTTTCTCAAAAATGGGGGTCAACTTTAATGAGGTACCTGTTGTTAATGAATTCGTGAGTAGAGACTTTTAATTTTAAAAACCATGAGGAAATAGATCACTAGTTTATAAAACACTAACTTGCGGGGTCGAAGTTAGACTCATAAGGCGAAAATACCATCTACTTGGTCGTTGATTCCTATGAGATGGTACTGGGGTTGATTCAACTTGTTTTGCGGTGTTGTGTATCAAAATTCTAGTTTCTAGAATTTGACTGGGAAGAAACTTGTCGTCTAGCTCAAATTGAGATACATAGAATTCTGTAGATACATCCTCTTGACTTGTAGGTGTATGTTGCGCAGGACCTCTGATGTAGTATTCTCCTCAACTCTTGACTCCACACATTGACCATTAAGCACCGGTTTCTGCTAGTTGTATGTATCATTGTGAGTGTAGTAACTTAGTGTATGAATATAGTTAAATACAGTAAGAAAACTGATTTTGGTAATGGAAATCTTAGTGAAATACATCACACATATCCAAGAATGAAAAATTAGAATACATTAAAATACGACTGAATATATTTGAATACAACAATTAATTTTAACTACATATTAAGGTTAACATACATATGAATACACTTAAATACATGTGTTGGTCGAATACATTTATCATTTTAGTGAGGCAGTTAAATGCTTATCGAATACATATAACTTTTAAAATATAATTATTTAAGTATAACAAAAAACAAGAGATATAAACATATGCGAATGTTGTTAAAAATATTAAACCTCAACATTATCCCTAACAGTTGTGTCAATACCATCATCACGTCTCCCTATGGGTTCCTTTCTCTGGTGTAAACTTTCATTTTGCTGATTGTGTTGAAGATTGTCATAACGCATCTTAACGTTATCATTGATCAATGTTCTCAAAGACTTGAACTCGCCCACAACCTTAACAATATGGAAATAATTAGAAGATTGCGCCAAAAATATATGAATGTTTAGCACTATACTGTAATGTTTAATATGTGGATAAATACTCACGTATTCTTTGAATGATTTAGGGCTTTCCTAAAAGAAGATACTTCATCATTTTTGGAATTTTCCAGCCGATTGTGATGCAAACATTTTGTCCAAATTCGGATACACAAAAAGGATTAATCTTGGATTGATACTTTGTATCTAAGGGATGCTATGAATTTGTATGCAAGTGTATGCAAATATCTATATACATCTGAATGCAACCATATACTGTTGTATGTGTCTGAACGCAAATGTATTCAGCACCCTGTATGCAAATGTATGCAGCATCTATATGCATTTGTATACAAGTGTATGCAGCATATGTATGCAACTGTATACTTCTGTATGCAAATGTATGCAGAATTAATGATTAATAAAATATATAATAGCCATGATACAAATTGTATATTACCATGTTTCCGTTGTCATTGAACATGTCGTTCATCAGACAAGCAAAGTTTGGCTGATTTTCGGTGGTTATCCAATTAAGTATTCTAGGGACCACGTTATCAACTCGGAGTGCGATTTTGGGATCAACATCTGAACATCACTCATAAAATCACACTTGCATAGCTAGGGGCATCCCAGCTATCATGTGATACTTCTTCTAAGCATCCATATTCTTGCTAATCGATTTTGGCAGCGTTCCAAATGCTTTTAAACCCCAATGATATTCAGAATAGCGCCCACTCTCTACCAAGTCAAAAAGTAGCCTTGGTATGGTTGTGTTTTAATTCTCGAATGAAAAAATGAAGGTTTGTATGAAATACAACAAAGATATCTTCAAGGCATCACCATCAATGTTGGGACCTCAGTTCTTGTCAGCAAAGCATTTCATCAAATGTTTCTTCTTGACAAGATTGGCACCTTCAAAGTAAGTCTCAATAAGTCGGTTAGGAACCTTTTCACTATACTCAAAATTAGCATCATTACAACACATTTGATGTCAGTCACAAATGCAAACTCCCTTAATGTGAGATGTAATGAAGTACCATTGATGTGTATTGCAAATACATTGTTAGGAGTTCCTTCTAACTGGAGAGCCATGAAGCAATTGAAGAGTTGATGTTGGAATTCACAATGCTTCATTTGAAGAAAATTTCTAAAACAAGTATTACCCAGCTGTTTGTACTGCTTTGGAGTAAGATTCTCTTTTAGCTCGGAGACTATGTCAGTATTAGTATATACACTGATATGTGGTGCAAATATTGGCTGGTGTTTCACGAAAAACTTAATTCCTTACATTTAACAAGAATAAATACATATAAATACAATTGAATACAACGCATACTTCATAGTAAATCTGACATGAATGCATATGAATACAACTACAAACACTTAGAAGTATAAATATAACTGAATACAACGCATATTTCATAGTAAATCTGACAAGGTTAAATACATATAGAAACAACCGCATACAACACACATGACATAAATATATCTAACATGAATACATATGAATACAGCTAAATATAGACTAGAAAATTAAACATTTGAAAACAACAAATAATACATTGAAATTAGAATTAAAAACAGTGATGGGAACCTTGAAAATCCTTAAAAATACGACTATAAAAATATAGCAGAATACATATATATATGTATAAATACAACTGAATACGTGAATAATACAGATGAATACATAAGAAAATTACCTTTTCTTCGACTTTATCTGAGCTTTTACTTGCTTCAACCTCGTTCCTCTTGACGGATGAAGCTTCAGAGATATGGAATTTCTTTTTTTTTTTTTCTGGAATGGGAAGTCTTGTCTCCTTTATTGATTTCTCGACTTGGGTTTCTTTGAGATTTTCATGTCGAGCTTTTGTTCTCTTCTCCAATGCTATATTTTTTACTAAACCTGCATTCAATTCCCCTTGAGTGATTTGCAAGGAGAAAGAGGGCCCATCGAAATTGAGAATTTTAGTGGGTATACCTCTAGTAATCAACTTGCGGGGTGTATTCTTAGACATTGTGAGAATACAACTTGGGAACTGTTGATTAGATACAATTTGGTGAGTAGAGATGTTGAGAATAAGCAAAAATGGCAAAAATAAAAAAAATACTTACCATACTAATTATAAAATCATATGTAATATCATCACAGAATATGTTATAAATTCTGTGATGATCATACAATATTTGGTTCATGCAACTTCTTTTTTCTGACGCGCTTACTAGTAGATGAGGCTATTTTGGCCCCAATAGGATTTGTCAGGTAAGGTTTAGCGCGGTTTTGTTATATGGGTAACAAGACCGATGCTATTGTCCCCCTTATTTTACTTTTTCTAATTGTATTTTCTTTTCTTTTATTAATATAAAACTAACCCTAGGGGATTGCCTAGCGGAGCAAAAAAATCAAATAAAAACAAGTCATTATAATGTAGATGAAATTAGGGTTTACTCAAGATTTGGAAGGAGGAAGCAGCGTTGTGGGTGAGGAGGATTCTGATTTTTAGCGCGATTACAGGGGATTTGGAATGAAAAATATATTGTATCAATTAATAGAGAGAGGGTGAACTTATATTGAGAAGTTATATGAAAAACGGTATCTATGAGAGAGAATATCTGAAAATGGAGAGAGGGAAATAAAACATAGCGTGCATAGTGGCTTAAGTGCAGGAGATACCCAAAATTAAAAATTTTACTATAAACCATATAATATTTCTATAGGAAGTAATTTATTTAAATGGTATTTATTATAAATAAATATGGGGTTAACCTATTCTATATAAAGTAAAAATTCCCTTATAAACAGCACGAGGGTGTAATGAGTAGGGTATAGAAATACTGAGTCTTTTCTTTAATTTGATTTAGCTCTTGTTGTAGCACCGTGGAACCTCCCTCCGTTCTGTTTTTTTTTTGTTCCTTAAATTTCGGTAAATATGGATCCATTACAGTTTAGGACTGCACAATCAGCCTGAAAGCTATGTAGTTCACAGCTCTTCCGAATCTTTTGTGTTGCAATATATTGTTATTTCTCTTGTCAGTTGTCACAAAGGAACAGATTTCTGATGGTAATTTGTTGTTTACAATTTATAAATTTGTTCACTTTTTTCTACAAGTTTGACTGACAAATTCTTTCCAAAGCAATTCAGGATTGATATATCATAATTACAAGGAAATTTTTACAATCTCAATGTTGTGAACCAAGCTGACTTCTTAATGGCCTATGGGCTAGAAGCGGTGAATATAACTAATTGAGTTGGAATTATTAGGCTAAGTAAAATATTGAAGAGTTTTATTTGGGATCCAGGACCAATTGGCAACTGATAAAAAGACTAGAGGTTAGAAAGTATGAGTTATGTGAAATGTTATGATTTGTGTGTATTCTATCATCCCCTTTCTCTAGTTCTGTTTCTCATCTCCATTCTTATATTTGTTGTTAGTTAGTTTCCATTGTAATTCACGAGTTGAGAATTGCAATTGATATCTCAAAGGTGTAATAAGCATTCCTGTTAGTGAGGAATTTCGGTATTGTTACATTGGTACTTTCATTGAGAGGACTCCAACTTCGATGATGTTTCTACCTTGATTCAGTGGTGATGGCAACCCGAATAGTTGGATTTTTCGAGCACAGTTGTAATTCACATACCTTGGCTTCTGGAAGGACTGGCTGCCTCTGCATTTCTTCTATCTAGAAGGTGATGCCCTTGTGTGGTTCAATTAGTTATTTTGCAACAAACAATTTTATGATTGGAACCATTTCAAGGAGAAGTTTCTTCTGAATTTTCATAAACAGACCTTCACTGATTTAGCGAGAATGGTAGTTACTTCTCAAGTTGACTATCTAATTTGTGCTACCCACCTGTGACCTATGAATCTACCTCTACTCAAATATCTGAAATTCATAAACCCAACGTTTGCCTAGCTGATGCAGGCAAGAATGTGACTGTCATAGATATGGTGTTTGATAAAAAAACCCCAAAGTATTGCACCCAATATGCATTCTCAGTTTTCAAAGGATGAAGCTCCATTAGTTCCTCTTGTTGGACAAGATTATTTCATGCCTAAAGAGATGGAAAGATTGAGATTTTGTCTGTAGAACCTGAGGAACTTTTAGATGCAATGAAGATAAAATCTGATTCAGGCGATGAAAAATCAGAGAAAGACCAACGAGACTACACTCAGGTGGAGGAGAATTCAAGCAACTCTGCAGATCAGGCGTTTTCTACAAGTCCTCAACGAGATACCACCGCATAGCTCAGTCACATTGCAACTATGATTTTGGATCCTTTTTCTAGCTTGATCGTAGGTGATGAGTTTCCTATTGGCAAAACACTTATTGCGCCTGTTAGTATCAATGTGGACGATCGTCATATACTTGATACTTGTTATTGTTGTCAAACTTTGGGCTTGTGCATCTCTCGACTATGTGTCTAGATCACCTATAGGGACTATTCCATTTTATAGTTGTGTGGACAATTAGTTCGACATAGGGTAAGATTTTAAGGATGATTCATCTGTGCTTTTATCTGTTGAATCTGAAGGTCTAGCTGACATTTCACATGAGGAATCATGGCTAACACTTTTTCTTGGTTGTGAGTATATATTGCAGCATGATAAGTAGTTCCCAATGGCTAATGAAGTTTTAGATACTAAGAATTTTGTCCCTGCTGAAACTTTTCTTATTGAGTCTGAAGTTCCAGCTTGGGTTGAAGAGTTTGCATTAATTATTAAGCAACCACCACTACATGATTTTCACTAGTAGTTTTAAGTTGTATAGTACTACATTTGGAGTGGATTGAATGGAAGATTTTCGAGGTTGTCAGAATTTCTAATATCATCTATTCACGTGATGCAATTAGTTTACTTGTACGACATGGGAACCTTCAACATCATAGTGCACCAACATCTTACGAGGACATGTTTTCTATACATCTTGTAATGGAAATTTATGTAGGAGGGAGCTGTTTAATGGAAGCATTGCCCGAGGATATTCGATAGACAAAGAAGCTACTGATATTGTTGGAGAGCTTCTAATTGCAATCCATAACTACCATTTCATGGGTGGTATGCATAAGGATTTTAAGCTAGAGAATCCTTCAATGTGGACTAATTATACATTCTTTGTTCCATGTGATCTTGTCATGTATGATATTTGCAGAGTTTTAGATGATTATTGGAATCAATCATTGGATGGACACTCCGGAAAAGTCTACCCTCATCATGGACTCGAGCTTGCTCAATGTTTGGAGAAGTTGCCTTCTACTCTTTCTGCATGCATTTGTGGCCAGTTTATAAACAGAAGCCTATTCAACTCACACAGTGCACTTGGTCATGTTTCACTTCTTATAACTTTGCATCAATTTTTCCTTGAACAATTTGGATTAGAGTTTCTATTTTATCCTGGAACTAGTTTGCTTACCCTTCTTACAGAGTCACACGAAATTGAGTATTTTGGGATGCTTTGGGAAATTTAAAGCCTAATAAGTTCATACCGTCAACTTTATGGACCTCTTACATAACACTCTTAACAATTTAGTGGAGATATACGGTTGATACATATGAAGGTGTACCAACAGTGTGGGCAAAAAATATTCTAATAGAAGTTGCTATTGGTGGCCTAGACGATAACTATGCTAGTAATGATGGAACTCTTAGGAGACTTGGGCAGATGCATGTGTGCAGCATCTCTTTTAAGAGTATTATCAAGTTAAGTTTTGTTTCTACTATCCCAATCTTTAATGAAACACTGAATGAGATGGGTTGTACTATCATAAACACTGATTTGAAAGGTTCAGGTGGTATCATGAGTGAAGTTCTACAGCCTTCAAGTGGACTGGTTTATACTATTTTTCTGGTTCTTCCATTTGAAGTTGTCTTCTTGGAAGGGAAGGAATGATGAGACACGCTCCTGCGAGCATCACTGGAAAAGGTATCACACTAGCAGTCTGCGATACTATTGAGTTTCAACAGCTGGAGCCAATTACAGCCACCACTCGGATAATAGTATTCAGAGATTTGAGCTTATTATAGTTTTTGCAAAGACGTGGGAGCAACTACTGCTTGGTTTAGTTGAACATATTCTAAAAAAAGTAGTGGCCGGGCATGGTGACTTCAATAACTTTATGAAATATACTTGTGCAAACAAAGAGAGTTAGAGGAATATTGAATATACGAAGGAAGCTGATATTGTTTTATGGAGTCCTATGACTTTTGCTGAGGAATTCCACTTCCATATAGTAAGGTGTTTGCAAAAGTTTGCATTACTCAACTTGAACCTTGAGGACAAGGTTCTTTTTGAGGGTGGGAGTATTGTTGTGAACCAAACTGACTTCTTAAGGGCTTATGGGAGAAGTGATGAATGTAACTAATTCAGTTGGAATTATTGGGCTAAGTAAAATATTAAAGAGTTTTATTTGGGATCCAGGCCCAATTGGCAACTGATTAGAAGGACTAGGGGTTAGAAAGTATCAGTTATGCGAAATGTTATGAATTGTATATATTCTTTCGTCCCCTTTCTCTGAGTTCTGATTCTCATCTCCATTCTTATCTCTCTTGTTAGTTAGTTTCCATTGTAATTGATATCTCAAAGTTGTACTCAGGGTCCCTGTTAGGGAGGAATTTCGGTATTGTTACACTCAATGTCACCTTCGTAGCAATTGGTGGCACCCCCTCTCCTCTAAACAACTACACGGTTTGAATGAGACATTTGAACCACCCTACGAGGACTTTTCAGAATTAGAATTATCAAGTATCATCTTTTTGTACCCTTTCAAAATAAGCATTCTTCTCTCGTCACGCAATTTGGATTCACCTAGGTAGTCAATCCAATAAAATTACAATGGTGAGTTGATCTAAAATAAAGACTCCAACTTCTGCTAGGTGTAAGGGCGGAGGCAATTACCAAGCTGATGATTGTGAATTAACAATGTATGGGGATTGTTAAATGTCTTCTCTTTTTTCAGACGAAAAAGAGTATGTACATCCTTATATTTTTGTTATAGAAAAATTGCTGTAAAATAAAGTAAAGAAAAAGAATTTTGTGGTATGAGTTTTCTTTTAGAAGGAAAAATGAATATCAAAATAAGGGAAACCGTTCCCCTTCAATTTTCTTACACCTTTAGCAAATCTTATTTTTGACGAAAAAGTTTTTCATGGTGAAGGTTTTGACTCTTTTTTGCAGCATCCGGTGAATTCACAATCTGGTGTTATTACTGGAACGATAAAAATTGTAGTTTCACTATCTTTATAATAATTAGTAATGAAACTCCCCTAGCTGGAAAAGCAAGGTCCCGTAGCTCAGTTGGTTAGAGCGTTGGTCTTATGAGCCGAAGGTCGCGGGTTCGAGCCCCGCCGGGACCATATTTTGCTAGGGCGCAAAGTGAATGAGGCATTGATTTTCATGGTAATTGATCAAAACACCTAATTACCTGCGACTTTCAATCCTGACAAATTCAGTTTTTGTTGAAAAAGATAAACTCGTTCTCAATCTTTTTTTTCTGTTCGTTGATCCTGACAAGTTCAATTTTTGTTGAAAAAGATAAACTCGTTCTCAATCTTTTTTTCCTGTTCGTTGATCCTGACAAGTTCAGTTTTTGTTGAAAAAGATAAACTCGTTCTCAATCTTTTTTTCCTGTTCGTTGATCCTGACAAGTTCAGTTTTTGTTGAACAAGATAAACTCGCTCTCAATCTCTTTTTCCTGTTCGTTTTGACACACTACATTATGTTCTGATCACTTTATAGAAATCATGAAAGTTGAGTGGCCTGATTAGGTAATATATTCTCTACTGGTTCATCCAATGCTTATATCCTGGAATATGCTATCAATGAAAGTTTTTGTGCTTTCAATACTTGACAATATCTAATGCTTGGAATTCAAACTCAGAGTCTTAATTCTAGCCTCTTGATTCATTGTGTTTTCTTGTAGAAAAGCTGACCCCTTCCCCGATCAATTTTATTTTATTTTATTTTATTGATTTAATTGATAACTTCATTGTTTCAATTCATTCTCAGATAAGGAAACACCGGTGATATAGCCATTCAATCTATTACACCTTGGCAAATAAGGCAATTGTGTTTACCCCAAAATTTGATAACAATTTTGGTTTAATTCAACATGAATAATTAAGAGCAATAGATAAATGAATTAAAAATGAAATAAATGATTAAATTGCTCGCAATATTAAGACCAAGCTTGATCTTGGATTGAACAGTGACCTCGTCCACGATTGGACCTTCGGTTCGAGCCCAATCGCGAATAAAGAACATAACAAAATAATGCCTTTTCCAATAGCTAGAGAAAAAGTAAGCTTTTATTGTCTTGAATTACGTGTTATAATGTGTGTGTGACTAAAGAAAAACTTTCCTTTATATAGTAGGAGAGTTTCAGTCCTAATATAAGTCTTAAAAATTAAAATTCTTCATTTTTCGGTAATTGTTGATCCATAATCCACATTGAGCGAGATTTTCGTCGTGATATTCGGTTGAGAGCGAGTATTATGGCCCTTTATCCGCCGTGCATAACCGTTCACTATATCTCTGGAGGTCTAGTTTATACTTGGTCCGAGGTGTGTCGTTTTACCGTGTCCGATATCGAATATATAGTTTACCCTTCTCGAATCTCGATAGATGGGTCTCTAACCCCGATTAAAATCTCGTGGACCCGTGCTCTCCTTCGTTCTCATCGAGGAATCGTATTAGACATTACTCCTAATTTTACCCGTATACAAATTGATTAACCGGATTGAGAATGTAAAGAACCAGGGCAATTATACATTTACTCACTGCTATAGGGCAAGCAAATGCTACTGCTGATCTGCTTGCCAACTGGGGAGTGTACACAAAAGCCTCTAGTATCTTCGTGGCGCTAATACTATACTACGGAAAGTGAAAGCTTCTATGAAGATAGATAGAGATCAACTCATTTGGGTTGGGCATATATAGGATAAAATCGATAATTCGAACCATTCATTATTTATAGGATTATCGGTATTGAGTTATTGAGTTGACAGTTCGGTAACGAGTTAAAAAAAAATTATTGGGTTGTCGGTTCGGGCTCGTTTTGGCAATTTTGTTATTGGGTAAAACCGATAACCCAATAAGGATTAACTAATTTACTAGTTTACCCTTAAGTATATACATAGTAGGGTTTCATAGCAGATAGTTCACTCTTTGATTTCCCTATTCTTTCTCAGTTTCTCCGCCTCACGTCCTCACCAGTCAGCCCGTCAAGACTCAGGTCGGCGTCAGTCTCATTTCTCATCTCCTTTCTTTCACTCTTCATTTCATCTCTCAGATCCATCATATTCTTCGGTCGCATCTTCACTTCACTCTTCAATCGCATTGTAGTGTTGAACTATTAGTTGAAGTGTTGAACTTTATTCTGCTATTGCAAATTTAGTTCTATTGTTCTATTGTTAGCAGAACTATTAGTTATATGTTTAGCAGAACTATTTGATGAAGTTGTTCAGTCTTCAAAGAAGTTGAAGGTAGTGACTCAACTTCTCACTTTTTCTTTTTGACATTTACAAAAAATGCATCACAAACATGTGCATCGCGGTTTACACTTGTGTTAGTTATTCATTTAGATCTCTTGTATTTGTAGAAAGTGTCGAAGTGAAAATATGACTGATATTTTATTTTTTCGTCACTGACTGATATTGAGATTTTTGTTTATATTTTTTTGGTTGAAGAATGAAAAATAAAAACTTTGGTTAGTATTTATTTTATTGGATGTTTCAGTAAATTTAAATTCTTGTGAAATAGAACAGTTCTAAAAAGAGTATTAGCCGCCCCGGGAATGGAACCCAGGTCAGCCACAACTCCTAGAAAAATCATAAGCTACTCTGCGGCTGCTTTATCTATTATATTATGCTACCCTCAGATTTAACATGGTGCAAAATTCTATTTCTGGGAACCTTTTTTGGGGGGCACAACATAGACCCTCGAGCCCGAGGCGTAACCAAACTTCGGCACCGTTGAGGTAGGGATCCCGAATTAACAAGAAAACAATCAAACCCTATCATTCAAACCTACGTACAGGTCGCTCCATAAACGAGAAAAGGCAATAGGGGATGGATGTAGGTGGGAGTTGAATAAGCCCTTTGGCGAGACGTAGCTTTGCTTTCCCTTCAAGGAAAAATATGGAGTCAAACACTTTTTAAAATTTTATAAAACTATTTTAGCAAAATAATTTTATACATTGTGAAACTGTTTTATACATTAAAAAACTGTTTTAATTGTTTTATTTTATCGGGTGAACCGACAATCGAGCCAATAATGATCGATAACCGATAATGATCAATAACCGATTAACCGATAATCGATAATCAATATCTTCTCGATTTAATTATCAGATTATGATATTTGTAAATCGTTAACCGATAGGCCAACGAATATATCGGGGAACCAGTTCGGTTTCATGCCGGGCCGCTCCACCACTGAGGCTATTCACCTAGTCAGGCGGCTGGCGGAACAATTCAGGGATAAGAAGAAGGACCTGCATATGGTGCTTATCGACTTGGAGAAGGCGTATGACAAGGTTCCGAAGGAGGTGCTATGGAGGTGCTTGGAGGCGAAGAGTGTGCCAGAAGCCTATATCAGAGTTATCAAGGACATGTACGATGGGGCTAAGACTAGGGTGAGGACGGTGGGTGGCGATTCAGACCATTTTCCTGTGGTAATGGGGCTCCATCAAGGATCGGCGCTGAGTCCCATGTTGTTCGCCTTAGTGATAGATGCTCTAACCCGTCATATCCAGGGGGATGTGCCCTGGTGTATGCTCTTTGCTGATGATATAATATTGATAGACGAGACGAGGGCCGGTGTTAGTGAGAAGTTAGAGGTATGGAGACAGACCCTCGAGTCTAAAGGTTTCAAGATAAGCAGATCTAAGACAGAATATCTGGAGTGCAAGTTCAGTGACGAGCCGAGTGGGGTGGGCAGGGATGTGAGGCTTGGTTCTCAGGCCATCGCCAAGAGGGACAGTGTCCGATATCTTGGGTCTGTGATTCAGGGGGACGGAGAGATTGACGGGGACGTCACCCATCGGATAGGAGCAGGGTGGTCGAAGTGGAGGCTTGCTTCTGGGGTCCTGTGTGACAAGAAAATCCCACACAAACTCAAAGGGAAATTCTACAGAGCCGTGGTTAGACCTGCGATGTTGTACGGGGCAGAGTGCTGGCCCGTGAAGAACTCCCATGTCCAGAGAATGAAGGTTGCTGAGATGAGGATGCTTAGGTGGATGTGTGGGCACACCAGGCTGGATAAGATTAGGAATGAAGTTATTCGACAGAAGGTAGAGGTGGCCCCAGTGGACGAGAAGATGCGGGAAGCGAGGCTGAGGTGGTTCGGGCATGTACGGAGGAGGGGTCCCGATGCCCCGGTGAGGAGCTGCGAGCGGCTGGAGATTGCTGGTTGTCGGCGGGGTAGAGGGAGGCCTAAGAAGCATTGGGGAGAGGTGATTAGGCAGGACATGACTAAAATGCAGGTTACCGAGGACATGACCCTCGATAGGGGAGTCTGGAGGTCTAGAATCAGGGTTGCAGGATAGGGGCCCTTGGAGTCCTTCGTTCGCCTCACCCGGGGTTGGGTGTGGGATAGTAGGGTTACCCATCGATGTCTAGTGTTTTAGCCTAGGTCCCCTCTTGGTTGCGACGGTATTTATGTTCCTTATGTTTACATAACCATTTACGTTATTTCTGCAGGATTACTTATGCTTTGTTTTGTTATTTTGTTTTGTCTTGCCTTGGTTACTAATTTTGTCTTTGTTTTCCAATGCAGCTTTTCATTCTGTCCTATGCGCCGAGGGTCGCATGGAAGCAGCCTCTCTGCCCTTTTGGGTAGGGGTAAGACTGCCTACATATTACCCTCCCCAGACCCCACCTGGTGGGAGTATACTGGGTAGTTGTTGTTGTTGTTGTTGTTGTTGTTAACCGATAGGCCAAACCGATAATATTCCAACCTTCAGAATCAAAAGTAGAAGGAAAATATTTGATGTATAGTTTTTGGAGTACATGGTACATACTAAATCAGCAGTAGAAGGAAAATATTTGATGTATAGTTTTTGGAGTACATGGTACATACTAAATCAGCTTTTTGTCCCATACCATCAATTTTTTGTATGATCGGGCATTTTTATGTAGTCGTAGAGATAGAGGCCCCTTCCAAACTACTATCCATGAAATGGATAAAATAGTTATCCCAATTCTTCATGTATTTACTTACTGTATATTATTATACAGGTCGGGGTCATGCCTAAACCTCCCACCACAATGGTGACCTTTATCTAAAAAACAAAAAAAAAAAGTGATTGACCAATGTTGAAATAGTACCCAAGAAGATTTGGTTATTCTACGCAATGTGGCCGAACCAATTGAAAATTATATTTTTTCCAAATGAAGGACTCTTCTTTTTAGGAAGACGATTCGAAGAACCTGATTTGAAAACAAAACATTTTTAGTTTTCTTAATTAACAAATACCCTTAATGATAAACAAGATAAAAGGATGTGAATTCAAAGCTCTTTGATTGTGGCAGTCGGCTGGCAGCGTATTAGCAAAGGGGAACTTTCATAGCAACAAAGAATTGAATGGAGCTTCTTCAAGAAAGGGTCGTTGTAAACTCAACTAAGCTGATTGAGGATGTTACTGCCAACCAAATTTAAGCTGCGGTCAGAGCTTATTTGGTAAATACTATTATGTGATATCGCCCAGACCCCACCTGGTGGAAGTATACTGGGTAGTTGTAGTTGTTGTATTATGTAATATCTAAAATTACGGAGGGTTTTTCAAGTTTTTGCGGACTTTATTAAAAAGGTCGTTACTGGACTCATATATTTTGGACTACGCAAACTTTTCCACACTGATATACTGACATTAAATCTAGTACTAGTACTATATATGCTGGTGAATGCAGAGGAAAAAGGAAAAAGTTGACAATGATTAATATAGGTGATGGCTACTTTGCAGATGTTATTATGTCCTATCACAGGATTTCATTTTTATTTCCTTCAACCTATAATGCAATAGCGGTCATCCCACATGGGTGAAGTTATAACACTGAATACAAAACTTTCAATAAAGAAACACAAACACACCAAGCTCCAACTCATGATACCATAAAAGCCATTCGTTGGTCTGTCTTTTAGTAGGCCATTCCCCCTTAACATAAATGGCATCAAGGCATCTCCACCACAATAAGCGCCCTATTTAAACACTACTACTTCCTAATCACATCAAAGAAAATTCCTAAAACATTAGACAATCCCCCAATTATAGTAATTTCCAGTGCACAACGCATCCCGCATTCATGTAGAGTTCCAGGTCATGATGTAGTCAACCTATCCTGATCAAGCATCAATAGATGATTCCAACCAGAATCAGTGACCTATACCTACAAGTCACACGAGACAACTTGATAGTTTCTCTAAGACTTCCAAGCATTGGATAGAAAAACATGATTTTCTACTACTAAAGACGAAGAAGTCAAATCAAAAAAACAGACCTCAGAAAATGTTAATGATGCGGATCTCTTATTTTTCCGGCTAGCAAAGATGATAGCCGACACTGCCTCGCTGGAGTTGGTTGCCAGAGGTAGTGCAATGAATGAGATGAAGAAAGTTGGAATACTCGTGGCACTGGAGAAATTATTAACAGCGTCCACCAGAGGATCAGCAAAAACAGCAGCAATAATAGTACCCAACAACAAGAGTAACGCAGCCTTAATTCCAACTTTTCGAGGATTTTCAACACCCTCAACAACTTCATCACTTGTATCACCCAAGAGACTGTGCTCCATCCTTGTTTGCTGCAAAAAACATCTATGTTGAGATATGTAACAATAGGCTATTTGTGCAATTAGGCTGATTTTGTAATTTGTTTATATACTCTGTAAATAGGTCAAGTGTGTAAATAGGCTACTATTGTAATTAGGCTATGTCATGTAAATAGGCTATTATTGTAAGGGGTCATTTTGATATAGGGGTAGGGGTCATTTTGTCTGAGGCAGCGGGTCATTTTTGATTGAAAGACTTTGAGTCTTCTTTGAGACTCCTCGATGCTCTCCCTTCTCTCTACTTTCTCTCTCTAAATTTCTTCCGATATTCTGTATGTTTTCATGGTATCAGAGCCGGTACAATGATCCGGTGATGTTATCGTGTGAATCAATAGTTCATCTGAACTATTTTTTGAACAAAATTTGGGATTTTTCTGAGATCGAAAAGATCGATGATGGTTTCAACCATGTTAGGGTTTTTCGGTCCCTTTACCTTCACGATCTACGTTTGTTCCTTCTGTATTGAACGGTTCAATCGTTTATTGTGAGTTTTTCGGAGATTTTGCGGTGAGTTTCAACCTCTAGGGTTTTCTGGTGGTCAAATCGAGTGTTTGATTACCATCCGGTGGTTTGATACTTACTTTGCTGAGGTTCTGGTCATCATCGGTGGTGCTGTGACATCTTTGTCAACGTTTGTGGTAAAGTTTTGACGGTTACACTACCTAGGGTTTTGCCTATTGTTAAAGGCCGATCTTCCGGTTGCGAAGAAGGACGGTAACCTCGTTCCTATTCTCTGGTTGTGATCCCTTGTCTGTATATGTGACTGTTTGATTCTATTTGTGAATAGATCATTTGACTTGAGAATATTGACTGTGTAGACTGTGAATATTGTTTGGTGATATTTTTTTTTCAAAAGATTTAATTCATTTGTTGAGCATGGCTGCTAACATGAATGCTGGTAGTTCTGGTGCTAACTCCGGTCCTATTGACCCTTCCAATCCATTATTTGTGCATTCTTCTGATGTTCCTGGTGCATGTTTAGTCCCCACTCCTTTCTCAGGGAGTGGTTATGGAGGATGGAAGCGTAAAATGACTATGGCTTTATCTGCTAAAAATAAAATCTGTTTCATTGATGGTTCCTTTTCCAGACCTAGTAATAATGTGAGTTTGCTGAGGTTGTGGGATAGATGTAACATGCTTGTTATGTCATGGTTAACTTCTTCTGTGTCATCTCAAATAGCTGACAGTGTTCAATACTCTGACACTGCACGAAGCATGTGGTCTCAACTTGAGAAGAGATATGGTACCCCTAACAAAACCAAAATTTTTGAACTAAAGCGAGAACTCTCCCAAACTTCCCAGGGTTCCCTTGATGTAGCCTCATACTTTAATAAACTCAAGAGTTTGTGGGATGAGTTGGGGACAATGGTCCCAAACCATGGGCAGAAGTGCACTTGTGCTGCTAAGAATGGTATCATTGAGGAAGATGATGAGAACAAGATTTATCAGTTCCTTATGGGACTAAATGAGACATATTTGGGTGTAAGAAGCAATTTGTTAATGATGCAACACTTTCCTTCCCTTGACAGTGTTTATAATATTGTGTTGAATGATGAAAAGCAAAGACAGGTCAAGTCCATTTCCCATATGAGCCCTGCTCACACTGATAGGCCCCCTGCTGGGTCCAACCAAGGGAAATTGTCTGGTTTTAACTTCAGACCTAAAGTTAATTTTGAGCAAAACAGAGGAAACTTATTTTGCAGATATTGCAAGAAGTCTGGACACTTAATTGATAAGTGTTTCAAACTCCATGGTTTTCCTCAAAGCAATTCTTACATCAAGGGAAGGAAATCTGCTGCTCATCTTTCCACTAGTACTGATTGTGTGTCTGTTGATCCAAGAAATTCAAGTGTGTCTGCTCCTCTAGGGGATCCTATTGCCAGTCAACCTGTGATACCAGGGTTGAGCAGACAACAATGTGATCAGATTGTGAGCTTGATTCAACAGACACTTTCAACCAGTGATCAAGCTTCTTCTTCCATGAGTTCTGCTAATTTTGCTGGTACTTTCATGTCTGAGAGCCTTGTTTCTGATTCCAAGTTATGCATGCTTACACACATAAATTCTGCTACCTGGATCATTGATTCAGGAGCTTCCAATCACATGACTTATGATAAAAATCTATTGTTTGACATTATACCCCTAACTGTACCTTACCTTGTTTCACTTCCTAATGGCTATAAGGTCAAAGTTACTTGTACAGGATCATTTGCATTGACTCCTTCCCTCACTCTTCATAATGTGCTTCTAGTTCCTTCTTTCAAACATAATTTGATCTCTGTTCATAAGTTGATGAAACAATTGAATTGTTTAGTCTTGTTTACACCAACCTCATGCCTTCTTTACCTGTTACAGGACCTTTCTCTGAAGAGGCTTCTGGATCTTGGTAAAGAGGAGGCTGGCTTGTACAAGTACTCTTGGTCACCCTCTTCCTCTTCTGCCTCTTCCAAGCCTTCTTCTCTTGAGCATAGTGACTCAGATGTTTGTAATGATATATTGTTTCTGATAACAAACATTTTAGCTCAGTTATTCAATCTTCCAGTTGTAATAATGTTGTTCCTGCTGATATGAACTATATTTGGCATTTGAGATTAGCACATACATCTTTTGCTAATATGAAACATGTTTCTAATTTGCCTTTTTCTATTGCTGCTAAACAACCTTTCCCTTGCTCAATTTGCCCTATGGCTAAACAGACCAGATTGCCCTTCCCTGACAGTAGCATTAGCACTACCAAACCATTCCAACTTATTCATGTGGATACTTGGGGTCCTTACCATACCCCTACATCCCTTGGTAGCAAGTATTTCCTCACCATAGTTGATGACTTTTCTAGAGCTACCTGGACACATCTAATGGGTTCTAAAAGTAATGCATTCCCTCTACTACAATCCTTCATTTCCTATGTTCAAACTCAATTTAATTCCCTGGTCAAGGTTGTCAGGAGTGACAATGCCCTGGAACTGGGTTCCAGTGCTGAAGGGATTTCCTATTTTAGTAAACTTGGGATTGTGCATCAAACAACTTGCCCTCATTCTCCTCAGCAGAATGGGGTTGTTGAGAGAAAGCACAGGTCTTTACTTGAAACTTGTAGAGCACTTCTCTTTCAGTCTGGTTTGCCTATTTCTTTTTGGGGTGATTGTCTGTTAACTGCAACATACATCATTAATAGACTGCCATCCAGGGTGCTTCATTACAAATCTCCTCATGAATTATTACATGGTTCTCCCCCTTCCTATTCTCATCTGAGAGTTTTTGGCTGTTTGGCTTATGCTGCTGTGCCTATCCCTCATAGGGATAAGCTGAAATCCAGAGCTCATTCCTGTGTTTTCCTTGGTTATCCCTTTGGTAAGAAAGGTTATAAACTTTATGACTTGAATTCCAAGAAATGCTTTGTTTCTAGGGATGTTGTTTTTCATGAAACTCACTTTCCATTCAAGTCTCCTCCTCCCTCTTCTCCTTCTCCTCCACCTGTTCCCTTTTCTGATGACATTCTCCCTCAATCTTTCACCCTACCATCTTCCAATGAATCTTCTCCTTCTTCTCCTCTTCACCCTTCTCCTGATTCTCCAGTGTCTATTCCTTCTCCTATTTTCAATCATGACATCTCCCCTCCTACATTGCCTGTCTCCCAGCCTGTTTCTTTGCCCAGAAAGTCCACCAGATCACATCTCCCTCCTTCTTACCTCAAAGACTATGTTTGCCAACTTCCAGCCTTCTCTGGCTCCTCTTCCTCTCACTTGGAATCTGAACCTATGTTTTACTCTCAAGCTGCCTCTGTACCAGCTTGGCAGGATGCTATGAGGAAGGAATTTGATGCATTGGATGCTAACCACACTTGGGACATTGTGCATCTTCCTCCAGGTAAGAAACCTATTGGCTGTAAGTGGGTTTACAAGATCAAATATAAATCTGATGGCTCTATTAAAAGATACAAAGCAAGGTTGGTTATTAGGGGTGACACACAGGTTGAAGGTGTGGATTTTACAGACACTTTTTCTCCTGTTGTAAAGATGACTTCAGTCAAGTGTCTCATTGCAGTGGCTGTTAAAAATCACTGGCCATTGTTCCAACTGGATGTTAACAATGCCTTTCTTCATGGTGATTTGGATGAGGAAGTGTATATGAAACTTCCTCCAGGTTTGGTGGTGTCTGATCCTTCTTCTTCTACTGCTTCTTCTTCTTCTTCTTCTCTTCCTCTGGTCTGTAAACTAAAGAAGTCTTTGTATGGGCTCAGGCAGGCCTCCAGGCAGTGGTATGCTAAGCTGTCCTCTGCCCTTCATTCTAGAGGTTACAGGCATTCTTTGAATGATTATTCACTGTTCTTGAAAGGTAATCCTGATTCCCTTGTTGTGGTGGCTGTGTATGTGGATGATATAATTGTTACTGGGGTTGACTGTGATGAGATTGCAGGCTTAAAAGCCTTCTTGGATGATACTTTCAAGATAAAGGATTTAGGGTCATTGCATTATTTCTTGGGTCTTGAGGTTAAACAAATCCCTGGTGGGATTCATCTGAATCAGCATAAATATGTTCATGATTTGTTGCATCATTTCGACTGTGTATCTGTTTCCCCTGTTGTATCCCCTCTGGACATTTCTTTAAAATTACATGCTGATTCTGGTGATCTTTTACCCGCTCCTGATCAGTTCAGGAGTCTTGTTGGCAAATTATTGTTTTTAACCCATACTAGACCTGATATATGCTTTGCCGTGCAACATCTGAGTCAGTATCTCAAATCCCCAAGGGTTCCCCATATGTCTGCTGCTTTGCATGTTTTGAGGTATCTTAAGGGCACTTCCTCTTTGGGTCTATTTTACTCTGATGCTGCTGACTTCTCTTTGTCTGGGTACTTTGATAGTGATTGGGCAGCTTGTCCCGACACTCGCCGCTCTGTTACTGGTTTTTGTGTATTGTTGGGTGGCAGCCTGGTAAGTTGGAAGTCGAAGAAACAACCTGTTGTCTCTCTTTCTTCAGTTGAAGCTGAGTATAGGGCTTTAAGCAAGGTTACTGCTGAACTCACTTGGTTATCTCGTTTGCTTGCTGATCTTGGGGTATCTGTTTCATCTCCTATTTCTGTGTTTTGTGATAGTCAAGCTGCTGTACACATTGCTAATAATCCAGTTTTCCATGAGCGTACTAAGCATATTGAGGTGGATTGTCATTACGTTCGTACTTTGATACGCAATGGTTTTCTAACACTTTCCCATGTTTCCACTTCTCAACAGTTGGCTGATCCGTTGACGAAAGCGTTATCCGGGACTGCTCTTTCTCCTATTTTGTCCAAGTTAAAGGTGGTTTCCCCCCCTTCAACTTGAGGGGGGGTGTTGAGATATGTAACAATAGGCTATTTGTGCAATTAGGCTGATTTTGTAATTTGTTTATATACTCTGTAAATAGGTCAAGTGTGTAAATAGGCTACTATTGTAATTAGGCTATGTCATGTAAATAGGCTATTATTGTAAGGGGTCATTTTGATATAGGGGTAGGGGTCATTTTGTCTGAGGCAGCGGGTCATTTTTGATTGAAAGACTTTGAGTCTTCTTCGAGACTCCTCGATGCTCTCCCTTCTCTCTACTTTCTCTCTCTAAATTTCTTCCGATATTCTGTATGTTTTCAACATTGTGTCATATCTTCCTACCTATAACTATTTAAATAACGTCATCAGCTCAGAACATACCTCATGAAAATCGTCAAGGTATTTCATTGTATCAGGACCAGCCTCGCGAGAAGAACCATTAGAACTCCTGGCTTCGTAAAGCCATTTTTCAACTCCAGCAATGAATTCTTTCAGATCAAGTTTATCATCAGAAGACGTATCGAAGTCCTTCAGTACCTTTGCTATAGCATCATTTTCGTCTAAGTTTATCTCCTCAAGACTGATTCCAACGACCAAAGCTCTTAATTCAGAATGGGAAAGATATCCATCACCATTTTCATCTATTGCGTTGAACAGCCTGTCACACAAACCTTCATCACATCAGCCAACATTCTACGGTGATATAAACAGGGCAGAAAGAATTTCAAGCTTACTTTTCTATCACTTGTATATCTGGTGTTCCATGCTCTGTGAAAAGCCTCCCCAATGCATGCTTTTTCAAATGTTTCAAAATTCCTGATATGACATGCTTATGTTTTACATAGGCAAGTCTTCGTGTTTGTATCCAAGGCTGAAAGACCTGCATTAAAAGTTAGAAGAAGTTCAGCACGATTTATCTATTTATCAGCCAGGCATATCGGACGATTAGGCTTTATCTTCTTTCCTTTTACTTCTCCTCTATTTTCTAAGAAGAGAGAGGGAAACCATTTCGTACTCTGATCGCAGATCAACTTTAGTTCTAGGGGTTACAGGGGAAGTCGTTTATCCAACTATGGTTGGATGGAAGCTACTTGAGTCATTGGCATGCCAATTGAACTATTCAATTCAAAACTGTTAAAGTTGATTAGATTTTGGAAAATGTGCTCTTTCTTGGGCATATTCTATGCAGATAATGATGTAGATTGTAGCGGTGTGCAAGAAAAAATAATTCAAATTGGTGGAGAGAAAAAAAAAAGACAATATGACAATTACCTGATAAAGGCAATAAGAAACGAGAAGCGACAGTGATATGATAAGCGCTATTAAGACCGCTAAATGTCTTCCTGAAGTTGAATGGAAGAGTTGTGGCAACTGCACAACAATAAACGGAGTAACAGATACAGCCATGATCATTGCAGCATAGCTTGTCCAGATATCGGTAGTAACACCAGAACCTACAGACAGAAGTCATACTCGGTGAGCAGAAACTCTATGATAGATAGAAACCTGCATCCTATTACCATGAATTATAACATGCAAAAGTTACTGATTATAAGGATATTTACAAGGAAAATGCTGTCACCATAGACATGTCCGAGGCCTAAAGTTTTGGACCCTTAAATCCTTTTTTAATCATATGCTATGATCAAAATATACAAGATTTCCTCGGTTGACATCCAGATGGGTGAAAAGGTTTCATGAAAGTCCCTCTATGCATATAACTAGCAAATTTACATTCAAAATCTCAATTCTTATATTTCTTACATTCAAAATCACCTTTTCTACTAGGAATAGTTTTCCTTATTTTTCTTCACAAGTATAGGTTCAGAATTTTGAGAGCCAATGACAGCGAAGTAGATACTTGTACTGTAACTCCCCCCAATATTTGTCCTTCAAGAGTAGTAAAGGTATGAAAACTACAGAATGGCTCCCCCCTTCTAAGAAAAGGAACAGATTCATAAGCATATTCAATCCCAACCTTAGCTGGTATATCATGAAGAATCTTCTATTTTTTCAATATATGCCAATGTGAATCCTCAATTAATTTTCGCATCAATAAACCGGGATGGCCAATCCGTTCATGCCAACTAATACTTGTTTTAGTAAACCTCTAGTTGACTTGTGGCATGTGATTCATAAGCCATCTCTTTCATAATGGCTAGATGTCCAGTGAACTTGTTTTGTTTGCAGTTTATTACAGTGTGTAAATGATGAAAAATGGATTTTAGACTTTGTTTTCTCTTCAAGTATTTTGCAAGAGCCAACCGTGCCGTGTAATATAATGCATCCACCAGTTACAGCAGATCACTACTAAAAGCAAGTTCATGAGCAGATATTCCGAAATTAAGAGACAAACCAGTCAAGCTGAGCCCTTTAGTGTCTCTCAAGTCCACAGCAACAGAGTTTTGTATGTCGCACTTGCCAACAACGCAACAGGTTCCCCATATTGCTGTAAGAAGCATCACTGTTGACCCAGCTAACAAGCCTATTCCTACAGAGACCTGACTCTGAGCAGCTGCAGCAGTTCCAGATACCCCCGATACTGCAATAATGAGGTGAAAAGAAGAAACTTGTGGGGCTTAATATGACTTGCAACAAGTCCTTTTAATAATATGATAACAACCAATTTTTTTTTCCGAAAACATAAACTTTAGCTAAAAACATAACAAATGATCCATATCAGCGATACCAACTAGTTCTGATAAACATTTAGTTCTTATTACATTAACAGTAGGTCTTGTGTTGCCCATGTCTAGTTACAGACTTATATGTTGTTCATATGACAGGTTCAAATATCAGCAGAGACAAAACAATACTAGGAGATTTTTCCCATCTGTCTTGGCAGTCAGAATTATATGATACCGATAGCAAACAATCGAATTGTGCACAACCTGGCCCAAACACCATATTATAAAAGGGAGAATATATAATTTTATGAACCCCTAGTTTACTTACAAAAGACAAATTATTCGGTATCATATGAAATGGGCTTGAATTATTAACAGTATAGAGGATTTACATAGCTACGAAATTTAAGTTCATTATTGGGGTCAAGGTTTGTAAAAAAGTGGATTTCAGTCTCTTTTTTTCTAATTTGACTAATCCCGGGATGCTCAGGCCCTCGGCAAGGAGTTTCCCGAAAGTGCACCACAGTTAATTCAAGTTTTACCCAGTTCGATGGCACTCAAAAATTGTTTGCACACAATGGTTTTCGAACTTGAGACCTTAAAAGGGAACAAACCCCAAGGCTCAAGTTAATTGCCACCAAGCCAACCATGAGGGTTTGGATTTAATTCTTTGAAGAATACGTTTACACATTAGGTTTCCTGGGTCCCTAAGATCCTGGTGAGATGACCAAAGGAAGACGAAAATAGTCAAATGGAAGATCAATTACAGTTAACTACAAGTCCTACAAGTGTCTATGGATCGTGCTTTGTACAACATCAAAATGAACCAAAACTTAAATCCAAAAAGAATAAACCAATAAAACAAAAACGAAATTGTCGGATCTCTGTTTCGTCTGATGCAATTCTCAATCTCTTTTATATATTCCATTATAATATTCCGTTTACGCATATTACTTTGCTAAAAGAAAATTCCATTTTCTCAAATAAATTTCAGTTAACTTTTAACTATAGGCAACTGTGATCTTTAGCATTTCTTTTGGTTCTAACATATGTAAGTTTAATTTCCAAACAACAAAAAAAGATTATCGAATTCCTACAAAAATTTCAATAATCATCCCATGATTTTCTGAAGTAAAAAATGAACAACCTCTACCCCAATTTCTTTTTAAATCTCTTTAAAAACTAACAAATTTATATATTTTAAAATAATTTAATTAACCTTTTTAAATTTGTTTAATGAGAAAGATTTATAGCAAAAATATACATAACTTCTTTTAGATTATAAGTTACAAAAATTATATGTTTTCCTTTAATTTCATACTAAGTTAAACACCATCAGAAAGAGAGTATAGCATTTGATAAAATAGAGTGAATGAAAGGAGGATTACTATACCGAGAATGAGCATAGCATCAGGAAGAGCACCAAGCGCAGGAAGGAAGAGTCCACCAATAAGACCTGGCCCTAAAATCTCGAGCAACAATTCACTACCGGAGGAGAGATAAGTAGCAGCCAGAAACATAAGGTAACCATACACGACGATGAGGAAGACATTTCCTAGAGCAGTATTAGTGCAAGGCAGAAAACCATAGCTCTGTTCACATGCCTCCTCTGTTTCAGCAAAAAGCGAGATAATTCCATGTTCACGACCACTACTGCCGCCGTGAACTCTGTCGGAGACCAGATCCGATGACGGCTGGTCGCTGATAACGCGGCCGTACGTGGCGGTACAGAAGATGAGGAGGATTAATACAGAAAGATAAACTTTGGGTAACATTTTTTGCAGACTAAGAAATATCTACACAACATTTGGGTTTATATATAGAGGGAGATCTGTTTAGTCTGTGAGCGGGAGAGATCACTCCAACAACAACAAGCCCACTATAATGTCACTTAGTAATAGTAAGATCTAGGAAGCATAAGGTGTATGTAGATTTTACTCCAAATATCTACCTTCTTTGTAATAGAGGAGCTTGTTTCCAAATACAACCTTCGCATATGATTAGAAGTAGCAGAGATCACTTTATTAATGATAAATGTGTAGAGAGTTGTACGTGTTACTGACGCGTATGGACTTTTGCAGACTGAGTTAAGGAGAGTGGGTCCTTTTTGAACGTGGATGCTGTATTATTGTAGTAGTATTATTTTGGTACATTTATGAGATTTCTTTTTTTCTCCCCTAAATCTTGCCCAAAAGTACGAAATTTATCATTTATATGAATGAGGTAATCTGTTCACGTGGAAAAACAAACTAAAGGATGGTTTTTTTTTTCTTTTTTCTTCTTCATGCAGTTTATTCAACAGTAGAGACATAACATATTTTTAACTAACCGAGCATAAAACCCTTAATAAATAGTCAAATGTATTTCTTTTCCATACTACAGTACTAGTATTATTCTTATTTTTAGATTTTTATTATTACCTATTATTTCTTTTGCTGGTCTTTCCATTGTTTCTTTACTACCATATTTCTTTCTTAAAATCTGATGTGATTATATTTTTTTAGCTAATGACCTATTAAGAATAAAAAAAAATTTCAAGACGAGATAAGTTTTGCGTTATATTATTCTTTTTAAATTATATTTTTAAAATTACACCGATTATGTTATTATTGTAAAGTCAAAGATTGTAAAAGTAGAAATGAATAAGAGATGGTTAAGATTCAAACTGACTACAATTTCTTCTGGCTTTTCTCTTTTTCAGCTTTTTATTAATAATTGAGAGGACCATTCACCTTATTGGGTCCAATTTATCGGTTTTATTGTTAGTTTAATATTCTTTATATACCGAACTACTTTTTGCGACTGCCTATTTCCATGTGGTGCCAAGTAGACAGACAGATAATTAATTGTGGAAATGTCAACGGCACCTAATCTTGACGCTTTTCTATCTTTATCTTTTCTAGATCTGTATAACTTCATACATACTAGCAGTATTTGTTAACTTGATTTTCTTGTATTATGATGATGAGTTTAACTTGTGGTGCGAAGAATATTTGCATAATTAGATCTAGATAATTACATGTATATTTTTTAATAATTATTACTCCCTTCATCTCATAATATCCGTCGTAATTTTTTTGTACATGCCTCTTAAGAAAGAATAATTTCTAACTATTTTATTCTTATTAAATATTTTCTCAATTTATGTGTCATCTCTATCAATGGCATCATTCATATTTTACTAAATGTGAATGCAATTGATTATTGAGGATAAGAAAAGAAAAATATAATCAATCTTGTCTTAAACTTCTAAAATAACAAATAATTTAAGATAACTATTTTTAGTAACCATAACACATATTATGACATGAATATCCAATCAAGTCCAGAATTGGATAAAGGAAAGTATATTAAAGGCTCAATTCTCTTCTCATAAAAAAATAAATATTGTCTCTATCTATTATGGAGATACTCGGTGATTATCAAAATATTCAAAAGAAAAATGTCACACCATTTGCTTCGATCTAAGCTGAATAACTTATGAAAACCAGTCGAATAATTAATTTTAATTGATCTAGAGTGAAACTTCTATATAGTAAAATTTAGCTTGGAAAAAAGTATAGTAAAAGCTCTACACTAAAAACCTTGGTTTATCTCTGATAACTTCCTATCTGTATGGACTTCTAAGGTTTATAAATCTTAATGGGTGGGCAGTGGGCTCCTCCTCCTCGTTCTATTCTAAGGGCTACACCTTAACATCTTTTTCATCGACAACTACCTTAGAGACCTTATCTCTTTACCAAAAAATACAATTAAATGATAAAATTTGAACCATTTTCAAGTCAAATGGGTAAAAGACCACATATTTGTTCATAAATTTTTTTAATATATATGTGTGTGTGAGAGAATATTTTTTATGTAGTTTCAGAATACTTTGGTTTTACATTAAAAATTTTAAAGCATAGGTGGTCAGTATATATTATTAACTTGATATTCCAAAATTCGTGCTTCATTTGGATGGAGGGAGTATTGTTGTCCTATGAGGAGTTTAACACTGCCTAAGGGTGTGATAGTGGAAGTGATATAGTTGCCAATTTTGGATATCAAGATTCATATATATTAAAAGTACGTTGTCGCTTAACAAAATGTTGTTCGTTTTTTTAATCTTTTCAAAATAACTATTATATTAGACAAAATTGTAATTTTGGTTATTTTCTTAATATATAGGACAATAAAATCAACTAAAATTTTAGCTGTTAAATCTTTCATTATTTGAACTATGTAAAAGTCCTAATATAATATTAATTAAGGACTCTAAATATCAACTAAAATTTAACACATATAAACCATTCCTTATTTAAATTGGGTTTGTTGTTTTTGCCTTTATGTTAGGTTTGTTCCATGAAAGTTTTAATGCAAAATAAGCTATTGGTGTCACAATTAGCTGTCATATATTTAGACGAAGTTCTTTTAGGTGTTGATGAGTTCCAAAATATTTTTGTTGCTCACGTGAAGTAGATTCTACGACGACTGATTATTGATTTTCAATTGAAGTTCTTACGTTGTATTATTTTTAAAAAAAATTTAAGGTACGTTCAGTCTCAATCGTAGTACTCATTAAATTCCTTTATTTTTTTATAAATCTAGCATACTAATGAAAACAAAAGATTTTTTTGTAGTTAGGGGACGTGTATATAAATGGTAGGGTACGTGTTTGTGTGTAGTTTGTTATTTAATTCAGCTAATCTAATTCAATAATTGAGATCAGATTACTTGATATATTTATTTGGTATTGATTGTATCTTTATCAAATTTAGTGTGAAAGATACCTAATTAGTAAGATTCCTCTGATAAATAAAGTTATTTATTAGATTTAAGACACCAGTTAATTATACTATAATTGAATTAAATTTTGCAGGAACAATGCGGGTTGCATGTGATATACTCAAAGTTTCTGCAGCAGTATTATGCTGATCTAACAATAATATCCACATAATAAAAGATAGTCCTTCTTCTCTGTTTACTCTCGGCGTACGTTAGCTAAACGTACGCCTAGCTTATGCCAATGGCGAGAGAGAGAGGAAGAGGTAGAGGAAGACCCCGTAAAATACCATTAGCAACGTTTGAGAAGCTGATAACAACAATCAAACAATCGATTTTGGAGAAAACCGTTACCAACTCTGTACAGACCCCCTCTGTACAGATCTCCGATTCCTCAATTGTAGCTGAGAAAGATGCAAGTGAGATGACATTGCACCAAGATATAGTCGCAAGGAAGCTTGATTTGCCTCCATTAGCTCCGAGTGAAGCAGAAGTAGATCTGGCTCCACTAGTTCCGATTGAGGCAGATTCGGACCTATTGAAGACGACAACCACTGGAATAGTAGTCATGCAGCAGTCACTACAAGTTCAACCAGCAATGGAAGCAAAGGAAAACTCGGAGACCAGCAGAAACAGAATGGAAGAACCTAAAAAGAGTTGGTCTACTCTATTTCAGAAAAATAGATTTGCGACACATGGAATGGTGTTAGATTATATACCTCCTGTAATGATTGATGGACAACCTGTGGTGCAGTTGAACAAATCAGAGGTCGAAGAGGAAGAGATAAAATGGAAATGTGCCTTAGTTGTGTATATCTTAGGGGACGGGCCTGGTTTCAATGCGATGAAGAGGTTTATCAATCTTCACTGGTCACATGTCCCAGAGCCAGATTTGCATTATCATGAGGAAGGTTATTATATAGTTAAATTCAGAACAGTTGAAGATGCTAAGGAAATCCTATGTACAGGGCCTTATTCAATTGCTAACAGACCTATGATCCTTAAGCAATGGACACCAGATTTTGATTTTACGGAGGAATTCCCTACTGACATTCCTCTATGGGTAAAGTTTTCGAAGCTTCCAATGTCTTGCTGGGGAATGAGATCATTAAGCAGGATTGCAAGTGTTTTAGGGAAACCTATATTTGCAGATGAATGTACAGCTAAACAGACAAGAATTTTCTATGCCCGAATGCTTATAGAGGTTAATTTCACTAAAGAATTACCAAGAGAGATATAGGTAATGGATCCAAATGGAAAGAATTTCTTACAATAGGTGATTTATGATTGGAAATCTTCCTACTGTGAAAAATGTCAAATGATTGGTCATAACTGTTCAGTCCAAATAAAGCACAACACAAACAGCCTAATCAAGTGAGGAAGGGCAAGGTAGTTCAAGAATGGAGAACTAAGGTCCCAGTCCAAAGTGTGCCTATACAAAAAGAGATAATAGTGCAACATAGTGTGCCAAACGAAGCCCCTACAGAGATCAATGTACCTCAAAATCTGATGACAGAGAAAGAAAAGAAAGAAGAGAAAGGGAAGAAAGCTCAGAGTCTAGAATTCAACTTCATTAATTTCCCACCATTGTCTCCCATTACTGTTAGTAATAGATTTGAGGCAGACTCTGGTAGTAAGCATGAGGTTCCACCTGGGGAAAAGGGGGAACAAGTTTTCATCAATGAACGGGTTATTCTGGAAAAAGAAGTTAGGGAGTATATTAGGAGAAATAAAATTAGTCTTGTTGGATTGGTAGAAACTAAGGTCAAACAAACAAATGCCAGTAGAATTGCTAATCTGTTGGCTCCTGGATGGGGTACTCTAACAAATTATGACTCTGCTGGAAATGGAAGAGTGTGGATACTATGGGATACAACCATGTTTGAAGTTGTTGGTATTCAGGAGGAAGGTCAATTAATACATAGCAAGGTTAGCAGCAGAAAAGGAGATATTACTTGCTACCTCACTGTGGTGTATGGTATAATGGAATGGAACAAAGAAGGTCTCTATGGAGTAGTCTACGTGCACTTTCATCAGATACAACAGATGCATGGGTAGTTGCTGGGGACTTCAATATTGTTTTATATGACAAGGATAGACAATCTTGTAACCCTGTTAGGTACTCTCAAATTCAAGAATTTAGTCAATGCATTCAACAAGCTGGACTGTCAGAATTGCCTTGGAAGGGTGAGTATTATACCTGGACAAGCAAGCAGACTGGAGTAGATAAAGTATGTAGCAGATTGGATAGAGTATTTGGAAATTATGGGTGGATGATCAAGTGGAGCCAAGTGGAAACTATATATGATCAGCCACTAATTTCTGATCGCAATCCCATGATAGTGACATTGGCATCTTCTTCCTGGAAAGGCAAGATACGTTTCAAATTTTTCAATGTATGGACTGAACATGAGGAGTTTCACCAGATTGTGGCCAATGTCTGGCATTATGACAACCCAGGATCTATGAAAGCATTATGGTCCAAGTCAAAGCATTGAAAGGTCCTTTAAAGACCTTAAATGTTAAGGAGTTCAAGACTACTACTCAGAGGATAGAACATAGCAGACAAGAACTGAAAGAAGTACAAGAGCAAATGACAAATGCATATTCTGATGAGTTACAGCAGAAGAGAAAGAGATAGTTTTAAATCTGGAAAAGTGGTCACTAATTGAAGAAAGTGTATTACAACAGAAGGCTAGAGCAAAATGGATACAACTTGGAGATTCTTATACCAAGTACATTACTATAGTCCTGAAAGAAAGAACTCATAATAAACATATCACAGAACTCACAAATGTAATGGGAGTCAAAGTCAATACACTTGCAGATATAAAAAAGGAGATCACTAGTTTCTATAAGACACTTATGGGATCATCAGCTTCATCTCTTCCAGCAATAAACAGAATGTATATGACAAAATGGTCCAGTCCTAACACGGCAGCAAAGAAGGGAATTATGTGTGGATATCACTGATCGTGAAATTGTGGAGAGTCTAAAAGCAATTGGAGATGATAAAGCCCCAGGAATAGATGGTTACAATGCTGTTTTTCAAAAAGTCTTGGAACACTATTAGCAGGCAAGTTATTAGTGCCATCAAGGATTTTTTCTTAACAACCAAGATGTACAAGCCTATAAACCGTGCCACTATCACTCTAATTCCTAAAGTATCAAAACCAATTACAGTTAAAGAGTATAGGCCAATTGTTTGTTGCTCAGTCCTCTACAAAATGATATCAAAAATCCTGGCCAATAGACTGCAAAAAGTCATGCCAGCATCATCAGTGAAGCTCACGCAGGTTTTTTCCCAGGTAAAAAGATACCTGATAATGTCATCTTGGCACATGAGTTAGTAAAAAGCTATACTATAGCCCATGTGACACTTAGATGCATGATCAAGATTGATCTCCAAGAAGCCTATGGCTCAGTTGAGTAGATTTTTCTACAACAGGTTATGGAGGGGATTGGCTTCCCAAGTAGATTTACTAACTGGATTATGGAATTCATCAAAACAGTGAGCTTCTCAGTACTGGTCAATGGAGAGGCAACATAACCTTCTGAAGCTGCTAGAGGACTTAGGCAAGGGGATCCAATTTCCCCTTCCTATTTGCACTTGTCATTGAGTACTTGAGTAGATCATGTAATGAACTAAAGAAAGATCCAACTTTCCAATTCCATCCTAGATGCAAAAAGTTAGGAATTACTCACATATGCTTTGCTGATGACTTGCTACTGTTTGCTAAAGGAGAACTTGGCTCTATCATAGCCATATCCAAATGTTTCTCACAATTTTCTGAAGCCTCATGCCTACAGGCAAACCTGAGCAAGAGTTCAGTATACTTTGGTGGTGTTACACTGGAAGTGCAGACACAGATTATAGACCACCTTGGTTTTGTTCATGGTGAACTACCATTCAAATATCTAGGTATTCCTCTTTCCACCAAGAAGATTGCCTTGATCCAATGGCAGCCTTTAGTGGAGAGGATTACTACTAAGATCTCTTCATGGACTGCCAAGAAATTATCTTACACTGGGAGGATCCAACTAGTCCAATCTGTTCTATTTGGCATTCAAGCATACTGGGCCCAGCTTTTCATTATTCCTGTTAAAGTCCTTAAGATGATTGAAGCAATATGTAGAAGCTTTATTTGATCTGGATTAAACTCCATTACTAAGAAAGCCTATATCTCTTGGGACAGAATGTGCACTCCCAAATCAGCAGGAGGAATGAACCTTATTAATTATGCTCTGGAATAAAGCTGCAATTGCAAAGACTTGTTGGGATCTAGCTCACAAAAAGGATAAACTGTGGATTAGGTGGATAAATGTTTACTATATAAAAGATAATCTGATAGAAGACATTCCAATCCCTGCACAGGCAAGCTGGATGGTCAGGAAAGTTTGGCCTATATAGATGTTCTGCAGAAATTTCAAAACTGGAGGAGATAGGAATGCTCCATTAGACAGCTATATCATTTGCAGTTTAGAGACCTGCCGAGAGTACCATAGAAGAATCTGATCATCAAGAATTATGCTAGACCAAAAGTTGTCTTCAATCTGTGGCTGGTTATACAGGGCAGATTACCAACCAAAGACAGATTAGCAAGCCGGGACTGAGTGTTGATCAGCAATGTGTTCTATGCCAGAACCACATAGAGACCAGAAATCATCTTGTGCTATCATGTCCATTTTCATTTGAACTGTGGGAGCAAGTAATGCAGTGGCTCCATGAGAGGCATCCCCATTCATGTACTTGGAACCAAAAACTCCAATGGTTCATAAGTAAAGCTAAAGGGAAATCTTGTCGAGCCAATATCTTCAAAATGGTAATTGTTGAAGTTACATATGTTGTCTGGATGGAAAGGAACTCGAGGATTTTTAACAACATTTTTCGTAACTGTGCAGTTTTGATGAGGGAGATAGCGTACATTTGTAATGTTAGAGGTATCCCTAGAATTAGAAAACAGTTGCAGCATTTTAAGCTTTAGTATCATCAGGAGATAGGTTTGGTTATATGTAGTTACTTGATGAATTAGAGTAGATAGTCAGCTGAGTATATAAGCTAGACCACGATACTGCAATGTAAATACGTTGGTGATTAATAAAAACTTTAATTACCAAAAAAAAATGCGGGTTGCACGTCACATATTTTTAAGGAGATCTTTGGCAAGTTAAAAATGACCATATAAGAAAATGAATTAATGTATGTAATTACATTATTGTTTTATGTATTAAGTTATTAGCAGAAACTTTCTCCTTTTTCTCACATAACATCGTGCATTTATTTTTTCAAGCATAAAATTATCTCGACTCTTGCATGTTGGGAGTATATAATTATAAAGGATCGCATGTAAAAGAGTAGTTTTTCCAAATTAAATTTTTATTATAAATCTATAATATATCCAAGGGTAGAATTGAAAGAAGTTATCACTTTTTCTTTTTTTGTTGAAAAAATTGAACTTAAATTCCGATAAATGACTGAAATTTCATGAATAAAGAGCTTAATTATTATTTTCTTAGCTACAAAATGATATTTTGTATTTATTAGGAGTTCATTATTCCAATATTTAATCATGCTCTATCTGATATAAAAGCTATTACATTTATTTTAGTAAACATTTTAATACCCATTTCGTATAAATTTTTCTTTTAAATCCATAGTATGATGCAGATTTGTTTGCTCGGAAAACTAAAAGAAACCTTCACAACACCAACTAGAGCTACGGGTAGGGGTGTCAAATTGGATATTTAAAAATCGATTAAACATATTGAATCGTACTGCACTGAACCAACTATTCAGTTTTTTAAAAAAAATTGTAGGTTTTGTATAAACCTGTAACTGTACCGATAATTAAGGTAGGTATTTTATTTTATAAAAATAAATTTAAAAGGTATCGAACCGTACCGAAATTTTATATATAAAAATGTATTCATATAGTAAGTTTAAAAATAATAATGCATAAATTTTTCTTTGGGCCTTGGAATTATGAAAGTTGTTACAAGTCAACATGTAATTAAACTCAAAATACTAATTCCTAAAACCTATTATGCAACTTCTACTTAAAATAAGTTATTTCAAGTATCTTATCAACACACAAAATATTCTAACAGTTATGAGTAACAAACTACTATATGTTGAATATGCTTCCTTTCATATAATTTAAATTTATCTTTTTGATTATTAAATCTTATATAGACTTTAATCTTGAGTCCTAGCTTGGTTAATATCATTTTACTTGTGTGATTTATATTTTCTTTGCCTTTGCTTAGTTTCTTTTACGCTGTTGTAGAATAGTTGATGGATCTATACTCTAGTCATCTTCATTTTTTAATATCAGCATTTAATCAGTAAATTTATCTAGAGAGTTTTGTTACGTCCTATAAAAGAACATATATTATTGCATTCTACTTCTACTAGTGAATTACATGATATTTACAAAAAAAAAACTGAAAATTAACCATACCGTATCGATACCGAAGAGAAACCGATATGATTGAGACGGTTTTGAAAAATCTAATTTTAGTTATACATAATAATATTAGTATGGTACTAATTTATAAAATAATCGGCCGCACCGAACCAATTTGACTCCAGCTACGGGCACTTAATATGACCTATTTGTATAATTTTATGAATAGAATTCTATTTAGAGTGAATGTCTATTTTGTAGAGAGTTTTACTTTGTGGTTAAGTCCTTTTTCCCCTATAAATAGAGGGATCTTACCCATTGTAAATCATCCCAAAATTCAATAAGAATTTTCTCTCTCTTTCTTTGCAATATTGCTCTTGTTCTCTTTATTATTTTATTACACGTTATCAGCATGAAACTCTACCACCTCAAGAAGCTTTTGAGAAGATTAAGGTATAACTTTTTTCCTCTTTTGAATTATGACTGAAATTATGAAAAGAAAGTTCGTTGCCCTTAAATTTTTGGGCAAGAACTATATGACATGGGTGTTGGATGCTGAAATCCATTTAGATGCAATGGGTCTTGGAAATTCCATTAAAGAAAAAACTAAAGCATCCACCAAGACTATGCTAAGGCCTTGATTTTCTTGCGCTGTCACCTTGATGAAGGGTTGAAAATAGAATATCTCACAGTTAAAAGATCCACTTGTTTTATGGAATGGCTTAAAGGAAAGATATGACAACTTAAAGTTGGTCAGTCTTCCACAAGCACGATATGATTGGGCTCATCTGAGGCTCCAAGACTTTAAGTCTGTTTCTGAATATAATTCTGCGATGTTCAGAATTACTTCTAAATTGAAATTCTGTGAAGATATTATCACTGACTATGATATGCTTGAAAAAATGTTTATAACGTTTCATGCCTCCTATATGGTCCTGCAACAGTAGTACAAAGAGAAAGCCTTAAATAAGTACTCTGAGTTGATTTCTCTTCTCCTTGTGGCTGAGCAAAACAATGACTTGCTCATGCAAAATCACGCAAGTTGACCCACTGGGTCTACACTATTGCCTGAAGTGGATGATGTATATTCTCATTATGCTAAGCGTGGAAAAGGCCACGACCCTATTCATGGTCGTGGTCGTGATCATGGTCGTGGACGTAGTCGTGGACAATGAAGAAATTTTCCTGGTAATCACCCCGTAAAGAGAAATAACCACCAAAAGTGGAAAGGAAAAGATTAGAAGCCAAAAGCAAATGGTTGAGAAACTGAATTCTACCGTTGCGGTGGAAACGGGAATTAGGTAAATATTTGTCGTGTACCAAGATATTTGGTTGAGCTTTATCAAGCATCTCTAAAGAAAAGGCTCTGAAACCAATTTTGTCTCTGACAATGATTTTGACATCTTAGATGTGACAGACTTCTTTGAGCGCCCTGGTGGAAAAAATAGACCACTTGATCGATGATGGATCCGTGGTTAAAGATGATTGAGCAGTTCAATTTTTTTGGCTATTTGTTGTAGCTAGTGAATAAAAATCATATAATCATAGTTCTTTATATGAGTAGTAGTTATTAGTATCAATTAGTATTATTTATTTTATAGAATATTGTTAGTTCGTTTTGATTAAATATAATTTTCGTATTTGTTTGACAATATTTGAATTTGCTTAGTTCCAATATTTAGTAATGTATTTGACTAGTGATACACTGTTTCCGCCAGCCATTCGGTCTTTAGAAAAATGATATGCCCGAGTTTGGAAAATATTGCACGCTTCAATTATCCTTCACGGAGAAATCCATCTCTCAATTTCATAGGTAACAATATTAAAATTTAATAAATATTGTGAACATTGCTAGAGAGGAAACAATAAAGAATGCACATGAGGAATATTAAATCTATACTAAAACTTTTTCAGCTTTTCTTACTCTTAAGAAGATATCTTATTTTACTTTCAAAGGATGTATAGTTTCTGTCAAACTTAAATTATTGAAATAATATACAAAGAGGTCATTTCATTTCTAAAAGAAACCTCTGATTCTTTTTTAGTTTATTGATTATTTGGATTCCTACGCAAATTTATACATGTAAAATACCTCATTAGAGTTTGCTTGAAATTGCATTAAAGTCATTATTCAATCAACAATTTATCTTTGTTTGTTCCTCTTTAGCTTTGAAAAATACTAATGTTTATTCGTATATTTCTTTTGTATGTCAACCCATAGGAAGCAAATATAGATATTCCACAAAGTAAACTTGGATCAAAGTTCAATTGTAAAAATATTTGTTTAGTTGATTCATGTACGACACATACAATATTCAAAGAGAAGAAATACTTCTCTCATTTAAGTATGTGTAAGGCAGATGTTACTATAATTTATGGTAGTAGTAAATTATTAAAGGCTCTGGAAGAGCTAATATAACTCTGGCTAACGGAACAATACTTATTATAGAGAATGTAATGTACTCCTCCAAGTCTAAGAGGAACTTGTTGTGTTTTAAAGATATCCGCCGAAATGGATATCATGTTGAGACAATAGATGAGAATAATCTTGAATATCTCATAATTACCAAAAATGTCTCTCGCCAGAAAAGGGCTATTGAGAAGTTCCCATATTTGTCTTGTGGCATGTATTGGACAAGAATTAGTCCAATTGAGGCACATTCTATTGTAAACCAAAAGGTTACTAATTCCAATATTTTTGTACTTTTGCATGATCGACTGAGACATCCTGGATCAATTATGATGAGATGAATTATTGAAAACTTAAATGGGCATCCATTAAAGAATTTAAAGATTCTTTTAAATAATGAATTTCTTGCACTTCTTGTTATCAAGACAAGTTAATTATTAGACCATCACCAACAAACGTTGGAACCTGCGTTTTTGAAACGTATACAAGGGGACATTTATAGACCTATTCACCCACCTAGTGGGCCGTTTAGATATTTTATGGTCTTAATAGACGTATCTTTTAGATGGTCCCATGTGTGCCTATTGTCATCTCGCAACCTCGCGATTGAAAAATTAAATGCACAAATAATTTGATTACGAGCACAATTTCCTGATAATCCAATTAAGTCTATTAGACTTGATAATGCTACTGAGTTTTCGTCTCAAGCATTTAATGATTATTGTTTAACAATTGGGATAAAAGTGGAACATCATGTAGCTTATGTTCACACTCAAAATGGTCTTGCATATTCTTTAATTAAACTTCTGCAATTGATAGCAAGACAGTTACTCATGAAAACGAGGCTGCCCACTTCTGTTTGGAGTCATGCCATTTTGCATGCAGCAATACTAGTTCATCTCAGACCAACAAATTATCATAAATATTCTCCGTTGTATTTAGTTTTGGGCCATGAACCTAATATATCCCATATAAGAATTTTTGGATGTGAGGTATATGTGCATGTAACACCGCTATATCACACCAAAATGGGTCCGCAAAGAAGGTTAGGAATATATGTTGGGTTTGAGTACCCCTCCATTATTTGCTACCTTGAAACATTATGGGGGATTTGTTTACTGCACGAGTTGCAGACTGTCGATTTAATGAGACACTTTTCCCAAAATTAGGGGGAGAACTTGGTGAAACTAAACGGGAAATTTTGTTAAAAATCCGTAATTATCTCATCTTAATCCACGTGCCTTTATTTGTGAAAAAACAGGTGCAAAAGATTATCCATTTGCAGAGAATTGCAAATCAAATGCCAGACGCATTCACGGATTTGAAAAGGATAACAAAATCACATATCACTGCAGAGAATGTTCTAATCCGTATTGGTGTCCCTATTGGACAATCTTCTAGTGTCATAGCTAATGAGTCAAAATCATGCCTAAAACGTGGCAGACCATTAGGTTCGAAAGATTGAAATCCTAGAAAAAGGAAAACAAATGACCAAAAAGACACTACGAAAGAATCTCATGAAGAAATCCATGATTTAATAAATTTTGAGGTTCATGAAGAATCCACTGAGTCCGAGACTCAAGAAAACAAGAAACTATCAATAAATCCAATCAATATTGAGATAAATTTGAATCGAGTGGATATAGTGGTGGACGTTGTCTTTGCATATAATGTTGCATCTAGCATTATGCAAGAAAGTGAGCATCTTGTAACTCAATCTATTAGAGAATGTCGACAAAGGCTTGATTGGCCAAAATGGCAAGAAGTAATCCAATCAGAGTTGAATTCACTTAAAAAATGTGAAATTTTTGGGCATGTAATCCAATCACTTAATGGTGTTAAGCCTGTTGGTTATAAATGGGTCTTTGTACGCAAGAGAAACGAGAAAAATAAGGTACAAAGATATAAGGTACACCTTGTTGCACAAGGATTTTCACAAAGGCCTGGTGTTGATTATGAAGAGACATATTCACCCGTTATGGATGCTATAACGTTCCATTATCTCATTAGTTTTTCTGTCTATGAAAAACTTGACATACATTTAATGGATGTGGTTACCGCTTATCTTTATGTCTCACTTGATAATGAGATATATATGAAAATCTCTGAGGGATTCAAAATGCCTAAAGCAAATAATTCAAAGTCCCGGAAATATTTTTAATCAAATTGCAAAGATCGTTTTATGGTCTAAAGCAATTAGGACGAATGTGGTATAATCGTCTTAATGAGTATTTATTAAAGGAATTCTATATAAATGATATCATTTGCCCATGTTTTTTTATAAAGAAAACAACATTAGAATTTGTTGTACTTGCCATATATGTCGATGGCATAAACCTTATTGAAACTCCTATAGATCTCCAAAAAGCAAGTGATTATTTAAATAAGGAATTCGAGATGAAAGATCTCGGAAAGACAAAATTATGTCTTGGTTTGCAAATTGTACATTTGGTAAACGGAATTTTTGTTTATCAATCTGCCTATATAGAAAAGGTATTGAAACAGTTTTACATGGATGGAGCACATCCTTTAAGTAATCCGATGGTTGTTCAATCACTTGATGTGAATAAGGATCCATTCCGACCTCAAGAAAAGAATGAAGAGCTACTTGGTCCTTAAGTACCATATCTTAGTGCAATTTGTGCACTAATGTATCTTGCAAATACTACAAGTCCTGATATAACATTTTCAGTTAATGTCTTAGCAAGATATATCTCTGCTCCTACAAGTAGACATTGGAATGGAATTAAACACATATTACGGTATCTAATAGGAACTACCGATATGGGCTTAGTTTAGGCCAATAATTGCAATTCTCATCTTGTTAGTTATGCGGATGTTGGGTATTTATCTGACCCACACAAGGCTCAGTCTCAAACATGTTATGTGTTTACCTGTGGAGGCACTGCATATCTTGGCGATCGACTAAGCAATCAATTGTGGCTATTTATCTAATCATACTGAGATAATTGTTATTCATGAAGCAAGTCGACAGTTGTGTGGTTGAGGTCTGTAATGCAGCTTTTACGAGACAAATGCGGTATGAAATGTAACAAACTACCCACAATTTTGTATGAAGATAATGCAGCATGCATAGCTCAATTGAAGGGAGGCTTCATAAAAGGAGATAGAACAAAGCACATTTCACCAAAGTTATTTTTCACGCAAGATCTTCAAAAGAATAGTGATATCAATGTGCAATAGAATCGTTCAAGTGATAATATGGCTGATTTGTTCACAAAATCTCTACCGACATCAACATTCAAGAAGCTAGTGTACAAGATCGGGATGCGAAGGCTCAAGGATGTGAATTGATGCTCTCATCAGGGGTAGTTAATGCGCGTTGCACTCTTTTTACCTCACAAGGTTTTGCCCCCACTGAGTTTTCCTTGCGAGGTTTTTAACGAGACAACCAAAAGGCATTTTATTAGATATGTATAATCTTTTTTCTTTTCCAGATATTTTTCCCATTGGGTTTTATTTTAGTTAAGGTTTTAATGAGGCACATTACTTATTGAGTAGACATTCAAGAGGGAGTGTTTTGAATAGAATTCTATTTAGAGTGAATATTTATCTTGTAGAGAATTTTATTTTGTGGCTAAATATTTTCTCCCTATAAATAAAGGAGTCTTACTCCATTATAAATCATCTCAAAATTTAATAAAAAATTTCCCTTTTTCTTTACAATATTACTCTTGTTCTCTTTATTGTTTTATTACAATGTTAAATATCCGGATGTGGGAGTGTTATATATTCAGGCATTCAGCTGTTAGAAGGCTAAAACTTTATCCTAATTATTCAAATTCTAATAATGAGACAATTCTATAAATTATCATTTTAACCAACATAGAATTATACCCTGGAATTTGCTATTGCATAAATACAACAAAGAGCTCTATATCAAATTCTGAGTGAATGTATCACTACCATTCGTAATTATAAATAAACGTAAAATTCGACTTTCATTTATAAAGATCAATTTGTTCAAAAACAATATTTGCATTGATTTATAACATTGTCAAACAATGGCAAAAGTTGAACTTTATTTGTCACCGCATGATTTTTGGCATGAACAACTATAAATTGCTCTTTCAAAAGATTAATGCCAGACCATAAATTTTTTAATCATGTCAATGCAACCAAGCGATGAAAGGGGACATACACCAGAATATAGCGACAAAAGGAAATATATATACACCAAGAACATCGTTTATAAAGAGATGCTAGATGAAATACATCATAATATATTTGTATTTTATACAATAAAATATTTATGTTTATAAATACTATGTAACTAATAAATTTGATGTCATATACACGTACACTAAAACTATTTACAATTAAAAAGAAAAAACATAAGATAATCTTTTCTTCTTCATTTATCTTAGTTTTGACGGATATTAAATCTACATTTGCACTAATAGGAGTTTTTTTCCTCGTACTAATAGGAGATAGCTAATAGCAAAACGATCCAACTCCAACCACCATGGTTATTAATTAAAATAAATAAAACATAACCTCTCAATCACTTAAATTTGCACCTGTTTTTCAAACGGTAAATCAACTTAAAATAGAAATAAAAAGATTCAAGCCATGATTTTCGTTATCTTTATTAGTTTAATAACGGTCCAAAAAGAATAGGTTATTACATCCATATGTAGCAAACAGATTGCCACGTCCAAACGTTGTGTCTAACAAGTAGGCGTCAGCTTAAACTTTATCATTAAGGGGTCGTTTATGAGTTATAAGAAGATATAAAAAGGTATAAAATTTAATATTATTTTAGTATTCTGTTTATTAATATATCAGGTATAAGTTAGTTATTTAATATTGAGATAATTTATACCTTATAGAAGGTGGATAATTAACATCGGTATAATTTATACCTTTTTAAAAAAAATATGCAATTGTTATTTTTAATACACCATACTAAACAATAAATAAATAACAATCCCGATATAATTAATCTCAATATAACTTATACCGGTATAAATCGTATTCCAACCAAATGATTAGGGGTGTACAAAGAAAACCGATAAACCGCACCAACACGATAATCCAAGTCAAACCGGGAAAAAAAACCCGACATATTGGACTTCACAGCTTTTCCAATTTTTTTTCTTTTCTTTTTATAATCAAATATGCTTCTAACCAAAGGACATATTTTTAGTTTTTTATTGACATAATTTGGAAAAAGAATTTAGAACTTCTTTTTATATATAAAAGTTAAAAATCGTGTCGAAAATTGTTACAAGTGAAAAAAGAGTTTCTTCGTGACAAGCAGCTTCTCAGCACTTTTTCAACTTTAATTAAACAAATTTAACCTTTTGCAAGGAAAAAAACTCAATATTTTTAAATTTTAATGCATCGTTTCTTGACTAATATTTTGTCCACATGGCACATTCCAGTTACTTGGATTAGAGACCACATGATGCAATCACATCTGCCCTTGCCGACAGCATATGTATCAATCAGCCATCAAATATCATTTTGTCATTACCAGCACGAATTTTTTTTTTTTTTTAAAAAATCTACATTTTTCAAATGAATTTGTATTTTGTCATTATTCTAATATATTATTGTCAAAAAATGTTGAGCTCTTTAGGAAGGTTCCCTAGTCCCTGTCATTGGTTTCACACTTTCAGACAAGCAAAAAAACATAAGAATAAATCTACGAAAAGATGTAAAAGAGAATCACATATAACCTACGAATTCTTCCTTTTCTTTTCCGCACAGTTAACATAGAGACAAAAAGGAAAACCTAGAATAGTAATTATCTGCGTTAGATTTAGTGGGCATTTGGACATAAAAATTACAAAATTCCAAAAAAAAGGTTAAAAAAAATATTACAAGTGAAAATGAGAAAATTAGAATTGTATTTGGACATGGGTATAATTTTAGATTATTTTAAAGTATTATTAGTGATTTGACTAAAAATAGTTTTTTTCGAGTTTTCAAATTTTCGAAAAATTTCAAAATTCATTTTCAAGTAAAAATTAAAATTTTTATAGTCAAATACTAATTTCGAAAAAAAAAAAATTTCAAAAAAAGTGAAACAAATCATATGTCCAAATGGTCTTTTAAACTAAGGCTGCACAGTGGTCCGGGCTTGGCCTAGGACCGGCCCGGGACCGCGGTCCTAACGGGCCTAGCAAGTCGGTTCTGGTGGCCTGGGCTCTAGTGGTGCAAAAGTCCGTAGTGGGCCGGTTCAGGACAAAAGGCCCGTGAGCCCGGGACCGCCCAGGCGGTCCGGGCCAGTTCAACCGGGCCTAAACGGGCTCCAACGGTCTTTTTTATTAAAAAATCTTTAAAAAGTGGCCAACAATCAGATTTTTAAAATGTAGCCGTTGACCTTCAAAATTGATCCGTTTCACTTTAGTAAATAGCCATTTGGGCCCAAACTTTATTTTAACCCCAAATTTATAATTACATTTTTTTTCAATTTTCAACTATAAATACCCCATCTTTCTTTTATTTTTACTCACCAATTCATCAATCTCTCTCAATCTATATCTAATTTATCTTCTTATTATTGCAATTTCGTAAAAATTGTGAAGTTGGTGAATTGAAGTATTCAAGTCTTCAATAATTTGCAATATTCAAGAAGTTGTTCGGCAATTTGGTAAATTCGTTCTAACTCTTAAGTTTTAAAAATGTATTTTTGTATGTTTGAGATTGCATAATTACAATTAATATGGCATTTCAATTGAAAAAAATATTTGGTGGTAAGGGAAAAGCTAAAGTTGGCGAAAGTAGTCCTTAACCTACTACCCTTCCCTCGGCTCCCTGACCTTCTTCATTTACCCGTTCTGCTGCTCCTATTATTCTTGATAGTGATAACTCTTGTTTTTAATTTTCCGATAGTCAATTTTGTCATAATGTTACACCAGGTGAACAATTAAATGAAGAAGTTATGAATGCTCTTTTATCCTAATGAAACTATCTTAGAAAATGATGAGGAAAATGAGGATGTAGATGAAACCCAACTGGATTTAGATGATACACCTACTAGTCCTGTTAATAACCCAACTGATGCCCCGCGTGACCTACCTGTAGAAACCTTACATTTAATAGACAACCTTCTAAACGCCCCGAAACATCAATTGTTTGGCTTTTTTTTTTACTCAAGTAAGAGAACAAATTAAGGCTAAGTGTAAACCTTGTGGGAAATTGCTAGCGCATAAATATACTGAAGACAGTAGCAGTACTGGTAGTTTGGCTAGGCACATAAAAACACACCCTAGAGATAAAGCTAAGTATTTACAAATGAAAGCGCAACAAGAGGGGACAAATGTAGATACTGCGGTTAACACTAGTACTGGTTCAAATCTAGTTCAACCAGAAATTAACACTGCGACCGGTGGTATTTTATATTACGATCCTAATAAAGATCGTGAAGAATTAGCAAAGATGACTACCATTATGTGCTTACCCTTTAGTTTTCCTTCTAACCCTCATTTTGTGCGATATATTAGAAGAATTTTTAATCCCACTTACAAAGTTTGGCCTCGCACAACAGTTACGAGCGATATTTACAAATATAAACATGAATATGAACAATATTTTCGCTATTTATTTACTTATATAACTAATCGGATTTCTATTACTACTGATATTGGTTGAAGTAATAATGACTGTGATCATTGGATAAATGAGGAGTGGATAATATAAAAATGCATTATTGCTTATAGAATAATTAATTTACGCCACACAGGTAAGTTTATTGCTATCACTTTTACAGATATTTGTAGATATTTTTGCATTAGAGATAAAATAATGACACTTTCTATGGATAATGCTTCTAGTAACACTAGTGCTATAGACTTACTTACAACAACACTGAATCCTGTATTTAGTAATTATTTTCATGTGAAATGTATTTGTTATATTTACCATTTAATTGTTGGTGATGGTATGATAATTTTAAATTTAGAATTTGAAAAGGTTAGAATGGCTCTTAATTGGCTTTTTTATTCAAACCGTAGAAGTAAAGTTAAAGAATATTTTAAAAAATGTGATGAATATGGCATTAGAGAAAGAAAGGTTCCTAAACCTTGTCTAACTATATGGAATTATGTGTACGAAAATTTAGTCGTTGCATATGAATATAAAAACCCAATTAATGCAACGTTTAATACTCGTGTTGGTGGTGAGGATGATGATGAAATTCTTACAAATAAAGATTGGACGAATGTTAAAATTCTTATAAATTTTTTAGAACATTTTCAAATTGCTACTAATGCATTTTTTGGGCAATATTATCCTACTATTTCAAACTGTTTAGTTTACATTGCAGCACTATGTGATTTGTTTGTTGAATTTTCGAAGGGTGAGGAAATTTATCAACTTGATATAAATACAATGAAAGAAAAGTTTAAACAATATTTTTTCCCTATTCTCCCTATTTATGGTGTTGCTGCAATGTTAAACCCTACAACTAAATTAGGAGGTTCTCACTTTTGGTACTCAAATATTTATAAGAGTTTAGATCTTTCAGATGAGGAATTTGCTACACTAGGAGATGCAAAAGTCTCAATTAAAATAAATGCTCAAACAATTTATAATGCTTATCAACTTGCCTTAGATCATGCTAGGCTAAATGTTTCAACCCCCTACTTCGTCTAGTATACAATTGTCTAAAAGGGTTGCGGGCTTAAAAGCACTTAAATCTTGGACGAAGTTCAGGGGTTCTCAATGTGATAATTTTGATGAGACTTCACATCTAAATGAGATTCAAGTTTATTTGTCGCAGGGACTTGAAAAAGAGAATCCAGACGTCAACTTTGATCTTTTGGAATGGTGGAAGGCAAGGGAAAAACACTTTTCTATTCTTGCAAGGATGGCTCGGGATATTTTATCTATTCAAGCTTCAACAGTTTCATCAGAGAGTGCATACAGTCAAGCAAGACTTCAAATAGGTGATCATAGAGCATCTACGAGGGAAAGCTTGGAAAAATCAGTACTATTCAGAGATTGGATCCGCGCAGAAAGAAGAAACTTTGGACTTGTAGAATCACAACCGCAAATAGATGAAGCTAATGAAGAAATGATAGCGGCACTTGCGCAGGATGTTACTTCGCCCGGAAGCGGTGATGAACGAGCTTCTTTTCCGCCACCACCAACGGAACCTCCTCCGAACCTTGAAGGATTTATGAGATTTGTTAGAGATACAATATAGATTATGGTATAACTTGTACTTTAGCACATCTTCTTTAGTTTTTTCCTTTTAATGGTGGTATTAACACCTTGTTGTGCTCATTCCATTGGGGGGAAGAAGACTAAGAAAGATATGCCATTTTTGGTAATAAAAATTATAAGACATTCACTTGGATATCCCTTTGCAATGTTTTTTTGGTCTTTAACTTGCAATTCTTTATAAGCTATAATATATATACATAACATACTATATATATATATATATATATATATATATATATATATATATATATATATATATATATATATATATATATATATATATACATATGTATATATACTAACATACTATATACACTATATACTATATATACTATATATACTCGTGTAAGTAAATATATATAACGTACTATATATAGTATATAAACAATATATACTATCACACACACATACATACACACACACATATATATATATATACTACATATATATACATATTCTAACATATATTCTATACATAGTACACCTTTTTATAATATATACAAATATATATAAGGCAATATATAATAATAGATACACATAATACACCATTATATATAACGTAGAGTATATATATATCATATATATTTATATAGTTATATATAAACAATTTATACTAGTATACATAATCGCCTAAACTCATGATGATGCTTGTTTGAATAGGACTTTTGGAGTAATTTTAAACCTTTTTTGGCCTCGTTAACAAAATCCGATTGGGTATAGAAGAGTTTTTAGGATGCAATTTCTACAATTCTTTAAAGGGATTAATTTCACAAATGGTTATATAATTATGACATTTTTCACTAAATCATATAATTTTGTTTTCTCATATAAAAGTTATATAATTATAATTTTTTTCTCTAAAGTCATATAACTTTGTCTTTTCACACAAAAATCATATAACTATGACTTTTTTTCGCTAAAGTTATATAACTTTGTCCTTTCACACAAAAATCATATCATTATGATATTTTTTTACCAAATTCATATAATTGTATTATCTCATACAAAAATCATAAAACTTTTACTAATTCACAAAATTCAAAGTGATCGAAAAATATAAATTTTCAATAATATTTTCTTATTTTGTAGATTTTTATTTTCTTATTTTTAGCTTAATAAATAATAATTAAATTAAAATAGGAATGACTCAACGCTAATCCGACCCAATACTTATATTAAAAAATTAAAAGTTGGGTCACTCCTACTTACTAAAAGTGAATTCTTTCCCCATAAAAGATTATTTAAATCTCAACCGTTAGCATAAGTAACAAATCGAAAATTTCTTTTCCTTTTTCAAATCTTAGTTTATTTAAACAAAATGAATGAGTCCATATGGCGTCATCATTTACAAAGAATTAAATACTATCTTCATGTGGCCTCCCCATTTTGTCGACGCATTGATGATGGTAACATCACATGACTTTGCTTCTTGGCTCTTGCAATTTTTCCTTTCCGAATAGAGTTCGTGAATATCTAACTTGAGACCACAAGGAGCTAAGTATACATAAATTATACGGCAATTATACGAATAGTCAATTTATTTTTCTTAGTCGATATATATATATAATATATATTATATTTTTCGATTATTTTAATTCAATTAGTCGGGTGAACGGCTATTTAGATTAATTCTTTTTTATAATGTATGATATTACCATGTGAACAGTGGTTTACTGCTTGCAATTTGCTATTCCATTAAAGTCGGCACTTTACTTATAAACGTGGAAATGGACATTCAGCCCATTGGGCTACTTGCCTAAAAGGCCCAAAGATATCAAAGAACTTAAACCAAGACCAAAGAGATGGATGTGTCAAGCCAGCCACAACATATTTAGAATTTTTATTCAGTAGCATTTTAACTGTAGTCACAACTCTTTTGTAATAGTTGTAGCTTGTACGGACTAAATTTAAATATGTATTTGAAAAACTCTATATGGGGTTAAATACGTTTACATTAAATGATCGAATAAGGAAGTGACGCGTGGAGCTGAAGACAGAAGACAGTCGAATCTGAAGGCAACGATCTGATCTGTTACCAGAGAGAGTACTTCTCACAACGATGAAATAAATGCTTGCCACCCGATAGTATTAAGTGAGGAATATTCTATAAGATTAAGTACATGGTCCGTTGCAAGGAATATAATATTCATTGCATACAATTATATTTTTTTCAATGGCCCTCATAATTGACATTGAAGAGGGGCTTGATCCTAGGACCTTGTTCCCTAGGTGCAACTATAAATAGTGAGCTCTATTATCATTGTAAACAGATGAATTTTCTGCAAAATATACGCTACACTTTATCCAAGCTCAATATAATTTTGTCTTCTTGTTTATTGATATCATTGCTAATGTGCCCGGAAGCCTTGCTCTCAGAATCTCCATTTATGCTATTTTACCTCAATCTCAAAACTATCATATTTTCATCTATCTATAACTTCTGGATTAAATTAATTTACTTGTCTATAAACCACATATAAATTCAACTGTACCATTTTACGGGTAAATAGTTTGGCGCTCACCGTGGGGCTTAGATAATTGTGTAATTAAGTTGGTCTTTGGATCTCCTAGTAATGTGTTTGATTATTTTTTTCTGCAAAAAATCGTAAAAAATGACAAATAATAGTGTTAACAACACACACAACCTTGGGGCTAAAGAAAATCAGCCCGACATGAGGATTCGATTAATGATACTTGTAGTAAGGGGAATGAGGCCACTCTGATCCACGACAGGTGGTACCCGCATTATGTTCGAGAGGCTATCCCTGGTGATGCTGAAGAAGAGCATGTTGTCGAAGCGGTAAGCTGTTGCAAGAGCAATAGGACGCCATCTTAGGTCATCTCACGCGACTGAACAATGTTATGACGGAATTGAAACATGCATTATCAGGTGCTTCCAATAACGCAAATGGATGAGGTCCAGCTCCTTCTGATGCTCCCGCTAATCAAACAACGTAAAAAGAGTCGACAACAATACCCCGGGGGTGATGTTTGCTTTGATGAGTCCAGGGGAAACAGTTCCAGTCACAACAACGAGAGTGATCTCTTCAAAAGCAAACTCTTACGATTTATAAGGGAATTGAATGCCTGAATGGACCAAATCCCGGGCGCACCGCCAGTGCTGAAAGAGCCAGACTTAAAGAAGTACACTCAATTAGCATAGAAACCAAGCACGTCGCTGTGAGCATGTGATTTTTGCCCTACACGAATTACTCCTATAAATTCAAACAAAATAATTTTTGTTATTTATTTGCAATTTTGTGGATTTTATGGCATTTTTTTGTTAATTGTTTGCATTTTGTTTGTGCATTTAAATTATTAAAAATACAAAAATATGTCGCATGTGCAGTTAGAAATATAGCTTAATTTTCTCTTTTAATATTAATTTTGATTTTTAGGTAATTTTGCTTTTAATTTCGTTTTAATAATAATTATAGAGGATGATAGAGGATGATTAGCATTTAAATTTAGGATTTATAATTAATTTAGGATTTTTAGTAATTTTGGAAAATAAAAAAAAGAAGAAAAGAAATCTAAAAAAAATAAAAACAAAAAGAAGCTTTTAAAAAGAAACACTTGGGCCATTTTGAATTAAACCGCAGCCCAAATAAACCACCCAAACCGGTCTAGCCTTTCCCCATACTAAAACGAGGTCGTTTTGGGTAAATCAATCAAGACCGTCGAGGTTCTTTAATCTAACGGTCCTGAAGCCGGGTTCATTAGTATATTAATGTCCAAACGACCCCCCACCACGCAAAACACACCATCTCCAACATGTTTACCAAAAACCCTAACGCCACCGTCCTTCGCCGTGCGCCGGCGGCGGCAGAATCCTAATCGCCGCCAAATTAACACCACTGATCCCGCTCAGTCTCCTCTATCAAAATCTATAACCCGCTTCCCTCGAATCGTAGCCAAACGCTTCGAATATGGGTTTGAATCACTAACTCCGCCGTCGCGTACGGTGGCGCCACCTCCAATCACCACCATTTTTACACCCCATGGCCCCCTCCTCTCCCTCATGTCGAATCCCCACTCAACATCCCTCAAACATACCTAGAACATTTCGAATATTAATTCTAAGGAGGCGGCTAAAATCCTACCACCACCAAACCACCCAAAAATCACACCCTACAGTCTCCTCACCTCCTTTACCCTAGCACCACAGCTAGTTTCCCTCGAATGTCCCCACAACTCCTCAAAATCCAAATCTAGGGTTTCCGGAGTCTGCTAAATAGTGCATGAAGATTTCTAGGGTCGTTTTAGAGAAATTAAGCTAAGTTTTCGTATTTTTGCTTTCTAATTTTGCTTCGCCTCATCTCTTCTTTGTCAATTTGTTTAAGTTGAAGTTATATGTTAATCAGTACTAGACAAGTTTGTTTCTGATTTGTTGGTTTGGATTTCATGTCAAATTCCTGAATTAATAAGCTCAGTTTGTCTATATTAATTTCATCTATTTAAGTGCCTAATTTTAATCAGTGGATTGGGTCTCATGTTCCCGAGTTTTGTTTAGTTTTCTCCACTGAGTTGAATTTCATACGAATCCCTGAGCTTAATTAGTTGTAGTCAGATGTATGCTATTGAAGTTCCTGGGTCAATTAGCCACAGTCGTTTCCGTTAGATAAAAATTCATGAGTTTTGTTAGATTTTTTTGAGTTTGTTTGAGTTTTGCTGTTGGTTTAATTTCATCTATTTGAAGTCCCGTGTGTCAATTTGTTTTCCATGTTGGATTTTTCTGCACTTTTAGAACTTGACTTTTGGCTGTTCAAGTTAGTTTGTTATATTTCAAAGTTTCAAGGTTTATTTTGTTGGCTTAAAGTTAAGGATTAATTCTATGGTGATTAAAGTAATTTCATGGGTTAACAAGGGAAGCTTGGGTAGTTCCAGTTAGAGAATTGTAAGTGATGGAATGGAAATCTCTAGAGGCTTCTAGTGTGTGTGTGGGTGTGTGTGTTGGGGGGGGGGGGGGTTGAATTGAATTTCAGGGTTTATGTAGTTTTAACTAAGGTGTATTTTGTCCCGGGCCTAAACGGGCTTCATGGGCCGGGCTTCGCGGTCCCGGGCTTCGTGGGCCTGGCGGGTGAGACCAGCCCGTGACGGGTCTAAGCCCACTGGGGGGGGGGGGGGGTTTAAGGCAATATTTTGTATAGTTGTTATTAGTATAGTATATAAAATATATATTTCATTGTATATTGTATTGTAGTAATTAGGATATATTGTATATTATGTATATATATATATATATATATATATATATATATATATATATATATATATATATATATATATATATATATATATATATATATATATATATATATATATATATATATATATATATATTCCCTTATGTATTTTCTTGTAGTATATATTGTATGTTATGTATATGTATTCTCTTATATATTTTCAGGTAGTATATATATAAGGGAATATATATATATATATATATATATATATATATATATATATATATATATATATATATATATATATATATATATATATATATATATTGTATCTTATGTATATATATTATAACTTATATAGTTATATATTTTGTTGTAGTATATATATTGTATCTCTTATGTATAATGTACATATATTCTCTTATATATATATTGTATCTTATGTATATATGTTATTACTTATATATTTTTTTGTAGTTTAGGTTGTATGTTATGTATATACATTCTCGTATATATTTTCTATTAGTATATATTGTATGTTTTGTATGTTATGTATATATTCTCTTATATATTTTCATGTAGTATATATATTGTATCTTTTATATATATATATATATTGTTGCTTATAAATAATTCGAGGTAAAGACAAAGAAATATTGAGAAAAAAAATATTCAAGGGTATGTCTTATAATTTTTATTACCCAAAATGGCATATCTTTCTTAGTCTTCCTTCCCCCAATGGAATGAGCACAACAAGGTACTAATACCACCATTAAACGAAAAATACCATCACCGACAATTAAATGATAAATATGACAAATTCATCTAACATGGAAAATATTAGTAAATGCAGGATTTAGTGTTTTTGTAAGCATGCCTATAGCACTAGTGTTACTAGAAGCATTATCCATAGAAATTGCCATTATTTTATCGCTAAAGCAAAAATATCTACAAATATCTGAAAGAGTGTTAGCTATAAACTTACCTGTGTGGCGTGAATTAATTATTCTATACGCAGTTATACGTTTTTTCATTGTCCAGTCCTGATCTATCCAATGACTTGTAACAGTTAGATAGTCACAATCGTTACCACTTCTACCAATATCAGTAGTAATAGAAATTCGATTAGGTATATGAGTAAATAAATAGCGCAAATATTGTTCATATTCATGTTTGAATTTATAAATATCGGCCTTAACTGTTGCGCGAGGCCAACCTTTATAAGTAGGATTAAAAACTCTTCTAATATAATGAACTCAATTAGGATTAGAAGCAAAAGTATAAGGTAAGCACATAACAGTAATCATCTTTGCTAATTCTTCACGATCTCTATTTGGAGCATAATATAAAATACCTCCTGTGACAAATGTTAATTCCTGGTTGATCTAGATTTGAACCCGTACTAGGGTTAACCGCAGAATCTACACTTGTCCCCTCTTGCTGCGCTTGCATTTGAAAATATCTAGCCCTATCTGTAGGGTGTGTTTTTATGTGTCTAGTCAAACTACCTGTGCCGCTACAGTCTCCAGTAAATTTATGAACCAGTAATTTCCCACAAGTTTTACACATAGCCTTACTTAGTTCTCTTACTTGAGTAAAAAAATTCCAAACTAATGATGTTTCTGGATGTTTAGCAGGTTGTCTACTAAAAGGTTGGAGTTTCTACAGGTGGGTGGGCCGGTGCATTACTTGTGAAATTTCAGGATATTTGTAATTGGATTTTTGCCGGGTATTTGTTGATTCAACATGTTTTGGATGCATCTCTTAGAGGTTATATTAGGATTTTTTTCTTAGCAAATTTGAATATTCAATGAAGTTAGATTCAAAGTTTACATACGTGCTTTTCTCTGTCATTTTTCCCTACTCATATGTTAAATAGTTCCATGTGATTGAGGATCTGAGGTAACTTGTTAAGGTCCAAGTGAATCTGTATTGTGACTCCAGGGGTTTCGATAATGTTTGGAGCAAGTTCATCTCAATTTGAATTTACTAAGTAGATGATAGCATAAATAGAGTGTGTTAACTTTATTAGTTTAGGCATGAATTTAGTTGTTATTTTAGAATGATTAATGTTAGTATTATAAAGGTTGTTGATCATTGTTAAGTGCAAGATTTATTACCTTGTGTGGAATTGGGTTACACTCTTTCGCCTTAGATAATCAGCTTTCACCTATAATTTCGCACAAATTCTAGCTACATTTCGGTCTTAATTAATCAGCGTTAATTCAAATGGAACCTTTGTCACATTTAGCGTTGGCTAGCATAGCCACTCGTGTTAATTATCTTCAATGCGAATCCTTAGAATCCGAGGTGCACCACTTAGCGAATTTTCGTGGCTCTTACAAATTAAAAATACAAAATTTCTTTAGGCGCTCTAGTTAAATACTTTACCTTACTAAATTCAGGTGTGCATTTATGTGACCCAAATCCAAACGATATTGAAATATGTCAAAGACTACGGGTGCATTTGTGCGACGTGGTTCGAGACATGTTTTAAAAACGTTAAAATCTTCTTTAAGTTAAATAAAAGCGGTTAAAAGTTAAAATTGGTACATAGGTACAAATACATTAAAATCAGACAATTAAGCCAAATATAACAGTTGAGCGACTGTGCTAGAACCACTGAATTTAGGAGTGCCTAACATCTTCTCACGGGATTACAACATTCCTTACCCAAATTTCTGGCTCGAAGACTATACAACTGAGTCAAACCTTCCTCGATTCGGGATTTAAACTCGTGACTTGGGACACCATTAATTATCCCAAGTGGCGACTTTGAAATCTCGCAAATAAATAAATCCTGTTTCGATTGTCCTTTAATTGGAAAAATCCCTTACCTACGCCCTTTGCCGGGGTAGTAGTGTTAAAAAGGAGGTGTGACAGTCGTCAGAATTAATCCCGGAAGCGATTTAAAATGCCAGACTTACCGAAATATGATGGGACTTCAGATCCTCAGGAGAATATCACCACTTATACAACGACGATGAAAGGGAACAATTTGGCTTCCTACGAGCTTGAGTCAGTGTTGCTGAAGAATTTCAGAGAACTCTCATGAAAGAAGACTTGACGTGGTATTCACTTTTGCCCGAGCATTACATAAATTCCTTTGACATGCACATGGATTCTTTCATTAAGGCACATGTTGTGGAAAGAAAGGTGCAGGCCCGAAAGGCCGATATATTCAGGATTGCACAAGGTGAGTTTGAGTTACAACTAGAATTTGTAACCCGGTTCCAGAAGGAAAGATATTGCTCCCTGCCGTCCCAGATGAATGGGATGCTGAAGCTTTCACCAAGGGTTTGAATCTGAGAAGTTTCGATGCTTCCTGGAAGTTGAAAGAAAGCTTGCTTGAGTTCCAAGTGATAAATTGGGCGGATGTTCACAAACAGTACGAATCAAAGATAAGGTTCGAGGATGATCAGTTTAGTTTCTCGACGTCGGTTAAATGTCAAGAGAAGAATAAAGAGAAATAAAAAGATAATATGACACAGATATATGGTATTCGAGGAGCTAGGTTTTGCCCAATGAACGGGCCAAAAGACACGATAGAGGCTCGCGGGCGTCAGACATATTCAATAAAAATACTGATAGCTGCCGAAATAGCAGGTCATTATAGCATAAGGAAATGTCAGGTTCTCAATATCCTTCCTACCCCATACTTTCAGAATACAACTTCAACGTCAATGTAATAGAGTTAGTATCGGCTATGAGGAACATTAAAGAAGCAGGGTTACCGAAGCCGATGAGATTCAATCCCAACTAGAGAGATCCTAATTTATGGTGCGAATATCATGGGATGAACGATCATCGGACTGGCGACTGCCAACATTTGTGCGAAGACATTGTGACACTGCTGAAAATGGCCATCTCAGGGGATTCTTTAGTGATCGAGCTAAAAACAATTTCATGCACAATCGTGACAATGTGGAGCCCTCAAAAGCAGGAGAAAACCCCCCGCGCCTAACAGTCAACATGATTTTTAGGGGGAACGAGATTAACGGGGTTACCTTCTCGGCAGCTAAGAACACGAAAGTGTCAGTAACCCATAGCAAGAGACTCCGTGAAGTCGTTGAAGACGACATCACCTTCATGGAGGAAGATACAGATGGATTATTGCTTTCGCACAATGACGCATTAATAATTTCTTTAAATGTATTAGTTTTAAAATCAAACGTGTTTTAGAGGATCCATGGAGCTCGCCAATATTATACAATAGACGGTATTAAAGCAAGCCAAACTTACAGGAAGTACCGTTCCGACCACAAAATTCCTCACCAGGTTCAACCTAGCAAACGTGGCAACCCAAGGATAGATCATGCTACCCATGAATGTCAAAGGGATAATGAGGACGTCTCTTTTCTAGGTGGTGGATGGTGATATGGGATTCAACATTATCCCGAGAATAACATGGTTGTATAAGATGAAAGCTATGCCATCGACATATCACTAGTGGTTAGAATTCCCAACTCCCGAGGAAATTAAACAAATAAGAGGTGACCAACAAGTGGCAGGGGGATGAATGAAATTTTGGTCACTAGTATAAAGGGAAAGTCATGCGGCATAGCAATTACAGGAACCAGCGCCCGATCCCGAGCCAAGCAAGGTTAGCTAGAGGAAAGAGATGCCAAAATCTTATCAAGTGCCAAGGTATTTCCAGGTACTTATAAGTGCGGATTTTGACTACTTATTAGCCCCTTATAAGTGTCGGTTTTGACTACGTATTAGCCCCTTTTATGCTTTGTTTTAGTTCAAAAATATTGATTTACGTTCTCGAAACTAATGAAAGGGTGTAAATTGCAGGAATGATGGACGTTTGAGCTCTCATGATGAAATCTGACTCAAAAAGGAGTGTTCTGAATCATAAGGCTAGAAGAGGTGCAAAACTTATGAAGCGTGGTCGGCAGAAGAAATTGCGGACATCAAAATTCTATCTGTGGTTGAAAATCAAGTGCAATAGCCTAGTAGGATTTTAGCCAATGTGCGTACCGCACATGAATTGTGAGGCCGTAGAACATAGTTTGCAGTTATTCAAAGTTCAGAGAGTGTTCAAAGACCAACACTTGAACCTTGCGTAAAGTGCGGACCACATAAGAATTGTGCAGCCACAGAAGATTCTTTGTAGCCGCAAAACAAAACTGTATGGCTCAGAATTCTAGACCCTGCTAGCTGAAGAAATATGCAAACTGCACATGGAATTGTGCGGCCACAGAACCTCCCAAGGGGATTTTTTGTCAGCGACTTTCGGGCCACTATAAATAGATGAGATTCACATTTTTGGGCAAGTTTCAAAGTTTGAGCTGCTTTAGCCGTTATATTTTGCCATTTTAGGAAGTTTTTTAACTATTTTAGTGTTTTAACATTATATTTTATCATTGTAATATTAGATTATGATTTTAATTAGTATTTCTTCGTGTTTTTCTTCATTTCTCACTATGAGTAGCTAGATTTTTATTAGGGTTGTGCCCAAAACTAGTGTGTAAACCTTATGGGTGTTGAATTTAATGCTTGTTTATGATTGAGTGTTGATTATTTGGCCTATTTTATGCTTTAATTTTAGAATTAATGGTTGTAAACATTGATTCATGTCTTTTTGACTTGGTATTTACTTGAGAAAGAGGGACCCAGTCTAAGATAACTTGGCTAACAAGAATTTGGGCTAATTAAGAGGTTGATTAGTATAATTAAAGAGTTTAAACTAGAGATAGTGAAAACCTGACTTGAACTCTTATCAACTATTTAGTTTGATACTCATTTGGGCTTGAAAAAGCCAAATTGGGCAAAATCACTCCATGGCCGAGAGGTATTGAGTGTGTAATGTAAAATTGAAAGGTATAATACACCCCAATAAACAAAACAAGTGTTAACGTATTTAACCCATTAGGCGAACGCCTAGGTTAAGGTCACATCCCTAGCATTTGTAACTATTTTGAAAAACACCAAAAACATTCATTCACTTTTTAGTTTTTTCTCTTAGCTTATAATTGTTAGAGTAAAAGTAGAATTAGAAATCTAAACCAATTGTTTGGAAGTGCAATTTAGTTGTTCCATTTGCTTTCGTCAAGTGTTTACCCCCTAACACCCATTGTAGCTTCCTGAGGAAATCGACCTCGTCTCTTGTTGGGTACTATTCTTCCAACGACTCTTTCCACTCACTTTTGAGAGCAAATTGATTGCGGTCCAATTTTTTGTGCCGTTGCCGGGGAGTTAAAGTGGAATTAGATATATATTTGGGTTTGTTTTTGGAATATCTTCTTTTTCCTTCTATGTTACTAACTTGTGTGAGAAATTTTAGGTACAACCATGACGACAAACAATGATCTCGAAAATGTGCCTTTGCGGGATACGGACGCCGAGGATGAGCAAGTTGAGGATGTATCTATTGAACCTCGAGCCAATAGAAGAGCCCAGGTGCCTCATCACAATGTTCTCACTCCACCCCTACCTCCACCACAAGTGGCTCGACACCGGGTATTACCCAATGAAGGATATGATAGTGTAATAGTCCCGCCCCGTATTAGGGAAGGACTCTTCCAAACCACCAATGTGAATCACTTTGTTTGAGCAACGGGGTTCCTTCACTGGTGCTCCAACTCAAAATGCATATAAAAATTTCAGAGGGTTTGTGGATACTTGTTGGGGGAGCAAGCAAACGAATGTCTCCGAAGATGCATTGAGGCTGAGGCTTTCTCCCTTCTCTCTATGAGAGAAAGCTTTGGATTGGTTGGAATGATCGAACCATTCAATTCAAACTTGGGATTAGTTGCAAAAAAAATTCATTGCTAGGTTTTTCTCTCCTGGATACATGGCTACACTTTGAGATGAAATTTTTGCATTCAAATAAGAGCCTAATGAACTGCTACACGAGATATGAGAGTGATATAGAACTATGGTCGAGGAATGTCCCAACAACGATATGATGAAAAATAGGATTCAAAAAACTTTCTATCGTGATATTAACACAACGAACCATTGTGTAGTGAATTAACAAGCCGGTGGGAACTTCATGACTATGCCGTATGCGGAGGCGTGTGAGATTTTGGATGAGATGGCAAAACCATCATCGGCTTGGTAATCCCGGGCTAATGTTCCAGAAGGTGATCCAAATATGATCCACCTTTACAAAGAATTGCATGACCATGGGCAAACCATTGCCGAATTGACTACTACCATGAATTAACTAGAAAAGGCTCAACTTAGTTAAGTGCAAGCTCCTAAGCAAGTCCATGCTACATAGGAAGTGAACATGATGAGCAAATAAGAGGAGGACGAATGGTCCACAAGTACAAACTCGAATGGAGAAATATGTGCAAGAAGATAGTTGTTTGAGCAAGATGATTACTATAATGAAGAAGAAGAGGAAGTGCAATGTGTGAACAATTTTCAAGGGCAAAGAAACAACTTCCAAGGTCCAAGCCAACAACAATGGAGACCACAAACAATAAATGCAATTGGAATTCTAATAACCAATGAAATTGGAGTGGAAACAACAATCAAGGAAATTGGCATAACAACAACAATCAAGGAAATTAGAGTGGAAACAACCAAGGAAATTGGGGAGATAAAAATCAATGTGGATGGAGCAACAATCAAGGCAACCAAGGGTTATATTTTCGAAGGCCCCTAATATACGAACAACTAAGCAACCCACATTCTTATCCTTCCCATGGTCCAAGTTCTTCAAACAATGAGATGGGGTGTATTAAAGGTATGTTCAAGCAAATTATGGAACAAAATCTCTATTCGGATGCCCAACTTGCCTATCACAATACATCACTCGGTAACCTAGAAGTTCAAATGAGTAAAATTTCTCAAGCTCTAAACTCTCCTCCTAAAAGGACCAAGTGACACGGTCGTGAACTCAAAGGGTGGTAATAATACGGGGCATACCCATGATGGTTACCACAAGAAGCGAAACGGGAGGGAGTGCACCCACCTTAAGTCAAAGGCAACATGTTGATGATGATCAAGAGATGCAAGAAGAAGAGATCCCGAACAACATGATGCAACCTAATGACGAAGTTCTTATTGACATTGATAATAGTGTATAAGAGACTCAAGTAGAGGTGGCCTGTCTAAGGGCCAGATTATTGACATACTAGAATCGATAGTGCAAAAGGCTAAGACACTATTTCCTAAGCCTCCACCTCCATACCCTCAAAAACTTGCCAAGTAAAATGGTTAGAATTAATTGAAGAAGTTCATTCAAATGATGGAGAGTCTCTCAATCAATGTTCCATTAGTTGAAGCTTTGAAACAAATACTCGGTTATGAAAAGTTTATGAAGGATCTTTTGACAAATAAACGGTCAATGAATTTTAAAATCGCCAAAGTCACTCATCAAGTGAGTGAAATTGTACATTCAATGTCTCTTAAGTTGGAGGATCCCAGCGCTTTCATGATTCCATGTACAATTGGAAGTCTTCAGTTTGCTAAAGCTCTTTGTGGTCTTGGAGTAAGTATCAATTTGATGCCCTATTCGATTTTCAATACTTTGGGAATTGGGCAACCAAGAACCACCTCTTTGAGATTGCAAATGACCGATCTTACTATGAAGAGGACCTTGGGTGTGACTGAAGATGTTTTGGTTCATGTTGATAAATTTATTCTCCTGGTAGATTTTGTCATTCTAGATTTTGAGGTTGACCATGAAGTGCTAGTCATTCTTGGGAGACGTTTCCTTGCTACGGGTAAGACTCTTTATGATGTTGAAGATGGAGAAATCACTTTCTGGGTTGGTGATGAAAAAGTGGTATTCTTTGTGTATAAGTCCATGCTACAACCAAATAGCAATGATGTCTGTTCTTTTGCGACTTGGTGACCGATGTTATTGTTGATGATACAAGTGCTACAATCAATATTGGTGATATGTTAGAGGCCGTCTTGCTCAACTTTGATGATGACGAGATGAATGGCTTCATGAAATGTGTAAACTCTTTTCAAGGAATGGGGTCATACAACTATGCATCCCGGAAATTTTCCTTGAATCTTGAAAATAGGACAACTCCTATAAAGCCTTCTATTGAAGATCCCCTACCTTGGAGTTGAAGCTATTGCCTTCACATTTTTGGTATGAATATCTTGGTCCTTGTTCTACTTTACATGTTATTCTTTCCTCTTGTTTAACTAACGTGCAGGTAGATTCCATATTGGCGGTGCTACAAAAGAGGAAGAAGGTTATTGGGTGGACCTTGGTGGATATTCGAGAGATAAGCCCCTCCTTTTTCATGCATAAGATCAAGTTGGAGGATGGTTCCAAACCATCTATTTAACATCAATGAAGACTTAATGAGGCTATGCAAGAAGTTGTGAAGAAAGAGATTATCAAGTGGCTGGCTGTCGTGGTTATCTACCCCATCTCCAGTAGCTCATGGATTTCTTTGGTTCAGTATCCCAACGAAGGGGGCATGACAATGGTCATCAATGACAAGAATGTGTTGATTACTACAAGAACAATGACTGATTGTCGGGTGTATATGGACTATTGCAAGCTCAATAAAGTCACAAGGAAGGATCATTTTCCACTTCCTTTCTTAGATCAAATGCTAGATAAATTGGCCGGTCGTGCTTTCTATTGCTTTCTTGATGGGTACTCGGGATACAACCAAATTCTCATTTCCCCGGAAGATCAATAGAAAACAACCTTTACATGTCCCTATAGTACTTTTGATTTCAAGAGGATTCCATTTGGTTTGTGCAATGCGCCGACGATATTTTAAAGTTATATGATGGCTATTTTCACAGACATGATGGAGGACTACCTCGAAGTTTTCATGGATGACTTCTCGGTGGTGGGAAATTCTTTTAGTGATTGTCTTGTGAATTTGGATAAAGTGTTGGCTAGATTTAAAGAAACCAATTTGGTACTCAAGTTGACAAGGAAAAGATTGAGGTGATTTCTAAGCTTCCACCCCAACTTCAGTGAAAGGTGTGCGGAGTTTCTTACCTCACACGGGTTTTTACCGGTGCTTCATCAAAGATTTTTTAAGGTAGTGAACCCGTTGTGCAAGCTTCTTGAGAAGGATGCTAAATTTAACTTCAATGATGATTTAATGAGATCTTTTGAATTGTTGAAGCTCAAGTTGACTACTACTCCCATCATCACTACTCCAAATTGGAGTGTGCCTTTTGAACTTATGTGTGATGCAAGCGATGTAGAGGTTAGGGCAGTTTTGAGACAACACATCAACACGATATTTCACGCGGTCTACTATACTAGTAAGACCATGAATAGTGACCAAGTCAACTATACCATTACAGAGAAAGAGCACCTTATTATTGTGTTTGCAATTGAGAAGTTCCGCCGGTGCTTGATGTGTGCAAAATTTATTATCCATATGGATCATGCGGTGCTTTGTTATCTTATGAGAAAAAAGGACTCCAAAGGTCGGTTGATGAGATGTGTACTCTTGTTGCAAGAATTTGTTATTGACATCCAAGATAGGAAAGGTAGTGGAAACCAAGTTGCGGACCACTTGTCTCATTTGGAGGAGGAGGGGAGGTTGCATGATGGCCTTGAGATCAATGACTCCTTCCCCGAGGAGAAACTCTTGGCAATTTCCATGAAAGGGATTCCATGGTTCGCGGATTTAGCAAATTTTCTTGTATGTGAAATCATTCTGGATGTGTTCTCTTCAAGCCAAAAGAAGAGGCTCAAACGGGACTGTCAAGTTTATTATTGGATGAGCCATACCTTTTCCGGATTTGTACACATGGGGTGATTAGAAAATGTGTACCGGGAGAAGAGAAGGGTGAAATTCTTGGGGCTTGTCATTCTTCCCCATATGGTAGTCATCATGGTGGATCGAGAACGACAACCAAAGTGATTAGTTGTGGTTTCTATTGGCCTAATCTTTAAAAGGATGAAAGTGAATTGCTGAAAAGATGTGCTGAATATCAACGGGCCGGTGGAATCTCAAAGAAAAATGAAATAATTCTCACAACCATTTTGGAGATTGAAATTTTTTAATGTGTGTGATATTGACTTCATGGTCCCTTTTGTGAGTTCTTGTGGAAATAAATATATCTTGGTCACGGTGGATTATGTGTCCAAATGGGGTGAGGCCATTTCCCTACCTAACAATAAGGCAAGAATTATAGTGGCTTTCTTGAAGAGGATTATTTTCACAAAGTTTGGTACTTTGCGTGAAATTATATGCGATGGGGGGTCACACTTTTACAACAAGGCTTTTGACACTTTACTTAGAAAGTATGATGTTAATCATAAAGTCACGATCCTCTATCACCCATAAGCTAGTGGGCAAGTGAAAGTCTCTAACCGGGAGATAAAGAGTATCTTATCCAAAACGGGGAATGCTAATCGGATGGATTGGTCCAAGAAGCTTGATGATGCATTATGTGCTTATTAGACGGCTAACAAAATACCTGTTGGAATGTCGCCATACCGGTTGGTATTTGGGAAAGCTTTCCATTGTTCGTTGAAACTAGAATACAAGGCAATGTAGGCTTTAAAGAAGTTGAATCTTGATTGGCATGTAGCCGCTAACTTGAGGGTTGCATATTTTAATGAATTGGATAAGTTCCGGTACCATTCTTATGTAAGTTCGTCCTTGGGCAAAGAAAAGATGAAATACCTTCATGAAAAATACATTTGGAACAAAGAGTTTAAGGTGGGCGATCTTGTATTGTTTTTTAACTCAAGGTTGAGGATGTTTCCCGAGAAGCTAAAATGCAGGTGGAATTTTCCTTTTGAAATTGTTGGTGTGACACCTTTTGGTGCATTAGACTTGAAGAACAAAAACAATGAAGTATTGTGATTCAATGCTCACTGGGTTAAGAACTACTTGGGAAAAATTGGAGATAGCCATGTGGTGAAGGTCATTCACTTCAATTGAGAGTTTTCTGCATGGTGCTATGATGTTAAATCAAGTGCTTCTTGGGAGGTAACCCATGTCCTTTTACTTTTTTTTTTTGCAGACTTTTTTATTTTTTAGTTAGGTGTTATTTGTGTTCTAACTGTATTTGAAGAATGCTGCAGGGATTAGTGTGAATTACAATAATAGTGGAATATGGACTAGTGTTCAAAGGACTGTGGACTACATTTGATTTGTGCGGGCCACACATTTTTTGTTTCCATAGCAGATGGGCATTGCGGCCGTAAATTTATCTTGTGGAACGCTCAATTGAAATGTCAAAATACCAATTCTCTAAAGTTTAAGCATGTCAGAGCGTTGGTCGATTTGCGACCACTCTTGAAATATGCGACCGCACCTGAAAATGTGCAGACCACAAATTGGGTTCTGAGAATGTTCACTCGGGTGGTAGGGTGCAATCTGCACATGAAAATGTGTGGCCGCACTCATCTCTTCTCCCTTGTCAAAATTATTGATACAAATAGAACCTTAGACCACATTTTACCCTTTTCCCATTTTGTGGAAAAACACTGTTACCCTGCTAATTTTTCTTGGAGATTTCAACTTTCACACACATAGCCACCTCGATTAGTCACTCACTGCACTCGCTCTATCTGTTATGATTCGATTTCATGTTATTTTTGGTGTTTGTTTAATTTTTAGATTTTTAGTTCTTCTTAGACCATCTATTATTAGAGTTCAATTATGTGTCCATGTGGGATAGATCTGAACTCGATAAACTTGATACATGCTCTACTAGGAATGGGTCAGTGAAGTTCCATGTTTTTACAATGTTGCCATGCCTATTGTGCAAGAAATTGAAAAAAAATCTTAGAATAAAAAGTTGTCTACCCGTAATTGTTTGAATTCTCCGGCCGCACTTGAATTGTGCAGTCCACAAATTTGTATTAAAAGATCGATTTTTTAAGCAATACAACCCATCAATATTAAGGCAATTTAGAGAACAAAAGGTTGGATGTGATTCACCGAGAGAGTGGAGGATGCCAAAGAATACCTCATCTTAGAAGTTATGCTAATGTTGCTTGTATCAAGAAAGGGAGAAAGGTGACCAAGGTACGCAACCTCAAGGAGAGGTTTGATCATCATACGTCAAAAAGCGTACCTGGGCTTTGAGATTGTGGATCCAAAGAAATATTTGGAGAAATTTTCCATAAAGGAGGAAGGCTGATTGTGATTGGCTGAGATCTTAGTGCCACCGGGGCTACCACCACCATAGATCACTACTGGTTTCCCATCCATCGAAGCACTCTGAGTTTTGAGGTGAAGGGTTGGAAAACCTTTATTTGCAGTAGACTGGATCCGTGCCAGAATGAGACCCACCTTT